>OY759271.1:43295499-43985499 GCA_963662155.1 Lamellibrachia columna
TTGATGTCTTAGGTTGTTGAATTGCCTAATTTATAGTATACACCTTGATGTACATTAAACCACCTTTGGGTATTTATAGGTAACATTTTTGTTAGCCTTGTACACAATAACTGCTGCCATCAAATCAATCACTAGATGCGTCAATTTGGTCTGATTTCTTGTTTCATGTATTAGTGTGGCATAACATGCGCGTAATGTAAGAATAAACCCTTATGGGAATGTTGATATTCTCTGTGGCGTGTTGATTTTCAAACACCCCCTGATCACGTAGACTCACCGATGTCCCGTAGAAGGGTTCGTTATCCACAAGCATCTCTTTACGCGCCGTCAAGTTGCGACCGTCGAACTGCAGGGTAAACCCTTCCTCAAGCCGCGTCCACAACGCGTTCAGTGCCGAAGACACGGCCGACTGACGGCCCTCGACGTAGAAACTTACTTGTATGCTACCTGCAATAAATACATCGAGAAAATACGAAGGAAAGCTTACCGTGTCACAAAGTGGAAATATGATAATATATTGCAAACATATATAACAATATATAACAATATATAATAATATATAACAATATATAACAATATATAACAATATATAACAATATATAACAATATATAACAATATATAACAATATATCTATATTGATTATAAATCGTGGAACAAATTCCCAAATGAATATTCAATGTAGACAAGAACGTGGCGCATCTGGGTGGTATTTTTCATTTCGCCTGATAATACACAACATCACACCAAACACTGGGGGCGGTCATCCGACCCTAGACAGATGTACAGTCCCCAATGTTGAGAGCCAGATTGTTTAACACCAAAACTCACTAACCGTCTCTCTGCACCAACCCATTCTGTCCTGGTGAATAACGCACCTCTCTCTCGCTCAATGGACTCTCCACCAATCCAACTCATGTAAGGACCACTTACATGAAGCAACTTTGAAATTCCCTTTCTGTCTTGCACTTTGTGTTAGGGCCTCCCGGTGGATGCAAGGAACATTGGGTATATGGGATAATTTGGTCATGTCCCAACATATTCCATTTAGGCAGATCATTGTATTATTGAATCCTTGAATTTGTGACAAAGGAGGCGTGGGCGAGAAAGTGGCCACTAAGGGAATTTATCCCTATCCCACCAAAGAAACCAGTTGGATACGAACTCAGCCGACACTCACTGGTGCGCCTCAATCGAATAAGAGCAGGATATGGCAGGTTCAAACACAACGTGAACCAGATGGGGCTGGCACGACCAGTTTCCAGCTTGCGGTCTGCCTTTCGGCACCGCACTCCACATCACCAGTGAATGTCCGCTACACAAATGTACAGGGCAGGCTGGACGGGCTTCGCGACCTTCAATGCGACACGTGATTGACCCCCCCCCCATAATTGAATCATACGCAAGAAGAAGAAGATTGTATCATTTTCATATATAAATACCTTCGCGCGTCTCGAAGTTGCTGAACAAAACGTTTGGATAACGTCCCGCTAGTTCGTTATGCAGAACGGTCACGAAGTACTTCTCGTGACCAAGGACGGTCGAGTTATAGTCTCCGTCGAATGTCAGCTCCACGGATTTCTTCACGTCCCTCGGCAACATGTCTTGCCCAGCCTCGGTAACTTCTATTAGGTTGGAGATCGAACTGGAAATTTGTAAATCGTATTTTAGTTTTGCTGCTTATTTAAGACGCTTCTATTTAGACAATCAAGGCTAATGATTGGCGGTAGTGAAACATTGCTGCTTATTTAAGACGCTTCTATTTAGACAATCAAGGCTAATGATTGGCGGCAGTGAAACATTGCTGCTTATTTAAGACGCTTCTATTTAGACAATCAAGGCTAATGATTGGCGGTAGTGAAACATTGCTGCTTATTTAAGACGCTTCTATTTAGACAATCAAGGCTAATGATTGGCGGCAGTGAAACATTGCTGCTTATTTAAGACGCTTCTATTTAGACAATCAAGGCTAATGATTGGCGGCAGTGAAACATTGCTGCTTATTTAAGACGCTTCTATTTAGACAATCAAGGCTAATGATTGGCGGCAGTGAAACATTGCTGCTTATTTAAGACGCTTCTATTTAGACAATCAAGGCTAATGATTGGCGGCAGTGAAACATTGCTGCTTATTAAGACGCTTCTATTTAGACAATCAAGGCTAATGATTGGCGGCAGTGAAACATTGCTGCTTATTTAAGACGCTTCTATTTAGACAATCAAGGCTAATGATTGGCGGCAGTGAAACATTGCTGCTTATTTAAGACGCTTCTATTTAGACAATCAAGGCTAATGATTGGCGGCAGTGAAACATTGCTGCTTATTAAGACGCTTCTATTTAGACAATCAAGGCTAATGATTGGCGGCAGTGAAACATTGCTGCTTATTTAAGACGCTTCTATTTAGACAATCAAGGCTAATGATTGGCGGCAGTGAAACATTGCTGCTTATTTACGACGCTTCTATTTAGACAATCAAGGCTAATGATTGGCGGCAGTGAAACATTGCTGCTTATTTAAGACGCTTCTATTTAGACAATCAAGGCTAATGATTGGCGGCAGTGAAACATTGCTGCTTATTTAAGACGCTTCTATTTAGACAATCAAGGCTAATGATTGGCGGCAGTGAAACATTGCTGCTTATTTAAGACGCTTCTATTTAGACAATCAAGGCTAATGATTGGCGGCAGTGAAACATTGCTGCTTATTTAAGACGCTTCTATTTAGACAATCAAGGCTAATGATTGGCGGCAGTGAAACATTGCTGCTTATTTAAGACGCTTCTATTTAGACAATCAAGGCTAATGATTGGCGGCAGTGAAACATTGCTGCTTATTTAAGACGTTTCTATTTAGACAATCAAGGCTAATGATTGGCGGCAGTGAAACATTGCTGCTTATTTAAGACGCTTCTATTTAGACAATCAAGGCTAATGATTGGCGGCAGTGAAACATTGCTGCTTATTTACGACGTTTCTATTTAGACAATCAAGGCTAATGATTGGCGGCAGTGAAACATCCGAATAGAAAGTCTTGTAAAAAGCCGTCTGTACTGTTAGTACTGTTAGTACTGTTAGTACTGTTAGTACTGTTAGTACTGTTAGTACTGTTAGTACCGTTAGTACTGTTAGTACTGTTAGTACTGCCGGCAGTAACACTTTCGCACCTGAACTGAAATCGGACTTTTGTTTTACTTATGCTCGCAACGCAATCACGATGAAGCATGCTTATGGAAAGCATACATATTGGTAAATTTTACCATCTAATAAATCAAATGTAACTCTAGTGATACGTGATACGTAGTTGTCTACATATAGTGTCTTCGATGGTTACAATAAACAGTACCCAACATCCCCGTCTACACGTCTACATTGGTTTATTAATCGGATACATATATATATATATATATATATATATATATATATATATATATATATATATATATATATATATATATATATATATATATATATATATATATATATATATATATATATATATCCGATTAAAAAACCAATGTAGACGTGTAGACGGGGATGTTGGGTGCAGCATGTCCATGTTAAGTAAATGTGGTTACAACATAAAACTACTCCATGGTAGTTTATCAAGATGTATCTCTTTCTCATGATTCGTAAGACATCGCACAACCTGAAGGTGAAGTTAACGCGGGCGGCCTGGAAATGGAATCGAAGGAAGTATCGGCTGGACGCGTTCAGAACGAGGTTGGGAAATTCAACTTGGCCCGTGCGCGGATTCGACCTCGAAGTCGTCTCTCCGGTTATGTGAAAGCCACTCGGGATGTAGACGGAAGCCTCGCAATCCCACGTGACAGCCTGTCAAATATTTGGACTATGTTTGAATCAAATACAAGGTGAGTGGGAAAGCGGTATCACGGTTTAGGTGTTAAAACACAGGTTCATGTATTACATTTATATTAAACAATTAGTTCACTTGTTGTGGGAGACGGGCCGAGAGAGCGAGAGAGCGAGAGAGCGAGAGAGCGAGAGAGCGAGAGAGCGAGAGAGCGAGAGAGCGAGAGAGCGAGAGAGAGAGCGAGAGCGAGAGCGAGAGAGAGAGAGAGAGAGAGAGTAAGAGAGAGAGAGAGCGAGAGCGAGAGCGAGAGCGAGAGCGAGAGCGAGAGCGAGAGCGAGAGCGAGAGAGAGAGAGAGAGAGAGAGAGAGAGCGAGAGCGAGAGCGAGAGCGAGAGCGAGAGAGAGAGAGAGAGAGAGAGAGAGAGAGAGAGAGAGAGAGAGAGAGTGGAGGCGGTGAAATGGCGAGGCCGCAAGAAAAGGGGTAGACCACAATTAAGACGGAAGATCGCATTAAGAGGGATGCGATGAAAGCGGAGGTGAATGAAAGGGAGATGGAAAAGGCCGCCGATAGAAAGCAGTGGGAAAGACAACACCCAAAGCAGTGCAGC
The DNA here is from genome assembly GCA_963662155.1 of Lamellibrachia columna. Taxonomy (NCBI): domain Eukaryota; kingdom Metazoa; phylum Annelida; class Polychaeta; order Sabellida; family Siboglinidae; genus Lamellibrachia; species Lamellibrachia columna. The sequence goes on from OY759271.1 coordinate 43,299,915, forward strand.
CGTACTAGAACTAGTCGGCCTCACACCTCTATAAAGGGAACTACGAGGATAACAACAATAGGCACTGCATAGAATGCACCAAGTTGCACTTACGGAGTCTGTGGGATCCACCAAGTCTTTCTGTGTGAACGAGTCAATAATCTGCAGCTTTACCATGAACGGCTGTGACGTGCTGGTAACGTTAGGCTGAGCAATCACTCTCGCCGACAGTGTCGCAAGTGTCACTGTCACCAACGTCGACATCGTCTGCAGTCCAGACGCCAATGCCGGGCTCGAAACGCGGAAGTCGACGATGTAGGTTCCGGGCAGTGATATCGCCAACGTGCTGAACTTGGCCCGAACCCCAACCACCGTCGCCGTGGTTGAGCCCTGAAGCCGAGCTCCCGCCTGACTGCCCTGGACCGGGTGCAGTGTCGCCGTCACTACCCACGGGTCCGTGATCGTGCCAACTGCTATGAGGTTCTCCTACCGAAGAGTAGACGCATATTATATATGAAAATGGCACATTTGCACATGTTCCACTGATTGGATTCTGGTGACAGTTGCATTATGTTTCACAGTTATTTTCGATACCAAGCATCAATTTATACCACAGTGGCATATGGGATCGCGTTGTAAATATAGTCAAATCTGATCTAATTTATCTCACATTTAATAATTATAATTTTTCTGGTCAATGTCTTAGCTGTAATATGTATTGTGTAATTATTATGCACATGGATAGCATTATCGTCAAGTAATCATAATACTGACAGATAGAATCACTCTTTCCTTATACGTAGTTTCGTCAGTAAAATATAGTAAACCTCGGTATCGAGGAATCCAACGACTGGCTGAACGCCAAACGCCTCTCCTTCCACCGCCAGCGCCGGCTGCGTGATGACGTAGAGCGAGCCGATGATCGCGGGCGTCGACAGCGCTGGCGACCCGGTGTTGGTCATCACGGCCCACTCGTCGGAGCCGGGGGCCGGCGGTGGCTGCACGATGGCCATGCTCAGTATCGTCACGTTCAGCACGCCACCTGGGGACATATAATTAATTTACTTCCATGTGCATGCCATACGTGTCAGTGATTTTGAGATAGCACCATTTTTGGCAATTGTTGCTGCTTGGGAAATTAGTTTTGAACAAGGATATGGCCATATCTGAGGGCTACGACTCTTATGTTGTGCCCAGATTAAAAGTGCTAGTTGGCAGCTTATGCGCGTGGCAGTGATGGAAGGATCTCTGGTCTAACGAAGACAGAATCCAGTTTGTTTGGGCGACAAATGACGGGCAGCGTCTTCCGATTTGATTTTCTCAAAACGAAAATTATAGTGTTTGACGAAAACGCTACTGAAGGTCGGTGACAAGACACCAATTAAAGTGTATTATTTTATTTTATTTTATTTAAACCAAATCGTAATTTTTCGTTCATGGTGGGATTACCTGACTGATTATCATCACTGGTTCCAATTAGATAATCAATAGTGTATTGTGCCCACCTAATGTCTGCATCTGGTAGGCGGTGACGATCTGTGACGACATCTCCTGCAGGCGCTGGAGAGACAGGTCTGAAGGCGAGGAATTAGCACCCGGAGCGTTGCCGATCTCCAGCGAGAGCACAAGGGGGCTGGTGTTCCGTCGGCGTCTGGCTGTCTCTCGCACCGAGCTCGCGATGCGGATCTTGTGGGGCGGCACGTCGAGGAACAAGGCGAGGTTGTTGACGATGTTCTCACCGAAGAACTCGTCCTCAGTCATGGCGGGCAGGGAGAAGGAGACGACGATCAGCGGTGTCGTGATGATGTCCACCGGTGTCGGGCCGCGCACGATGACATGCAGCAGGCCCGTGTCGCGGTCGAAGTAGTTGACGCCGGCGCTGGCGATGGCGACGTCCGGCACGTACTGGCCGGACGAGGTCGGTGGCGAGAGCGTGACGCGACCGGCCGCGTCCCTCGCGCCGTTCTCCGGCAGCACATAGTCATCGTCGACGTGGACATCGAGGCGCCAAGACTGGGCGTACCACACGGCGACGGCGACGGCCTGGGAGTCGACCGAGTTGAGGAGGTGCAGGCGCAGGTTCTGGGGCGTCGTGCCCGTGAAGAACAACTCGTACGAGTGACCTGGAGCAACCACCACAAGTGGCGTCAACAGGGTGTGTGCGTACGTGGGTGCATGCGTGCGTGTGCGTCTGCGGTGGGTGCATGTGTGCGTGTGTGCGTGCGAGTATGTATATACGTGTGTGTGTGTAGAGTCACATACAGAATGTATATTTAAGCATGAGGAGTGAATGTAGCGCACACTGTGTCACACCTGACCGCCCTACCTGTAGCGACGATGACGGGGAACGTGGACAGTCTCCGCTGACACGTGTAGCCGAAGCACCAACCGTGGTCTTGGGGGCCGTTGATGAGATCGACGTAGCCGGCCGACCAGACGGCGACCGGCGACACGCGGCGAGTCTCCGTGTCCTTGTCCAGGCTCTCCACGATCAGCATCTCGTAGTCGAGGCTGTGACACACGTACGCCTGGTACGACGGCATGTACACGCAGCTGTCGTCACGTAGGATACCTGTCACGTAGAACGTAGAACCCTCTTAAGGCGATATGGATAAGTGAACGGGTCGGGTCAACGTACATGATATAATCTCCAATTGTCACTTTCAACAATTGTAAACCTTAGACATTCCGGACTGCGTTTGCATCAATATTTTCCTAGATGGACCATTTGAACACAGCCGTTGACAGGTATATAGGTTTGACGGAACAGTCCAATCAGTGATCTAAGTAACGTTATAGTCATATGACAATGAACACAACGTACACAATCTAGATGTAGATCATTGGGGCATTACGTGTACATGGAATTGTTTAAATGCACTATATGTAAAATAAAATTAAATACTAAGTAAGCATAACTAAATGTTTCATTATTCAAAGTGCTGTCTTTACCAAGTCACAAGCCCGCAGCCACGAGAGTCGAGGGGACTGTCCGAACACCATTTGATCCTACATAATCAAAGTTAAGTCTCGGTCGTGCCCCATGTTTACAAAATAACCACTTTTCTCATAAATATGGCACCGTTGTGAGTGTGAAGCAGTGGTTGTAAGGAGTGTTCTTCCATGCTAACTACAAACAGACTCCCATCTACTGACAGTCGCCCTACCTTTGTGAGTGTGAAGCAGTGGTTGCAAGGAGTGTTCTTCCATGCTAACTACAAACAGACTCCCATCTACTGACAGTCGCCCTACCGTTGTGAGTGTGAAGCAGTGATTGCAAGGAGTGTTCTTTCATGCTAACTACAAACAGACTGCCATCTACTGACAGTCGCCCTACCGTTGTGAGTGTGAAGCAGTGGTTGCAAGGAGTGTTCTTTCATGCTAACTACAAACAGACTCCCATCTACTGACAGTTGCCCTACCGTTGTGAGTGTGAAGCAGTGGTTGCAAGGAGTGTTCTTCCAAGCTAACTACAAACAGACTCCCATCTACTGACAGTCGCCCTACCGTTGTGAGTGTGAAGCAGTGATTGCAAGGAGTGTTCTTTCATGCTAACTACAAACAGACTCCCATCTACTGACAGTCGCCCTACCGTTGTGAGTGTGAAGCAGTGATTGCAAGGAGTGTTCTTCCATGCTAACTACAAACAGACTCCCATCTACTGACAGTCGCCTTACCTTTGTGAGTGTGAAGCAGTGGTTGCAAGGAGTGTTCTTCCATGCAAACTACAAACAGACTCCCATCTACTGACAGTTGCCCTACCGTTGTGAGTGTGAAGCAGCGGTTGCAAGGAGTGTTCTTCCATGCTAACTACAAACAGACTCCCATCTACTGACAGTCGCCTTACCTTTGTGAGTGTGAAGCAGTGGTTGCAAGGAGTGTTCTTCCATGCTAACTACAAACAGACTCCCATCTACTGACAGTTGCCCTACCGTTGTGAGTGTGAAGCAGTGATTGCAAGGAGTGTTCTTCCAAGCCAAGCTAACTACAAACAGACTCCCATCTACTGACAGTCGCCTTACCTTTGTGAGTGTGAAGCAGCGGTTGCAAGGAGTGTTCTTCCATGCTAACTACAAACAGACTCCCATCTACTGACAGTTGCCCTACCGTTGTGAGTGTGAAGCAGCGGTTGCAAGGAGTGTTCTTCCATGCTAACTACAAACAGACTCCCATCTACTGACAGTCGCCTTACCTTTGTGAGTGTGAAGCAGCGGTTGCAAGGAGTGTTCTTCCATGCTAACTACAAACAGACTCCCATCTACTGACAGTTGCCCTACCGTTGTGAGTGTGAAGCAGCGGTTGCAAGGAGTGTTCTTCCATGCTAACTACAAACAGACTCCCATCTACTGACAGTCGCCCTACCGTTGTGAGTGTGAAGCAGTGATTGCAAGGAGTGTTCTTCCATGCTAACTACAAACAGACTCTCATCTACTTGACAGTCGCCCTACCGTTGTGAGTGTGAAGCAGTGATTGCAAGGAGTGTTCTTCCATGCTAACTACAAACAGACTCCTATCTACTGACAGTCGCCCTACCTTTGTGCGGCGCTTTGGTCGAGGCGGCGATCCTATCCCCACTCGGCGTCGACAACATGGCGGTGGGGATGCGGTAGTCGCCGAGACCTCGGACGGGGTTCGCGTCCCACTCATACTCCGACTGCGGGATGACGGCTCCCGGCTGCCCCAGCAGCGTCCCGTCCTCGTCCTTGAGGAGAGCCTTCTTTAGGGCGTCACAGTCCATGTCGACGCAGTCGGACGGGTTAATCTTACTGGCAGATCAACGACGACGAACTTAGTGGCTGTTGCTACAGCGACGGTTACAAACTGTTGCTACAGCGACGGCTACAAACTGTTGCTACAGCGACGGCTACAACAGGTTGCTACAGCGACGGCTACAAACTGTTGCTACAGCAACGGCTACAAACTGTTGCTACAGCGACGGCTATAAACTGTTGCTACAGCGACGGCTACAAACTGTTGCTACAGCGGCGGCTACAAACTGTTGCTACAGCGACGGCTATAAACTGTTGCTAAAGCGACGGCTATAAATTGTTGCTACAGCGGCGGCTACAAACTGTTGCTACAGCGACGGCTATAAACTGTTGCTACAGCGACGGCTACAAACTGTTGCTACAGCGACGGCTACAAACTGTTGCTACAGCGGCGGCTACAAACTGTTGCTACAGCGACGGCTACAAACTGTTGCTACAGCGGCGGCTACAAACTGTTGCTACAGCGACGGCTACAAACTGTTGCTACAGCGACGGCTACAAACTGTTGCTACAGCGACGGCTACAAACTGTTGCTACAGCGACGGCTACAAAATGTTGCTACAGCGGCGGCTACAAACTGTTGCTACAGCGACGGCTACAAACTGTTGCTACAGCGACGGCTATAAACTGTTGCTACAGCGACGGCTACAAACTGTTGCTACAGCGACGGCTACAAACTGTTGCTACAGCGACGGCTATAAACTGTTGCTACAGCGGCGGCTACAAACTGTTGCTACAGCGACGGCTATAAACTGTTGCTACAGCGACGGCTATAAACTGTCGCTACAGCGGCGGCTACAAACTGTCGCTACAGCGACGGCTACAAACTGTTGCTACAGCGACGGCTATAAACTGTTGCTACAGCGACGGCTACAAACTGTTGCTACAGCGACGGCTGCTGCTACAACGGCAGCTACTGCTACTGCTAATTTTACTGCTGCTTCTGCCGCCGCAGCTGCCGCTGCCGCTGCTAAGTGTGACTTCAGCATTGCATTAACGGAAATTGCACATTTCAACTGTTCCAAGTCGGTGAGACCAGTCTGAGGTACTCACTTGAACTTACTTAATGTTTGGTCGATTGATGAAGACTTTGTTCGCCTGCAGGACGTCCACAAGGACGATACCGTTCACCTTGACCGGGTGCTGGACGTCGTCGTTGTTCGGATTGGTCGTGAACACGTAGTCTTGTCTCGTGCCGCAACTCTCGGCGTAGTGCGAGAACGTCACGTCTGAAACGTCCGAAATGTCACTTTGGTAAAGGCCGGTTTACACGAGCGATTTGTGCGGCAGATGGTCGGGAGAAACCGTGTCGCATTACAATGTGCAGCTTAATTATGTGTTTGCTTAGACGAACGACGTGTCTAGATACCGCGAGTGCGACCTATTGATTCGCGCCAATCCCGACTTGTGCTTGGTCACAACAGGTGTGCCAGTTGTCTTACGCGGTGGTCCTTGATTGGCCACGGCTTCAGAATCGCCGTAGACAATTCGACCGATATAATCGTAGCCACAAATTGGTCTCGATAATCGCTCACATGAGTGTATCTACACGACCGATTCTTACACTGTTATATCACAACACCGTGTCAGCACATTTCAAATTTCTGGTTCTAATATATTTATTATATTGTAAATTGTTGTTGCCGCTCAAGGTTAACAGCGACGTTTAACTTATAAAATGAACTTAACGTTTTGTGATTATTACGCAGAGGCTTCATTATGTCTCGCAGTGATGAGAATAATTAGTTTGCATCACATGTGAAATGTTGTTGTGAATAACTGTCGAAAAGAACGACATCTAAAGAAATGCCCACTGCCGCTCTTACTTGTCACAGTTAGAAGTCCGTACAGCGCCTGGTAGGCCATCGTATTGGAAAACGCCTTCTCTGGTGCGTGGTTGTCGCCGCTGTCGAAGTTGGGCCACGATATGGCCACCTTGCCTCCGCTTCGTGTGCGCCACGAGCGCCCCGCGGCACTCAGCTGCATGTTGGCATCACTGGGGTTTAGTATGTCACTGTGGAAAAAATCGACTAAGTAATGATATACATATAAATTATTAGAAATATTCACACGTACGAACGCATTCACACGCACGCACGCACGCACGCACGCACGCACGCACGCACGCACGCACGCACGCACGCACGCACGCACGCACGCACGCACACACACACACACACACACACACAGACAGACACACACGATGACATTACTGTAAATATATCCATCACGACTGTCTTAGATAGCTATAAATCGACTGTTCCTATTCTCACCTGCAGTTAAACGCTGCGCTGCTACCGACGAACGCCGACGCCTCGATGCGGACAAACTTGTCGGCGTGCACATGCGTGGTGGCCGACGGCCCGGTGACCATGGGGAAGACGCCGAGCGTGTTGTCGATGCTGGTCAGCCCGGAGACGACGACACTCGACACCGTCTGGAAGTAGACGCCGTAGTCCCACGCCCGCCAAACAGCGTAGTTGGCTACCAGTGTACACACGGGCTGCCCGTCGCCCGGCAGAAGGACGACCCCGACGAGACATGAGTGAACGGTGTTGTCTGCCGAGAGCGTCGGCCTCTCGCACGGCTCCCCGTCGATGTGGTAGCCGGCCCGCTCCGAGCCAGCCACGCGGTTGCCTCGTAGGACGACGTCCGTGGCGTCCAGCAACTTGAAGCCGGCACTCCACTCAAAGATCTTCTCGTGTCGCCCGTCGTAGGTGCCGGGGAACTGGACGAGCGTGATCAGGTTCGCCTCCAGGCGGTGGCCAATGTTCTCGACGATAACAGCTATACAACGACAATTGTTGACGTGATCGAAATGAATAAACTAATATGGATTTATGTGATGGGAAAAAACGCTGATTCTCTTATAAAGATGGCACTGCGCAAGAAGATGTTCGATCGGTGGGTGGGTGGGTGGGTGGGTGGGTGGGTGGGTGGGTGGGTGGGTGGGTGGGTGGGTGGGTGGGTGGGTGGGTGGGTGGGTGGGTGGGTGGGTGGGTGGGTGGGTGGGTGGGTGGGTGGGTGGGTGGGTCGGTCGGTCGGTCGGTCGGTCGGTCGGTCGGTCGGTCGGTCGGTCGGTCGGTCGGTCGGTCGGTCGGTCGGCCGGTCGGTCGGTCGGTCGGATATGGAATGTTTCGAAAGACTAAAAACGATATAACTACCAAGAACAATTCACGAAATATACATTGCATGCATCAACAACTCGACAGTAATTCGCCCTGTTTGAGTCCATATGAAACGACCAAATACCTGAACCGACTGTTTGGTGTACGACATTGTTCGATATATTCAAGTACTGCGTGCCGAAGACACCAATAGCAGGAGAGAAGCCGTGATGGAAGGCGCAGTTGTCGACGTAAGACGGTCTATCCTGGGTCACAGCGCCAATGTCGAGGAAGGCGAGTGAATAGCGAGGGTCGTAGAAGTCGGTCCAACCTTCCTGGCCAGTGTGATAAAACTCAACGTTGCTGAGGCGTGCCAGACCTAGAATCGCACAAACACAAACGAATATTCATAGCAGATATAATGCTTAACGTGATAGATCGTAACATAAAACAGTTATATACGTCAAGTAGCACATTTCAGTTTACCTGTGAACGTGTCTCCGTCCTCGGTGTATGAGCCAACGAGCACCCTCGCTCCGAAGGATTCGTCCACTTGTTGGGCGTAGTTCTCTCCGATGATCTTGATGTTGCGCGTAAGTAGGCCCACTTCGGCCGCCGTCGTGAACACTCGCCCCGGGGCAACGGCTTCCGTCACCGCTGTACGAGGAATAACATTGTCGATATGAAATATGTTTGCGATGGGGTAACGTGTGGATTCTTCAACAGCGTCAGTGAATAACACACGTAGTTCACATAACTCAAGTAGCAGGAATACAATTATTTTCTCATTCAAAAACTCTCAAATCTTCAGCGCTCTAGATAATTAATTCAAACAGATGGATAAATATGGACATCGCTTCCATAGTGTCTAGTTTCACAATTCATTCATTCAAGTATATCGAAATCATGAAGACATAAATTACCTCTTTAACAATACATAGCTGTGATTCTTATGATTGCATGTTTGTTTTTACGACGATTGTACGCGCCTATGAGCGGGTTGGTGCCGGGTATGTGGTATGTTACCTTTTTTTGTAATAATAATAATAGTTATTATAATAATAGCAGTAATAATAATAAAAATAACAAAGATAACCTGAGTGCAAGTCCTTTACGACTCGGGTGCTATTTACCGATATGTGTGTAGACAAGCGGCCGGGTAAGTGTGATGGTCAGTTGATCGGAGGACACGGACCCAACTGTCGCCGTCTCTGTCTCCCAGGCGCTGTATCCGGTCGTCACGATCACTAGTTCATCTCCTGGTCGCCAGTCGACAGCTGTGGCAAGGGTGATGTCTGTAGCGCCACTAGCGACGGTTTCGCTTAGCGTTGTCCACGAGACGCGCAACTCCCCATGGAGATCCAGGGCGCCGAATACAGCTGAGATGGAGAAGGATGGAGATTATTACAGGGTGCACACGGCAACAAGTGTCCAACAAGGAAATTCGGGCGGGCGGGCGGGCGGGCGGGCGGGCGGGCGGGCGGGCGGGCGGGCGGGCGGGCGGGCGGGCGGGCGGGCGGGCGGGCGGGCGGGCGGGCGGGCGGGCGGGCGGGCGGGCGGGCGGGCGGGCGGGCGGGCGGGCGGGCGGGCGGGCGGGCGGGCGGGCGGGCGGGCGGGCGGGCGGGCGGGCGGGCGGGCGGGCGGGCGGGCGGGCGGGCGGGCGGGCGGGCGGGCGGGCGGGCGGGCGGGCGGGCGGGCGGGCGGGCGGGCGGGCGGGCGGGCGGGCGGGCGGGCGGGCGGGCGGGCGGGCGGGCGGGCGGGCGGGCGGGCGGGCGGGCGGGCGGGCGGGCGGGCGGGCGGGCGGGCGGGCGGGCGGGCGGGCGGGCGGGCGGGCGGGCGGGCGGGCGGGCGGGCGGGCGGGCGGGCGGGCGGGCGGGCGGGCGGGCGGGCGGGCGGGCGGGCGGGCGGGCGGGCGGGCGGGCGGGCGGGCGGGCGGGCGGGCGGGCGGGCGGGCGGGCGGGCACGAGTAAACATCTTACACAAACAAATCTCGGTTTACTCATCTGCTTGTTGTCTGTGATGGTGATTAATTTGTTATCTTTTCTTACAGAGGAACCAGTGATAATACTTATCTTAAACTAATTGCATGTCAGTGAAAATTTAACGTCGTTGCTTAGATATATGCGTGCTTACCTATCGCCTTGGCGCCGATGTTGGGTCCGCTGTTGAGCGACATTGCGGGGCTGAATTGTGTTCCCCGTAATATGAACTCTGCCTGCCCAAGGAAGGGGTCTGACTCCCAGCCGACGACTAGCCGACCGCCAGCGATTATGATGTGGGTGCAACTGATGCTGATGACACGACAGATAATATAATTAACTTCATGAATTTCTTCATATATATATATATATATATATATATATATATATATATATATATATATATATATATATATATATATATATATATATATATATATATATATATATATATATATATATATATATATATATATATATATATATATATATATATATATATATATTCGCCGTCTACGTGTCTACGCTACAATTATGAATTATATATGCACCCGACCAAATGGGACAGCTAGACTTCAGTCTACGTAGTAGCGACCAACATGATTCCCGATTACGAAGCTACACTTGATGATCAACAGTAACCACAATGTTGTACACTGGCAACGACACAGAACATTCAAGGGTCATTCGGCGAAATCTTAGCACGTAGTCATTTTAGTGGCAACAACTACGTACTGTTCACCTTAGTGAAAAAGCATTCGACTGACCAAATATGGCTTACAAACCTGAAGTCTCGGTAGTTGCCGGTGTTGTCGGGCAGATACTCAAGCTCCAACACTCCGTACACATATAACTTGTTGAGGGGTGGTATCGGCGTGTCTATAACCATCCACACGCCTACGACCAAAACACACAGTCATTTTCACTTTTTACGATCACTTTCATTTTTAAAGACGGTTAACTCAATCACACTGCGAACGCTGGCATTAAAGATCATATGCAAAGGTCGGATACATTTGCTTGTTTTCACACGTTCTGGATAGAACTGTATCCCTTTATTCATATTCAGTCATGAAACTGTAAAAAAGTTACATTAATTTAGCCATAAAACGGGGGGTATACCTAAATTCCCGAAGTCACTTTCCGAAACCAGTTTGTGGATTTTTGCCGGTAAATGTCAGGCCGCCTGACATCATTTTGGCCAAACAAACCAACTTCGCCTACGCTGCTTCATATAGGCATTTAACTTTTAGCAAGATTTAGATCTCGCAAAATAAAGAGCGACGGCGATTCTGACAGTGCAACTGACATAAACTTATCGGTTATCGGTACATGTACGAGACAACAACGCGGTCACAGTCACAAAAACGAAGTTAGTAGCGACAGCGAATTATCAAACCAGGTCTGATTTATTGGCCGAAGCCTCCAAATGCCCGGGATCAAAAACCTCAAAAATAACATAAATGTAAACGTATTTATACGTGTTGTTTTGGTAGTGCCAGGCGTATTTATTTATCAAACTGTTTTTAAATTCCATGTTTAACTTGTACAAGCTCGTAGACACAGTCGTCGAGTCCAGCCTAACCTAGCCTAGGCTTGGACGTTAGAAAAGCGGCATACTTTGTATTTGCGTTACTCGGTGGTTTGATTAAGAATATGTGAACACTGTATGATTTTATTGCCGAAATATCTTGATATATACATTTCCTAACAACTGTGTCGATCTAACTTTTGAGTAAAGCGGGGCCTTTGCATTGACTTGCCCTTTCGCTTTGTGATTTTGTCGTAGCACAGAACACAAAGTGCCTCTTGGTCTACGCTAGCTATTATTTAAAATCTGTATATGTTGCAGTGTTTTAATAGCGTTTCAAATAATGAAACTGTTGTCACACCCAAATTCATTGTGTTTGCCCCACTGCAACATATACTCTTTTTAACTTACGCAGATGTTCTGTATTGTTATGGAATGACAATGTTTGTTGGTGTTAGTTTGGCCAGACTGACGTCACACGCCGACTCCGTACGGACATTGAGGAGCGAAATGTCTAACCGCTTGGGACTTCTTTGCCACTAATATTGTTAGCTTTTATTGAACAGTAGCCAATAACATTATTTGTTAATGCATTCAAATCTACTAATACAACTGTTTGCCATCATATATCACGATTTCTGGAATATTTTTGTATGATCTTTAGGTTCGACGCTTATTTTCACATCGAACATTATACTGATATGTCCTTTCTTCTGTGCATTTTCGCTGACTTTCAAGTTAACGTTTTACAATATACGCTATGCGTACGCGGTTGTGCTGGAATAGTACAACAAGGAATGTAATGATGACGAGACCATACAACATGTTCACATCACACCGACCTGCATTGATCTTTACGTCGTCCTCACTTCGTGGTACGCCGTAGCGTCCACCCCCGTAGTTTCCGCCGAAGCCTGGTGTGGCGTCGCTCCAAGACTCCGGGTCCCTCCAGTAGACGAAGTCGTCCGGCCGACGGTCGGCCAGGACGTTAGCACTATTGCCGCCCAACGGCAGGACGCAGTTCTCGTAGAAACACGTGAACACCTGTAGTTTGACGGACATGTCGACCGCGTCGGTGTATGTTTGCCGGTCGGGCGTCCTTCCGCTCACTGCAGAAACAGTAGCCGCATCAGTAGTTCCTACTTGTGTCCAGCACTCAGCAACGTTCTATCAACTGACCAGTCTGTATGCATATGTATGTGGTGTTGACTAAAATCTGATTGTCTTGCGAGGCCTGTTCAACAAGTCGGCCTTTTTCATAATCGGTGGTCACTGCCAGAGTGTATGTCGTCCTCAGTATTGTTATTTTACTTCCCCAATAAACGAGACGGGACCGACAGTTGTGGGATCATCCAAGTCACGAGGGATGCATGTAGTTGAAAGGCAGATTTTTACACCAAACGTAGAACATAGAGCCTGGCCTGGCATGTAAAGCGGATGTGGTAACCACTAAACTACAGCGCTTCTCTTAAATTGGTAAATGGGCTGAAAGAACGCCGCATAATTCACCTGCGAATATTTTGCTGACCAACATAACACGCAAAAAAACAGTAATACTGACCCATGTATGAGATCGTGGAATTGTCGGCTGCCAAGTACCAGTCGCCATAGTTGTTCGCTGGGAACGTCACCATCGCGGGTGATCGCGGAGTCTCGCCCTCCGGCGTCACGACAATCATGTCTGCCCGCTGGCTGAAGTTGTGAGTAATAATCACGTACTCGTCATCCTGTAAGAGGAAATCGTAGTAAAAATAATCAGCAATATGAAAACTGTATTAAATTAAAACATAAACTCTATGTTTGGGAATAACAACGTTGGCTTCTTGATTAGTTTCTGCAATGTGTTTGTTTAATCAACCGTAGGGTGTTATTTAATTACAGTTTGATAATTGGTACTAGCTACACACGTTCGTTTTGTGATACAGAAAGGGCAAGAATAAAAATTCGCATCAATGCTCTTAATAGTGTTGAACATATCACGGTCGATGTATATCTCGTGCATGTGTTTATCCTTTTGACCATCTACGCGATATCACGCATACACCATATTGCCGCAGAGTATCCGACCCTCCCAAGGACACATAAGACATCTTACGTGCAAGTCGTACATAACTCCGGTGTAGGTGACATTTGTCAACTGTTCGGCGTTGACGAAGTCCATGTCGTACTGCAGACCGTCGACCAGAAGGACCATCCAGCCGTTATTGTGACTCGTCGACTTGGTTCTGAATGGCACAATTGTCGTCCCGTGGGCGTTCGTAAAAGACACGTTCTTGCCGACGAGCGCTGACGGCGCCGGCTCGTTGAAGGCGAACCGGTGGAAGGAGACGGACGCGTCGCACACGCTAGCCGGTAGCCCGACGGAAAAGCCGGCGTCCGCGGGGGCGCACTGGGCAAGCGGGAGCGTCGGGGTGGCGGGCACGACCTGAGCCCCTGGGGAGCCGGTCAACGTCCCGTCGACGTCTTGCAGCACGGCCTCGCTGTGCCAGCGGAAGAACACTTTGTTGGGAGAGTTGACGAAACTCAGTCTCTTTGTGACGTACCTGTAGCCGCCGCAGAAGTCTGCCGTCGTTCCCTGAGGCAGGACAGGTTGGGTTTAATGCAACATGTGACATCCTGTTGTTTATTTACACAATGCAATGAGGTCGTATTGTGAGTGTTTATCTTCAACCGAGACAGCTATTATAATAGTTAAACGTACAGTAAAGACTAACGCCAAGAGGAAGGCCGATGGAGGTGGAGAGGTGACTGCAGGATTCAAATAAGGAGCAGCACGATGAAAAGCAACAGCGGAAAAAGATGTAACAACATCGAGATGAGCAGGAGTAATATGAGGAAAGTCATCAACGAAGAGCGGCAAGATGAATTGAAGGAGCATCGACAATATCAGTCACAACATATTACAATATCCCCACAAACGCCCATGACACAACTCCGCAAGCAACCAAGGCACGTTTAACAAACCAACCTGTATTGTGGTAACCCCGAAGGCTCTGTTCCGGTCTTCGTCGAAGTTAATGAAGACGACGCCGTCGACCGTCAGCCCGCGCTTGTACGGCAGCACGATCCCGACCCGGGTCGTCGACGGGTCGAGAACTCCCGCTGTCTCCGGCCGGGCTGCTATGACGTTGTTCACGATCATCGCCCCGTTGTCCGAGTACGGGCCCGCTTTCTCTACCAGCTTCATCTCGACGCCCGCCACTTCGTTGTTCACCTGGGCGGGGCAAGGACAACTTCACATGGTTGACGGAAACGAAATTAAGATAGGTGGAATAAAATTAATGGTTATCATATTAATGAGAACAATTATAATAAGCTGAAACAATAATCATGAGCAGAATTTTTCAAATAATGACAACAACGATATCACAATGATAACCAAACGATAAAACAACGTTAACACAGGGATGACGCAGTGGTGACAACATGATCACAATGGTGACACAACGATGACACAATGACAAAACAAAGACAAAACAACGACAAAAAAAAAACTACAGAACGACACAATGTTGACACAACGATGACAAAATAATGACACAATGATGACATAATGATAACACAATGATGATGCAACGATGATGGAACTATTACAATGATGATGCAGTGATGACGCAATAGTAATAATAGCAATAATAATAATATATAATTTTCATTATAATAGTCGTTACTTCATTGTCAATGCTGCCGTCGTTGTCGTCGTTACCATGGCAACCGTCACTCACCATGGTCACCGTCACTCACCATGGTCACCGTCACTCACCAGCAGGAAGTCGTGGAACTGTATGGCTCCGCCGACGACCCACTCGGCGCCCTTCTCACAGTTCCACGTCGTCAGCGAGTAGAAGCGTGCGGCGGTGGGCGTGCGAGCCGAGCAGAGACCGCTCTCCATCGGGGTGTACACCTGGAAGAGCCACAGACCGAACCAGCCCTGCGAGTGGACCGTGTTGTTAGAGAACTCCCCGAGCGGTACATGGCGTGGACAGTAGGCGGGGTCGAACGACGGTCCGTCCGGGTGCTCGTGCATCCGGTACCAGAACCCGAAGTGGGTGCCGCCAGCCACCGCGTTGTGGCTCACCGTGTTGTCCGGGTTTGTGACCCAGAAAGCGGCAGGCGTGATGTCGTCGTTCTACGGGTTAGAGGAGCGACACGTTAGGTACCACACCGCGTTTACAACGAAAGACGATCACGCTGTAAGTTCGTTTTATTATTTATGATATCCATATTACAACGCAGTTGCAAACTCATGCTAAATTTGTATTAACTCAATATTTCGAGAAATTGGGGTTGGGAAATAATAAATGTTCTTTCGCAACGACCAGCATGCCATGTAAGACCACGTGGACATTGGCACTAACCAACTACCGGGCGCACCTGTAGACTGGTGCTGGAGATGACAAAGACAGCCAGGTTGTACTGGAATGTGTTGCCCGTCTCAACTCCGTCCTCGAGGAAGAACGCGCCGCCCATCACGTCATACAGCACATTGTGTTCAACGAGCAGGTTGTGCGTGTCGTGCACGTTCACGGCTCGGTTGAAGCTGTGATGCACGCTGCAGCCACGCACGTACGAGCCGGTCATGTCGCCGTTCAGGTGGAAGTGGATGGCGTAGCGGCCGAGTCTGAACGCCTGACCTGAGTAGGTGAACTCGACGTGTTCCAGTCGGCCGACGACCAGTCCCTCGTCAGGCCGTGGAGCGTGTAACATCACCTGGGCCCCGAACTGGTCAGCTCCTAGCTGCTCCCCGAACCGGCCCTGGAAACACGTCTGGACAGCAAACTCTCCTGCAATGGTAAATATATCGAGTTAGCTGGTGTACATTTGTGCACGGTCATCGTTACAATTCATTTGTGCACGGTCAGCGTTACAATTCATTTGTGCACGGTCAGCGTTACAATTCATTTGTGCACTGTCAGCGTTACAATTCATTTGTGCACGGTCAGCGTTACAATACATTTGTGCACGGTCAGCGTTACAATTCATAATCACTGATAACATCACATTAACGATGCTTGGAATGTGACGGTAGCTGGGCAGTTGGCATGCAAGCAAATCACTGAGGAAATTACTGTTAACAATATATTTGTATCGAATGTGTTCTCTCCTACCGATATTACTACTAACGTGTGTACATGTGTATATGTGTATATGTGTATATGCACGCACGCACGCACGCACGCACGCACGCACGCACGCACGCACGCTCGTGTGTGCGTGCGTGCGTGCGTGCGTGCGTGCGTGCGTGCGTGCGTGCGTGCGTGCGTGCGTGCGTGCGTGCGTGCGTATATACAGTGTTAAGTAATGTTGTTTTCAACATCACCATGCACGCGGTCATCGTAATGACAACGTTGCATCTAAACACCAGAAGCGCCTTAGCTTCCATTATTTAGTGACATTGTGACTTGTCATGAGCGAGTACACTCACCTGTGTCAAAGCCGTCAGGACACGCCTCTATCACGTCGTGCCACGCCGCCATGTCTGAGCCCCGCACGACGACGTTGTGTGAGAGCAACCCGACCTCAGCCCGCGCCTGGAGCGTGTGGGCCGGCGACAGACGGACCTCCTCGCCTAGATGTTTGTACTCCAGCGCCTCCGTGAGCGTCAGCGTCAGACCATCGGGACTGACCGACGCGATCTGGCGCACTTCGTTCTCGCGTTGCGAGTGGCGATGTCCAGTGGTGGCGATGACCACCTGGTCGCCCGCCTGCCAGCTGACCGCCAGCTGTAGGGTCAGTTCGGTCGACCCGGCGTTGGCCGTCGACGCAAGGCGGGTCCACGTCACTCCCACCGGCCGACCTGCGCGGTCAGTGAAACGGTAGTCGTTATGGCAACAGTGTACACGGAATACCTCAAAGTACATAGGGGGAAGGCAGTGTTAGTTGAGCCACTGGGTTAGTGGAGCCACCCATGTTTCCAAGAAACTACAGCACCCACAATTACATAGTATCACCCAGTAATTCAACATGTTATTGACATTGACGCACAATAACTGCCATTTGTCAAAACGTTCAGATAATGTGAATTAAAATTATGTTTTCTGATGTTTGTCGAAACTTTTGGTGATTATGATTAATGTCTACTGTTGTGTAAATTATCAACGCACGTGGCCAGACTTTCGTATCTTTGCAGTTAAAAATGTTTTTAACGATGCACAGGGAAGAAGATTATTTACATCACTTCACGCATTGATGAGAAGTTAATTAAAACGCTTATTTGTCGAACGGGGCTAGTTGAGCCATCCAATGCCCAAGGGAGGGTCAGTTGAGCAGTGGTTAAAGAACGAAGACGAGTGCTTTTTACCCGAAAATATGTAAAGAAATTAATTTTTCCGAGCAAACGGTGACACAATTTTATCTTACGAATGTGATTGTGCCCTAGATATCAAACATAATGAAAATGGCTCAACTAACACTACCTTCCCCTACCATTAGATAGGAAATATCATTACCTTTCACATGACACTTTATTAAGATACATCGAAACATTAACTAGACAATTAGCGTTCATTGTGTAGACAGAGGTCAATACGGCGGCCATGTTAGACGCCATCTTGGATTTCTACCACTAAGTCACTACTCTGCAATGGTTACACGAATAGATGCAACACGTCTCTTGCATTAATCTGACTAGCTGATTATCTTTCTCGGCACTCACCGTGCAGGTCTAGAGTCCCATGTCGGACGGCCAGAGTCTTCGCGCCGTATACCGGAAGTTCCTTGGAGCGCACGTGACCGTGAAGCATGATGGTTGCCTGGTGCAGGAATGGTTGCGTCTCTGTTCCGACCTGTTTTGTTTGTAATGTAGACTATTAGTTTATGATAATAAATAAACATAGAAGGGAAATTCAGCCAATAAAAATAGCAAATACATGTACAATGCATCTTGTAAAAAAAATAATGTTACAAATCAATTTGTAATGATGATGAAACAGCTAAGACAAGTATTGTCTCACGACACCACTACTACCACTGCCACTGCCACTACAACTACCACTACCACTACTACCACTACCACTGCTTGTTTAATCTCAACGAGAATGACTATACACAATATCGCAGGACTAGCACACCCACCTGCAGTAAACCGTTGTCAGTAATCAGTATATTCTCGGCGTGTAGTTCCACGTCTTGTTCATCGAAGATCAATTTTCCTCCTTGTATCAGTAACATACACGTGTTTATATGCAACAAATTAAACACTGTCAGTTAAATACAGCGTCGAGCTAATGAGCGAATGCGTGCGTGCGCGTGTGCGCGTGTGCGCGTGTGCGCGTGCGTGTGCGTGCGTGTGTGTGTTTGTGCGTGAGCGTGTGCGTGTGTGCGTTTATGCATCAAAATATAAATAATGGCAATATTGCAATCACTGTAATCGTTTCTAAAGCACAAGTTGATAAAACTTGATTTTTGATGGACTTTTTGATGCAATCGATAGGAATTACATTTTGGGAACAGATCTTTGAAGCGAGTTTACATTTGTGTGTGATCGCACTTTCGCGTCACTGCAGCAGTGGGGAGAGTTTCGCACATGCCGCTTTCAATATGTTCTGGCTAATGTTCTTCCATTGACTTCGGTCGCCCTCGCAATGCCGTCAGCTGATGTCAAATATTGGTCTATGACCAGCTGTGCAGAGGCTTCACGTGACATGGGAAGCACGTGTCCAAACAGACTCCACCGATAGCAGACAAACTGGATTGCACGCACATTTTCAGTAGAGGGCGTTGATGCCGATTATCTGTCTTAGTTGACGACGGTGGAATGCATCAAACCTGGCCGATTCCGTTAGCGTTAGTCCCCACGTGCCCATGCTGTATGTGAGCACAGGGATGCATCGTACAGTCGCAGCCTGAGGTCTTGGGATACACGGTGGTGTCTGACCCAGAGAGACCACAGTCGCAGTCTGAGGTCTTGGGATACACGGTGGTGTCTGACCCAGAGAGACCACAGTCGCAGTCTGAGGTCTTGGGATACACGGTGGTGTCTGACCCAGAGAGACCACAGTCGCAGTCGGAGGTCTTGGGATACACGATGGTGTCTGACCCAGAGAGACCACAGTCGCAGTCTGAGGTCTTGGGATACACGGTGGTGTCTGACCCAGAGAGACCACAGTTGCAGTCTGAGGTCTTGGGATACACGGTGGTGTCTGACCCAGAGAGACCACAGTCGCAGTCTGAGGTCTTGGGATACACGGTGGTGTCTGACCCAGAGAGACCACAGTCGCAGCCTGAGGTCTTGGGATACACGGTGGTGTCTGACCCAGAGAGACCACAGTCGCAGCCTGAGGTCTTAGGATACACGGTGGTGTCTGACCCAGAGAGACCACAGTCGCAGTCTGAGGTCTTGGGATACACGGTGGTGTCTGACCCAGAGAGACCACAGCTTCTAGAAATCCACAGCCGCAAGTTGCTTCATCCATTCCACGTCTTGCAAGTCCCCAAGTATACAGCCTAGTTTGCATGTCATGCACTAGTTATCCCCAGCACGGTTGTTTCTTCTGTGAATGTTTTGGCTTCCTTGATACTATTGTAAGCCATTTTGACAGGTAACCAGGAGAACCTCGTCCAGGACTTGGCTGGCATTGTTGATGCAGTCAACGTCGTCGACGTATGCCGTATAGTGTGGCTTACAGTGTCTTCTCAAGGGCTTGCGGCAAGTTGTCTGTCAGATCACGGTGGGCGGGTTCCAAGTAGATCACGAAGAGTGCGGGCGATAGAATGTCTCCTTGTGGTGTACCAATGGTGGATGTGAATGTTGGACAGTTGCCCCGTTTTAATTTTGGTTCCAACGTTGTTTCTGCAAGGAGCATTCGGATGATTCGCATTTCCGATTCTCCGAGGAAAGACTCAAGAACAGTTATTAGCTTTATCTCGCCTGATGGTGCCAGACTAGTGACTCATGTCCATACCTAGAACATGCACCTAGCTTTGAAATCGTTGCGTTTTGGCGGCTAGTCAACGATAGCCAAGTACGACATCTGCCGTGCTACGGCCAAATCGAAATCCGCTTTGTTCTTGAGAGAGGAACGCGTCGACTTTGTCTTCTGTGCGTGGAAGTACAACTTTGTCTGCTGTGCGTGGAAGTACAACTTTGTCTTCTGTGCGTGGAAGTACAACTTTGTCTGCTGTGCGTGGAAGTACAACTTTGTCTGCTGTGCGTGGAAGTACAACTTTGTCTGCTGTGCGTGGAAGTACAACTTTGTCTTCTATGCGTGGAAGTACAACTTTGTCTGCTGTGCGTGGAAGTACAACTTTGTCTGCTGTGCGTGGAAGTACAACTTTGTCTGCTGTGCGTGGAAGTACAACTTTGTCTTCTATGCGTGGAAGTACAACTTTGTCTGCTGTGCGTGGAAGTACAACTTTGTCTGCTGTGCGTGGAAGTACAACTTTGTCTGCTGTGCGTGGAAGTACAACTTTGTCTGCTGTGCGTGGAAGTACAACTTTGTCTTCTATGCGTGGAAGTACAACTTTGTCTGCTGTGCGTGGAAGTACACCTTTGTCTGCTGTGCGTGGAAGTACAACTTTGTCTGCTGTGCGTGGAAGTACAACTTTGTCTGCTGTGCGTGGAAGTACAACTTTGTCTGCTGTGCGTGGAAGTACAACTTTGTCTTCTATGCGTGGAAGTACAACTTTGTCTGCTGTGCGTGGAAGTACAACTTTGTCTGCTGTGCGTGGAAGTACAACTTTGTCTGCTGTGCGTGGAAGTACAACTTTGTCTGCTGTGCGTGGAAGTACAACTTTGTCTGCTGTGCGTGGAAGTACAACTTTGTCTTCTATGCGTGGAAGTACAACTTTGTCTGCTGTGCGTGGAAGTACAACTTTGTCTGCTGTGCGTGGAAGTACAACTTTGTCTTCTATGCGTGGAAGTACAACTTTGTCTGCTGTGCGTGGAAGTACAACTTTGTCTGCTGTGCGTGGAAGTACAACTTTGTCTTCTATGCGTGGAAGTACAACTTTGTCTGCTGTGCGTGGAAGTACACCTTTGTCTGCTGTGCGTGGAAGTACAACTTTGTCTGCTGTGCGTGGAAGTACAACTTTGTCTTCTATGCGTGGAAGTACAACTTTGTCTGCTGTGCGTGGAAGTACAACTTTGTCTGCTGTGCGTGGAAGTACAACTTTGTCTGCTGTGCGTGGAAGTACAACTTTGTCTTCTATGCGTGGAAGTACAACTTTGTCTGCTGTGCGTGGAAGTACAACTTTGTCTGCTGTGCGTGGAAGTACAACTTTGTCTGCTGTGCGTGGAAGTACAACTTTGTCTGCTGTGCGTGGAAGTACAACTTTGTCTGCTGTGCGTGGAAGTACAACTTTGTCTGCTGTGCGTGGAAGTACAACTTTGTCTGCTGTGCGTGGAAGTACAACTTTGTCTGCTGTGCGTGGAAGTACAACTTTGTCTTCTATGCGTGGAAGTACAACTTTGTCTGCTGTGCGTGGAAGTACAACTTTGTCTGCTGTGCGTGGAAGTACAACTTTGTCTGCTGTGCGTGGAAGTGCAACTTTGTCTTCTGTGCGTGGAAGTACAACTTTGTCTGCTGTGCGTGGAAGTACAACTTTGTCTGCTGTGCGTGGAAGTACAACTTTGTCTTCTATGCGTGGAAGTACAACTTTGTCTGCTGTGCGTGGAAGTACAACTTTGTCTGCTGTGCGTGGAAGTACAACTTTGTCTGCTGTGCGTGGAAGTACAACTTTGTCTGCTGTGCGTGGAAGTACAACTTTGTCTGCTGTGCGTGGAAGTACAACTTTGTCTGCTGTGCGTGGAAGTACAACTTTGTCTTCTGTGCGTGGAAGTACAACTTTGTCTGCTGTGCGTGGAAGTACAACTTTGTCTGCTGTGCGTGGAAGTACAACTTTGTCTGCTGTGCGTGGAAGTACAACTTTGTCTGCTGTGCGTGGAAGTACAACTTTGTCTGCTGTGCGTGGAAGTACAACTTTGTCTGCTGTGCGTGGAAGTACAACTTTGTCTTCTATGCGTGGAAGTACAACTTTGTCTGCTGTGCGTGGAAGTACAACTTTGTCTGCTGTGCGTGGAAGTACAACTTTGTCTGCTGTGCGTGGAAGTACAACTTTGTCTTCTGTGCGTGGAAGTACAACTTTGTCTGCTGTGCGTGGAAGTACAACTTTGTCTGCTGTGCGTGGAAGTACAACTTTGTCTTCTATGCGTGGAAGTACAACTTTGTCTGCTGTGCGTGGAAGTACAACTTTGTCTGCTGTGCGTGGAAGTACAACTTTGTCTGCTGTGCGTGGAAGTACAACTTTGTCTTCTGTGCGTGGAAGTACAACTTTGTCTGCTGTGCGTGGAAGTACAACTTTGTCTGCTGTGCGTGGAAGTACAACTTTGTCTGCTGTGCGTGGAAGTACAACTTTGTCTGCTGTGCGTGGAAGTACAACTTTGTCTGCTGTGCGTGGAAGTACAACTTTGTCTGCTGTGCGTGGAAGTACAACTTTGTCTTCTATGCGTGGAAGTACAACTTTGTCTGCTGTGCGTGGAAGTACAACTTTGTCTGCTGTGCGTGGAAGTACAACTTTGTCTGCTGTGCGTGGAAGTACAACTTTGTCTTCTATGCGTGGAAGTACAACTTTGTCTGCTGTGCGTGGAAGTACAACTTTGTCTGCTGTGCGTGGAAGTACAACTTTGTCTGCTGTGCGTGGAAGTACAACTTTGTCTGCTGTGCGTGGAAGTACAACTTTGTCTGCTGTGCGTGGAAGTACAACTTTGTCTGCTGTGCGTGGAAGTACAACTTTGTCTTCTGTGCGTGGAAGTACATATAATGACAGCGTTTTTCTTATTGCATTAAGTTGCACTGCTCAAATGGTATGGGTACGTCTCACGAACATCCGGCCTGATAAAGACCATCCTGCAAGGCACCGTTAGGGGAGCAAGAAGACGAGGAAGACAGAGGAAGAGGTGGGAGGACAGCATCAAAGAATGGACAAGCCTGATTTCTCAGAGATACAAAGGGCGGCAGACGACAGGAAGAAGTTGAGACAGCTAGTTGCAAGGTCATCGGTGGTGCCCCAACGACACTTACAGTTACGACCGTTACGGGATTGATGATGAGCACTGTTGGTCTTAGATTGGTCGTTACATCTTCTGGCTTTCCAGGTTTCGAGAGCAGGATCAAAACCCCATGAGAACGTGGGAGTGGGAGTGTTTGCTGTTCGGTTAATGCACGGTTGAAAAAGTCTGTTATAGATTTCGCAAGTATTTTGGATCCGCATTTTAGTAGTTTGCCCGGTAACTCGTCACTTTCACTAGCTCGATCGTTGTTAATGCGGTTCATTGAGCGTTCTACTTCTGTGTTGGTGATCGTGTGTTTTAGAGGGCGAGGTTCAACGATGCATTCTGCCATTCCTAGGTCTATTTTTTTTCGAAACTGGTCAATGAAGAAGCCAATCACAAGCTTTCCAAATTCTACCGAGTCTACAACTGTTCTTCCTTGTTCGTCGCGTATTGTGGGTTGCTTGTACGGTTTGCGATATAGAAGCCGGCCAGACCTAAACATCTTAGCACCGTCGTGAAGTCGTTCAAATTCATCTGCTAGCTGGTCCGATGCGTTTTCATTGTTTTTCGTCGGATAGTATGTTGCAGACTGCTACGTTCTTGTTTCAGCGCGTTACGTGTTTCGATGCCGGTTGTGTTGTCCATTAGGAGGCGGAGGATATTCTATTCATGAGACATTTGGGTGTTGTCCATTAGGAGGCGGAGGAAATTCTATTCATGAGACATTTGGGTTATCTCGGGACAAACAGACTGCCAGTTTGATCTAGTAGGTGGTGTGATACTGATCTAAGACGAACTTGCCCCGTGGATGGCTTTCACGACTGAGTCCATTCAATTTTGTTCTGCGTCTGTTGTTTAAGATTCTGTGCCTACCTCGTTCATACATGCTGTGAGGTGGAATTTGTAGATTCTTGCAGCGTCTGTATTTTAAAACCCTTCGATGGGATAGCACTTTGAGGTGGATACAGTTGATCTTTTTCGTCCCCACAGGCCAAACACTCGACTAAGTCTGATGTTACTGGTGACAAGTCTGTGGTCGCTATCTACCATAGTTCCAACGCACGACCTCGCATTGATCAGCGGCGATTTCTGTGATTGACGGCAAACGATGAAGTCGATCATATTTTATATGACAATTTCACATCCGGTTATTGGGTTCGTGCATTTGTGCTAACACGTGGTTTTATGTCGTGCGGAATATGAGAATGTTGTGTTACACACAAACAGGTTGTGCGCTTCCAAGAATTGTGCGAGAGCTGTCCCGCTTGTGAATCGTTATTTTGTCACTTTTGAACGGAAACAGGGACCCTATGGCAGGACCACAACTTACCTTGTATAAGCAGCATCTTAAGCACAGGCGTCACAGTGTCCAGTAGGATGGTCATTGTCGCGGGAATGACAACAAAGTCTCCATCAGCCGGTGGGTCGAGGTCACCCCATGAGAACCTAGACGACCACACGTCGACGTACTCGAAGTCAGCCGACGTCTGCGAGCGACCGAACATTCCATTGAGGTATTATTTGCATAAGACTGTCGGTTTTCATGACACTTAAATGTATGTAGAGCAGGGAGGGGCGCAACAGTTGTCCTCAGTATTGTAAACTCTTACAATACAGTATTGCAAATATGTTTGCAATACTTTTTCCTTTTTTTAGTATATATTGCACTGGTTTATGTTAAGTGTTACAGAAAGTTTTAATTGCAAGAACATGACGAACACGTATGTGGCATTGTTGATTCTTAGAGGAAACGATGTCTATGGTTGTTTTCTAAAAGAAAGATTTAAGAATTAAACGAAACATATCATTATGTTTAAATTTGAAAATATTGCATTTCATGCACTACACAATGACGTCGGTGCATAAAAATCAGGTTAACACATTTTGAAAGTACGTCTACTGAATAACGCACAACACAACGTCGACATCATGACATTATTGAATTGGTTCGAGAAATATTTAGACATTTGAACGAACCAAGTGAGTACGAAGCACACCTGTTTAGCGACGCCACTGCCGCCAATGTCGACCCTGACTAGAGATCGAACCGAGGAACGGTGGGCGTCTGTCGTGCAAATGATCTCCGCGTCTGTCAAACTGCTGACGTTACACGGCGATCCAGCGATGCTTACAGTCGTTGTGCTCGTGTCGGTCCTGAGGAGAAATAATAATACATGTTTACTTAACACCTTCCGGCAATTACAAACCCAAAACGTTTCACAACAATTTACTTCCGTCGTGACCAACAAAAAAGACTTGACCGAACAACGTCGTTAGTCCTTGTTCCGTTTCCTAATAAAGATACAAACACCTGTTATTACTTACCACATAGAACAATATAACGATATTTATTGTTTCCGAGAGTGAACCAATGGTTGTAAAAGGACAATCAGTTTGCGTCTGTGGCTGTCTTGCGTCTGACTGATTGAATGTCGAGAAAGTCATATTGATCCCTTACCCAAAGCCAACGCCATCGATGGTAACACGTGTCCCACCAGCTGTGCCGCCTCGAGCCGGATGTACTTGCGTCACTTCCGGTGTGACCAGGGCACTGTACAAGTAACCGCCTGCCAGAGTCGTATGTGAGTCTCCGGAGAAAATCGCCACGTCACACGACAGGGTGCTGCCACCTACAATTGGTGACGTTACGACATTGTTAAGATACGTCTGGGCAAGCACATAATTTTTATTATCAAGCCAAACACTGACCGTAAACATGTATGATAAAGAGGCGATGATTTCCACGTGATGAACTTTCCTTTTAGAGCATGAACAATGGGATAATAATAATTACCATCACTAATTAGTTTCAACGACGAAAGAATACCTATACTTTACTACACCATCTATACGTTACCCGATGTACTGGGGGTCTGACACTGAAGTTCTGTTGATGAAATGTCGCCGACGACGTCACAGAGACCGCCACAAATACGCACTGTAGTATCGCTACTGAATCCATTTCCGATCAGTGTAATAACCTGCCCACCGCCGTAGCTGCCTGAAACCAAAACATAACATTACGTACAGAACGGCGCAGGAAGTTATTTATTAAAGCAAAACAAAAGTCAAGATTTTGGGGCTGTGCACATAAAAGACACTAAAACCCAACCGCGTGCATCTAAAATCAAGAATATCAGGCCAGTACTCAGAATGTGTTCCAAAAGTTGGAGAATCCGGTCATTTCTCCGAACGGTCGAAGGCTGTTAACCAGCGCGACCAATAAGCGCATGCGCAATTCTATGAAATCAGGGTGACCTAATGACGTGACTGAAGTGACGGATTAAGGGAGGCTGACATACACAGAACCACTGCAAAGTCTCAAACAAACGTGTTATTTTGACAGAAAGAAGAATAGTTTATAGTAAACAAAGTCCAAAATATGTCATATAAGTTGAGTTTGGACGCAAATAGCATGACCATATTCTATTGGCAAGAATAGGAATAACAGTCTGGCGCGGTCCATGAAGTTAAGATGTTATGTGTTCAACAAGGTTTTCCTAGTAAACCACTGGCATAATTGTAGTTGCAAAAGGTTGTGTTTTAGTAACTCTTGTTGGTGCATAGGCTTAAAAGCATGTCTTTTGTTTCGCTTTAAAGAGAATACAGGCCTACAACACAGCGATTTTTTCTCATTAAAACATTGTAATTCTATTAATTTTTCGATATCAAGGTTAATATAAATTAACAACAGTACAACAAACTATAAGATGTTATTGGCCTGCATTTTATTGCAGTTCAGCGATCTCCATATACATATAGGGGCTATATTGTAAAACTCATATTTTATAGCATCGCCAAATGTTTTTTTACTGTATTAAGACATGAAAGTTTTGAAAGTTTTGTACGGATATGATATTTTTGTCAACAACCATTGTAAATAATAGTAAATTCGGTTTCGCAATGTCCAAACCTCAGTGACAATGTCCTGTGAAACAGTCGTTCGGTTAATAAATGAAAGTGTGCATTCCCTTTAAACTCCTCATCTTGAAAGCTGAGTGCTCCGTGCTTACCTTCGTTAGGCGTGATGCCAGTAACGACGAGCCCGTACGTAAAACTCAGCTGTCCAAACGCAGAACCCAGCGGGCTGACGTGCAACCGTACGTCGAACGTGCCGGCCGCGTGTGCCCCTAGCGTGCACTCAACGGAGTCGTCGACGATGCTCGTGACGACACAGACGGCGACGTCAACCCACACGGCGACGTTCTCGGCGGCCGTTCCAAACCGTGCGCCCGATATGGTCAGAGCGTCGCCGGGGTAGCCGGAAGTGATCGACAATGACGTCATCTGAGGCGTATCCTGGTCGGAGTAGACGAAGTCGATCGTCGCGTAGTTGACGTCGTTGGAGACGACTTGAAGCTGCGCGGTGTGTGCCGCTGACGCCGGCGGGGTGACGCAGTCAATGGTCTTTGGCGTGACGGCTGCGATCTCGCAAACGTTCCCGTCCAGTAGCACGATGGTCGAACTCTCGCGGAAGCCGAACCCGGTGACGGTGATCGCAGTGCCGCCGCCGACGCTGCCGGAAGCTGGACTGACCGTGTTGACACCTAGGGATTGACCATTGTTTTATTACCGGGCACATGACATACGAATAAAGTGTCACTGATTTTGAGACGGTCGCCCCTCTCGTGGATTTTATAATTTTTTTTATAAATAGGAAAGTGCACACTTGCAGACGAAAGCAAATGCTGCTGCAGACAATGTCATGTTTACATTCCCAGTTGCTGGCCGGCAGCGCAGCATATGCACGTGTCAGTGACGGAATGGTCCACCACTGGTAACATAATCCGTTTGTTTTGTACGACAAATGACGGGGAGTATTTTTCATGTTGATTTTATCGACTTGACCTAAACTCTACTGCAGGTAAACAATACTATACTGCACCCACCTGGGTTGACAGTGATGACGGTGTCGACGGCGCGACCTCCCGGCTGCACGGTCAGCGACACCGGCTGACTGCCCGCGACGACGTCGTCCACTGCGCACACAACAGTGTCATCTGTCACAGTCATGACGGTCACGTTGACGTCACCGATCGTCACGCTGACGTCGGCAACGCTCACGCCGAAGTTCGCGCCGTAGATCGTCAGCGTGGCATCCGTGCTGTGGATGGCGGTGGGTAGGAGTGACGTCATGAGCGGAGTGAGGAGGTCAGTGAAGTGGAATGAGCAGTTGTAGGCACACACCGACAACAGGACGGTGTCGTCGGTCTTCAGCAGCGACACCGTCGCGTCGCCCACTCCTTCGCCCCACGCACGTGACGTCACGCACACGATGCGCGTACGCGATACGGAGATCGGGGCGCAGTACGAGGCGAAGACGCTGACGGACACGCTCTGGATCGCGTCGCCGTCAAACCCGTCGCCTACGACGGTCAGCAACGTGCCGCCGTTCGTTGACCCGCCACGTGGTTCGACGCTGAACACGTGAGGTAGCAAGGCGAACCTGCAACAGTCGCATGGCGTTCGTCATTGATGTGGCTGGAAATCTGGCCCAGTTAGATTTGATCCAGAGATTTTTAGCGGTATCGTCTGCGTCTGAAGTATCGTCTGCGATCTTTAATCCCTGTTTGCATTAGGCAGAAGTAACTAACGGATTTTAGTACATTACCCGAAAGACACAAACTTCCAACTTCCTTCCCATATGACAGGTGCTAGGCGTGCCGGATAGTCATACCCGTTTTTACGAAACGGTTGGGTTGGCCGCCAGCCTAAGGCTCGAACCCAGCACCTCCTGGTAACGAGGCGAACACCAAGCCATTGAGTCGCCGCTCCACCTCGCCTGCTAGACAACAGACATGCTGACCCACCTGCGCTGGAGGTCATTGTCTAGCCTGAAGACTGCGCGGCCGCGTCCACGCACCGTCACAGCCACTTCGTGTGGCACCCCGACGGCCAGTCCACTGCCGATGACCAGCGAGCACCAGATGGCTGTATCCGTACTGTCGGTCACCACACATGGCTCGCCGCCGATGGTTACCTCGTTGAGACAACTGACGTCACTGAACATAAGGAGGAGGTTCCATTTTCGGTGGTTAACATTTGAAACGTGCTAATGCAGTAGATGGTCTAGATAAATTCGCTGTTGTGTATCAGACTGCGAAGGATGGGGCACTGACAGCTACTGAACGAGAATATGTTGGGAATAGGGCAGGCAGAAGATGGTGGTGGATAAGTTGATGACCTTAGTGGCATAAATATGGTAGAGAGAAAGAGAGATTTAGAAAGAATAACGTAGTAACAATTACATAAATAAAAAAGAGGAGATTAGACGCTTGGATACAAAAGACCATGGTGTGCCCGTATCCCGCAAGGAATACAAAAAGGCATATTAGCTGTATAATCTATTAAAACTATTATGATTTGCAATTAGAATATATTTAGGAGACCTGAAGCCAGAGCCGTTGATGACCAGCGTGTCGTTGCTAGATCCATGGTTGGTGGACAGGGACAACACCTCAGGGGTGGCGCAGGGAGAGAGGGTGAACTGGGGTCGATTCGAAAACGTCGGGCCGGCCGCTTCGTCTGCGCAACTCGAGACGACGGAAGTGACGTTATCACAGATGTCGCCACTAGACGTTGGAGCGACACTGTCTGTTAACAGTTAAAGGTCACACTAGAAACAAGCCAACATCATACTGCACGATATCTTTATTTTGAAAACACTCAGAATGTAATTATAAGAATGAATAATGCAACATGTAAAAATAAAAATAAATACGTCGATTGAAATACTGTTTTACCTTTAGTTCATTCAAATGCACTGCTAAATGTTATACAGTGACTTTATAATATATGTCCTTGTCACATTACAGACTACTAAGTTCGACCATACTGAAGTGAAGTCATTATTTTTACCCGTGACTCCACGACAATATGTCAAAACGTAATACTTCTAAGTTTGACATTCCTTCGCGCTCTCTCAAACGTTATACAGTAGTTTGATAATATATCTCACGACGAAATAACGAACACTTCGTACCCGTGCTCACGTTGTACACAGCCTCGAATTCGCCGACACGTACGATGACGTTCTGCGTGTACGAAAACTTCTCCGTCACGTTGACCTTGCCTCTCATCCAGATGACGCCATTGATGTCAACAAGTCCGCTCCAGTAGTAGTAGACCCCGGGGCGGGTGAACTGATGCCTGTATCGACCTGCACCAATAAGACAAGAATTGCTAGAAATCCAGCTCCAAAACTGCCAACATTGTGGTTGTATCATATTATGGCTCAAATTGATACAGAACGCTGCTGTTGGCAGTACAATGGAAAATTACTATAAATTATGGAAATAGTCAGACCAAATAATAACAATAATAATAATAATGTTACACCTATGACATCCCGTACCATTGGCTGTGTTTGTCTGGCCGCTACGGAAGCCGTCTGCCTTGTACTCGGAGGCTGCCTCGGTCGGCGTCTGTTCCACGCGGTACCCCATTCCCTCCGACATACCAGTCCACGTCCACTCAACGAAGTCGCCCTCGTCGATGGTCAATACCCGGGGTGACCATTCGTACCCCTGGCCGTAGACTATGTAGAACAAAGTAAACAATGCTGCTTACACTGAACACACGCACACACGCACACACGCACACACGCACACACGCACACACGCACACACGCACACACGCACACACGCACACACGCACACACGCACACACGCACACACGCACACACGCACACACGCACACACGCACACACGCACACACGCACACACGCACACACGCACAACCAAGTTCTCGTAAGTTTGAATTTTAAATGATATGCCTAACTTTACCTCAGCGCTTTTGTTAAAATGTATGATTGTGCCACAATGAATCAATCACTCGTCAAATTCACCACCATACATTGAGCTGAATTTGTAGGAGGCTTTCTTAATATCGCTGTCGCTTTTAAGAAACATTATTTAAAAAAATTAAAGCTAACAATTTATTCGCATTCTGCGTATAATATGGACATATCATTTGCAACTTGTACGACAAATAAGCTATATCTGCTATAAGACTGGTTGTCGAAGATATTAGCGCATTTGTACTCCGGTTGAAATTAAATTACGCGAATTAATCTCTCGTTTTGTACCGAGAAAACAAGTGCGGCAGATGGCGCACAAATTAAACAATCCGGTGCGCCGTGTAGTTATTATGACCCCATCTAGCGAGTATTTATTTCTACCGTTGTGTATGACACCTAGCTGCGTCTATGTTAGTTATTTGACTCTGTCCCCCAGACGACGCCTCACCTAGACTGGAGCCCATGTTGTCGACCATGTGCACACGGCCCGGATTGCTCGTCTCGCAGACGACGTAGGTCGTCGTGTTCGCGATGACGTCACAACTGTCGCCCCCTATGTCCACGTGTGTTTGGTTGAAGACCCCGATGAAGCCCGTTCCGGTTATGGTTAGTCTTGATCCACCCTGTCAAATAATGAGTAGATATGTTGTGTCATCCCTGTGTAAGCGACTGGCTCATGTGATCAATCAAAGATATTCAGACAAAGCAACACATATGTACACGAACTTGTGCTAAGATTATAGATATCACAGTTGCCATTATGTATGTTCTAAGCAGCACAATCGTACACGAACTTGTGCTAAGATTATAGATATCACAGTTGCCATTATGTATGTTCTAAGCAGCACAATCGTACACGAACTTGTGCTAAGATTATAGATATCACAGTTGCCATTATGTATGTTCTAAGCTTGGAAACGGTTGCCAGCAACAGCAATAATCTTCCCCAAGTACATTGTGAGCTCTAACAGAAACAGAGAAACACGGATAGTACACGGTTTAACGAAGGTATACACAACCTGAACATAGGTCGAGCTTTCATGATTTCACGCGAACTCTCAAAGCCGAGTCCTGCTTTTTATCTCAATATCTACATTGTTCGTTTTCACAGCGTGCACAAACAGTGGACCGCAGCAGTCATTTACAAACATCAGCCGTCAGTCTTCTCGAGTCCTAAGCATACCGTAACTAGTAGAGACGTAACTAGTAGAGACGGACCCACCTGCAGCGAGCCGACGACCGGGTACAAGGCCGTCACCTCGAGTGTGAACACAATATCCGAAATGTTGTTGGTGCTACAAGTGACATACAGAAACAAGCATAAAGCCGACTTCCTCGCCCGTTGTATAATTCATCCGAAACGAATCACATATTTCCTGTTTATTTGTGATTTCATTAAGTTGATTGTTGCAGCAATACTAATTGTTAAAATGTTGTGTGTTAAAGCCTGGTATGTTCTCATAAATGTTCATATTAGGTGTAGGAAACAGTAGACGCATGCTAGTTCAAATAATACAAATATGGCGACTGTCGGCACGGACCGACCAGGTTTGTTGCGAAAGCATTTTTTTATTGGGAAATGTTATATATCTGTTTTATTACACGCAAGTTGTGTACAATAATAATGCAGATTACACATTGGCGTCTACAACCCAAGTGCCACCCCATTCCACAGGTGTTAATTTGAGCACATGTTATTGCAAGACTACTGTAATGCCACCAATGAGACGCACATTATGTCGGCGACCCCCGAGTCACCGACGTGGAGTTGTAGCGGGTACGAGCCGGGTCCGACAGCAGGCAGTGTGACCTGTACCTCGGTAGCGTTGGCCGTCTCCACTGTGCCCATGTTGCCTCCGACACTGACGGAGATACTGCCAATGAAGCCAGTGCCGGAGATGGTGATCTGTGTCCCACCTGCGAGGGCAGATTTAACCACAGATTTAACCAGATTGCCTTCCGAAACCCAGATGGCAAGTTGACAAGCAATCCATTAGGGTTATCGAGAAGCCAACAGTTGTTCATATATGTATAGCCAGCCCTTGGCAATTTTTGTTAATACATATTAGCATTTACCCAGTCAGCAGATAGTTTGTTCCCTTCGTGTGGAGTATTTTTGTGCAGAATGCACTCATAAGATGACACTACACCGTCATTACGAACAACAATAACACACTCGGCCACCTATTCGGCCACACACTCGGCCACACACTCGGCCACCCACTCGGCCACACACTCGGCCACACACTCGGCCACACTTGGGACATTGGAAATTAAGATAGACTAAACCTATATATTTAGCGCCAGCGTTGTCGAAATGCAAATTGTGGTGTTTTACCACGAAATAATCACAAACCATGTGCGGGCGGAAACACACCATTTATTCAACTGCGCATCTCTGACATGCAAACGTATTTATTAGTTATTCTAATCAACGGAGTGGTTATTATTAGAGGTAGCTAAGTGAACGTCAATACACTACACAAATCAGTGAACGGCAATAGCTCGTTCAACGTCAACGTTAGGCTTTACGATACAATACAATATTATTTTATACATTACAAAAAGTCGCCAATATTGTTTAGCTCACCACACAGCAAAGCAATACCTCCAACTAGTCCGACGTTGTCGCTTATTGAAGTGATTATGGGTGTGAGCGCCGCCTGGTAGTGGAAGTTTGTACTACTCGCCGATGAGAATGCGCCTTCAGTCACCATCACAGGAAAGCTAACTTGGTTCGCATCAGCGGTCAGGGTTGCAATCTGCAGAACAATAATTATGTAAACCCAATATTGCAAACACATTAGTGTACTAGAATATATAATATAGTTATGTCAACATAATGCCTGTCTACGAGTCACTAAGTATTCATTACTACATCAATTTGATTACTTTGTTTGATTGTAATTCAAATGAGAAGTTAAATATATGGCATACTGACGATACAGCGTGTGATAAAACACCTTGGTCCACTGGACCACGCTGTTTTACCTGATCACGTCACTTCATACTGACGATACAGCGTGTGATAAAACACCTTGGTCCACTGGACCACGCTGTTTTACCTGATCACGTCACTTCATACTGACGACCCAGCGTGTGATAAAACACCTTGGTCCAGTGGACCACGCTGTTTTACCTGATCACGTCACTTCATGCTGACGGTACAGCGTGTGATAAAACACCTTGGTCCACTGGACCACGCTGTTTTACCTGATCATGTCACTTCATACTGACGACCCAGCGTGTGATAAAACACCTTGGTCCACTGGACCACGCTGTTTTACCTGATCACGTCACTTCATACTGACGATCCAGCGTGTGATAAAACACCTTGGTCCAGTGGACCACGCTGTTTTACCTGATCACGTCACTTCATGCTGACGGTACAGCGTGTGATAAAACACCTTGGTCCACTGGACCACGCTGTTTTACCTGATCACGTCACTTCATACTGACGATCCAGCGTGTGATAAAACACCTTGGTCCAGTGGACCACGCTGTTTTACCTGATCACGTCACTTCATACTGACGGTACAGCGTGTGATAAAACACCGTGGTCCACTGGACCACGCTGTTTTACCTGATCACGTCACTTCATACTGACGGTACAGCGTGTGATAAAACACCTTGGTCCACTGGACCACGCTGTTTTACCTGATCACGTCACTTCATACTGACGGTACAGCGTGTGATAAAACACCGTGGTCCACTGGACCACGCTGTTTTACCTGATCACTTCACTTCATACTGACGGTACAGCGTCAAGGAATGAAATAACATATAACACTCATACTAACGAATAACGAAAGTAATATTTAAACCATACATTATTTTAATATTTTTGTCGACTCTGTCAGCCTCACCAGAGCAGGCGTCTGGCAGACGATGTTGTCGTAGCTGGTGGATATGATGACACATCCGCCTGCGCCTACTGTCACCCTTACGTCGGATCCGAATCCAGATCCGCTTATAGTCAGGCTAGTGCCACCTGCCGGAATGAAATGAGACGTTCAAGTACGTTCACTTTATATGTATAAAGGAATATTGGGGAACAGCATTCATTTACTTGTGGCTTCATATTATACGAATGAAATGCCAGTGGTTATGACATGATTTTTGCACCATAAAAACGTAATGAACAGGAGAAAAGGACACAATGGCCTGCTAAGACACTTATGCTGCGCACAAGTTGAATTTCAAGTTGTTGGTTTGGTCGGCAGCACATGCAAGTGTCCGTAACGGAAGGAATCATTATTTTGCATGCTGATTTTATTAAAAACAAACCATTTTATGATTTGACGAAAACACTACTGATAGTTGGTGAAAAGACAATAATCAAAGTGTGTCGTTTTTATTAAAACCGAATCGTAATTTGGCGCGCAGGATGGAAGTTAATCCCGACTGACTTTTAGCATGATTGGGAAAATAGTGTACCGTGTCGGTGTGCTGAGTTAATGAACTGCATTCCCCCTGCATTCCCCCTGCATTCCTCCTGCATTCCCCTGCATTCCCCCTGCATTCCTCCTGCATCCCCCCTGCATTGCCCCTGCATTCCCCCTGCATTCCCCCGCAGAATAGATATGTGTCCACATTTGTGTCCACAACGTAGCCTACCTGCATTGCCTCCGGTCGCCGGATCGATCCCGGTCACCTGAAAGGAGTAGACGAACCGGTGCACGCCGCCCGTGTGCTCAGCCAAGCCTTTGCCGAGGACATTAATGACAACGTCGTGACTGCCGGCCGGCCCCCGACCCACGGAACACGTCAACTCGGCGCCAGTGGCTGTTACGACGTCGCACGCCACTCCGCCGATCTCAACCGTGTTCGCTGTCGACACGGTGGCGTCGAAGCCCGACCCGGATAACGTCAGGACGGTGCCGGACGTCTGGGAGCCTAGACGAGAAACGTGACATCTTACAGCAGATACACACACAACAGTTCAGTCATACCATCAACTAACGCTCATTAAAGTTTAGCTCAAATTCAAGCAAAAACAAGTAAGATAAATGCAATGCTAAAATATCTGTACAATACGGTTTTTATGACAACTATCACGTGAAGCATGTGATAAATTAACTTTAATGTCGGAGTGGCATTAATGATTGATATGGATATATTTGTGACATAATTTTTTTTTTAGTTGTATTGGATTCAGGTTTTCTTACATTAAATAGTATTACTGAATTAGTTGTATTATTTAATTAGTTGTGTTACTACCGAAAAGTAACTTTCAGCGTTAATACAATACAAATATATTCGTGTTACCAACGCCACTAATCAACACACATCATAACATATCTTAATATTTCCAATAATGGTTGCATTGATAACCTTGTTGACAGCACTTTTGAATTTCCATGACGTTCTTATTTGTCTTGGTGGTGACTGGTGATGACAATTGCATTGTTGTTGTTGTTGCTGTTGTTGTTGTTACACATTACGATCATTGTTATGATAATGGTAAGCTTGGCGTGATAGCGCGGTCGCACCTGAAGTGGGCGTCACTGCAGAAAGCGTGGGCGTGTCCTCCTGTCGCCACTCGTAGGCGCACGACCCGTTGCACGAACTCGGAATATTGTTGATTGTAACCACCACCTGAAAACATTGACATCAACGGCGATGGCAGCGCTCGATGGAATACATAGGGATTTATATAATGTGTTGCATGCATACAATAGCTTTCTGGAAAGTTATATATTTGATATCACATAGCATATTTTATTTTCTATGACATTCCACTGTTTTCCTATGTCCAGGCGTCGAGGCGTCGTCAACTCTTTGCGAACGCAACTAAAAAAAATATGCCTACAGGTAAAATTAAATCATGTATATTATCATTGTTATTATTTATATAAGGAGCAGTCATGCATGACTTATTTGATAACTAGCTTTGAACAATCGTGTTCAAGTGCCCTTGCAGCAACAACAAAATGTAATTGCAGCAGCAACATAGCGTTGTTGTCGTAGGAAGTCACACCTGAGGTAGTTCGTGCACCGTCCGCAGCATGTCGCCAGGGATCGGGTCAAAGAAGACGCCACCGTCAGTTTCTGTTAACACTGTCATGTCGACATCGAGACCACTCAACTGCGCTGTGTCGATCTATGGCGACATATCAGAGTGTGAATAGCTGTTCCCACAGATAAGACATGGGGTTTCAGTAATTTATACACGCACGCACGCGCGCACGCACGCGCGCGCGCACACAAACACACACACACACACACACACACACACACACACATTCTCTGAAAAAGTCCGACACATAAATTTTCATCCATGTATGAAATTATGCTCACTTACCTCCATTTGCGGATGGTCCCCTCCTAAAGTGGCCCATTCGATAGTCCACGTGTAGCCAGCGCAGTCACCCTCTCTCGTCACCTTGATCTCACCCATGTCACTCAGCATCTCTAGTTTCGTCTTTAGAGCATCAGCGCTGATGGACGCGGCGACGTCTAGCGGCGGACGGAAGAGAGAAATTAGAGCAACTGGTTTTACTATGCGTACCGGGGTATATTTGTTATGTAAAATTAAATGTCATTCATTAATATGTTCAATGTTAAATGAAATCCCAGTTTTATCTTGCACTCTAAGTGTGTAACCATGTGTACAACATAAGTAACATTGGACATATGAAACAGTTTGGTCTTGTCCCAACCATTTTGTACAATTTGGTAAAAGGGGTTTCTGGGTTATCACTAGAAATGACATGTTCGTGACTTTTGTACATCTACTTGATTTTGAATTGAAATGGCTCTGGTAAAAAATCTGCTATTTCAAACCACATCAAATCTGAATAACAGATACGACGAGTAACGCAATGTTTATATTGGAGTGTTGTACATGTTCAGTGGTATCGCACAGCGGGTACTGCCCGCAGCCTCGTCTTTAACCGTCCGCAGCATTCCACATTACCTCCGGTACTTTCCATGCTGTACGCTATTGCAAATGTTCCACCGATAGGCGGCGTTGCGGCCTGATCTCGCTGGATGGTCACGGACATGTTGGTAGGCCAGAAATCACCCTCGTACACGAAGCTGTTGTTGAATGTTAAGTTCTCAGCGGAAAACTGTAAACAGTTTGAGAACATCGTTTACCAGTGTGCATTTTCATATATATATATACAGAGGACACATTGTGGAATCTGGCACAGGCCCTACCAAATTAACTTGAAGAAAATAATGATTACGTATACTGTTGATTTACGACACACTGGTGTCAGTGGTGTTGTACGATCTGGTTCACAAGTGAGCTAGGAGTAAACAGAGGCAGGCGTTGACTAACCGGTGTATGGTGTACGGCTAACAGAGGTAAGTCGCTGGCGCAGTTTATCGGCAGTAGCGTCACATTGAAGTTTCTCTCGGAGGCGTTGAAGTTACCCGTCACGTTCACCTTAGCTACGCTCCAGCGACGAGGGCGAAGTCTTCGTAGTGATGTGTAGGCTGTAACACAAAACACGTGATCGAATTATAGGTGCTTCCTCAATTCAATTGTGTCGCTCGTCTCATGTTAAAATAAAAAACAATCAACCTTATCTAGCATCCACTACGACACGCTTGCTCGTTTGGGCAAATGTGTTATATACGTTTCAAGCTAGTAAATTATTTTTACCGATCCAGTCAAAATTCTGCGAAAAAAGGGCCAGAGATGTCCGGTTCAATATACTACAACATAAAAACAAAGTTGAATTATTGAAATTTACAGCAAATTAGTTTCCCAACTCGACATTACACACCATCAAAGTCTGTCGTTGGTTCTCGGGATCCTATGAAGATTGTGTCAACGTATATGTCGTCCGCTTCTAATATCCGGTAAATTTTTATCGCTTCTATGTTGACAATAGACGAGGACACATCGACTTGAATGAGCGCCATCACATCGATGCATACGTATCTCCACGTACTGAAACACGTAACACGGAGTCGTTCCATTTGTCGTAAACTAGCAATCGTTTAGACATACGGCGTATTTGTAGACACGTTCGCAATCGCGGGCATGACATTTTAAGTATGATGTTGGCGTTTATATTAACTTTCACTGATGTTATAATTGGGCTGTGGATCCCTCCTTTGGCTTTGGGATAAGAATTGTTTCGTGAATAACCTGTTGCGCCACTACATGGTAGCTTGGCAAACTAACGGGTGACTATGCTAGATTCCTTACCACCGTCAGAGATCATAAACACGCAACTGAAAACGAAAACGCATGTAAAACGAAAACGCACTGTTCTAATAATAATAATATATTTTATTTGATATAGCGAAGAGAATAAGAATTCATTATGGTTTCAATAAAGTGAAAAACATTATTTGTGTAGATGGTGTGATATATTTATGTAGGTGGTGTGATATATTTATGTAGGTGATACTGTTCGTTTGCTGAATATCAACTGCGTGAGAACTTACACGTGTGCTTTTTCGAAGTGAACGTAGAAAGTGCTGTAATGCTTGATGTCCGAGTTGTCTTCGAATATCACGTACAGTTCGTCCTTCAGTGCTCCAATGTAGGCAAAACACAGCTGAAAGCAGTATAAACCTTCGTCACCTCGGACTAGCCAAAGCTATATTTAATTTCAAATACAACACAACATCTAACTTTGGAAATCAACAAAATGTATTGTACAGACATTGCACTTGACGCATTTTTCTTTGGATAATGTTTAATTTGTCACGTACCTTGGGGTGCACAGCTGCGTTGATGCGGCTGCGACTTTCGCTGGCCAAGAACAGAAACTCCGGGTTCTTCATAGAGGTTCTGCCGCAGAACGGTTCGACGTCACCAGTTCTTTCTCCGTTCTCCCCGTGGTCCGTCGACATCTCGAAGTCTTGGAAATGGCTGGCGCTGTTCGGGGAAGCCATCTCGTCCGGGCAACGCACACTGAACAGCTCCAGGAGGGCTTCCTCCACCTGAACACCCGGCATACTTTACTGCTCACTAAAAAATTACGCATTTGGTCCATGTGATGCATATTGAAACACTACGCCCTATCCATGGTCTTCATTAAATACGCCACACGGAAGAATCTTCGCTTTGCTGACACATGTTAGTCTTAGTGCCTGAGGCTGTCATTGTTTGCAATTAAATAATGTTGGAGCAGTGGAACTTACATCTGAATCCGTTGAGTGCTGGCCAATCGGGGCGGAAGGTACTCCATCGAACGCCAGCACGAGGTGCTCATTGGAAGCCATACCCTTCGTCACTTCCGTCACGTTGTATGCGATGTCCACTGGACTAGTCGAGTCTTTCACGACGCGCAGTGGCTCCCAGTCGCCTGTTTGGCAGATATCGAATTATCAAACAGGGTGGAGAATGATAAAACTTTCACATTTCACAATAACATAAACATTGCTATATGCTTGGTACATCTTATTATAAGCTATGTATGGGCCACCTCAGTTAAATATCGGTCAGCTGTGTGTTTTAATCACATTAACATGTTTATAATCAGCAGAAGATAGTTTGTTCCAATTTGTTCCAGTCTGATTTAACTAAAGTTATTTCGTGTCATCTAATTTTTCTACATTATTTATGTTTGAGAAAAAAACAAACATTAAAACACGCATACCACTACCGACCTCTGACGGAGTTGAAGGTAACTGTATAGGCGACTCCGTCTGTGACATCCATCTTGGATACACTGACCGTTTCGGGTCGGATGCTGGGTAACGCATTGAGGGCTTTCTCTACGTCCCTGGCTGCGGTAGTGGCCGTGATTGGCCCTGCAATCAATTGCATGGATGTTTCACAACCAATGGTTAAGTCATTTTTCCCTTTTATATTTATTGCCACCTATCAGGGTTAACATGAAGGTGTACCGTAGGCCCTACTGTGGCAAGACACATGGATGCGGTACATTTTTATGAAGATTATATTTAGGTATCTGTTGTAAAATAAGTGCATGTTGTATGCAGCGATACCAACACACTTATTCGTCCGCCATCTCGGGGTCTTGTGCAAGGAATGTGAAACGAATTTCGTAAAAACCGTTGACTCTGCCGTGGTAAAAAAATTTATAAAAGAATCTATTTCGGCTAAGGCTGTGCTACGTTGGTGTGCTACGTTCGTGTGCTACGTTGGTGTGCTACGTTGGTGTGCTACGTTGGTGTGCTACGTTCGTGTGCTACGTTCGTGTGCTACGTTCGTGTGCTACGTTCGTGTGCTACGTTCGTGTGCTACGTTCGTGTGCTACGTTCGTGTGCTACGTTCGTGTGCTACGTTCGTGTGCTACGTTCGTGTGCTACGTTCGTGTGCTACGTTCGTGTGCTTATTTTTTCATTATATTAGGAGAAATACTAATAAACATAAAAACACAAAGTGTAGTTATGACTCTGTTTATGACAATGTCAATAAACTATTTAAAGTAAGACGCAGTAAGTGATTGACACGTGATTTACAACGGTGCAGCGATTAAAACTACATGGGTATCGAATTAAGTGATGTGGTCAAAAATATTGTTAATTAATTACCAAAGTGTCGTGGGATGGCATGAAATGACCGAAAATAAATCGAAATTGCTGTTGTTACTACTATGATGGGCTGAACATGGCGTAAACCTTCGTTTTAATAATATATTACATAGATAAGGTAATATCTGGCATAACTGTGGTAAACGTTATCGGTAAAAATTAACAGCGGGATATTCGCGTAAGTTGGTACACTTCGAGTCCTATCGTTTTGTTTGCACAGTTAGGTTTAGCATGGAGACGATATCGTAAGAAGGATATAGATACGCTTGAACGCATACAAAGGAGAGCAACTAAAATGATTCCAGAACTGAGAGACCTTAGTTATGAAGATCGACTGAGAGAATGTGGTTTAACAACCCTAGAGAAAAGGAGGTTAAGAGGAGATCCGATTGAAGTTTTTAAGATATTGAATGGGTATGAACATATTTATATAAATATGTTTTCTCTCACTCATGAAAGATAATAGAAATAGAGGGCATGAAATTTTTTTTAAAGGTTCACTATAGATTGGATATCAAGAAGTACTCGTTCTCACAGAGGACAATACATGAATGGAACAAATTATCTACAGATTGTGTAACTGCTAGCAGCGTGAATATTTTTAAAAACAAGGTTGACACATACCGCAGGAGGGCAGGTTACAAATAGATAAAAAAAAATGGTTGGACTCTCGATAAGCCAATGGCTTCCTTGTCCACTTGCCATCTGGGCCTTTGCCTTGGATGGAAATCTTGTTAAATCTTGTTAAATCTACCGTGCCATAAATAACAATGATCAAACAATAACATACATATTACATCGATGCACTTCAATTAAGCGGTAGATCCCACTAAAGCTGAAACGTGTCTCTTTTGTGTGGGAGGCACATAACTGCATCTGTACGTACACAATGTTAAATTATACCAGATGTCAGTCACGCTTTGCGCCTGGATTCAGTGCTCAACCCATTAATGTCAGGTTTATGAATTATGCACGTCGATGCTATCAGCGCCAAGCTATGCAAGAGAACATCCGGCATCATACGCTTGTCGCAGTTGCAGATATGCCGCAGGCCCTTGACCTAGCTTTAAATAGCATGTTACCGCTGCATGGAATTGACGAATGACAATCTGTTAGTTGCTAAATCCTTTCCTGACCTTCTAAATATATAAAGCCAATGTCTAAAACCGGCCAGATTACATAAACATCTAACAGTAGTGCGCGAGTTTTGAACCCACGTCTCCTGCGTGACAGTCCAATTATGGAATAATACACTGTGTGTTGATGTCACTGCGACACTCGTGATGTTATCTGGCTGGTGACACTCTCGTGACATCAACAAACAGTGCATTATTCCCTAAATAGTCCACATCTTTAATCTCTTGTCACTTTCTGCTAACGTTCTCAAACTTTCTCAGCGCGAGACC
Source organism: Lamellibrachia columna (assembly GCA_963662155.1). NCBI lineage: Eukaryota > Metazoa > Annelida > Polychaeta > Sabellida > Siboglinidae > Lamellibrachia > Lamellibrachia columna. Next base: position 43,342,946 of record OY759271.1, read on the forward strand.
CATACCTGTGTAGACCCCACTCACGCCGAGTCGGTAGACCATGGATTGAGGCCCGTACCTGTGTAGACCCCACTCACGCCGAGTCGGTAGACCATGGATTGAGACCCGTACCTGTGTAGACCCCACTCACGCCGAGTCGGTAGACCATGTATTGAGACCCGTACCTGTGTAGACCCCACTCACGCCGAGTCGGTAGACCATGGATTGAGACCCGTACCTGTGTAGACCCCACTCACGCCGAGTCGGTAGACCATGGATTGAGACCCGTACCTGTGTAGACCCCACTCACGCCGAGTCGGTAGACCATGTATTGAGACCCGTACCTGTGTAGACCCCACTCACGCCGAGTCGGTAGACCATGGATTGAGACCCGTACCTGTGTAGACCCCACTCACGCCGAGTCGGTAGACCATGTATTGAGACCCGTACCTGTGTAGACCCCACTCACGCCGAGTCGGTAGACCATGTATTGAGGCACCGCGGATGTCACCTCGACTCGCTGCCTGTCAGCAATGGGCGTCTGTGTCTGCCAGCCCGAGATAGATATCGTCTACAGCAGGCAGCAACGCGACAGTCAATGACACAGTCACACCGGTGAGTGATGTAAATAATAGGAACACAACATATTTTTTCAGTGTGGCCAATTTATTTTAGCCCAAATTATCAAAGAAACCAGTACTAGCTAAACACAGGAATAACTACAAACAGCGATGCCACACGGGACTTAGCGACGATCTGATAGAATGCACGAGTAGGACTCTAATAGTGCAGGACACAAAGACAGTTGATCAAAAATAATTAATTGTAAATAAAAACAATGTACATTTTTTATTATTATTAATATTATATACTATTAATTAGGTATTTGTAATAATAGTTATCATCATCGTCGTCATCATACTATGATCACCGTCACCAGTATTCTCAGAAGAGAATCGTATGTAAACAGCGAGAGAGTTGGCGTAATGAGCTGGCTAGTATAAAACTCGCCTGTTTCTCCGGCAGCGCTGTTGATGTCGTCCGTAGAATCTGTCGCTCGTTCTGCGCCATGTCCGAATGAGCGGCCGTGTAAGCCGTCTCAAACATGTGTACAGATAGTCGCACTGTCGCCGTCCCAACATCCGCCTTGTGGGCCACTTCCAGGTAATAGCTAGAACACAAGAGAACCGTCGATCAGCCAGTGTCGGATCGATTTATATTGGTAATGATTAAATTACCCAAAATATTTTAATGGTAAATTTGAAAATTAAGTAAATTTGTATTTTGATTAGCCCGACATTTTTTCTTTTACTTTTCCCATTGCATACATTGTATATAATGTATGCAATGTATGCATTGGGTTTGCGGGATGAATCGGTTCTTTGGCAAGAATTATCGACACGGCTAGTTTGAACGTGCTACTGACACTGACGATAGGGGGATGCGGATAAGATCGCGCACCTAACGCTCAGCTGCGCATAAAAGTGAAACAATTTAACGAAAACTAAAACAATTTGCTTGACGCGAAGAACATTTATTCATGCTAATTTCGTAATTGGCTTCACTAAAGAAGGTTAATAATTATAATGGTTTTTGACTAATTAGTCAACTTCACCACAGTCTTAGACTGTCAGCCGTATAAGAGCGCGCACGAGCCAGTCTAACAGTGCGCACATTTTATACGATCAGCAATGCATGGCACAAAGTGTTGTATTGCTGTAAGCAATGAATGGTCGTGAGAATTGTTAAACATGCAGCCCATGTGTGTAATTTGGAAACCCGACGGACTCAATAATTAAAATCGTAAATTAAAATAAACTTGTCCCCCGCGATCGCTTGTCTACACCTCAAATCAAAGCATAAATTGGGAACTTAAATGATCAGGATGAACAATTATTGCATACGAATTCGAGCAATTTTTTATTATTATATACTAATGTACGCCTGCGGTAATTGAGCATAAGAGCGCGCGTGTGTGGCCGGTTGTGCCCAGCGCGCTCTTGGCCGGTTGTGCCCGGCGCGCTCTTGTCCTACATATAGACCGGTGTCACAAACTTGACAACATGAAACTATTGCCTGGCCTTCTAATTGGATTTTAATGTTTATGCCGATTGTCCAGCTTACAAATAAATAACGAGTTTACCTAGTCTGATTTAACACCCACAAAAGCATCTCAGCGTGAACAATTAACTTCACGTGTAGAAAAATTTTAGCAAACTTGTCGACAATTTTATATACTTCTTGTAATTCCAAGATCGTCTTCACGGTCTTCGAGTTTCTGGTGCGCGGGATGTCAGCATTGCCACACAAAATAATAGCACTTTGATGGTGCCAGTTGGTGTGTAACTTATCGAAATAGGCTGTACGCCCTCTTACTGGTCGTGCCCTCTTACTGGTGGTGCGCTCTTACTGGTCGTGCGCTCTTACTGGTGGTGCGCTCTTACTGGTGGTGCGCTCTTACTGGTCGTGCGCTCTTACTGGTCGTGCGCTCTTACTGGTCGTGCGCTCTTACTGGTGGTGCGCTCTTACTGGTGGTGCCCTCTTACTGGTCGTGCGCTCTTACTGGTCGTGCGCTCTTACTGGTGGTGCGCTCTTACTGGTCGTGCGCTCTTACTGGTGGTGCGCTCTTACTGGTCGTGCGCTCTTACTGGTCGTGCGCTCTTACTGGTCGTGCGCTCTTACTGGTCGTGCGCTCTTACTGGAGGTGCGCTCTTACTGGTGGTGCGCTCTTACTGGTGGTGCGCTCTTACTGGTGGTGCGCTCTTACTGGTCGTGCGCTCTTACTGGTCGTGCGCTCTTACTGGTGGTGCGCTCTTACTGGTCGTTTCTCTCTTACTGGTGGTGCGCTCTTACTGGTGGTGCGCTCTTACTGGTCGTGCGCTCTTACTGGTCGTGCGCTCTTACTGGTCGTGCGCTCTTACTGGTGGTGCGCTCTTACTGGTGGTGCGCTCTTACTGGTGGTGCCCTCTTACTGGTCGTGCGCTCTTACTGGTCGTGCGCTCTTACTGGTGGTGCGCTCTTACTGGTCGTGCACTCTTACTGGTGGTGCGCTCTTACTGGTGGTGCGCTCTTACTGGTGGTGCGCTCTTACTGGTGGTGCGCTCTTACTGGTCGTGCGCTCTTACTGGTCGTGCGCTCTTACTGGTGGTGCACTCTTACTGGTCGTGCGCTCTTACTGGTCGTGCGCTCTTACTGGTCGTGCATTCTTACTGGTCGTGCGCTCTTACTGGTCGTGCGCTATTACCCTACAGCTTGTCGAGAGTAATTTGAACTGTCATTACACTGCCTTCTCCTTCTCCCACCCTGGTTCTCTCTCCTCGATCCCCCGTTCCTTAATCTAAATACATCATCATATACGTTGGGCCTAGTATCCACTCGGTCATCTAGTTGTTTCACGTACTGCTGTCCCGCGACCAGAGGCGTCCTCCCCGACACGGGACATCCCGTCGCAGTCCGTGTCGACTGGTCGCATGTTATGATAATCGCCTACAACATTGCAATAAAGCTTATCACAATACAAAAACGTAAAGGTTTGAATTGTAAGTCTACATTCATACTATTCAAATTATACTTAGAATGCCTTCAAATGTCTGAGCAAAAATATCTTGTTTTTATTTAAGCTTTCTTTTAATTATATATTTCTATTTCTCAAAATGCTTCTAGCAAAACATGTATGTGTAACTCATACAAAATCTTGGGATGTCTTTCATATGGTGTGAATTTCGCTCGTTAGTTAAACTTTTGCGTGACGTTTCCTGCACTTGTTCGCACACTACAGTTACCCAACAAATACTGAATTCACAGTGTTGGTAAATCTTTCAAAATGGCGCATTCAGATGTTGGAACAGTCGACAAACAAACAAATCGCTCGTGTAAACCGCCTACTCTGGGGTGACCATCGACTGCCGTACCTTGGCGGCTGGGTCGTCGGTTGGACTGAGCCAGACCATCGCTTCGTCATCGGCTGTTACGACAAACTGGTAGTCGTTGTCGGACGGAGGCACGAAGTAGGCGCGGGTCCGACTCACGAGTCTGTCCTGGATCGTGTCTGACCACTGCCACTCATCCAGCGTGTGTGTGCTCTCAGCGCTGGTCACGTAGGCACTGACAACGTCCAGACTTTCCGTTGATGTCCAAGACTCCAGCAGCGTGCCGCGATTACCTGAACCATCGTGTATCGTGAAATATGTGTTTCTTAACTGTGATGATCTAATGTCATTTTTAAAAGTATAAACTTTGTTATCATAGAATCAGGTTATGTCGTATAAACTATTTATATTATAACATCTTGGACATCCAAGGGTGTGGTAAAGAACCACCATGGTTTAACATAATTTGACCGTTATTTGACTGTGTCACCTCGATCAGCATGTTTACATTGCAGGCTCAACGGCAAGGTCGATACGGATAAACCGATCATGGTCAAATTATATCTACACATTATGATTCATTAAAACACTTGTTAGGATAAATTTTGTTTAAACAATATAACACGATTTTACAATAAAAGCGATCAGACTTTGTTCCTTTGATGGACACCAAAACGTGTTAGTGGACGACATGATAGGCAAATATCAGCATAATTATCAAAATAAATAAACGCACAAAAATGCACGATAATAGCAGTGCTGAATTGTTATGAAAATGCAGCATAATTGGTATATGACAAACAAAATCGAACTATTTGAAACAATTCCTCAACTAGCATGAAGAAATTAACATGTTCCACTTATAAAAGTGACAATGACCGTTGTACACAGCAACGTGGACCCTGTATCTATTCGTTGGAACTGTTCGGTACAGACTATTCGCATAACTCTAAGCAAATGTATTTATTCCGCACTAAATCGGACAGAGGCGATAGTTTCATGATCAATCTGTTCATCATTATCGCGGGGTTAGTGGACGCTATGACTGTGTACGCTGGGAGGTGAGTTTATAGACGTAGACAGCAGTTTGATGGCTTCACCCACCGGCGTACGAAGAGAAAGTCCTTGTCGGTTGTCGTGGAACGACGCACTCAATCATCTCGTCCGTGACGCTTGTCACCTTGCATGGCGCTCCTGCGACCAAACCATAATGCAACGTATGACACAGTCACATAAATTACAGTTTCGTGGCCGCCATATATTTTTTTATCATTTGATTTTTCATCATTTACAGTAATAACACTGCTAACATTGATTGTTTCAATACATGCTCGTACTGGGTATAAGTAGCTGTGATATTGGCACGTAGACAATGTACGCACATACACATTATATACACACACAAACAATGCTGTCTTACCGTCGATGTCGACCGTGGCCGGGGCGTCAGTGTTGTCGAAGTAGCTGCCGTCGATGGTGATCGTCGCGCCGCCCTCCAGACTGCCACTAGCCGGCCTCACGCCAGTGACGACTACAACAACACCGCCGATAAATAAATTATATATATATACATACATTTATCGGCGGTGTTGTTGTACATATATATATATACACATTGACGGCTAACCTAATCACCGTTATCGCCATATATATACATATATATATATATATATATACATATACATACATTAACATATATATATATATATATATATATATATATATATATATATATATATATATATACATACATTAATATATATATATATATATATATATATATATATATATATATATATATATATATATATATATATATATATATATATATATTATATATATATATATATATACATTATACGATAACGGTGATTACTTATTATTAGTATTATTGCCATTATTGTTAGTATTGCTTTTATTATTATTATTATGGCGGCTATAGTGACATAGGCGGCGGTGGAAAATGTGATGAAGATGACGACGATGAATGATAACACAACACTAACAGCAATACCAGGACAGTTGTGGTACACCTACCTGCGTGGCTCTGGAACATTGTGATTTTGTTCTGCGCCGTCACCCGCATGACAGCCTTCAGTGGCAGCGACCTGCGGACGAAGTCAGTGCCGATTATACACGATACGAGACCGCGACGCCATCACTGGCGACGCCATCACTGGCGACGCCATCACTGGCGACGTCATCACTGGCGACGCCATCACTGGCGACGCCATCACTGGCGACGCCATCACTGGCGACGCCATCACTGGCGACGCCATCACTGGCGACGCCATCACTGGCGACGCCATCACTGGCGACGCCATCACTGGCGACGCCATCACTGGCGACGCCATCACTGGCGACGCCATCACTGGCGACGCCATCACTGGCGACGCCATCACTGGCGACGCCATCACTGGCGACGCCATGTTGAAACCATTTTATTTATTCCAATCACGGATCTAGAGTGTCGTCCGAACCCCAACACCCGAGTGTTGAATTCCCGGGTTACACCGTCGAACGCATTGTATTTGTTGTTTTACGTGTCAATAAGACAGTGTGACTTTCAATTAACAGGTCAAGCATAAAAGCATCATGTCCCAGAACCGCTTAAGCGCACCCTTTCGGCTAAATCATGTTTTTTATGTTCATTTATTAAAACAAACATGGTATGTAAGCAATAATAACATAATCAGAAGAATTGATTCAATATACACTCAAATGACTAATATATGTTATACACATTAGGTCAAACAAATGTGTAACTCAAACAGTTATAATGTAGACGAATTCAGAAGCAAACACCTACCGGCCGTAGTCGTCGCTAATAATAAAACTCCCATTCTGGTTACCTGCAACGAAACACGCGCACGTATCTGTAATGTCAATATACTCGTTCACACAAGCATGTATTCACTTTAATGGGTTTGCACGGTTTAATAATTAATACTATTCACAATGCCCAACTATGATCGTGTAACAGGATAGGTTCAGTCAGTGCACTAGATCAATTCGTACAATCTACACAATTAATGTATTGAACTCACTGTTGTTTCGTGGCTCATTATTATCATCCTCAAAATCATTTTCTATCGACATCAACCCGTACTGGACACCCACAACAACCATTTCACATCAACCCGAACTGGACACCCACAACAACCATTTCACATCAACCCGTACTGGACATCCACAACAACCATTTCGCATCAACCCGTACTGGATATCCACAACAACCATTTCACATCAACCCGTACTGGATACCCACAACAACAATTTCACATCAACCAGTACTGGATACCTACAACAACCATTTCACATCAACCCGTACTGGATACCCACACCAACCATTTCACATCAGCGACACGTCGGACACATAAAAAAGTGCATAAGACCAAAGTGCATCTCGTATATACTAGCCAAACGTAATTTATTTATGACGAAACATCATGTCACCTTAATTTAGGATATATTGGTTAGTATATACGAGATGCACTCTGGTCTGATGCACTTTTTATGTGTCCGACGTGTCGCTGATGTGAAATGGTGTGTTAGCCCACATACAAAACACTACTGTGACGGAAATAGGCGAGAATTGGTTAATTCAGTGACATTAAATTCCACATTTGGAGCCAGGGGGATAGAAAACATCACCGTTGATCCACGAGGATCACAGACGGCGCATGAAGCACCACGTCGGTGAAATACTGCGGACGTTAACCCACAGTGCCATACAGCGGGACCTACCTACGTATGACCCGAGGAGTCTACACTTGAGGAAGCCGTGGTCTGACTTGCCCTCGCGGTCTAATTGCAGTCCGTAGCTACAATGTACAGTGTTCAGTACAACTAAACAACATATGTATTATTCTGTATGACTAAGCATCGTATAGTATCTCGTGTGACTGCACAACGTACATTATGAATTATATATGACTAAACAACGCATATTATTCCGCATGATTAAACAACATCCAAGAATTACTAAAAAAAGAACCAGTTCGCTCATTGACGTTTTCACAGTAATTCAACGAGAACGAGACAATCAAAGCGTGTAATTTCATTTAATCTTAATTCCTATGAAGACACTCCATCAATAATATTCCATGAGCTGATTCTAAGAAAAGTTACAGTTACGTTTTGTTCGAGAAAGGATGCCAACCGGGACAACTAGACATATTCCAAACTATGTTTGCTCATATCATGTAACGTGTGTAACTGCGCGCACTTACAACACATCATCGACCTGACTCGGGTCCTTCGCTTCACACTTCTGGGAGCCGAAGTAGATTCGGAGGAACCTCACCGTCTTGCCGTTGGTACTCGCCATCTCGTTTGGCCCGAACAGACTCGTGTAGATGACGCCTTCCATCTTCACCATGGTCCCTGCAGCACGTGTGGTGGCAATATGTTACATTTGAGATAGTTGGTGTCAACCCGTATGTCAAAGGAGTGATATAACGTGTACATCGTATGTTAAAACATCACGACATTTCTTCAGCCACATCTAAATCTACTACTACTAGTACATTCAAAGGACAAAGTGGATGACAGTAGAACGACAGTGGTGGGGGCTGAATTAGGTTTGATAATGGAACAAAGCGCCACGAGCACCTGTCTAGGCGGATGCCACGAGCACCTGTCTAGGCGGATGCCACGAGCACCTGTCTAGGCGGATGCCACGAGCACCTGTCTAGGCGGATGCCACGAGCACCTGTCTATGCGGATGCCACGAGCACCTGTCTAGGCGGATGCCACGAGCACCTGTCTAGGCGGATGCCACGAGCACCTGTCTATGCGGATGCCACGAGCACCTGTCTAGGCGGATGCCACGAGCACCTGTCTAGGCGGATGCCACGAGCACCTGTCTAGGCGGATGCCACGAGCACCTGTCTAGGCGGATGCCACGAGCACCTGTCTAGGCGGATGCCACGAGCATCTGTCTAGGCGGATACCACGAGCACCTGTCTAGGCGGATACCACGAGCACCTGTCTAGGCGGATACCACGAGCACCTGTCTAGACGGATACCACGAGCACCTGTCTAGACGGATACCACGAGCACTATGTAATGTTATCGTTATTAATTGTTGTCACGTGGTGGAGCGACTTACCTGGGAGACCGGCCCGGGGAGTCAGCTGCTCTATCCGAGGTGTTCTGTAGTACTTCGGCTGCGAGCGAAAGACAAAACATTATACAACATAAACAAGAGGACGAGACCGCTGGCAGACAGAAGTGGAGAAACTCGTGTAGTCACTCCCCACGCACATGCACGTATACTACTAGACATACCTGGAACCGGCACCACGTCTTGTGGGTCTGGCAGTGATCGGAGTCGGTCACTCTTACGCCGTCCACCGATACCCTCACGTAGTAGTCTCCTTCCGGCATCGGCCTGCAACAAGGGACGCCAGGGAGGTATTGTTAACATGTATTTCAAACAATGGCAGCTACCAGTGGCGTCTGTAGGGGGGCATTGTGCCATGATCAATGCCCCGTTTGGCTTAAATATTTGATTTTTCGCATGTCACCTGTTGCGCCACTACATGGTAGCATGGTGAATTAAATGGTAACTAAACTTGATTCCCCCGCCTTAGCGAGATCCCAGATACGCCACTGGCAGTTACAATTTCCAGTTTCCTGGTTGCAATTCCATGTTGGCCCAAAGAGAGTACACATTATGATCCATATTGTTATTATATTAACCCGGGACGTTAGAGAGGCATCATTGCTGTTGAGCATTTAAACAATTGTGTTGTCTTTGCTCGACACATGTCAATGGCGATATAAATGAACGACATTTGTATTTCCTTCACAAAGAGGCAATTACATCAATTGTGTCCAGTACCTCCAGAAGTCTGACAAAACAGAACAGAGGAAGGAGAATGTGACGGGGAAGAGGGAGGGGGAAGAAAGTAGTTTGTTCATACGGTGTGTAGCATTGTATCTGGACTAGCGTCGTCGCGTCCTTATGCATGCGACACGTGAAGGTTCTCCAGGCGGACACCAGCTCAACAGCGTTACCGAGATGCTCGTTGCCGGGGCCGAAGTTGAACTGGCTCGAGGCGAACCCTGCCATGACGTCAACAACGAGAGTCAGTCGAGTCGATGCAACAACAATCATGCAACTCAAAGACGAAGCAAGAACACGTTATTGTTACATTAAACATTGCATTAAAGGTGCTTAATCAATTTGATTTTTTTGCTAGTCTCATTTCAAATTAATTTTGCGAAAAACCAAACCTACCTAGTATCCCCTGCAACATGCTGGCTCGTCTGTACAACTTTTATATGTAGTTTTTGTGTGAAATCGTCAGACAAACTATTAAATTAGTTGAAGTGAAAATCGAAACCCTGAAAAATCACGATTTTCTTCCTTGGTGAAATTTCGTCACTTTGTCATGTGATCGGCGAAAGGGTTGAAGTCACGCCCATGATCAGCATTGACCCACACAGTGTTTGCCCTTTTGGATAGTCACTATTTTGATCCTTACCAGTTCTAACGACTAAAGTCAATTATTTCGATGCTTTGAAAAAAAATGCATTTTTTTATTAAACAGACTGCACATTTCTTAAACTAGTCACACACTACGCATCTGAACATAAGTGAAAAAAATTGCCTTTTTTATTAAATCGACTGCGGATGTTACATAAACTATTCATATTTGGACACCAATGAACCGGATTTACGATATACTAAATCAGTTGAGGAAGTAGTTTTAAGTGTATGCTGTACTTGCGGGCACAATTACTACACGCGATTCGTCTGTTAAACGTTTCTAGACCGTTATTGTGGGTTGCAACATGAACAGTTGGTGCGGCCTCTAAACTGCTTTCTTGTAGATAATACATACAATCCGAATAAAATCCCCATCCTCGCGCGCTGATGATCAGTATAACTTTTTTATATAAATATTTGTATTATGTTGAAAGCTTATTTTGTTTTAACGTTCTACTATGTTTTAACGTTCTACTCTGCTATTTGTTGTACTGTACAGCACCATAAATATCATCGTATAAACATGGTGCGATAGAAATCAATAAACGCATTCGCTTTGTTCTCGTCGAAGAGAACAGGCAGCGAGGCGTAAACTATATAATTGACGTACATTTAAAATTAATAGATTACTATTGCGAGTTTAGTCATGAATCGAGAACCTCCCTGTCACGAACCAACATCCATCCTCCCTGTCACAACCTCCCTGTCACGAAATAACAACCTTCCTGTCACGAACCAACATACATCCTCCCTGTCACAACCTCCCTGTCAAGAAATAACAACCTCCCTGTCACGAAATAACAACCTTCCTGTCACGAACCAACATCCATCCTCCCTGTCACAACCTCCCTGTCAAGAAATAACAACCTCCCTGTCACGAAATAACAACATTCCTGTCACGAACCAACATCCATCCTCCCTGTCACAACCTCCCTGTCAAGAAATAACAACCTCCCTGTCACGAAGCGAGAGAGATAACCAATGAGTCATCGTACTTCGACCCGTCAAGTAATCGGTCTGTTTCATTCCTTACGTACGTACAATATATTCGATATAATTTATTTATATAAATGTTGAACATGAATCCATGCAAACAGCGTTCATGCACTGAAAAGCTAAACCAAGAGGTATGGGGTAAATCAGAACAGCTGTGTTTAGTGAACAATAGGGCTGGGCGGCAATGCCCTCATTCAAACGTTGTGTGACGTTCTTACCTCGAGAACAATACAGCCAATGTAGTGGCAGCAGTGTTTAAAAACTGTTAATAATTTATACTGGTTGGTATTAGTGAGTGACCTTCAGTAGATATGCCAATTACTATATATATCACAGAGGCCGTATGTGACATCTGTATAACAATTGGTGACAGTGAGTGTCAGCGACAGCACACAATATTGCACGTGACAGTAAACGATGTTATCAGAGCGTCTTACCACTTCCAAAGATAGTGATCCTTGTCTCGCCATTGAGACTGCCTGTCCGTGGAGAGATGTATGTTATTGTCGTTCCTCGCACCAAATCTGAAACGACGTTCAGTAATCATAACAACGAACATGTCTTACAGCATTTAAAGGGAATGTAGGCCTACAACAATTGCAAAAAAAATGCGAAAGTATTAAAAAAAGATGAAAGATGAGACACAATAATAACACGTTATGTACTGATGCTATTTTAAACTAGCAGAGAAGTTATAAACATTAATAAAGTCAGCATCGAATAAAACAATCGAAGCTGAAATAAAAAAGAAAGATAGTGTCGATCGAAATGCTGGGAAGACTTGTGTTTTATTTGGATTTGTTTCGAATTCTCGTTTTATTCTATTTCTGACGGCAAATACAGAACAACAACAACTACACTACAACAACAACTACACTACAACAACAAATACACTACAACAACAACTAATACACTACAACAATAACAAATACAATACAACAACAAATACACTACAAACAAATAAAAAAAAAACACTACAACAACAACAAATACACTACAAAAAAAAAAAAACATTACAACAACAACAAATACACAACAACAACAAATAAAAAAAAACAATACACTACAAAAAATACAATACAACAACAACAAATACACTACAACAACAAATATACTACAACAACAAATGCACTGCAACAACAAATACACTACAACAACAAATACACTACAACAACAAATACACTACAACATCAAATAAACTACAACAACAACTACACTAAAACAACAACAAACACACTACAACAACAACAACAACAACAACTAAAACACGAAGTATAACATTGGTAATTTAGATGTACTTTGTGATGAAAAAGGTAAGAGGATTTATGCATTTTAATTATACGATACCTCCATTTAATTGCTTAGCCAGCACACAGTGGAAAGCTTAATTGGAATGTAGATGATATTTATTGGTAAACTGATACGGGGATTCGTATAATTGAAATGCGCAAATTCTCTTAATATTTCGATTTCAAAGTTCATCTAAATTAATAACGTTACACTTTAACTTTTTTTCTTTATTGGTGCTGAATATTTACCGTCAGAAATTGTATAAAATGGGAATTTGACAGACTAATCCGGTGGAAATATTATATTTCACCTTCAAAAGTGAACATTTATTGTTCTACCTTTTATTGCCGTAGATCGGTCTATAGGTATGTCGTAAAACTTACATATTTATATCACCGCCAAGTCATGTATTTTCTATAACGTTAAGACAGGAAAAATCACGATGGTTACACGTTTTGTATGGATATAATTTTCAAACAAAGTCCAATTTTTTTTATGTTAATTTGTATATGTTTTGCATATGCTTGGTCACTTGCTTGACAACTGATTGCATGCTGTGTTGAATCTTGTATTTGCTGCTGCTGCTGCTGCTGCTGCTGCTGCTGCTGCTGCTGCTGCTGCTGCTGCTGCTGCTGCTGCTGCTGCTGCTGCTGCTGCTGCTGCTGCTGCTGCTGCTGCTGCTGCTGCTGCTGCTGCTGCTGCTGCTGCTGCTGCTGCTGCTGCTGCTGCTGCTGCTGCTGCTGCTGCTGCTGCTGTGTCCAAACTTCAATGGCAATTTCCCGTAAAACGGTTGTTTGGTTAACCAATGAATATCGTTGTACAAAACACTGCCCTGAACGTGGCGACCCCACTCAAACATCACCGGCACCGTCTTGGGAGCCAGCCAGGTCACGCTTGACTTTCTCTCCAAATATTAAAATTTGACGTGTTTACTGCGTCTTTGACATGATTACGATTGTGTAATATGCGAATTAAGCTGGCCAGCTATGCCCTTCGTGAGTTCAGGTGAGAGCAAGTTAATGTTTATGGTGTTGTCCATTTCAATGCAAGAATTAATCTGGTCTTGCCAAATCGTGGCGGCGCCGTTTGTGTTAACCGACGGCTCCTATTACCCAAGTGTTGATTAACTTGCAATCCTTGCTAATGCACTCGTAAAGTGACTCTTACACGAAACATTACCAATATATATATATATATACACACACACACACACACACACACACACACACACACACACACACACACACACACACACACACACACACACACACACACACACACACACACACACACACACACACACACACACACACACACACACACACACACACACACACACACACACACACACACACACACACACACACACACACACACACACACACACACACACACACACACACACACACACACACACACACACACACACACACACACACACACACACACACACACACACACACACACACACACACACACACACACACACACACACACACACACACACACACACACACACACACACACACACACACACACACACACACACACACACACACACACACACACACACACACACACACACACACACACACACACACACACACACACACACACACACACACACACACACACACACACACACACACACACACACACACACACACACACACACACACACACACACACACACACACACACACACACACACACACACACACACACACACACACACACACACACACACACACACACACACACACACACACACACACATATACAACAACAACAACTAAAACACGAAGTATAACATTGGTAATTTAGATGTACTTTGTGATGAAAAAGGTAAGAGAATTTATGCATTTTAATTATACGATACCTCCAATTAAATGCTTAGCAGTATACATATACATGTACACGCACATATGATGCTTGCTTCGAGGGTTGATAGTATTCCTTGGGCTGATCCTTTGTGAAAAGTTGGGTAGTCGAGAACGTGATGCATTGGTTATATTGGCATTTATATTTGATAGTAAGATAATCTGCATTAGTGTGCGATTATTCAATAATCCGTCTTTACAATAACGTCAAAGTTGGGTTGTCGAAAACGTGATGCATTCATTATATAGACATTCATATCTGATAGTAAGATAATCTACAGTAGTGCACAATTATTCAATAATCCATCTGTACAATGACGTCAAACTCTTAACTAGTAGTAATACCTTAAAACGTCCACTTAATTAACCAACAGACAGATTTAAGTCGCATACCACATTTGTCGTGTCGATATTGTATTAGCTAAGGACATATAGCGAGACCGAATACGACACTGTTTGGCTGGGATGTTCTACTCTGTTTGACTCGTAAAGGAATCGCAAATGACTTCGGTTTAGGGACAATGAAGTGGACGTCACCATCATGTGATGTGATGTGCTATGATCTGAAATTCCATAAACTGCACTGATAATGGCTGATATTACGGATGACTTAAGTTATTATTAAATTGCAACAATATCACTAGTTACTATTCTATCAGATTTTTTTCACGAAAGTTTTGCTAGACCTTCTACTGATATTTTCGACAGTTAATCATGATATTCATTCTTGGTAATCGAGAACCGAGAACTGTACAGACCGTGCAAACTGGAACAATGACAACACTAACACGTGTGTATGTATGCATGCATGTGCATGCATTGTTCAGAAATTATATATATATATATATATATATATATATATATATATATATATATATATATATATATATATATATATATATATATATATATATATATATATATATATATATATATATATATATATATATATATATATATATATATATATATATATATATATATATATATATATATATATATATATATATATATATATTTGTTTTCAACCAAATATAGCCGACCTCTAACAAATCCTTGTGGGCCACACATTCCAATGCGGCGCCATTACTAACGGCGATTTCCCCACTGCCCAGTCTGATGGCTAGGACCACATAGTGCGAGGTCGTTGTCGTGTTTACTAACGGCGACCTCCCCACTGCCCAGTCTGATGGCTAGGACCACATAGTGCGAGGTCGTTGTCGTGTTTACTAACGGCGACTTCCCCACTGCCCAGTCTGATTGCTAGGACGACATAGTGCGAGGTCGTTGTCGTGTTTACTAACGGCGACTTCCCCACTGCCCAGTCTGATGGCTAGGACCACATAGTGCGAGGTCGTTGTCGTGTTTACTAAAGGCGACTTCCCCACTGCCCAGTCTGATGGTTAGGACCACATAGTGCGAGGTCGTTGTCGTGTTTACTAAAGGCGACTTCCCCACTGCCCAGTCTGATTGCTAGGACGACATAGTGCGAGGTCGTTGTCGTGTTTACTAACGGCGACTTCCCCACTGCCCAGTCTGATTGCTAGGACGACATAGTGCGAGGTCGTTGTCGTGTTTACTAACGGCGACCTTCCCACTGCCCAGTCTGATGGCTAGGACCACATAGTGCGAGGTCGTTATCGTGTTTACTAACGGCGACTTCCTCACTGCCCAGTTTGATGGCTAGGACCACATAGTGCGAGGTCGTTGTCGTGTTTATTTATTTATCGGTTGCGAACAATGCGCCTGCCTTTTCTGGGTGGGCGAGCAATCGTCCCAAAGGTACGTGACTGTAGCAATGTCATCATAAACTATCACAATACCGACATTTACGTTATGAGTGAACACCTGCTACATCGCAACCCCGCTAATAATGATATAACCAGAACATATTAATCCAATAGTACACGAATTTGTTTGATATGCTAACACATATATGCAACAGATAGCTTATAGAGTAAACCGCGACAATTTTAACACCGGGGTTTGTAATGATACGCGATTAGAACTGAATAAAGGATTACATTAACTGACCGGGAACGTGGGTTGACATATCACTCTCTATCTTAGTGACGCTCGCATTAAAAATAGTAGCCTTTAACGATATTTGTACGCTAGTGGTTATAATTTGCGCAAAGCTATTTGTAGGTCTACCGATTAAAAATAATAGAAACCGTAATTTTGTTAACGAAAACAATCACTTTTATAATATTCATGTTAAGTTGCGATGGCCGTGCGCATAATAATTATGCTCAGTGAGATGACAAGAAGCAACTAAACGCGTGGCGTTTAGTAACTGTTTATCGCATAGTAAAAATACGTGTTAGCAACGAAACACCCGTCATTTAACGCTGCCTACACAATTCCATTTTCACTCGCCTCTTTTGAGCATCATTTTGTAAAAAAAACCTTAACCTACCAAGTGTCAACAATGACATGCTAACTCGTGTGTGCAAACGTGTCACTAATTGATGACATCATTGGACAAACTACTTAGCCGACGTCTTCTTCCGAATCGAGTTGCCGATCAGTACTATTCCATGTTAAGTCAAATAAACACACTATTCGCAATAAACGTTTAGCAAAGTACGCCTAGTATAAGACTTAAAACAGTCGTGCAAAGTACGCTTTTCCGGAACTCAACAAAACCTGATTCGCGTGTTGATTTGGCCGGCACAACATTTGTTGAACTAATTCGAAAACTGAATTGCAGGAACACATGTTGCGCAATGTGCGCTTGTCTCTGGCGCGACGCCCTACACAGACGGCCAATGTGGGCTGGCCCGCAAGTCAACAAAACTTCAGTCGCGGCAACGGGCGGAAAACACAGCTAGGTGTGTCGGATTCAAGCCAAACCACAACTCTAGGAGGCGCGTGCATGCAGTTCCAGATACTAATGTCAGCATCGTGGCGGTAGGCAGTACTACCCACACGAGTTGCGACTTATTTTGTTGTGCAATGGACGCTAAGCAGTTGCAAAGAGTTGCTGACTCCAATCGCACAACAACAGTACGGAAAATCCCTGCGGGTCGAGCAAATGCGCGACTCGCAACAACAGCTATGCACGCCCGGGATTAGCCGTCGGCCTTGCGCTTCGAGCCCAGTACCTCCTGGCCATGAGTCGAGCCCTAACCAATTGCACGACCACGCCAGATGATTTGCTTTGATTTTATATATTTTATACGAGTGTTTTGGTGCAAGTTATTGCAGATGGTTATTTCTAAAGCATTTATTTCGGTTCTTCTACATCGACAACCACTGGCGAATTTAGAATCTCGGAAAAGTGGGCCAAGCCATTAGTTTGTCATGCTTTCATGAGCAACAGGTTATTCACGGAAAAACTAATATCCCAAAGTCAAAGGGGCACAGCCCAATGTGCCACAAATACGCCACTGGCTAGAAGGCACGGAAACTGTCAGAGACCGAACTACTGAAACGATACTCACCGACTATTAGCCAGGCGGTCAGTAGAAAGGACGCCAGCGAGAATATAGGGCGGCTTGCCATGTCCCGATCTTCTATCGACGTCCGTGGGTCTGCTACTGCCAAGTACTGCCAACTGGTCGTCGACTAGTTGCAGCCACTTGTTATCCAAAGCCAATGAAAGAGGATATCGCGTTCGCGGCGACTTGCTCGACAGCTCCGTCGGATTAACAATGACGTGCGATTGACGTAGCGGCCACACAACAGCAGTCAGGCGCCAACAATAGCCATTGTAGTGCGCAGTCAGCCGTCACCTCCTAAACGACAGGCCTACACTGGAACAGTGAGGGGTCGTGAACGCGTCACATAAATACTATTATATAATAAAATATTAAGTATGTGCATAAAAGCGTCTGAATGTATACCTGCCACCTGTCCTAAGCTAAATTCAGATTCAGCTGGTGGTAGAAGGAAGGTTCCTGGATGGTCAAAAGAGGATGAACATCTAAAACAGGAAGCTTTCTTCTGGTATCAGCGGTGGCGATCAATGGGAAAGCCACATCAGGGTGATATTACAGAAATGAGGCGTATCACAAGGGCTCGGTATCACAGAGCTGTTAGACACATTATGATAGAAGGTGATAGAATGTGTACCACTAAGATGGCTGAGGTCATTAGTGAGAATAGAACCCGTGACCTACGATGGTTTGGGGTGCACCGTATAAAAGGCAGAAATAAATTCCCGCCTTCTAGGGTCGATGGTGTGGTGGGTGATGATGAAATAGCTCAACTGTTTTCTGATAAATATAATCACATCTACAACTGTGTATCATACGATGTTGACGAAATGAATAGTATATGTGCGGAGATTAACAAGCAGATGAAGGAACATGTTGTATATAATAGGCCCTATATCAGTTGAGGACGTCATTGAAGGTGTCCAGCGACTGAAGCTGGGTAAGTCGGATGGTGAAGAGGGTATAAATTCTGATCATATCATACATGGTCCGAGAATACTCTACGTGCTGTTAACATTAGTCTTTAATAGTATGTTGGTACTTGGGTATAGCCCTGACTCTATGTCAGTGGGAACCGTTGTCCCTATATCAAAGGACAAGAGACAGTTAACATGTACATCACACAATTTTAGAGCTTTTACTCTTAGTAGAATTGTTGTCAAATTGTTTGATGTTATTATATTATCTAAGGAACAACTTGCGCTTGCAACATCGCATTTGCAATTTGGATTTAAACCAAATATGTCCACTACTCATTGTACATATATTATGATGGAGACAATCAGTCATTGCAACGCTGATTGTAGTAATGTGTATGCACTCATGTTAGATGCCAGCAAAGCTTTCGACAGAGTCAACTATTGTGAGCTGTTTAGAGTACTTCTAAAGCGTCAGGTGTCACCTCTGGTGATAAGATTGCTACTGTATATGTATACTAAGCAAAAACTTCAAGTGATGTGGGGCTGTTGTGTTTCGTCCCAGTTTACCGCCTGTAATGGAGTCAAGCAGGGATCAATCCTCTCTCCTATTCTTTTCTCTGTATATATGGATGGATTATTTGAAAGGTTGGAGAAGAGTAGTGTGGTATGCCACATGGGCAACCACTATACGGGTGGCATAGGATATGCAAATGACCTGACCCTGCTAACACCTACAAGGTCTCGACTCAAGGTATTAATCGAAATATGTGAACAATATGCAGACAATTACTGTGTTAAGTTTAATATTGCGAAGAGTATGTATCTTGTGTTTAGAGGTCAGAGTTGTAAACCCGACAACAGAACAGTTTTTTTTAATAGCACCGAGTTGCAGAGTGTTCAGGATACTGTACATCTGGACCCCCATGTATCCACTATTAATAAGGGTAGCCTAGTCGCTGATGGCATTGCAAAATTCTGGAGAAGGTACAACATGTTCATGGGTGATTTTGGTCATGTAAAAAAACTGCTGTAAAGTGCAAGTTATTCAAACAATACTACTGCTCTTACTACGGAGCTACACTATGGGATCTCCAGAGTAAAAGTGTTGGCAATATATGTATCGCATGGCGCAAGGCGCTCAGACAGTTGTGGGGACTGGCATCTCTTACACACGGCGATGTTGTCTCGTTGTTGTCTCATAGTTTGCCACTATTGGTCAACCTAAAGCAGTGGTTTTCAACCTGGAGGTCGCGACCCCCGGGGGGTCGCGAGGACATTTCAGATGGGTCGCGGGCTCGTGGCCAGCAACATGCAAAATTGTATATATATATATATATATATATATATATATATATATATATATATATATATATATATATATATATATATATATATATATATATATATATATATATATATATATATATATATATATATATATATATATATATATATATATATATATATATATATATATGCCATATTGTCCGTATTGTATATATATTTTTAATATAATACTTTTTTTCAGATAATGGTTATGCCTTGTGGTTTTGGAATAACACTATTTTTACGAAAGGGAATACGTATTATTTCATAAGAGTAAAATTTTGCTATACACCGACCTGATCGCCGACTCACTCGTCGTGTCCGTGGCGTTCTCTTATCAAAGGGACAGAGAGGTACAAAAGCCATATGTTTCGTGAAATTGTACACTCCTGTACGTTAGGCACAATGTATCAGTGCTAACATGAATACATGTTGTATCATGTGAAGACGATTCAATTAATTATTAATAACTATAGTGAATATAATGTCAGTAATTTAAGCATCGACGAAGGCGATAGGTAAAATAGTCTCAATCAAATGTATGAAGCGCCCATCGTGTAATAATTAACGAAAATACAATACCAATAATTAAGTAAAACTAACATTGCAGATTGAACTAATATAATTCACAGTAATGTCGTTCATGGTTATTTATGCATCTGATACTGGCGAGAATTATGATGATAATGATATGCGGCTTAAAAACTGCGAAGGCGACTATAGTGCAGTATACCGTAAAACAGTTGCATGTGGCGACACGTGGCGAACAGTTAAATACCGCTGTGCACATTTAGTTTTTATTGCAGCTAACCGTGCTAACGTCATCAATATTACGATGTCTGGATCCTGTGATGCACCTGCAGTGAAGAAAAAAGGACCTATAGTGAGGAGTATCTACGATTCGGTTTTTCGTTCCTGAAAGAGAAACCGCAATGGGTCTTGTGCATGAAAGTGTTATCTGCAGAGTCGATGAAGCCATTTCAGCTTAGACGTAATTTCGAGAAGGAGCACCCCATGTACATAGACAGAAACAACTCTTTCTTTCAGCGAAAAGCGAAATCTGCTCAAAATGCTCGCATAGATAGCACTGGTAAAACCACTCAGCAATCGAAAGCCGCTGTCGAGATGTCGTACGTCGTATCACTGCGCATAGTGAAAGCAGAGAAAGCGCACACCGTTGGCGAAGAACTGATTTTCCCATGCATTAAAGATGTTGTGCGACTCGTGATTGGTACAGAAGCTGTGAATAAACTGAACGCACTCTCCATTTCTGACAACAATGTTTAGCGTAGAATAGTGGATATGGCCGACGATATTAAGAGCCAGATGGTGGAGCAGACCAAAGATTCGCCAATCATTTGCTTGCAGTTGGATGAATCAACGGACGTTTCTTCGTGCGCCCAGCTTATTGTCTATGTGCGTTACATTCACAATTCAATGTATTGCAGCGGGTCTTCAGTGTGAGGGTTGAGTTGAAGGAGTTCCTGATGGTGTAGGGCAAGGCCGTCTGGGCGTCTCTGTTCCTGGATGAAGACTGGTTGAGCAGGTTGTGTTACCTGAGTGACATCTTTGAACGTCTGAACGTCTGAACGTGCTCAACCTCTCTCTCTCTCTCTCTCTCTCTCTCTCTCTCTCTCTCTCTCTCTCTCTCTCTCTCTCTCTCTCTATCTCTCTCTCTCTCTCTCTCTCTCTCTCTCTCTCTCTCTCTCTCTCCCTCTCTCTCTCTCTCTATCTCTCTATCTCTCTCTCTCTCTCTCTCCAAGGCAGAGACAGCGACATCTTGGTGTTTTGTGACAAGCTGTCGGCCTTTCAAGGATGCCTCGACAGGGTTGCGAAGCGTCACTTAGTGAGGTTTGAAGGCGTTGATAGTATCACATCTCACATCGTTGAAGCAGGAATTCCAACGTTATTTTCCGGATCTTAACAGCACAACATTTGCACTGGTGAGGAATCCATTCACAGCTGACGTCAACCAATGTGTCGTGTGTTCCGGATGATGAAGATGGCGCTCAAGAGGAGCTGATCACCCTTGCCACTGACTCTGATCACCCCTGCAACTGACTCTGGTGCAAAAGACCTGTTTCAGTCAGTTTGTTACAGTTTTGGTGTGGGGTGATGCAGAGCTATCTGTGTATCTGTGACATTGCGCTGAGGAGGGTAATACCATTCCCCTCAACCTATTTATGTGAAAGCGCATTTTCGACAATGCTCACTATAAAATTAAAGGCTCGCAACAGGCTGCAACTTGAGCCCGATATACGGTGCTGCCTGTCGTCCACGCAACAGGCCGCACCTTGAGCCCGATATACGGTGCTGCGTGTCGTCCCACGCAACAGGGCCGCACCTTGAGCCCGATATACGGTGCTGCCTGTCGTCCACGCAACAGGCTGCACCTTGAGCCCGATATACGGTGCTGCCTGTCGTCCACGCAACAGGCCGCACCTTGAGCCCGATATACGGTGCTGCCTGTCGTCCACGCAACAGGCGGCAACTTGAGCCCGATATACGGTGCTGCCTGTCGTCCACGCAATCGAGAATTGCCAGACTCGTTGCTGAGAAGCAATTCCAGCCATCTCATTGAGTGTCTGAGTGTGAGACGAGATTAATCGTCATTAGCATTGCTAGCCAGTTTGTATCTAGCCAGTTACGTTACTTTTTTGCAACAATCATCTTGTCATTTTGTTAAAACTTGTTGCCAATAAATATTATGCATCATTGCATACCATAGTCATGGCATAGTGATTTGAATTGAATGAATGAATGATTATAAAGTGATGTGTGATTTTTTGGGGAGTGGGGGGGGGGGTCGCGACCTTATCTTCTGACAGAAAATGGGATCGTGGGGTGAAAAGGGTTGAAAACCACTGACCTAAAGCAAAGGTTCATGAAGTTTATTCATAAGGCTTTAAACTGCAAGTCGCCTGTGATAAGCAGTGTTGCTCAATTATTAATTCAAAATCCATGGTCGAATTGTAGTGGTAACTACTGTCATCTACGTTATGAATACAGCAAACATGAGAACGTATCTGCTAGTGACATTGGCCGCGTGTGGCAGGCGGGCGTGTCCGACGAAAGGATATCTGACGTGAGTGTTCTATCTGACATGATAGAAATTAGAAATGGTCTTAAAACATGGGATATTTTAGGTATGATGATGTTAACAATGTTATTACTTAAATAACTGTATTTGAAATATTGTACAATTGCCATTCTTAATGTGCGAAAGAAAGATTTTATTATTAAAAAAAATTAACTGCTATCTCGAACAGTGTTTCGTAATCACATGTAAGCCGACGACTTCGTCAAGCAGAAATCAGAGAGGTGATTTTACAAGACTTTTAACAATGGATATTTAATAATACGCGATGTATGTTTGCACATACCTGTGCAGACATGCCCCAATACCCTGGGACATATCCACACACCAGTGAACAATACTGTCATATTGATAAACATAAATGTTGTTCTTTGTGTAGTTGAAGTTTGATAATTGGTAATGGTAAACTACTAAATATACAGATTAACAAGGCACAATTTTACCATTCTGGCATAAACAGTTCATTAGTTAGCTATGCCGATTTGATTTATTTGTAATTTTCGGCCATACTATTTTATTGCTATAATAGGTCTTATCGATTCAAACGGGCGAAAATATGGCGAAAATTCAAGAAACCATCAATTTATTGACTGACAACAAGGCATTGATGGTTATTTCTGTGATAACGTTGTGTATCCTGATATTTTATAGTCACGTAAGAACTACCAATTTATCCCGTCCGGAGGATGGGTATTTTTGCTAGTATATGTAATAGGCATTATAGGCAATGTCGGGCCAAAGCGCACCGGGATGGGTTTTGGACAACATGACGATATTTGCGACTTCCACTAAAATGTTTTTTTTTTTAGTAAGGTTATGTAATTCTAGTACTAAGTTCATTTAGCTAAAAGGTGTGTGTTTATATGTAACTGCGCTAACCGTTTCCACCTTAGATGAAAAAGGTAAGCCAAATCGTGTACGCTCATAAAGGGGTGTACTTTGTCCTAACCTACTCTAGTTCGTGTATGCTCACAGAGGGTTGTACTTTGTCCTAACCTACTCTAGTTCGTGTATGATCACAAAGGGGTGTACTTTGTCCTAACCTACTCTAGTTCGTGTATGGTCACAAAGGGGTGTACTTTGTCCTAACCTACTCTAGTTCGTGTATGGTCACAAAGGGGTGTACTTTGTCCTAACCAACTCTAGTTCGTGTATGGTCACAAAGGGGTGTACTTTGTCCTAACCTACTCTAGGTCGTGTATGCTCACAAAGGGTTGTACTTTGTCCTAACCTACTCTAGTTCGTGTATGGTCACAAAGGGGTGTACTTTGTCCTAACCTACTCTAGCTCGTGTATGCTCACAAAGGGGTGTACTTTGTCCTAACCTACTCTAGTTCGTGTATGCTCACAAAGGGTTGTACTTTGTCCTAACCTACTCAAGTTCCTGTATGCTCACAAAGGGGTGTACTTTGTCCTAACCTACTCTAGTTCGTGTATGCTCACAAAGGGGTGTACTTTGTCCTAACCTACTCTAGTTCGTGTATGCTCACAAAGGGTTGTACTTTGTCCTAACCTACTCTAGTTCGTGTATGCTCACAAAGGGTTGTACTTTGTCCTAACCTACTCTAGTTCGTGTATGCTCACAAAGGGGTGTACTTTGTCCTAACCTACTCTAGTTCGTGTATGCTCACAGAGGGTTGTACTTTGTCCTAACCTACTCTAGTTCGTGTATGCTCACAAAGGGGTGTACTTTGTCCTAACCTACTCTAGTTCGTGTATGGTCACAAAGGGGTGTACTTTGTCTTAACCTACTCTAGTTCGTGTATGGTCACAAAGGGGTGTACTTTGTCCTAACCTACTCTAGTTCGTGTATGCTCACAGAGGGGTGTACTTTGTCCTAACCAACTCTAGTTCGTGTATGCTCACAAAGGGTTGTACTTTGTCCTAACCTACTCTAGTTCGTGTATGGTCACAAAGGGATGTACTTTGTCCTAACCTTCTCAAGTTCCTGTATGGTCACAAAGGGGTGTACTTTGTCCTAACCTACTCTAGTTCGTGTATGGTCACAAAGGGGTGTACTTTGTCCTAACCTACTCTAGTTCGTGTATGGTCACAAAGGGGTGTACTTTGTCCTAACCTACTCTAGTTCGTGTATGGTCACAAAGGGGTGTACTTTGTCCTAACCTACTCTAGCTCGTGTATGGTCACAAAGGGGTATACTTTGTCCAAACCTACTCAAGTTCCTGTATGCTCACAAAGGGTTGTACTTTGTCCTAACCTACTCTAGTTCGTGTATGGTCACAAAGGGGTGTACTTTGTCCTAACCTACTCTAGTTCGTGTATGCTCACAAAGGGTTGTACTTTGTCCTATACTACTCTAGTTCGTGTATGCTCACAAAGGGGTGTACTTTGTCCTGCACTACTCTAGTTCGTGTATGCTCACAAAGGGTTGTACTTTGTCCTATACTACTCTAGTTCGTGTATGCTCACAAAGGGGTGTACTTTGTCCTGCACTACTCTAGTTCGTGTATGGTCACAAAGGGGTGTACTTTGTCCTACACTACTCTTGTTCGTGTATGCTCACAAAGGGGTGTACTTTGTCCTACACTACTCTAGTTCGTGTATGCTCACAAAGGGGTGTGCTTTGTCCTAACCTACTCTAGTTCGTATATGCTCACAAAGGGGTGTACTTTGTCTTAACCTACTCTAGTTCGTGCATTTATAAAATTTAAAAATTAAACGAGATACTTTTGCCAAACTTAACTTGCCCGGGTATAACCCAGAGCATCATTAGCGACACGTCCCATTGGTTGCTGTGGCAACTGAGAGATTATTTTGTTCGGGTTGATTATAATGACAATTCTATCACCAATGGCTCACGAAGAGAAGGTGAACATCTTAGTATTGGAATCCAGCAGGAGACAAAACGGCGCACCCGAACCAATCCCACGCATCTAATCAACGATCGCACCACAACGTCGCTAAACAAATAAGTTGTCTTATACCCGGAACATTCGTGCGACGCGTGACGTGTGACGTGCGACGCGTGACGTGTGTATGCACGTAGATAATTAATGCACTGCATGTTTGTGAAGCTGAGCCGGCGCTGACTGTCCATGAGCTGTTTGCTCTCCTCTGTTCTGTCCTAGTCTCAATCAGCTACGTCTACGTTTTCGCAGGTGCACAGATCGTTAGAAACCTTAGAGGTGTCTCTTGCGGAGGAGCAAGAAAAAGCAATGATGGAGAGAAATTCGGTGATGAATGACAAAGGCTCAGCATTGGAGAAGCTTCGAGCCAGCATTCTCTCGAATAGCGTGCGTGGAATTACAACAATAGCCAGGTGAGTGCTAAACAGACAGGTGTGGTGATCACGTTAACAGTGTTATTGTTATAGTTGGCTCTGGCTTGCAACATCCAGATTATTGCAGCTTTAACTTTAATATTTTACTTTGTGCATAGAACGCTAATGCGATAAAAATAGTGTCACTTGCATTTTATAGTTTAAATTAATATATAATCAGTTTTAGACAACTCTTGGGCGGTTGTGTGTAAAACCACAGAGAAATAATTCCATAATTGGAAAGTATTTTAATAAAGAAAACATAAAGGAAAACATAATTTAATTTTTAAACACGGACATCGACAAAATCTACTCTTTCAGCAGTTGTTGTTGTACAAACCTCGCCCTTGAAAGAAAGGGCTTCTATGGGTAAATCGTCCCGAGTCTTTGAATGAGATCACTTTGGGTGTGCAACTCATTATAAATTCCCCAAGGCCGGTACTTTTTTTTTTTCCTCTGTGGTGATGTCACTGAAGAGATTTACTGAATTATTTCGAGATGTGTACTGTATAGTAAATAATAAGCATGTTACCGTTGCTCGGCTCGTCAGAACGTTCCGTCGCTTGGACGAGAACGGAGACAAGAGGATCGACTTCGCGGAGTTCGAGAGTACGCTCGACGACCATGGCGTCAACGTCGACACAGCGACCAAGAGACAGTGCTTCGACAAGATGGACCTGGACGGCAGCGGCGCTGTCAACTTTGACGAGTTTCTTATCGCCATGCGCGTGCGTATCTTTGAAATAGTTAATGATGTCTCAAATTGCCACAAAAGCCTGAGAAGTCGACAGTGATTACGTCAACGTTATCTTCTGGGGTGTTTACACCTGATCTTATATAAAATAAGCTAATTTATTATATGCCTGTATATAAACAATGACTCTGATTAGTGGGATCGTTATAATGTTGATAATGGGAACAGTTTTCATTCTATTGTGGGCGATATAGAATCTTGATACCTGGGGATAATTGAGCCATATACATTATACATTCTAAATCTGATGTGTATTCTTCTAGGGTGACATGTGTCGAAACATTCATGTACTAAACATAATAACACGCATACTTAAAAGTGCGAAAGCTCTAATAAGAAATGTCATCTGACGCCATGTTGTCAACTTTGCAGCCTCCATTGTCAGAGAGTCGCCTTCACGTGATTGACCAGGCGTTTGATAAGATGGATGTTGACAAGAGCGGTGCGGTGACACTGGACGACATCAGAGGCACGTACAGCGCCGAGTGGCACCCCAAGTACAAGAGCGGCGAGCGGGCAGCGGGTCAGGTCTTCCACCAGTGGCTCACTAACTTCGGAAGCGCCGACGATGGCACGGTGCGTCTTTATAAAACAATTTGCTCAGAAAATGGAGCATGCGCCACGAGCGCCTTGTCTAGGCGGATACTGTATATAAGACCACATTATTATTATTATTCATACATTATCGTATTTAAGACTCATCATCCTCGTCGTCGTCGTCGTCGTCGTCATCATCATCATCATCACGTGGTGCCACCATATCTCGGAAGGTCGGCCATCTTGGATAAAACCTACCATTCATGTCTGTATTAATTGTGCCATTCTGACTAGATCATCATATATGCCATCCCCTTCCTTGCTTTGGTTATCTGCATTCTAATTCCTTTACCATCAACCATTCCTTCTAACATTTCCTCTTCCATGACTTCTTATCTGATGATTTAACAAACATATTTTAGTTTGTGCTTCTGTGTTTTGTCAAGCAGTTGTCGCTTTGTCCCTGCCCTGCAGAGAAGCTCTACACGGTAAATGTGTGTGCTACTAGGAAAGGTGCCAGTATCGTGTGCTGCACTAAAAGATAGAGAACTTAGTAAAATACCGTGTTGTTATTCCGTCGTCATCCACACATTGATGGAGACAGCCACATGGCTGCATCAACAACGATATCATCAATATAAGCTTCATCTTCATGTATATGAAATGTGTTCTTGACATACATGTGACATTGGTTTACTTCGTATTTCAGGTAACGAAGGAAGACTTCGTGAACTACTACGTTGCAGTGAGCTCCTCGGTCGACGATGACGAGTATTTCGAGGCAATGATGAAGAGTGCCTGGAAACTGTAGCCCTCTACCGGTCAACTGCCTCGTTATCGCCGGTTTCAAGGTTCAGGCGACTCTCACACACCGCATGTGTGCATCGGTGTGTCTAGAGCCGTGAACAGGGATGTTGTGACTGTAGGTGGTGAAAGGCCAGTGATATCTATGTCGTATATACCTTTCTAAAACACGCGTAGCTACCTCTAACGGATATAACCGTAACTCCAAGAATGACGTCAAACGAGGGCTCGCTGGGTTCCTGTATTGAGGGGAGAGGGTGGCAGGCGTCTCAACATCCCATCTCCCACCTGGGATAACCTCCCACTTCCTACCTGTTTTAGGGGCCATCCTCCCACCTACCACCAATTTTGAGAGTCCACTGCCCACCAACCCTGCCTCCCACCTATTTCTTAGGCCAACCTCCCACCTATTTCTTAGGCCAACCTCCCACCTATTTTGAGGCCAACCTCCCACCTCCTGCGTCACCCCCTCGTACTTGTAAACACGTATTACCCGGTGTTTGCATAACCGTTGCTGTGAGTTTCATGGAAGTTTTCCCAATTTAAATGGTAATTACATGTTAAATGTGATATATAGTTCAGATAGGTCAGTGCCCTGTCTTCAAAGAAATTAATAATTGGCTGTTGTTATTTAGATTTGCCTAGCTAATTTACCCGGTGGGAACTGAAAGAACGCCATGCAGCCACTCTTGATTTTAATACTGTAGCAACATGTGCGCGCCAAATAAAATAGCAAGTATAAATTACATATAGCGAGTCAATTCAATAATATAAAACATGGTTTATGATAATTGCAATAATTAGATTCATCCGCAACCCCAGGGGATCATTTATTATGTGATAATCAGCTCTCAAGTCAGCCGTCTATAAACTCAATCAGCAAAGTAACGAATACTACACAACGTAATAGTATTGCCATGTAATTTTATTTATCAGTGATTGCGATTGTCTCTCTGAAGACAGCCAATGCAGACCGATGTTGTGTTCATGTTTACTTGTTCTAGTGATTAGTCGAGCGGTTGTGTTGTTAATGCCAAACAGCAGTGATACACAACCGTCTAGTCCGAATCTTTGTTTGACAAATATTGATCCGCCTAAAACAATTCACTTGCTGGTGTTAATTTTGCTTGTTAAAATGTGATCGAGTGTTGTTATAATACTCATGACTTTTTACATAGATCAATGTCTTTTTTTGTTTTCCGTTGCTTTCTGGGGTGTTAAGCTAATTGGTGTGATTTCTAACAAGTATAACATTTTGTTTATAATCTTTATTATCGCTGGGTCAAACATTGAATTTAGGACGGCACACTTAAAGCCGGTTTAGACGAACAATTATTTGACCAAGTGTTCGGCCGACACGGTGTTGCGCGGTATGGCAGTGCAAGAATCGGTCGTGTAAACACATTCTCGAGACCGATTAGCGAGGTCAATGTGGGCTACGATTGAGTGGCTGGAATTGGGGATAGGTCCAACTACACCGACTGTGGACCGCAATTTCTAAGCAGTAGCCAATCAGCGACCGCCGTGACCGACAGCTCGTGCACCCGTCGTTTAATCAAATCTCAAGTCAGGATTGGCGTCAATATGTTGCACACGCAGTGTCTATAGACATGTCGCTCGTCTAAACGCCACGGTGTATCCGATCACTTGGGGCAAACATCGCTTGTGTACACAGGCGTTTACATTGTGGTGAAGATAGAACAGTCCTCCCAACTATTAGCACCTAATAATCGTTATATGCATGGATTGTGGCGATAATATTGTATAGTATTTATACAAAATAATATGTAATAAAGAAATAAAGCTCAAACTCGGACGAGTCAATGTTTTGCTTAACAAATGCATGTCGACGCATTTGAATGCAAATATTTCAATTTATGCAAATGCTAATGCCATTTTTTACTATCGCATGCAAATGCAAATGTTCGGCTCTTAATGCGAATAACCACGTAACGTCGACAATACATGTCGTTGAAATACTGCAAGATACTTCCGATAATTTATCCATCTGAAGTCGACGCCGGAATAAAGCCGTCGAGTGTGTAAGAGTCATAGTACACAAGGTAAACATAGTACACAAGGTAAACATAGTACACAAGGTAAACATAGTACACAAGGTAAACATAATACACAAGGTAAACATAGTACACAAGGTAAACATAGTACACAAGGTAAACATAGTACACAAGGTAAACATAGTACACAAGGTAAACATGTCTAAAGCGAACTGAACGTAATCTAGCGGTATTACTAGACGGAGTCTTAGTGAAACTATGTACACGTCGTTCCACGTTCACGTGACTGCACGTAACAAATGACGTAACAAACGTTACTAGTTACAGGAAATCAATGTCTGCCAGCCGTGAACGATTGTTCAGGTACAACTCGGTGAAAATATTTGAATTCACATTTTCCACAATTCACAACAAGATATTTTGACTAGCAATTTCGTTGAGAATAGAGCACGAATATTTTTGCGACAACGTGTAATGTTAGTGAAATAAATATACAGCTGCAGTAGTTCAATTATTAGGTACAAACTGTCATAAAAAGGTTACAACTTGCAGTCATCATGTTTGCCCATGATATGCCGACATCCTGTTGTAACACAAACGGTAAATGTTTGTTTTTGTCTTAGGCATTGCATATTACATTACCCGGTCTGTGCAACCACTCGAAGCGTTTTACACTGTTTGGTTGAATGCCATTGCAGTCGACGCAAGATTTAAGTTTTAACAAGATTTAACAAGATTGCCGTCCAAGCAAAAAACAAGATAACTAGTGGACATGTATCTTATACATAATGCACATTTAACAAGATAATGTGATGATTCACAAAATCGCTCAACTGTTTGTCTCTATAATATATATATATATATATATATATATATATATATATATATATATATATATATATATATATAAGTTTATGCGTGCGTGCGTGCGTGCGTGCGTGCGTGCGTGCGTGCGTGCGTGCGTGCGTGCGTGCGTGCGTGCGTGCGTGCGTGCGTGCGTGCGTGTGTTTGAACGCTGGCGGGCGTGGGTGTTTGTATGCATGTCGAATTCGTGCATTACGTATGCACGCATGCATTATGTATGTAAGCACATGTACGTATGTGCGAATTACGTTTGTATGTGTCACAAAGTGGTTTGGGAAAATGATTCTGGGTTTATCTTCTGCCCCATTTGTTCACTTATTTAAATTAAAAGAATTTACACTAGTAGTGTACACACGGTAGCCTAGGTAATAGTGCTACCATCTAATATTTGCACAATTCAAGGGTGCCATTTGGTGACTAAGGTATAACTACTGGAGTGAATTTGTACTATTATAAATTTGAGCATAATTCATTCGGTTAGGATGGTCAAATTTAGTATGTGCAGAACCAGTTTGATGTGATTGATACAACGGTATAATTGTGAATAACATTTAGTGAAGGTATAATAATTTTAATACATGAACAAGCCAGTTGTTCGGCACCCAAACAAGGTGCGAAAAATTACTTCACACCTTTGACAGGAACTAGACAGGTCGGAATATTGGTTTTACTAATATCACACATTAACTTGTAGGAGTTGAATGATACAATCAATAGTTTTGTTGCCGTGTCAATACAAAGATTGGGGTAATATTAAATGTATAAGAAATATGTGTAATTTGAGGGATTATTTTGTATCTGAAGATTGTTGGTCGGTTATGTAATGCGGCGATTCTAGAACTGAAGTTTGTATAGGGCCTAACCCCGAATTCCTAGGAACGTGACGTCACAATCATTAGGATGGTTTAGGTTGCATTAAGCTCTACTATTGGTTAGTTAGACTTCCGGCACAATATGGCCGCCTTAGTATTTAACGAATTTGCACGAATTTAGGAGCAGACGAATAATTTGTGCGGTGCTACAACGTTGTAGTCTTCTCGTCTCCGAGATGTGGGCTCAAGACGAATAATTGATTTATTTTCGCCCATGTCTTGTGGCTGTAACTTAATCGTAAAGTAACTCGATTCAACCTTGTGTACATAGGTTGTGATTGCTACTGCAAGAGTTAACCACTCTTCATCACATCTTCGAATGTCTTCGACTAACAAGTCAACATTCTTCTCCGTCGAGACGTCTTAATGTCAACTTGACTTCACTTGACGGAGCTTCTAGTCTTGCAAGCACCACCGGTATTCGTCTCCATTTACACGTTGTCTGGGTCTGAACCGTTGTATTATTGTCACGAGTGGCGCGTGACATCTTCTCGATAGCTGCCATCACGCCTTACTGTATACGTGTGACGCCGTCACGTCCGCTGCCATCTCACT
The DNA here is from genome assembly GCA_963662155.1 of Lamellibrachia columna. Classification (NCBI taxonomy): domain Eukaryota; kingdom Metazoa; phylum Annelida; class Polychaeta; order Sabellida; family Siboglinidae; genus Lamellibrachia; species Lamellibrachia columna. The sequence continues at coordinate 43,375,923 of OY759271.1, forward strand.
CGAGTGATCCACGTGACGTCTTCCCGTTCGCCGTCATTCCGTGTGACTGATGGGATCATGCCTCAGTTAGACTTTCTGGTGTTTTACGAATGTAGGGCACAGTAATTTTAGATATGTGTTATTAAAGAAAAATCATATCATCTGACATAACTGCATTTGAGCCAGGTACAATGGCAAGTTTGCTGGTAGAACATGTTGGCAATGTAACTTTGGATTTCTAGATGATTTCAATAGGCGGAAGGATTTTTGGCAATTTTTTCGCAACAAGGCACGTGTGCGTAGTAATTCATGCAGAAATTTGTAAAAATTGACGGGTATGGCACGTTCACGTGGCATTTTAAATGAGTTACAAGTACGAGACTGACTAAACTCGATCAGCTTGTCAATGAGATGATGGCAACGGCAGGTAAGAAGTTTCAGAATTTTTGATGGTCCCGTTTCCGTGCAAAACGTTAACATTGTCGCCAATGGGAAACGTAACAGGAGGCAGAACCCTGATACGTGTGATGTCGATCCGTACTCTGTCATCTCGTTCGACTGATCCGCGTGACACCATCACGTTCGCCGTCAATCCGTGTGATTAATTCGTGTGTCGCCTCCACATCACCCTACGATACTGCTTCGTATGACGCCGACACTTCCGTTGACATCACGTACGGCTGCTCAGTGTGACGCCCTTTCGTTCGTCACTCCTTTCGTTGCTGCCTCGCTTGGTAGGCAACCCGATACGATAGTTAAGTTGGGTCTACATCAGACACGCCAAGTTCGGAAGGCCGGAAAAGGGTAGATTAGCACGTACGACAAAAAATCGGGGTCGCGACGTCGCCACACTCAAAACACAGCACAACAAACACACTATTTACCACAATGGTTAAACACATTATTTTAATACACATAAGAAATGGTGATCATATACAATTTAAATAAGGCACATATAAGTACATAAATAACATAATTATAAAACACGCTAAAATGCAGGTAAAAATTCTGAGCATAATGAAAGGTGCATAAAAAATTAAGGTAATGGATAAAAAAAACATAGCAGTGAAATAGCAGTGAAAATAGCTAGATGCTCCACTTTTCAATTACATAAACATACACAGCATATACTTCTAATACACAAAACAATTACAATTATATACAATAGAAATAATTAATAATATATACAAAATGCTAAAATGCATTGCCAAAAAAGTATAAATCATATAAAAAATACTAAGAACAATGCAAGGTCCATAAAAAATTAAGGTAATGGACAAAAACAGGGAGGGAGGGAGGGACACCACACACCACACCACACCACACCACACCACACGTACACACCACACACATACACCACACAGATACATATCATCTTCGGTATTCAGGCAAATCTGTCTACGTACCGCTCTTGGTTTGCCTTAGTTTGGCTTTGTGGTCATATTTGACTGTCTGGTTTAGCCAGTATTTGTCAAGTCGATTATTAAGCGTATTTATTGACGGTGCTGTGACGACAGTGAATTCCACAGATTTACGACTCTCTGACTAAAGAAGTCCCCCCCCCCCACTTCCCGTTTACTCCGGTCTTTGAAAGTAGGACGGACAAGTCACTTATATAGACGACGAAAGGTTGTCTTATCTAAGTATTGATAAGTACGGCGTATTACACCCAGCAATCTATTTGTATTTGACACTGCCTTTTTCACCTGTTGCGTAAATTTTAACTGATCGTCAACTTGGATGCCCAGGTCTTTTTCTATATGGCTACACTCCAGAGGATTTGCACCTGCTGATGTTGTCAAAATTCTTAGAACTTCATTTATCTGGGTGAAAGTGTAACTGCCACTTCTCAGCCCAGTCTTGTAATCCGTCTTGGTCTTTCTGCAGATTTAAACAATCTTGTCTAGTTGAAATTTTGCGATATATGTTTGTGTCCTCTACAAAAATCTTCATGTCCCATGTTACAACATTAATTATATAATATATATGCAATATAAAAAGAATAGGTCCGAGGACAATGCCCTGTGGTACCCCACTCATCCGAGGACAGTGCCCTGTGGTACCCCACTCATCCGAGGACAATGCCCTGTGGTACCCCACTCATCCGAGGACAGTGCCCTGTGGTACCCCACTCATCCGAGGACAGTGCCCTGTGGTACCCCACTCATCCGAGGACAATGCCCTGTGGTATCCCACTCATCCGAGGACAGTGCCCTGTGGTACCCCACTCATCCGAGGACAGTGCCCTGTGGTACCCCACTCATCCGAGGACAGTACCCTGTGGTACCCCACTCATCCGAGGACAATGCCCTGTGGTATCCCACTCATCCGAGGACAATGCCCTGTGGTATCCCACTCACTACTTCCGACCACGAAGACGCTGCTCCATTGACCTGTTGGAGACAGGTGAGAAATGCTTCAATCCATTTCATAACTTTTTCTTAATTCCATATCCTGTTAACTTAGCAAGCAGCCTCTGGTGTGGAACCGAGTCAAAAGCCTTCCTAAAAGTCATGTATATTGCATCTACACATTCTCCATCATCTATTTTTTGGACCAGTCGTCCAGTGTTGAAATTAGCTGGGTGATGCATGATCTCCCAGCAATGAAACCATGCTGCTGATCTGCAATTAATGTGTTTATTTCCATGTGTGTTAAAATGGCATCTTTGACCAGGAATTCCATGATTTACATGCCACTGCGGTCAAGCTTACTGGCCTGTAGTTGGCAGCTAGATGCCTACTGCCTTTCTTGAATTTTGGCGATTATTTTATGTGCGTGCGTGCGCACGTGTGTGCGCGCACGCACATGTTGTTAAATATTGTATTTTCTATTTGAGCAATTAATAAATATTGCACGATTCACTGAAATGTGGATAGTTGAGCATGGGGGCGTACGTGCGTGTATCATTCAATCAAGTAGAAAATCGCAATACACATATTTCCATTCCCTATTTCATACTCCATTCAATAATTCATATTCCATTCATTGTTTGTTTTGCAAGAATCCTGGGAATGAGTTCCCTTTGGTAACTAAAAATTAAAAGCTTAATATATATGAAGCTGTCAACACCTATGGATTGGTATGCATACTGTGTATAAGATGTATAAGTGCGTATAATCCAATTGACGTAATAACAGTAACATGTGTGAGTGACACTTGCTTTGTGAACCACACGTTCTTTGCTGTAACAAAGTGCCCCGTATAATGTAATAACTTGCCCCGCTTACGGGGCTAGTTGTTACAGTCGACCGCGCCTGGGAAACGTCACATATCTACCTATAACTACAATATGGAATATCAATGGTATGGTACAGTTTATTAGGACGAATAATAAATTTAATGTATACGTTGTGTTTCTGGCATGAATTGGAATTTTTTTCCATTACGAACGATAAATTAAATGACTTTAATTTCAACAAAATCTATTTTTAATTCAGACGCAAATGGAGACCAAATAGGATATTCTTCTTCTTTAACTTGTCGAAAATTTCATCGTTTAGTGGGTGCTTTGCAGCAGGAAAGATACTAATATTGCGTCTGGGAAATCATTAGTGGGATGTGGAGATGTAGAAAAGGACGGGAGATGAGGGGATTGAAGCCTGGCCTCGAAGAACATATATAGTGTTGACTGATTTTAATATAAATTAGACATTCAAATGTCAATGCATTTGAACCGTATTTATGTTTAAAAACAAGGTTGACACATTTCTCAGAAGGGCGGGTTACACGTAGATGAACATTTTTGGACTCTCGATAAGCCTTGTCCACTTGCCTTCTGGACCTTTGGCTTGGATGGCAAATCTTGTTAGTTAAATCTATTATCCTATATAATGCCGAAGATGATGATGGCGACAATAAATATAATGGATGGGCCATCTGACGACTTGACAATCCTCTTCACAGGATTTACAGCAGCGTCCCAACGTGTTTGGGTGTTGTACACCTAGGCGTTTATTCTGCTGCCGACAGACGATGATTGTAATAATGTGTACCGACACATCCGATTTTATACACCAGACGGTCACGTGATGATGATGGCGTAAACAAATGTGCATCATGGCTTTTAAAAAATGTCACATTCTTCGAAGTTTACTAAATGTTTTGCTAGTATTCCTAGGTAATAATGTGTGCTTAACAGCACAATATTATACCGGTGTTTGTGTTGCGCTTAGTTGTTCCTGGTTTCTGTATTAACTGTAGAGTGTATGATAATGTTTTATCCAGTGAAAAATCACGTAATATCGCCCCCGGAAACGGATACTTTTTGAGTTTATCATTTTGTAAAGTAAGAATACTTCAATGACAAGTTATGAAATTAATTGTTGAAATGGATTGTTTTAGTCACATAAAAACACGGCAGATACAGGCACACACGAACCAATAAACAGGTACACCTGGACCTAGGCAAAGTCAATCCCCTACAATTTTTTCTCTCTGGCTGTTGCTGTAGTAGGGGCGAAGATCTCGTTCATCAAAAGCTTCAGTATTTTCATGAAACGTGAAACCTTACAAAAACGCCATAAACAGAGCAATAAACACGTCTTTCGTGTCTGTATGCATTCTTATATGTATGTCACTAAAGTTACCTGACAATAACCATGTAAAAGTGTGAAATTATTACCTTTTTGTCAGAACGCATGTGCTTGTCAACATTTGTATATAACCGGATGTTGTTGTGAGCGAGAATACCAAGCGGGAATCCCGTGGATCTATATAAGGTTACGCTAAGAATTGCCGTCTGCTGGCCATGGAGTTACATCATTAATCATGCCCCTATAAACTACTAACTTACTAACGGGTGTTTTATTTATGTCTGTGCTGCTGGCCCATTCTGGCCTCATTCTACACGAAATCGCGTTTGATCATGTGACCCAAAGGCAACATCACGTGCACAGTGTGGCGGCTAATTGTGAAATGTTTTCTATGTCACCGATAAAAGTACTCATAAGTAATTATTTGGAGCACATTTCTTCAGTTTATTGACGCCCAATTGTCAGTTGTATGTCACAGAATACACATGTGAAATGGTTAGTGCGTATTGGTTTTAAAACTTAAGTTATTAGTTCCGTAGCCATTTGGCTACGGAACTGCCAAAACCATGCTTTAGCAAATGCCGGTCTCGACTTTCGCCCCAGAGACGAAGAGTGGTGCGGACAATTTTGCCTAACCTGGACCTGGTGAGCATCAATGACAATGTAAGCTTCCCACTAGCCACTAGAGAAGTCGAAATGGCATTGGAATGAACAGGTCTGCCAGGGGGTGAAGTGTAAAGCGCTTTGAACAGTCCCAAAGACTGGATACTGTGCTTATATAAGAATGTACCTTTAAGTAGGAGTGCTGCCAGGAAGCGACGCCAAAATGTGACAGCCATGATAGAACATTAGTCTTGCCCACAGGACAGTAGTTTGTTACTGTCCAAACAAATGAGAATGAAAGAGCTCTAGACTTCTGGTGTAGTCTGTTGTGGCTGTACCTGGACTTACCAGCAGTGGATGCTGGCTCAGCCAAGGATGCAAGCTTTTACAAATATGGCAACTTGAGGGGAGTTGCTCTGGTGATGTGGCCAGAGGAAAATGGCGTAGGGATAAAACTAAAATGTTGGGGGATAGAAAATAGGAAGACAGGAGGAAGATGACACAATTGTACTTGGATGATTGTATGTCTACATTAAAACATATTTACCATGATTGGCTGAGACCTGGACTTCTGTTGAGACCTATGAGAAGTTGATTCAGTCCTATTCCTGAGAATATTATGCATGAGACCAAGTGCTGATTATATGTAGGTGCAACGTTTGAATGTTTTGGCAGTTCAGATTGATGGGACAGAACAAGTCAGACTTGCTTATTATGTAATGTTACGCCATACCTCTTTATAAAGCAATAGTTAGACCTCATTTAGAATACTATATACAAGCATGGAGACCATATCGTAAGAAGGATATAGATACGCTTGAACGCATACAAAGGAGAGCAACTAAAATGATTCCAGAACTGAGAGACCTTAGTTATGAAGAACGCCTGAAAGAATGTGGTTTAACAACTCTAGAGACAAGGAGGTTAAGAGGAGATCAGATTGAAGTTTTTAAGATATTGAATGGGTATGAAAATATTGATAGAAATATGTTTTTCTCACTCAAGAAGGATAGCAGAACTAGAGGACATGAGGTAAAATTAGTAAAGGATCAATGTAGATTGGACATCAGGAAGCACTCGTTCTCACAGAGGACAATAAATGAATGGAACAAATTGTCTACAGATTGTGTAGCTGCTAGCAGCGTGAATATGTTTAAAAATAAGGTAGACACGTGTCTCATGAGGGCGGGTTATAAGTAGATGAACATTGTTGGACTCTCGATAAGCCAATGGTTTCCTTGTCCACTTTGGCTTGGATGGCAAATCTTGTTAAATCTAAGACAATGAGGCCATTTGGTTACCATTAATTCATTAACTATAACTCTATAACCCAACAGCAACACTTATGAAATATTTGAAAACAGTATACACATACAAGGCCTTAGAAATAATCTATTTTGTAATGTCTGCTTTACAATCAGGTGTTTCATCGCTGTATTAGAATCTTTAAGTTTATAGCGTCTTGCATTTCCCATCAACATTTTCTGGTTAATCTGTCAATTTAAAAAAAAAAATTCATTGTTCCTCTTAGTGGTAGCTAAGTTTATAATTATGTATTTCGTTCACAATTTATTGAACATGTACATATCAATTATGTTGAACAAATGTAAGTTCAATGAAACTTAAAAAAAAATACTTCCTCCAAAATTACAAACAAATAGTTTCTGTGATTGGTTAGGCATAAGAATAATCTAGATGTCTCAATTTATTTCAGTGTACCTACCATGGATTGCCCTGCATGTTGGGGTAAAGCCATTTAGGCGAGGATTTTACTGTGGCGACAAGAGCCTCATGCACCCCTTCAAAGAATCTACAGTGCCTGGTACAGCTGTCATGGTTCTTGGCATTTGTATGAATGCTGTTGCGGTAAGTAACACATCAAGGCATAGTTGAACTAGTTCATAGCATCCATTCATTTCACTCGGTAATCACAATACAGCTTAAGGCATATTATAATACTTTCCCAAAGTGCTTTCAACAACTGAGACCAAAATCATATTCCACTCCACTTTTTTTGCCTCGGTGCCAACGCTTCAAGCCAAGGGCTGCTGAGTACATTAGTACCCCTGGCCTATTGAAACGTGTATTTGTCGGTTGTTATGTTAAGTTTTTTGTTAACCAATAATATTACAGCCATGTAGAACTTAGGCCTACATGCAGAAAGTTAAATTTAATTGGCTGTGGACTGGACGTCGCTGGTCGTGACTGCTATACATTGTGTAATTTATATGCCAGGGGTAGTGTAGTAGTGTTTCCACCCTAGATCACAGGGATGCTCAGTGCCATTGTATGGACATGTTAGTGAACTTAGTGCCACTGTGAGCCCTTCAATATCTACATAGTTAGAGCATATGTTGTTTAAGGACGATCTTGAAACATCAATGATACTACATGAATCTGGTGTCATTTAACCCCAGTCCACCCGCCCAGTGTAATCAGCACACACTCGGTCATCATAATGCACAAATGCCTGCGCTCAAAGTCAGCACCGTTATGATGTTAGGAAAAATACATCGATGTACAATGTTAAATAAAACAGCTTCTACTTCCCCCTCACTCCATGAAACCAATTTTGTGTGTGTTATACATCAGTGTTTTGATATCATCTCTTATGTAATGCCAGTTTTGTTATCTGCCATAAATGGTGTGTTTAAAGAATTAATATCCAAAACAGTTCGGAGTTGTTATAAACTGAACTGTGGGACCATAGATGTTTATTATGAAAAAAAATTTGTGTGATTGCAGATTGCAATCTTTGAGCCGATATCACTACACCGAGACAAAGTGAAAATGACACCTCTACATGGATACCAACTTGGCCGATACAACGTTCGCCAGGAAATAGTTAATTTCTGTAATATCTTCCTGGTGTTTCTGTTTGGTGCTGCTATACAGCAGACTTCGGTAAACATTGGCAAGTTCACGACTGGCCGATTACGACCACACTTCCTTGCTGCTTGTAAGCCCAATTATACAGCATTTAGTTGTGTGGATGACTTCCACCAGCCCCAGTATGTAACAGAAGATGTTTGCACGGCTGAAGAAGAGTACAAGACTTTAGACATGAGGTATAGTTTACTGTGTGAGTTAACATCTTCGAGTTGCATCTCACTGCTTGTCCTTCCCATCAAGCCTCGCTTCAGTGTTAACATATTGCATGCTGTGTTACCGTTTTCTGCATGTTACCTTCCCATCTTCCCTTGTCATCGTCACCCTATTGCATGATTTGTTACTCTTTGATGGATGTTACCTGGTGTGTTACTCTTTGATGGATGTTACCTGGTGTGTTACTCTTTGATGGATGTTGCCTGGTGTGTTACTCTTTGATGGATGTTGCCTGGTGTGTTACTCTTTGATGGATGTTGCCTGGTGTGTTACTCTTTGATGGATGTTGCCTGGTGTGTTACTCTTTGATGGATGTTACCTGGTGTGTTACTGTTTGATGGATGTTGCCTGGTGTGTTACTCTTTGATGGATGTTACCTGGTGTGTTACTCTTTGATGGATGTTACCTGGTGTGTTACTCTTTGATGGATGTTACCTGGTGTTTTACTCTTTGATGGATGTTACCTGGTGTGTTACTCTTTGATGGATGTTACCTGGTGTGTTACTCTTTGATGATGGATGTTGCCTGGTGTGTTACTCTTTGATGGATGTTACCTGGCGTGTTACTCTTTGATGGATGTTGCCTGGTGTGTTACTCTTTGATGGATGTTACCTGGCGTGTTACTCTTTGATGGATGTTATGTGATGTGTTACTCTTTGATGGATGTTACGTGGTGTGTTACTCTTTGATGGATGTTATGTGATGTGTTACTCTTTGATGGATGTTACGTGGTGTGTTGCTCTTTGATGGATGTTACCTGGTGTGTTACTCTTAGATGGATGTTACCTGGTGTGTTACTCTTAGATGGATGTTACCTGGTGTGTTACTCTGATGGATGTTACCTGGTGTGTTACTCTTTGATGGATGTTATGTGGTGTGTTACTCTTTGATGGATGTTATGTGGTGTGTTACTCTTTGATGGATGTTACCTGGTGTGTTACTCTTTGATGGATGTTACGTGGTGTGTTACTCTTTGATGGATGTTGCCTGGTGTGTTTCTTTTTGATGGATGTTACCTGGTGTGTTACTCTTTGATGGATGTTACCTGGTGTGTTACTCTTTGATGGATGTTACGTGGTGTGTTACTCTTTGATGGATGTTACCTGGTGTATTACTCTTTGATGGATGTTACCTGGTGTGTTACTCTTTGATGGATGTTACCTGGTGTGTTACTCTTTGATGATGGATGTTACCTGGTGTGTTACTCTTTGATGATGGATGTTGCCTGGTGTGTTACTCTTTGATGGATGTTGCCTGTTGTGTTACTCTTTGATGGATGTTACCTGGTGTGTTACTCTTTGATAGATGTTGCCTGGTGTGTTACTCTTTGATGGATGTTGCCTGGTGTGTTACTCTTTGATGGATGTTACCTGGTGTGTTACTCTTTGATGGATGTTACCTGGTGTGTTACTCTTTGATGATGGATGTTGCCTGGTGTGTTTCTCTTTGATGGATGTTGCCTGGTGTGTTACTCTTTGATGGATGTTACCTGGTGTGTTACTCTTTGATGGATGTTGCCTGGTGTGTTACTCTTTGATGGATGTTGCCTGGTGTGTTACGCTTAGATGGATGTTACCTGGTGTGTTACTCTTTGATGGATGTTACCTGGTGTGTTACTCTTTGATGGATGTTACCTGGTGTGTTACTCTTTGATGATGGATGTTACCTGGTGTGTTACTCTTTGATGATGGATGTTGCCTGGTGTGTTACTCTTTGATGGATGTTGCCTGTTGTGTTACTCTTTGATGGATGTTACCTGGTGTGTTACTCTTTGATGGATGTTGCCTGGTGTGTTACTCTTTGATGGATGTTGCCTGGTGTGTTACTCTTTGATGGATGTTGCCTGGTGTGTTACTCTTTGATGATGGATGTTGCCTGGTGTGTTACTCTTTGATGAATGTTGCCTGGTGTGTTACTCTTTGATGGATGTTACGTGGTGTGTTACTCTTTGATGGATGTTGCCTGTTGTGTTACTCTTTGATGGATGTTGCCTGGTGTGTTACGCTTAGATGGATGTTACCTGGTGTGTTACTCTTTGATGGATGTTGCCTGTTGTGTTACTCTTTGATGGATGTTACCTGGTGTGTTACTCTTTGATGATGGATGTTGCCTGGTGTGTTACTCTTTGATGAATGTTGCCTGGTGTGTTACTCTTTGATGGATGTTACGTGGTGTGTTACTCTTTGATGGATGTTGCCTGTTGTGTTACTCTTTGATGGATGTTGCCTGGTGTGTTACTCTTTGATGGATGTTGCCTGTTGTGTTACGCTTAGATGGATGTTACCTGGTGTGTTACTCTTTGATGGATGTTACCTGGTGTGTTACTCTTTGATGGATGTTACCTGGTTTGTTACTCTTTGATGGATGTTGCCTGGTGTGTTACATTTGTCTGCAGGTTGTCCTTCCCATCAGGCCATTCTTCAATGTCAGCGTATTGTGTGGTGTTTATTGTGGTAAGTCAACGAAGTAATGTATACATTACTTAACATTAATTTTTATTGAGTTTCTGCAATGTATATATTGAATTATATTCACACGGTATGCTATTAAGTTTAGAATTATATTTCAACTCGGCTTTTAATGAGAAAAATACCATGATTCTTTACTATCCTAACAAATAAATCTTAATGTAAGTTAGGTTTGTGAGATATTGCTAGTTATGTGATCAAAATCCTGATGGATGTGTGTACACTAAGATTCTTCTGAGATACTCTCTGAGGGAAAGTGAAATGATAATAAATTTTGTAATTGCAAGATTGCTTATACCTCAGTGTTATCGCAAAATAGTATATAAATTAAATATTTATCAAACAAGTATAATTAATTTTTTTCTGCAAGAATTTTATTTTAAATAAATTAAGATATGATTACGATAGAGTGTAGGTTTAATCATACATCAAAACATTTTTATATTTGTTTCTTCTGAAGATGTACCTGGAAGCCAGGATGACATATAGACGGCTCCATCTCATCAAGGCATTCCTCCAAGCTGTGGCACTGTGGCTGGCTTTGGGTGTGTGTCTCTCAAGAATCTCGGACTACAAACATCACTGGAGTGATGTGTTGGCAGGCGCATTACTTGGAGGTTCTGTCGCTGTGTTTGTGGTGAGATAATATTAGAGTTTGGAGGAAGACAATTATCAATTTCAACTTTTGCCTTGTTGAGCTCCCAGTGGAAGCTAATGTTTTATCTACATTTACAATGATTAATTGTTTTGCCAGGTATTGTGTGATTTCATTTGCAGCTTTTGTATTTTTTTACGGCATTCAAGGTTTACAGACAACTTTATATGTCTGCAATTTTTTTTTAAGATGACTAGTATGAAGTTGGATGTTCTAGAAAATCCTGAGGCTTCAATAATGTAAAAAAAAATTCATGACATTGAAGTGGTGCTTTATTTGATCCATAACACATGCATAAATTGCAAACATATACATACATACAATACCATGACAATTTTATACAAACACAAAACATACACATATATACTTTTGTATTCATAATGACAATAATGTAATGATTTACATTGTACTTGTTGATAGTGTGGGTGATGCAATTGAGGTTTAAATGTTTTAATGTGGTTTGACAGACTGTTTGAGGTGGCAATGTGTTTTTAAATAATGGATTCAGATTGTGTCCATAGTGAATCCTTTCCTTGACCATTTAGGATACTACTTTGTGTTGTAGGTGAGGTACGTGTTGAGATTGTACCCTCCCTCGACACTTCATCTGCCTGCACAGCTCATAGATGAGGTGTCTGCATTGTCAACCATTGTGACCCATTCCCAGAAGTATAGAGCGATACGAGATGACAAGGCTAACAAGATCTCCCTAACCACGTGTGCTACTTTAAAACTGCCTTCGCAATAATTTTTTTTAGTTGGTTTTAGAATAATTTCTCAAAAACAAGACTAATTAGATAACAGTTTCATAACTGTTCAGCTTGAACCTATTTCCATGAATAAAATATGTTTATTTTAGTTTTCATCCTCATATATATAGAACACCTTTTAGCATCTTAACTGGGGAAAGATTCCATGTATACAAATGCATGGTATTGTTACTGTATTATTGTGGACCTTAATTAATATAACTGCAATGAGTTGCATACTACACTTATTAGTGTGCTGTTTCTGTAGTTGTTTTTTGGTAATTTTACACTACATATCAAATTAACTGTTATGTTTCATAATTATATAATACCAGTTGCATTACTTTTTTAACTTCTACTGTTGGTTATAGTTTCAACCTTGTATATGCACATTATTATTACTGTATTATTTATTATGGGCTTTTATTCATATGTTTGTATACATGTATTACAGTTAATTATGTGCTGTATATTATAGATATATATAATTATATATATTATATTATGTTTTCATATATGTTATGGAGAAAAAAAATTGGCAAAGATGGTAGCTGTACATATAATGCTATTGCAAATAAACCTCATGGTCATGTACACAGCGTTAGAATCGGTGAAACTGTGTTATGGACGAATTATATTAAATATACTAAGTTTACTCGGCTGTTTGAATGAATACCCAGCAACAGATATTGTGTGAAAGACTAATGTATGCGTGTGTATATTCATTGCAGCATGGTTAAGATGGGAATTTGACATGGATCACTGTACAGTGTATCTGGATAACAGCTGCAACAAACCTCCAGACCATGAAAGAAAAAGTTATTCAAAACATGATTTTAGGAGTTCAGACAAGAATGCATTGCATGTCCATTGATATTTTGTGATGACCACACTCGTATCTTTGAATAACATACACGCAAACAGCCACAGACCTACACACATACAGCCACAGACATACACACATACAGTCACAGACATACACACAAACAGCCACAGACATACACACATACAACCACAGACATACACACATACAGCCACAGACATACACACAAACAACCACAGACATACACACATACAGCCACAGACATACACACAAACAGCCACAGACATACACACAAACAGCCACAGACATACACACATACAGCCACAGACATACACACAAACAACCACAGACATACATACAAACAACCACAGACATATGCACAAACAGCCACAGACATACACACATACAGCCACAGACATACATACAAACAGCCACAGACATACACACAAACAACCACAGACATACACACAAACAACCACAGACATACAGCCACAGACATACACACATACAGCCACAGACATACACACAAACAACCACAGACATACACACAAACAGCCACATACATACACACAAACAACCACATACATACAGCCACAGACATACACACATACAGCCACAGACATACACACAAACAACCACAGACATACATACAAACAACCACAGACATGCACACAAACAACCACAGACATACACAAAAACAACCACAGACATACACACATACAGCCACAGACATACACACATACAGACATACACACAAACAACCACATACATACACACAAACAGCCACAGACATACACACAAACAGCAACAGACATACACACAAACAACCACAGACATACACACAAACAGCCACAGACATACACACAAACAACCACAGACATACACACAAACAACCACAGACATACACGGGCAGTTATATTATTTCATAAGCTCCTTATGGCTCACTTGTCATTTAATATTCTAAAACTGCACTAAAGTAGCTGAACCTGGTCTTAGTAGAAGTCTCCCTGACCCATAATTTAAAAAAAAAGTTGGTATTATTGCTTACTTTATATGACATACGATTATACACAAACATATTGTGTTTTTGTTTGTTTTTGGGTTTTTTATGTATCGATTCAATGTTTATGTTACTTTTTTGTTTTACGGGTCAAAATAAAGCACAACAATCAATGAATCAATACTACATAGGTAACTAATTACACAGTAAAAAAAACACAACAATATTGCCGGTTTTTACTGTGTAATTAGTTAATTAATTGGTAATTAGAGTCGATAGCACGAGCTACGCACGACTGTCTCTAATATTCCACAACACTCACGATTATTTAAATCATGTTAATTGAATCAGTTGCTTTTAATAAACCACATTTTAAAACGTGATGACTGCGAAACACTCACGATTATTTCAATCATGTTAATCGAATCGGTTGCTTTTGTACGACAATCTCCAAGAACGACCAGTTTCGCCATGCCATCTATCGGATGTGTATCGTCATTGTCTTTGTCATCATCCGACAGAGGGCCAAATTTGGGTGTGGCGCGGTCACAAAACCGGTAACCAACACGTGAAATGGCTTGTAAACACACGTCAATCCTGCGAGTTTTACTCAATATTGTTCTCATTGCTCTAGGTACGAACTTTTGGTATAATAGCACACTTTAATAAGGCACTAGTTATCAGTTTTAATGTTCTGTATTTTGTTTCTTTACGACGAATTGTGGCGGCCGTAGCCGGCGTAGACGGCGTCACGGGCAACTGTAACTATGCACTTGAGTCTGTTGAGGTTGTGAAATAACTCTACACAACTGGATTGTATTCGTTGTGTGTTCTTTGCTTTAGTGGTGCTATTGCAACGCGTCGTTCAGTCTACGGTCGAACGATGCAATTAGTAATTGGCATCTGATTTATCCAGAGTTGTTTAATTTAAATCACTCAAAAAATCAAAAGAATAATTTATTTATGATTTTTTATTTCCGATTTTTGTTAATCGCTGATTTCTATGAATTTAACACAAATAATTGTTTACAAGCATCGAGATCAACACAGTTCTGTGTATGCTTGAGCTATTTCCTTTCTGAATGCAGTGAAGCCACACACAAACTTGTCATCAATCAAGAGGAAGTATCTTTTCAAGTCAGAAGCCCTGAGTTAAAGTCCACTTAGAGCTTGTGCTAGTTGTTACCAATTCAGCATGTTGACTCAAGTGAGACAGTCTGGGCTACAAACTAATACTGCACCAGTTTGCAATCTTGTTAGAGACCCTTAGAGTAGGCAGGGCCCTGGACAGGTGCAAAATAAGCCACCCTCTCAGCAAGCAACAATTATCAGGGCTACAGCCACAGATACACAGCATGCTTTCATTTCCAAGACAGATTATGCAACTACAGGGTGTGAGGCCTTGTGGATATTGTCTAATGGATGGATTCGTCCCAATGAACATGAACAATTTAAAATTGGATCTGGTGCTATATCAAATAAAATATATTATTATCATACATGTATTTTAAAACGACAGTTTTGTTGCTGTTGTAAATCAAACTATGTTATAATTATATAACTATATAAGCAAAAATCATGTACCCTCTGTTTAGACAAGTAAATACCCAAATCAGTTTGAATAGAACACATTTGAAAGAGTTTTTTAAATCATGATTTTATTCAACCCTGGATTTATCAACAGAGACTATCCAATGTTTTCTATGTTGATTTTAGGTAGGCAGGCCAGTAAGCTGAAGTCTTACGTAAATCTTAAGTGACTATCAGTATCAATGAATGACTAATTCCCCCTTGATCCAACCAACGCGTAACCAGGTCATGATAGGAGAGGATGATTCCACATGTAGCTGGAATATATTAACATCATTTAAGGCTAAAATATAACATCAATGACTGCGCTCATAAAAAAGAAGTGAACTAGAACTGAACTAGAACGGCTCTATCAATCATGTAGGGCCTGCGGGTACGAACTGCAATTCATTTTGGTAACAGCTAATGAATAATACTTTTTCCAGATGCCTGAGATTGAGAAACAAGAAAATTTTGAGGAGTAAATAATCACAATATCCTCAAAATGTAAATAATGGAATATTCACTCTAAATGAGTATTAATAACTATCCTATAATAAAGGTTAACTCATACTCACAGACCAAATTATCTAATAGCCTACATAATTACCTGACAAAAAGATAGTGCTCACTTACAGTAATAATATTGTGACCCAATGGTGGAATTATTAGAGTTACGTGGTTGTCAGCATAATACTGAAACTCAGTATGAGTTTGATTGCAGGATGAGAAGATTCAGTTGGACATAAGGTGGCAAATCTGCATTAGTGGCAATTTCCATTCTTGTTGTCAGCAATTAATAGTGATAGATTCGTAAATGCCATACTGATATTTATAAGTAGGCTTGTTTTATATTAAAATACCTCCAACATATTTAGTAATTACACACTATTTTATTTTAATAGCAGACTGCACTATCATAGTAGTTAATGTATAATTTTCACATGGAAAACAAAACGAGGAAAAACAAAATTAGAAGATATACCAGCCTCACTTGGCCATCTCACATGTTTTGTAACCCCAATTTTATATTTGTAACTCCTATTTTGTGTAACATTATAATTAGCAGTAATCCTGAACTTAGCTTTATACCCTAATCTATTCATAAATATACTTGAAGGAATGTTGAATTGAAGGCTGATGATGATGATGTGTTGCTATCAAGGTAATATCACATTTATACCGTAGGTTCCATACACATTTCCCTCCCATTACACACCCATATGTTGCAGTCATCTCATCTTCTACCATGCGCATGATCTTCTTTGTGACGGTGTTGAAAAGCAAAGTTGATAGTAGACATCCTTGTCTAACACCTTTCTCAAAGGAAAACTCATCTGACCCTTTGTCACCTACTCATACCATGCCTGTTGATTTATTGCATAGCTTTTGAACACGCTGTATCAGGTTAAGCAAACAAGCCCACCAGTATCTTCAATGCATGCCTTATCAGTCTGAAGTCCTGTGTTTTCTGCAGTCTTGTCTTGTCTCTGATACTTTCCAGTCTGTTGGCCACTCTCCTGTTATTCAGATATTGTCAATGCTTTCCTTTAAACAGTGGATTATGGTTTCTCCTTCTGCTTTGAGCGCTTGTGATAGTATTTGGTCCGGACCCACTGTGTTATTACTTTTGCTGGATGTTGCACTCATTGTTTCCTGTAAATCATGGGGCTTTGTTTCTTCTGATGAATCCCATTTCTTCTTCCACAGTGTGACTTCATCTGGCATGGAAACTGTGGATGGCAGGTCAGGGCAATACCATTCTTGGAGATCGGCTGTTTTAGCATTTGTCAGCTTGTCCACATTATTGGGTAGGAGTTTCAGGCCTAGCACAGCTTTCCTTATGATCGCACTGAACCTCATATCCATTTCCTGAAGAAGGTGGTCTAGATGGTAGGGATATTAAGTGTTATATTTCTGGTGTGTTTATCTTCACATTGTTTCTCATTGTCTGCCTCCCACAGTGCCTTGGTATTGAGATAACTGTTCCAGCCATGTTGGCCTTCTCTTCAGTCATTTTGTAGATCTCGCTGTACTCCACATCTGCATTTTGTTTGATGTTGATAAAGATGTCCTTTGCTAGAGTGACTCCAGAGAACATCCTGTGTTGAACCCTGAAGCAGTGTGCTGAAGCATATGGACTACAGTGTATTAAAACATGCACTGATTCACTTGGAATGCAACAATGATTATAGAGCTTGAGATACCTTCGATTATCCTGCATTCGTTAGGTGGCACCAGTAAAACCAGTAGTGAAGACAGATCATCGTTGTCCGCAATGTTTGCTCAGGCTTTCGATAAAACGATCACTGGCTTTCAGACTAAGTTAGTTATAAGATAAATGTAAAGCCCCCCCAAAATATATTTGTCAAGCAAAACGGGAGGGCATGCACCCCGGCCATGCCCCCTTGGATCCATGCCTGGGTTTCATATTGCTGTCAGTTATTTCCTATTCTGTTTGATCTATGAATGTTTGATCTTCCTGTAAAGATTCTTGCAGTACCTTTGTCAATGTTCTTTGATTTTCTCATGCTCCCATTCTCATATATGATATGAAGTCTTGATTTCATCCTGTTCTTCCCAGTAAGGACTTTTGCCACTTGGAATGCCTTTCTGTTGTTACTGCTTTTGTTTGCATCTTCTTACAATTGAGTAGGAAAACAACTCAAAATATATGTTTCCAAATTATGTCAAAAATGTCAAATTACATTAACTAATACTTATATGGAAGAAGACCATGCATGGAAGTTAATGCATGATTAGTTAAACCTCCAGCATATAAAATGTAGTATAAAATGTAATATATGATTGTTGGTGTTTTTCTTAGTTTTCCTGCTGGTCACCGTCTTGGAGTTGGACTTGGGAGTGAAACCATTCAAGCGTGGATTCTTCTGCAATGACAAGAGTCTGAGTAAACCGTACCGAGACTCGACTGTGCCAACTTTTGTTGTTATCTGTGTCGGCACTGGCTTAAACCTTATGGTGGTGAGTTGGATGCGTACTATGCTTATCATTCAAAGTTCCCAATATGAATATGCTGAAATCCAACAAAATGATTTTTTTTTTACAATTTCTAAACAGTTATTTTTGGCTTCAAGGGGATATATATATATATACACACACACTCACACACACATACACACACACACACACAGCTTACGGGTCCCGTTGCGAAAAAGATCACGTTGGTTTGTGGAGCAGCACCTTGTAGGATGTAATTGTTACAGTCGGGGACACATCAGTCGGAGCGGAAGCCAATAACCTGCCAATGAACCGACTACTCATTGTTACGAGCAGTTAAAATGTCCTGTCCGGGCATTGATTGCGCTAAACGTGTGGTTGTATCCGTGTAATATGTGAAGAGGTATGCTAATGGATCGTTGGGTCTACGACTAAACACCTGGCTTTTTTGGGTGTGCATCACAGAGATTCGACGGACAGCTGATCGGCTGCTCTCCGTCGGTGTGGCTTACTTGCACAAGCCCAACTCAATGGAGAAGAACGCGCAGAATCCTCCAACAGAATAAATAACAGACAATCGGCATCGATGATGTGATATCTCAATGTAACAGGCTACTTAGTTTGTGACATGTTTCGCATTTTGATACTTATCCATGGCTAAAGTAATTTGCAGGATGCATGCTATATATATATATATATATATATATATATATATATATATACATATATACATATGTACATATATATATATACATATATATATATATTATATATATATATGGTATGCGTATATATATACATATGCATAAATGTGTATATATATATATATATATATATATATATATATATATATATATATATATATATATATATATATATATATATATATATATATATATATATGAATTGTGTGTGTATATATATGTGTGTATGTATATATGTATGTGTATATATATATATATATATATATATATATATATATATATATATATTATATATAGTAAAACATTAATGTATAGTAAAACATTATTAACAGACTATTTATCTATGTATTTATGTAAACATAAGTTCTGTTTTTGTATTCAAAGCTTCAGATAATTTGTGATGAAATTATATAAAACTCTCTAGAAATTAAATTCATTCCTACAAATAAGGGAGGGTCTGTTTGTCGAATAAGAAATAGTTCGGACAGTTACAAAGCACTTCGATGTCAGAATCAGCGGAGGAAACGAGCTGATTTGCATTGATATATGATTCTATACCCCCTTTCTGGTTCACTACTCCATCAGTTACACCCACTGGACACCAGCGAAGAATGTAACAATGATTATAGAGCTTGATGAATTCGCGCGACAACGCCGAGATTTGCTAATGGCGGGGGTCAAATGCGAAATTAATGTAGCGACAAGTTTCTTAGCAGAAACACTGAGAGCAACGATAGCAGCAGAAACACTGAGAGCAACGATAGCAGCAGAAACACTGAGAGCAACGATAGCAGCAGAAACACTGAGAGCAAAGATAGCAGCAGAAACACCGAGAGCAACAATAGCAGCAGAAACACTGAGAGCAACGATAGCAGCAGAAACACCGAGAGCAACGATAGCAGCAGAAACACCAAAAGCAACGATAGCAGCAGAAACACTGAGAGCAACGATAGCAGCAGAAACACTGAGAGCAACGATAGCAGCAGAAACACCGAGAGCAACGATAGCAGCAGAAACACCGAGAGCAACGATAGCAGCAGAAACACCGAGAGCATCGATAGCAGCAGAAACACCGAGAGCAACGATAGCAGCAGAAACACCGAGAGCAACGATAGCAGAAGAAACACCGAGAGCAACGATAGCAGCAGAAACACCGAGAGCAACGATAGCAGCAGAAACACCGAGAGCAACGATAGCAGCAGAAACACCGAGAGCACCAATAGCAGCAGAAACACCGAGAGCAACGATAGCAGCAGAAACACCGAGAGCAAAGATAGCAGCAGAAACACCGAGAGCAAAGATAGCAGCAGAAACACCGAGAGCAAAGATAGCAGCAGAAACACTGAGAGCAAAGATAGCAGCAGAAACACCGAGAGCAAAGATAGCAGCAGAAACACCGAGAGCAACGATAGCAGCAGAAACACCGAGAGCAACGATAGCAGCAGAAACACCGAGAGCAAAGATAGCAGCAGAAACACCGAGAGCAAAGATAGCAGCAGAAACACCGAGAGCAAAGATAGCAGCAGAAACACTGAGAACACCGATAGCAGCAGAATCACCGAGAGCAACGATAGCAGCAGAAACACCGAGAGCACCGATAGCAGCAGAAACACCGAGAGCAACGATAGCAGCAGAAACACCGAGAGCAACGATAGCAGCAGAAACACTGAGAGCAAAGATAGCAGCAGAAACACCGAGAGCAACGATAGCAGCAGAAACACTGAGAGCAAAGATAGCAGCAGAAACACTGAGAGCATCGATAGCAGCAGAAACACCGAGAGCATCGATAGCAGCAGAAACACCGAGAGCAACGATAGCAGCAGAAACACCGAGAGCAACGATAGCAGCAGAAACACCGAGAGCAAAGATAGCAGCAGAAACACCGAGAGCAAAGATAGCAGCAGAAACACCGAGAGCAACGATAGCAGCAGAAACACCGAGAGCAAAGATAGCAGCAGAAACACCGAGAGCAAAGATAGCAGCAGAAACACCGAGAGCAAAGATAGCAGCAGAAACACCGAGAGCAAAGATAGCAGCAGAAACACCGAGAGCAACGATAGCAGCAGAAACACCGAGAGCAAAGATAGCAGCAGAAACACCGAGAGCAAAGATAGCAGCAGAAACACCGAGAGCAAAGATAGCAGCAGAAACACTGAGAGCAAAGATAGCAGCAGAAACACCGAGAGCAAAGATAGCAGCAGAAACACCGAGAGCAACGATAGCAGCAGAAACACCGAGAGCAACGATAGCAGCAGAAACACCGAGAGCAAAGATAGCAGCAGAAACACAGAGAGCAAAGATAGCAGCAGAAACACCGAGAGCAAAGATAGCAGCAGAAACACCGAGAGCAAAGATAGCAGCAGAAACACTGAGAGCAAAGATAGCAGAAGAAACACTGAGAGCAAAGATAGCAGTAGAAACACCGAGAGCAACGATAGCAGCAGAAACACCGAGAGCAACGATAGCAGCAGAAACACTGAGAGCAAAGATAGCAGCAGAAACACCGAGAGCAAACATAGCAGCAGAAACACCGAGAGCAAAGATAGCAGCAGAAACACTGAGAGCAAAGATAGCAGCAGAAACACTGAGAGCAAAGATAGCAGCAGAAACACCGAGAGCAACGATAGCAGCAGAAACACAGAGAGCAACGATAGCAGCAGAAACACCGAGAGCAAAGATAGCAGCAGAAACACTGAGAGCAACGATAGCAGCAGAAACACCGAGAGCAAAGATAGCAGCAGCAGCTAATACAAAATTCAACACGTTTTCAAAGTTTACTGGTAATCGATATTGCTTCATGTGACGCCAGAACAGTTAACCTTTGTATTGCATTGGTTCGTTTAATGTTCTGTTTTACATATAAATACAGTTCTCTCACCGACTGCTTACCAATAAATGGCTTCAATTGACCGAGAATAGTCGGGGCGGGAGTGTGGGTGGACGGAAGGCATTCATGTATGAATAAACTAAAGAATTAATGTATAACAATGAATGAAAGAAGGCGAGAGAAAGCGGCGATGAATGTAACCGATCAAATGGGCGTGAGTTCGGCTGATAAAGCTACACAGTGCCTAATCGGCGCCATATTTAATTAGGCAAACCACCCGTACGAAGCCGTATTGGTTTAATTGAGAATAAAAGCGTTAATGATCGATGTAATCAGAAACCCGAAAAATCGACAGATGCAAACATCAAATTGAAACAGCAGAGACTGAGACAGTGATAATAACGTCTGTCGTGTGTGGACCCGTATTTAGCTTTGTCTCTGAATCTGAAGATAATGTAAACGAGACGGATATGCTATCGAGCGCTCTATCAAGACGAAGGTCTGCTCGAGTGCTGCGGATACGCGCCCGCAAAGAGACAGACAGGCGATGATATCTGTTTGCGCCATCGATGTGCTTCCGTTTCCCCCAACCAGCGATCGTATCTCGCCGACAAAAGCGAGATGTCTCCGTGAAAGTTCCACCTGCGAGCCCGCTTCTCATCTCGGTCTTACCGACACAGTGCAACCCCCGAGTATTGGCGGTCGACGGGTTCTAGCCGCAGACTCGGGTTTCGTCGCATAGGGAGCACATTGTTGACAAAGTGTTCCCCTTCAACAAATGAAATGTATCGTATTTGACACGTCTTTGACACGTCTTTATGTGGTGTTCGCGCCTGCCGTTTGTGTGCGCTCCATTGTGTTCCTTGCCACCACCAGAGATACGTGGACATCCGTGCTACTGCATGGATAGCGTTGACGGTGCGCCCAGCACGTCACGGCCTGACAAACCAATCGACCATTAAATTGTAGCGTCTGCCTAGCACCAACAGGACGTTCTTGACGCGCCGCACTCTGCACCGACTGTGCCTCACAGTCGACAGCCACTTCAAGTCACACTTGAAGCGGCTCCACACGCAGCGCGACGTGGTCAGGCAGTCCTCGCACACGCACGCACATTGAACTGTCGAACTGGTGGATCGGTAAACGTCTTTCACGTAGGTTCCATGCGGACCCATGTAGCAATCGCTTTACATCGAATACAACTTATATTCTGACTTTATGGTAGACGCTTCCCGATTCTTGACCTGCCGGACTGACAATGATGCTGGACAGTCAGTCCGTTCACAGAATGTTACGTTACTCAGGTCTAGGATCCTGAAAGTAGAACGCAAAGCAAAAACAACGCCACGGGCTGACAGAACAACCCCCGTGGCCAAACAGTCGAAACCTGGCAAACCTTGATAAGAGACAAT
Source organism: Lamellibrachia columna (assembly GCA_963662155.1). Classification (NCBI taxonomy): domain Eukaryota; kingdom Metazoa; phylum Annelida; class Polychaeta; order Sabellida; family Siboglinidae; genus Lamellibrachia; species Lamellibrachia columna. The sequence continues at coordinate 43,399,313 of OY759271.1, forward strand.
TGCAGCGATAAGGGCGATTACGTACGACAAGGCAGCGAACAACGTAGGTATTTCACGTCGATGTCAACCACAACGAAAGCACCTACGTCACGTAAACCACAAACTCCATAATCCAATTAGCTATTGCAACCCGATACCCATACATCGCGTGTAGGTACACACCCGACAAAAATACAACAAATACCCAAAAAGACACCCAAAACGCATGCACGCACGCACGCACGCACGCACGCACGCACGCACGCACGCACGCACGCACGCACGCACGCACGCATGCACACTTCTTTTCTAAAGAAGTCCTTTATCAGTCTAATGACTTAATTATGTTTCAGATTGCAATATTTGAGCGAATAGCTGTCCGCAAAGAGAGAGCAATTCAGAGTGAACGATATGGATATCAACGTGGCGGCTTCCTGTTTAGCCAAGAAATGGTTCAGTTCTACGAAGTGTTTCTGGTCTTTCTGTTTGGCACCGCCATTCAGCAGGGCACAACTAACATCACAAAGTTCATGACTGGACGACTACGACCACATTTCTTGGATGTCTGTCGGCCAAATTACACAGCATTTAGTTGTGTAGATGCACAAGGCCAGCCACGATATATCACGGATGACGTCTGTACAGTTGCTTATGACTACAAAGCTTTAGATATGAGGTGAGAGTGAATGGGTGGTAGCACCTCATGTTTTGATATGAGGTGAGAGTGAATGGGTGGTAGGTAGTTTTGCTGAATTCAATAGCAGTATTTATTACTATCTTTGCTGGACTTCATAAAGAAGAAAACAGTTTGTTGTCACAGTCATGCTTCAATATAAGCAAAACACTTTCATGTGTTTAGCTAATATGATGACGCATGCAACACACTCTCCATCAGGGTACTCTCCTATATCAGCCTGTTGCATGGTGTTACATTTGTCTGCAGTTGTTCTTGGATCTGGTGTTATACCTTTTGATGCCTATTGCATAGTGTGTCACCTTTTGATGCCTATTGCATGGTATGTTATACCTTTTGATGCCTGTTGCATGGTGTGTTACACCTTTTGATGCATATTGTATGGTGTGTAACTCTATTGAATGATGTGTTACTCTTTGAGGCCTGTTGTGACAATTGCATGGTGTGTTACTCTTTGATGCCTATTGCATGTGTTACACTTGTCTGCAGGTTATCCTTCCCATCAGGCCATGCTTCTCTGGCGGTGTACTCCATGGTGTTTTTAGTGGTGGGTAGATACTTCTGTAATACAGTGTTTATGCCACAGCATGTTAACAAAATACATATTAATAATTATATATATAACACCAATTATTACCGTGTCATGTTCTAAATTTGCAACTTTTCTCACAAAAAAACATGTCGTTATGCTTTTGTTGGGGTCTTAATATGATTGTATAATAAAATTGCTATAACATGTTGTGTAGTATTATGTACATAAGAAAGAAAAAAGAGAAGAACACGTATCAAAGAACGAGGGATGATACATTCTTTACAAGTTTTCTAAACACTGCATCTCCAGTGCAGTGTCTACAGTATAGTGTGCACATGAAAATACAGTCCAACATAGTTTTTTTTTTACAATTACAGGGCTGTATACCTCTTTCACTGCAACCTATGCCTAATTCTCTCAATATGTACTATGGAATGCTGTCATGATCAGAACAATATTTACTTCTGACAATGAAAAAGGCAGATAATAATAAATTAGTACTGAATGATTCCATTTCTTTTTAACGATTCGGTCTGAAAATAAATCATTTGATGACAATGACAGAACATATTCTTTCCCTGTAGATGTATCTGCAAGTGAGAATGACACCTCAACGACTCTGCCTCTTAAAAGCATCCCTCCAGGTGGCAGCATTGTGGCTGGCTCTATGCACATGTCTGTCAAGGATCTCTGACTACAAGCATCATTGGACAGATGTGTTGGCAGGAGCACTGCTTGGAGGCTTTGTGGCTATACTCATGGTGAGCTTTTAAAACCCGCTCATCAATTCATTTAGCCCATTATGAATTAGAAAAGGAATACATACTTTTCTTAAAACCATTGAAAACAAATTTTTTTTAGATAGGCTTATATTATAGTATATAGAGCCGGACCACTTTTGTCGTTTTTTGCCATATCCGGTAAAAATTAATTTTTCTTGTTTGTCTAATAATTTCACCAGAAGTAAATACCAGGTAGCAACTATGTACAAATGAACTAGCACATTGTATTGGCTTCTAGATATGTTAATTTTTTACATAATGTTTCTGAAACAAGAAGAAGACAAATTAACTGAGGTGGGACCTTTAAAGTGGGTCCCTGACTTTGTTGATAGTACCACGAAACAACAGACAACATCCAGCAATTGATCTGTTTGTGAAAACAAAATATCACAGTAGCTAGTCTCACAAAATGTTAGTTTGAATTTTGCGAGAGATATGACAATTTGGAAAAATTGCACAAAGCCGGCTACTTATTGCTAAATGTCCACTACATATAATGATGAATATATGTGTTCATTATGTGTTCACATGTGTAAATATTTATGTTTTCTTGCTAAGTTATTCATGTACACATTGTTTTCTGTATGGTTCGTGTGGACCCAGCTGGTTGAATACATGACAGTTTGGCCATTTTACTATATTGTAGAGCATAAATGTTACACTTATGTATTGCCAAATCTAGTTAGAAACTACTCGAAGCACTTTATATTAAACTTAAATAATTAAATTACATTAAAATTGAATGATTAAATTACATTACAGTTTTTTTATTAAACTACATTACAATGTTTTAATTAAACTACCGGTACATTATAATTTTATAATTAAATTTCATTAAAATTTTATTATTAAATTACATTAACATTAAATGATTAAATTAAGTCATTAGATTACATCATATTAAATTATTAAATTAAATAATTAATAAATAATTACATTATATAAAACAAGTTTGCTCACATTGTAATATTTCCTTGTTTCAGGTGAAGTATGTGTTAGGACTGTCCAAGAGTCCCACACAGGGACTGCCCCACAAGGACAGAGAGGACAGCGGATCATCATCCCTGACCTCGTACTGAGGGAAGGCAACTGATAAAGTCAGCAGATAGAGGCCACACAAACGTCGATCTTCACGTCCTCCATATTGATGGTTGGATGTAAGCCTGGCATATATCACAGTAACAAAATCAGCAGCAGCAACAGAATATCATTCCCCTGGGTGATTTCACATATGACATTGTGTGCTTTTCCGTCCAACTTCCGTAACGTGTTCACATGTTGTCAAGAATCTCTTCATCCCCATTACTCTAAATGTGATTTCACCAGCATTCAAGGTGCTTACTGACACAATTTTATTTCTAAGAGGAGATGATCTCCAATCTTCTGGAGAGTTGACTGCAGCAGGTGACCTGGTGGTAATGTTAGTGATATATTTGAACCATCTAACCTATCCACTATGACTTGCTAGCTCATTTGTAAATTTTTGTATTTAACTTTGTGAAATCATTGGACAAACCATGAAACTATTTTTGACAAGATTCAGTGAAAATGTTTCGATAAAATAGCAAAAGTTCTGTGTGGTCATTCACATTTTTTTAATGATTTTAACAAAAGTACACCTTCTTTTTTTACAAACCAACTGTGCATGTTACTTAAAGTGTTCAAACACTACAAATTTTAAAGCAGCAAATCTGATTTGTCAGTTGAGGTGGGAGGGTTAAGGCAGTCTTGTCTTTCAGTATGTTCACACAACTCAAAATAATATACCGTCGTGCATGCATGACACCCAGTACCTCTCTGCTTGGTTGAGGTGCCCATGGTATATGTTAACCTCATTAGAAACATTTATAGAAAGGTTCTGCACCTACAGCTACAGCATTTTCTAACATTTTAATTTTATCCAATCAGAAACAGTTGCACCAACTGAAATATCGATGTATTACATGACTGGATGGTAATAAAACATTACCTGCTCATGTAATGCTAACTTGCACAACCCACTCATGACTATATATCTTTGTAACAACACAACATGTTGTGTATATGTATATTGAGAACTATATAGAGTTGTGTGAACAATAATTATGTTTAGTGGGCAATCGTGCACAAAATATTGTATGCAGTATTTCTGACAATGTACTTCACATCTCCCTTTGTTGTAATGAGAGATATATGAAATACTCAAAGGAAACTCATATTCATCACATATAATAAGTTTTTTTATCTCATCTGAGGATAAAACTACAGCACTTCATAACCACCGTTTACTGTGTCAACAGTTCTGGATTATTTAGCAGAATTTACTGTTGCAAACACTACCTTTAGCTTACATTTATAAGCTTACCAATGTTGGTTTTGTTGATCTTGTTTGAGTAGTGAAATGCTTGTTTAATATAATCATGCCCTTTTATTAATAATACAAACCAGCATTTCTTAATGTTTACTTATTTAGGCTGGTAATGTTTATGTAGAATGTACATTTCTGATTAGTTTTACATGGCAGTTTGCTGCACTGTGCATACGTGCATCCTGTTTGTTTAGACATGTTTACACTTTTTAGTCATGATTCCATGTGTGATCAATAAAGCACTGTCAGAAAAACTGATATTTACTGGTTTTCTGCATATATCAGGGAGGTAAATGAATGGTGAACAGAAGGCATAAAAATAAACATTTAAAGAAATAATCTGTTTAATCCTACGCCACAGTCAAGAATTTACCGATGAAAGACACACATAAATAGGACTGGCAGAATACGTGATTTTGTGGTTGGACACGGCTTGCTGAATACATGACTGTGTGGCTAGATAATATAGTAAATATATGACGGTGTGGCTGGACCTAGGTGGCTGAATCTATGACTTTATGGTTGGACACAGCTGGCTGAATACTTTGTGGTTGGACTTTGTGTGGCTGGACCTAAGTGACTAAATACATGACAGTTTGGCCATTTTAATATAATTGCTTTTTGGTAACTTGGACTTGGTCTTGGAGTTTCAACTATATAGAATTTGTATAGAATATTCTATACGATTTTTACAGATACAACTGTGTACAATTCATAAAATATTCTATAGAAATGTTATGGACTATTCTATAGAATTTTTTATAGAATATTCCATAGGATTTTTGTGGATATATCTATAGATTTTGTAATATTTAATATTTTTCTATACAATATTCTACTGTACTCTGTCAAATTTTATAACATTCTATATAAATCTACAAAAAAATTAAGTAGATGTAAACTATTTCTATCGAATCTGTGGTATTATATTGTTTTCTATTAAAAATTCGAGTATACTCTAGAATTATATAGATTTCTATACAATTTATATAAAATTCCATAGATTTTTGCTAAAGGTTATTTGGTTGGCAAATCTGATAAATAATTAAAATATTTTCTTTGTTTTGCAATACTGGGATCCAGTTATGATAACTCTGGCCTTGTTTGGTAATTCGTTTTAATAAGCATATCATTGAATTTCCCTGATTCTTTACATGGCGTTTATGTGTCTACCAAGTAGGCGCAGTGGTTATAACACTGGCGCCACATGGTGGGCGGAGTACCAGCCAGGTCTACGAGAAAAGATGTGTGCGACAAACGGTGGCGCCACAACACGGAGCCTGGCTAATCTGGGTTAATGGTTTATCGGATGGCGTTTGGTTAACATTTCCGATAGGTGGCAACATTGCGGCAACGAAACAGGTAGTAAACTACAACAGGTGATATGGCTTGTAAACAGACAGGAATCCTGCGAATTTTGCACGACATTTTGCTGATTGTACTAGGTGTGAACTTATTTTGATTATCGTTTATATCAATGTTCAGTTTTTAATGCACGGTACGATTAACTGTCATATTAACAATGACAACTAGTTACTATCTATGCCTATAGACTATACTATAGTATAGTGTCATGCTGAATGATTAATTATTTTTATTTATTATATAAATCGCATGTCTATATATATATATATATATATATATATATATATATATATATAAAACGGAGGATTCATCTGTATATATGGCGCCAAGTGCGCATTCACTCTGCATTGTCATTATAATTATATAATTCGTTACCTGTAACTGTAACTATAACTATGAATTGTCTGTTGTGGCTTACTTGTTACTAATGTACGTAGTACTAAATAATATAGTTATGAATCGTTGTGGTGTGTAAAATAGCAATTAGTTTTCATAACATTAAAAAACAGCTCAAATTACACTTTAAAAAAAAATTAGTTTAGAAAAGTGTAATTTGAGCTGTTTTTTTTATTATAAATTTGTCTCACTGTTTGTTGACACATAGTCAAAGAAATGAGGAAACAAATTAATCATTATTAATAATGCAAATGATGTACTTTCTGAAGACCACAGCAATAATATGTATTCAATTAAAACAATTAGCTGACAATGCAGTGTTTTGAAATTGGACACCTGGTGTTAATTTAGGTCAACCCTATATGAATGACACATTCCTTCATGTTATGTTTGTCGCAATAGTTATTTCATCAATATTTGACAGTTGTTTCAATTATTTTCTTGTTTGATATATTCATCACAAGTAATAAGATATGTATCATATGCTATGAAATGCAAGAAGAACCTCTTCAAATGACAATGACAGACACAAAATAATATTGGTGTGTTTATTACATGAATATTCCACAATAACATGCATGACTTTACATGTCAGCCAAGCCAGTAACAATAATGGTAATTTCCACTGATAAACTTATTATTTGCATAAAGTACTCTTTACTGTGTAAAGAAAAAATTTTTTAAACAATGTTTCATTAATACATTCTACTGTTTTTTCATGTTATTGTGATATATGATGTAAAATTGCATTGAACTGCATGTAACACATATATAAAGGTTGCTAAATTTTTTTTTGCATCGTCCACAGATTTGCCTTAGTTTATTTACACTTCCTAACATCATGGGAAGGAATGTGTGGCAAGTAACCACAGGTAGAATCTGGCCAGGTAGAATTTATATTACTCCTTTGACACCAATCATAAAGCCATTCTGTAAAACATTTATTTGTGCTTATGAATGTTTATTTGTTTATGAGTGCATTTCTTTAGGTGATAGTTGACATGTTTGCAGTATTTGTGCCAGTCATCATCTTGGAGCTGATCAGTGGATTGAAACCATTCAAGCGTGGATTCTTCTGTGATGACAAGAGTCTGAGTAAACCGTACAGAGACTCGACCATATCAACTGTTGTTACTATCTGTGTTGGTGTTCTGCTAAACCTTGTGGTGGTAAGTTTCAGTTAAATTATATCTACCTTATGTTGGTGAGGAACAAAGAAAGTGCATGCGCTTAGAGTGGAGGGTAGAAGGAGAAGAGGAAGACCGAGACTGAGATGGGAGGACTGCATGAAGAGAGATTTGGAAGGGGAGTGAAGAATGGGGGTGAGGGAAGGGTGGAGTGGAGACGGTTGGTGGAGACGGCAGTGAAACGGGACTAGTGGTGAAAAAGAAGGGGAAACAAAAAATTAACGACCGTTATGCAGTGCCAGCATCACCTCGGACTGCAGGGATAAAGAGGAGAGCAACAACAATTTGTATTAGTTTAATATGAATGTCTCTATTATTATTATCTCTTTATTATCATTATTACAACTTTTGGTATTTACCTTAATGTATACCATGTTTAGCATAAGCTTCTACACTTATACTATTTAAAATTCTAATTTGACATGGATGTGTGGTATGTATCATTTGAAATGTCTGATGGGTTAAATAAAAATTCTTTTTCTTATACTCACATTATAGAAATATTATTGCTTCTGATAAATATACATGAGTTATTTGTCATTTGGTTTTATTTAAAAACATGGCGTAGATTTAGTATAAAATTCCCCATTTGATATAACAGACAAATATGAAAGCGTGAGTTGCTTTATAGCATCACATAATTATCATGGACTTGATTATAATTGACAATTGCCTGGTTTTCGAGTCTAAAATGTTGTGATTATAAAATACTTACAAGTATATATTACATGCTGAATAAAAAAATTCATCACCAATAATTATTTTTATTTTTAAGAAACTTAAAGCATCATTAGATTGTTCCAAGACCTTTCTAATTATACATCTGATGTTATTTTTGAATCACATTTCAAACAAGCAACTATGCCAACCTAGTACACTGGCATTTATTCCAGATTGCCATATGTGAACCAATAGCCGTCCGCAAAGAAAAAGCCAACAAAACCGAGCCAAGTGGGTCCCAGCTTTGTGGCCTGGTCATCCGTCCAGAAATAACAAAATTCTTTGAAGTCTTTTCGATCTTCCTGTTCGGCACTGGAGTTCAGCAAGGTATAACAAATGCCACCAAATTCTTCACCGGAAGACTACGGCCACATTTTCTGGATGTGTGTCGGCCAAACTACACAACATTTAGTTGTTTGGATGTGCATGGCCAGCCACGATATGTGATGGAAGATGTCTGCACTGGGATGGATGCACACAAAAACTTAGAAATGAGGTAAGGCTCATCACAGGTCATTGTTCGACATCTTGTTGCACTGAACTGGTAATGTTTGTTCCACTGATATTTGTAGCAAACTGTTATTGTTTGGTGTTAGTCACAGCATTGTTAACTGTGAAGTTCAGAAAATATATTTACTTTCAATGATTTCTTGCACCATAGAAATTTTTTATGAACAGGAAAAAGAGCACATTTGTAGACTACGATACTTCTGCTGTGCACAAACTTTAGGCATAGCTGCTGGTTGACAGAATATGCACATGAGTTTTATGCGATGGAAGGACCCCCGTATACAAAGATATAATCTATTTCGTTTTTTTTCCACAAAAATGTTTCTCAAGGTTGGTGACAAAACAAAAAGCAAAATGTACAGTTTTCATAAAATTAACAACATTTAACAAGGTTGCCATCCAAGACAAAGGCCCAGATGGCAAGTGGACAAGGAAGCCAGTGGCTTATCAAGAGTCCAAAATTTTGTCATCTACGTGTAACCCACCCTCCTGAGATATGTATCAGCCTTGTTTTTAAACATATTCGCGCTGCTAGCAGTTACACAATGTGTAGATAATTTGTTCCATTCATTTATTGTCCTCTGTGAGAAAGAGTACTTCTTGATATCCAGTCTATGCTGATCCTTTACTAATGTTACCTCATGTCCTCTAGTTCTACTATCTTTCTTGAGTGAGAACAAATATTTCTATCAATATTATCATACCCATTCAATATTTTAAAAACTTCAATTCGATCTCCTCTTAACCTCGTTGTCTCTAAAATTGTTAAACCACATTCTTTTAGGCATTCTTCATAACTAAGGTCTCTCAGTTCTGGAATAATTTTAGTTGTATTCGTTTTAGCGTATCTATATCCTTCTTACGCTATGGTCTCCAAGCTTGTATTCAGTATTCTAAATGAGACGTAACTATTGCTTTATGCAGTGGTATAATTAGTTCTTTTTCCTTAAATGTTATATTTCTTCTAATCAACCAAAGAATTTGATTACCCTTTGAAGCTGCAATACAACTCTGCCCTGAAACATTCATATCAGCATTTATTGTTACTCCCAAATCCTTTTCTTTTATGGAATACTGAAATGTAATAATGCACTCGGCATAGAATTGCATAACTCACTTTTGGCATATTAAATTTGTCTGCAGGTTGCCCTCCTATCAAGCCAATATTCAATATCAACCTATTGATGCCTATTGCATTGTGTCACACCTATTGATGCCTATTGCATGGTGTATTACATTTGTCTGCAGGTTGTCTTTCCCATCAGGCCATTCTTCAATATATACCTTAGTTTTTAGTGTAGGGGATGTACAAAGATGAAGGAACTTGAGGTGGAGTTGGAACAGCTGAAGCTGCTCATTGTGGCAATGGTGGGAAGGGAGTAGGTGGGTTGTGCCAGTGGTTCCAGTGGGGGGACAGTAGATGATAAAGTGGGAGAAGATGATGAGAGAGATGCTAGGGAGAGCTCACCTCAGCCTGGGAGGAGGCTGAGAGGAGGTAAGGTGACAGGACATAGGGATACAGGACGTAAGGAGATGGGACGTAAGGAGACAGGACGAAAGGAGATGGGAAGGAAATAAACGGGAGGCAAGACAACTGGAACAAAGGAGAGGGGAGTGGGGGAGACAGGAGCGAAGGAGACGGGAGGGAAGGAGACAAGAGTGAAACCAATGGGAGTGAAGGAGATGGGAGGGAAGGTGTCAGGAGGGAAAGCGACGGGAGCGCAAGTTAGCCAGGAGACGGGAGGGAAAGGTGACATGTTGATGGGTGAGAGAGAGACTGATAACAGTCTGCCAGGTGACAAGGCTGCAGGACAGAATGTGATGGAGGGGATCCATCGGAAGAGTTATTCTGCGGCAGTGATAGAGGGGGTGAGGAAGAGAGAGAGGGTGCTTGTGGGGGACTCGATAGTTAGGAAGACCTACAGAGTCTTAAACAAGGGAGATGATGTGGTGGTCTGCTTGCCTGGGGCCAAAACAGAGGCGATAACTGAGAGGGTAGAAAACATTGTGGGTTCGGGCAAGGGTGGATCTGTTTTAGTACATGTAGGGACAAATAACGTAGAGAGGGATTGTACAATTGAGTCAGAACACTAAAGCAGGTGCAGGTTGAGCAGGTAATACTGTCAGGGATTTTACCAGTAATAGGAAGGAGGGGTCAGAGATATTTAAATTGCCGGGGGATGGTAATTAACATGCTAGTCCAGAAGCTATGTAGGAAAGAGAAAGTTGGTGGGGAAGTTTTGTTGGGAGGGCTGATATGTACATGAAGGATGGGCTTCATCTAAGTGGAAAGGGGGCAGCAGTATTTGCGGACGAACTCTCAGCAGCAGTAGATAATGGCAAATAAAAACAAAAACAAATATTTTTGGTTGTAAACATTGTTTAAACTAGAAGCGCAGGGGGGTTATTTAGAGGTGCTTCAAGCAGAAGAAGAGGCCACTAGTAAAGACAAACCAATATCAAATCGTCCGAAAAACATCTCTGAAACAGGTTATAGATGCGTATGTTTAAATGCAAGGAGCATAATAAATAAGAAAAACGAATTAAACATTATGGTAGAAGATATTGACCCTCACATAATTGGTATAACTGAATCATGGGCCAACATAGACATAACAGATGCTGAATTAGGACTGACAGGATACATAATGTTTAGGAGAGATCGAATAGGAAGAAGGGGAGGGGGAGTTATTTTATATGTTAAAGAATCTAGTCAGGCTTATGAAATAAAACTAGAAAGGGAAGCAGATTGTGATGAAGCTGTTTGGTGCAAAATAGTTTCAGGAAATTCAAAATTAACTATTGGATTAGTTTACTGAAGTCCAAACATAGACGAAGAGGATAACACAAAAATACAAAATGCTGTAAAGGAAGTTAGTAAAGGGGAATGTATCATAATGGGAGATTTTAACCCCGGACACATACAATGGACATCTCTAAAGAGTACAGGGGGTGAAGACCAACAATTTCTATTTTTAATTCAGGATAGCTTCCTTACTCAGCACATGCTAGAACCAACCAGGGGAGAAAATGTATTATATATAGTTTTGTCATCACAAAAAGAACTAGTGGACAATGTAAAAATACTTGAACCTTTGGGTAACAGTGACCATAATAAAAAAAATTTGACATCAATATAAAATCAGAAAGTAAAAATATAAAAACGTACAGGAGAAACTTCCACAAAGGTAACTATAAAGATATGAGAAAATACTTAGCAAAGCTAGATTGGAATAACATGCTGATGAATAAGACCACAATTGAATGTTGGAATATTCTAAAATATGAAATTGAGAGTATCATTGATAAATTTGTTCACTTGAAAAAAACAAGGAAAACGGTCTAGAAAGAAACACTTGTCAAAAGAAGCTATTAGAAAAATAGTGTTCAAGCAAACTATGTAGAGGGTTTATAGGCATACCAGAAAGGATGAAGACTGCAAATTACAAAGAGGCACTTAACCTAGCTACAATCGAAATTAGACAATCTAAAAGAAGCTATGAGCAAAAACTAGCATGTAACATAAAAAATTACAGCAAGAGTTTTTATGCATATAATAGGAATAGACAAAACGTACAAGACAAGGTAGGACCTCTAGAAGACAGTGCTGGAAATATAATATCACAGGGGTTTTTTAATGGTGGAATACCTAAATGGTTACTTCAGTTCAGTGTTTACCAGAGAGGATATTAGTTCATTACCAGTTCCAGATGCAAAATTTCAGAAGGCTAAATCTTACTATTTAGGTCCGTTAGTTGTAACACCAGAAATGGTAGCTAAGAAAATAAAGGCAATGAAGGATAATAAATCACCGGGAGTGGATGGAATTTCTCCAAAACTACTAATGGAAACAAATCAGTATACCACTTGCAAGAGTGTTCAACTTGTCATGAAAAGAGGGAGTTATTCCGTTTGAAAGGAAAGAAGCAAACATCATACCATTATTTAAAAAGGTTCAAGAAATAAGTCATTTAGAATACTGTATACAAGCATGGAAACCATATCGTAAGAAGGATATAGATACGCTTGAACGCATATAAAGGAAAACAACTAAAATTATTCTAGAACTGAGATACCTTAGTTATGAAGAATGCCTGAAATAATGTGGTTTAACAACTCTAGAGACAAGGAGGTTAAGAGGAGATCAGATTGAAGTTTTTAAGATATACAATGGGTATGAAAATATTGATAGAAATATGTTTTTCTCACTCAAGAAGGATAGCAGAACTAGAGGACATGAGGTAAAATTAGTAAAGGATCAGTGCAGTTTGGATATCAGGAAGTACTCATTCTCACAGAGGACAATAAATGAATAGAACAAATTGTCTATGGATTGTATAACTGCTAGCAACGTGAATATGTTTAAAAACAAGGTTGACACATATCTCACGAGGGTGGGTTACACGTAGATGAACATTGTTGGACTCTCAATAAACCAATGGCTTCCTTGTCCACTTGCCATCTGGGCCTTTGGCATGGATAGCAAATCTTGTTAAATCTTGCATGGTGTGTTACACCTGTTGATGTCTATTGCATGGTGTGTTACATTTATCTGCAGGTTATCCTTCCCATCATGCCATTCTTCAATATCAACCTATTGCATGGTGTGTTACACCTATTGATGTCTATTGCATGGTGTGTAACATTTGTCTGCAGGTTATCCTTCCCATCAGGCCACGCTTCACTGGTGACCTACTGCATGGTGTTTCTTGTGGTAAGGAGAAACTATATCTGTCTAGACTGATACTTGATAGATGCACCATACAACGTAGACCAATTCCATAATACTGATATTTCCTAAAATTGCAATCCAAGATGGTATTTTTAATTTGATTATCTGAACCAAAATGATAGTATCTGTAGAGTACAGCATATTAAAAAATCCACTCAGTGGTGCTATAAGCTTGTAAAATATTAGTTTTTTCATATTAAATATAAATTAAAAAAAATTATAATCAGATACTGGCTGAATATTAAATCCAGTAGCACAATAATATATAAATAAAAATTATTCTAAAACTCATATTTATGAGATTTAATCAAACAGCAATTCATATAATTATGTTAATTCCAATGCCATGGTTTCTCAGATAATGTGTTGAACAATGTATCCATGATGGTTGTTGTCAAATATGCTAAGGAAACTCCTGATGAACATTATAAATGCTAATGCAACCTTTTTCTTTGTTTATTATGCTAGATGTACATGCAAGCAAGAATGACCTGTCGCTCGTTCCACCTCATCAGGGCATTCCTCCAGGTAGCAGCACTGTGGCTGGCAATTGGCGTGTGTCTGTCAAGAATCTCTGACTACAAACATCACTGGGGTGACGTGTTGGGGGGCGCACTACTCGGAGCCATCGTTGCTGCCCTTGTGGTCAGTGTTGCTTTTATACTGCTGCACTTCTTCAGCTGTTGTTCTCCCTGTCGGCAGCCTTCTCCCTCCACTTGTCTTCCACTGCTCCCTGTTAGCAGCCTTCTACCTCGACTTGTCTTCCAATGCTCCCTGTCGACAGCCTTCTCCCTCCACTTGTCATCCACTGCTCCCTGTCGGCAGCCTTCTCCCTCCACTTGTCTTCCACTGCTCCCTATCAGCAGCCTTCTCCCTCTACTTGTCTTCCGCTGCTCCCTGTCGGCAGCCTACTCCCTCCACTTGTCTTCCACTGCTCCCTGTCGGCAGCCTTCTCCCTCAACTTGTCTTCCACTGCTCCCTATCAGCAGCCTTCTCCCTCCACTTGTCTTCCACTGCTCCCTATCAGCAGCCTTCTCCCTCCACTTGTCATCCACTGCTCCCTATCAGCAGCCTTCTCCCTCCACTTGTCTTCCACTGCTCCCTGTCAGCAGCCTTCTCCCTCCACTTGTCTTCCACTGCTCCCTATCAGCAGCCTACTCCCTCTACTTGTCTTCCACTGCTCCCTGTCGGCAGCCTACTCCCTCCACTTGTCTTCCACTGCTCCCTATCAGCAGCCTTCTCCCTCCACTTGTCATCCACTGCTCCCTATCAGCAGCCTACTCCCTCCACTTGTCTTCCACTGCTCCCTGTCGGCAACCTTCTCCCTCCACTTGTCTTCCACTGCTCCCTATCAGCAGCCTTCTCCCTCCACTTGTCATCCACTGCTCCCTATCAGCAGCCTACTCCCTCCACTTGTCTTCCACTGCTCCCTATCAGCAGCCTACTCCCTCTACTTGTCTTCCACTGCTCCCTATCAGCAGCCTACTCCCTCTACTTGTCTTCCACTGCTCCCTGTCGGCAGCCTACTCCCTCCACTTGTCTTCCACTGCTCCCTGTCGGCAGCCTTCTCCCTCCACTTGTCTTCCACTGCTTCCTATCAGCAGCTTTCTCCCTCCACTTGTCTTCCACTGCTCCCTATCAGCAGCCTACTCCCTCTACTTGTCTTCCACTGCTCCCTATCGGCAGCCTACTCCCTCCACTTGTCTTCCACTGCTCCCTGTCGGCAACTTTCTCCCTCCACTTGTCATCCACTGCTCCCTGTCGGCAGCCTACTCCCTCCACTTGTCTTCCACTGCTCCCTATCAGCACCCTTCTCCCTCCACTTGTTTTCCACTGCTCCCTGTCGGCAGCCTACTCCCTCCACTTGTCTTCCACTGCTCCCTGTCAGCAGCCTTCTCCCTCCACTTGTCATACACTTCTCCCTATAGACAGCCTTCTCCCTCCACTTGTCATCCTACTTTGCCTTTCTCTCAACCCTCTTAACGCAGTCTTCCACAGTGTATAACATGAGAGGAGGGGACTGTTATTATGAGGACTGATGTGATTAAAGAAGTGAGGTTTTTATCTATTGGACTAGAGTAATTAATGTTCTGTTATGTATGGACATATTTCAGAACTGTGATTTAAAATGTTGAAAAAAATAATTTTATTTACCACATTTGTAAGCACACTTTTATTTTACTTGCCTGATTTTTATATTTCATACATCACTGAAGTTATATGAATGAAACACAATATTTCAAGATGCCACAAATCTAGGGATATTGCAAAGTAAGGACTGGTTAGTATATATGTATGTAATCCTGAACAATACACAGAAAGCTTTACACAGACATATTAGAGAATTTAGAGTCAGCCCTTCCCTGTTGCAGGTGAGACATGTGTTGGCTCTTATCCAGCGTCCTAGACTGGCCATGTGTCTGGAGGACAGGAAGAACAGGGAGACGCCAACTAGGAGGGAAGCCACTGGTGGGGTGGCCAATGAAGGGTTCTCTCTCAGTATCCAAGAGCCTTCCCAACAACGCCTCTAACAACAAGAGCTCTTAAAGATGGATGCCTGGGGTCAGACGGCCAACAACACCAAACAAACGGTAGAAATCATTAATCAAACAGATGACCTGATATCACAACACATGCACTCTTATGGTTTAGCCATGACTCTTACAGATTTTTGTAAATTTGATGGGGCTTATAAGACAAACCTTACGGTTTTGTGCATGTTAAACAACGTTTTTTTGTATTACCAATACAGCCCGCATATGCGAATAACACATTTTCAGTTCAGAACATGACTCTTGGATTGGATATTTTTGCTGTGCGCAGTCAGCTGTGGTGCTAAAGTCTCGCAAGATCCAATCAATGTGTCCCACTGCCTGGCAAACTGCTTTTGAGCCTGAGTGGCAAACCAGTGGATGCAAATAATCATACGGGTTCATTTGCTGGTCTACTGATTTCTTTTAAAATTTTACGAGTGTGTTCTGTTCAGGATATACAATTGAGTATTTAAATTTAGTAACTATTATTTCTCATTGCTAGATTGAAATTGACCGCATTTTTCAAATTGTGCATGAAAATAATGATTCAAACAGTGTCGACATTTCATAAAACTAACACTTAGATTTTACAAAATAATGAGTTTTTACTGTTTTTTATGTTTTAATTAAAAAAATTCTTAAAATTTATTTGAAAATTGTCAAATATGGGCAGACTGTTGGTAAAAAATCTCACTTTATGGGATAATGAATGGATGTGTTTATCACATATCCAATGATGTGTATTATCATGAACATGTAATTGAAATGTTGATTTTTGACCACCCCAGGCATACACTTTAACATGCTCCATTCTTCTGTGTTAAACTGTTGTCAGAAAGTTGTGAATGATTAGCGTCATGTAATCTTAAGGTCAAAAGGTCATGGCCAGACATTCCAACTAATTATCTTGATAGTTTTCACATGTCGTTCCAATTTAAAAGCAATGATCTGTTTTACCGAAATTATACTGCAGTCAAAATGTTCAACAAGAATGTAATTGTTGTTGTTGTTAAGATGTTGTTAAAATGTTGGGTTTAACATTTTTTTAAAAAGATTGCCATCCCAAACAACAAGGCCCAGATGGCAAGTGGACAAGGAAGCCATTGGCTTATCGAGAGTACAACAATTTTATTTTCTATGTATAGCCTGCCCTTATCAGATATCTGTCAATTCTGTTTTTTGTATATTCACACTACTAGCATTAACACAATCATTTGACAGTTTGTTCCATTCATTTATAACCCTCTGTGAGAATGAGTACCTTTCTCATGTCCAACCTACACTGTTCCTTAATTAATGCTGCTTCGTGTTCTACTGCCTTCTTTAAGTTTGAAAAACATGTACCTATCAATATCCTTGTAACCGTTCACTATTTTAAACACTTCTATTTGGTCTCCTCTTAGTCTCTTGGTCTCTAGTGTTGTCAAACCACATTATAATAAGCGGCTTTCATAACTAAGGTCTCTCAATTCTGGAATCATTTTAGTTTAATCATTTTCAGCATCCCACATTATATATTCTTCTTCCATGTTTCCATGCCCTATGTGTATGCATTTACACTTCCCAAAATTGAATAACATTTGCCATTTTTTTAGTACTTTGCTAGATATGTCATCTTCCAAATCATTTATATATATTAAAAACATTATGGGGCCTAATACTGATCCCTGTGGTACCCCACTCAAAACAGATTTCCAGTTTGAAATCTCACCATCTACTATTACTCTCTGTCTTCTGTGTGTAAGCCACTTTTCTATCCAGTTGATTACATCATTACCTATACAATGGGCTTTTAGTTTAAGTAACAATCTTTGATGTCGCACTTTATTGAAAGCTTTCCGAAAATCTAAGTAGACAACATCCACTGGTGACCCGTCATCTACCCACTTTGTAATTTCTTCAAAAAAAACATTGGATTGGTTACACATGACCTTGCTTTTAGGAACCCATGTTGAGGTGTATTTATTAATTTATGTTTTACAAGGAATTCCACCATGTGGTCTCTAACTAATGTTTCAAGTAATTTGCATACAACTGATGTTAAACCCACTGGTCTGTAATTTTCTGACTTGTTCCATGATCCCTTCTTAAATAACGGTGTAATGTTTGCTTCTTTCCATTCTGAAGGAACTATTCCTTCTTCTAGTGTTGTACTAACTTTCTCTATAATTTCCTTAAGCAATTGGTCGTATCCCATCAACTCCAGGTGATTTATTATCTTTCATCTTCCTAATTTCCTTTGCTATCATTTCAGGAGTTACAAATAACTGCCTTAAATGATCTGCCCTCAAATTTAGTAACTGGAACTGGAAGTGAGCTGAAATCTTCTGTCGTAAAAACTGAACTGAAATCTCATTCAGGACCTCTGCCTAGCATTATGTTGCTGTCTTGTTCTTCAGCAAGTTATTCCAATCTATATTTGCTAGATATGTTCTCATCTCTTTATATTTACTTTTGTTGAAGTTCCTCCTCCATTGTTTTTATATGTATTCCTTGTTTTTACTTTTATATTAAAATGGATCTGGTTATGATTACTTGAAACCAAAGGTTCGTGTACTTTAACATTGTCAACTAATTAATTTTGAGAAGACAAAATTAAATCTAACACATTCCCACCTCTGGTTGGTTCCAAGACATGTTGAGTAAGGAAACAATCCTGTGTTAGAAGTAGAAACTGATGGTCGTCACCTCCAGCACTCTCTAATGATTCCCATTGTACACCTGTATATGGCCTGGTTAAAATTACCCATTGTAACACATTCCCCCTTGCTCACCTCCCTTATCACCTTTTGTAACATTACATCTTCCTCTTGTCCTATGTTAGGACTATGATAAACTACTCCTATTGTTAATGTTGAGTTCCTGGTAACTATGTTACACCAAATTGCTTCCTCACAATCTGCTTAACTTTTCAGTGTTATTTCATATACTTGGAAAGATTCTTTAATATATAAAATTACTCCACCTCCCCTTCTTTCTCGACTATCCTTCCTAAACATTACATAGCCTGTCAGTGCTAACTCAGCATCTACTATATCTTTATTTGCCCATGATTCTGTGATGCCTATTACATGAGGAACTCACTTTTTTATTTACTATGCTCCTGGCATTTAAGCATACACATTTAAGTTCATTGTCTGAAATTATTGGTGAACATTTCTTTGGATGTGTATTTGTAGTAGTACTCCTTTGAGTTTTCTCTGTCAGTTCCCCCTGTGCATCTAGTTAAAATAATTTATAGTACCTGTTCCCTCGTCAACATCTCTGACAAACTCACACCCAAGTACTGCAGCACCCTTCCCTGTCAGATGAAGTCCATCTCTCATGAAAAAGTCATCTCTTCCTCCAAAGTTTAACCACATGTCTATGAAGCCTACTCCCTCCTCCATACATACCTTCTGTACCTGTGTGTTGATCGCCATCCTCCTACAGTTCCTATATTCCTCACCCCTGCCTCCCATTATTGGTAATACCCCCGACAATACAATCTGTCCAACTCGTGCCTCTTTAAGCGTCTTGATCAACCTCCTGTACTTACCAACGATGGCTGACGTTCCCTCCTTCTCGGCATTGTTCGTTCCCATTTGCACGAGAATAGCACCTCCCATGCCACCACCCATGACTTGTCCTGCCTTCTGCTATATCCTCTATTTTTGCCCCTGGTAGGCATACTGTACAATTTTATTCACTTTCCTAATGATGGAATCCCCCATAAATACCCGGGCTTTCCTTGCCTTCCCCTGTGATACTACATCAGCAAAACTCCTCTCCTGTCGCCCCCTTTCTCTTCTATCATCAACCTTTACTATCTTACCACCTAGCAATCCCTCTCCACTCACCCGCTTACCTCTCTTTTGTTGCATACTCTGCCTCCTCTCATCTTTCTTTTTCTGATCCACAGTATTCTTCTTTTCTCTGCTCTTGTGATCCTCGACCATCCTCTTTTATCTTCCTTTTGTTGCACATTCTTCCTTTTTCCATCTTTCTTCTTCTTACCAGCTTTCTCCCTCACATTGCCACTGCTCTCCTTGTTCTCACCACCTCTGTTCTCCTCCTCACAACCTCTGCTCTCTCACCATTCTCAACACCTCTGCTCTCTTCTTTTTCACCCTGCCCTGTCATCATTAAAATCATGCCTTAACTCATTCACCTGTTCCTGCAGATTTCGTCTTACACCCCCTACACACAAAATGAAAATCATCTGCCTTCACCTCTGCCCACGAATTTGCACACCCGGACTTTGCAAAGTCTATCCAGCTATCGCAACTAAAGCATGTCAAACTACGTTTCGCCTTTACTTGGCGTTTGCACAGCGCCATGTTAGAAATTCAATTTATATTTATTTATAATCCGTTTATAATCAATTTATACTAATTTAAGCACCATATTTATTTTTTATTTTAGTTATATAACCTGTTACCTCATTTAATTTATTCTTTAATCTGTTTTAGCTAATTTAATGTATTTTACTTATATATGTACAACTGTAGCGCCCTTTAGCAGGTGTTTAACCCAGATACATGGTGCATTATAAATGTTTAATAATAATAATAAATAAATTATATTGCTGTCACCAGGTGTCTCTCCACCATCCACCTGGTGGTCAGTGTCTGTGTCCTTCCTCTTTTGCTGGATCTCAGCATAGATGACCCCTTCTGACCTGGGATGACCCCCACTGACCATGGGCCTGGCTTCACACTGTGGTCAATGTCTACATAATCTAGATACTGATTTCCCACATCCGACATTCTTTCCTCAACCCATCTCTGCCTGCATCTATAACACATTCCCCTTTGCTCACCTCTTATAGCCTTTTTTTGTTTTACATCTTCCTCTTGTCCTATGGACTATGATAAACTACTCCTATTGTTAATGTTGAGTTCTTAGTAACTGTTACACCAAATTGCTGGGTTGGTTTAGGTGTGGGAAAAACATGTTAGGTGTGGGAAAAACATGTTGGAATCTCCTGTTGGGACTGCTTAATTGTCATATTTAAATGTTTATTGAATGTTTCAATAGCTTTAATGTGCTGTCATGTTCATAATAGGCATAGTTACAACTTAGGGTATTGAATGTGATCAAATAAAATAAGTAATTTATTCTGAATGACCACATGGCTTAAAAAATAACCCCATTTTATGGCACATTGCCTTTGGGATTTTGCCAAAAAAAATTATTTTAATTTCAATTTTTTTTTACATGTCTCATTATCTATGATTATACAAAACCATTACTGTAAACAAATATTATAGATTGTGAGATTGCAGTGAATAATTAAGCCATGACACAGATATGTATAGTTTGGTAAGCATGATGCTCTTCAGTTATTTTCCTATTTGAAAAGTAAGCACATAAATAAATGTCCCCAAATTAACATAAATATAGCTCATTGTAGCTTTAGGGGATGGGTGCAATGTACTGATTAGCCCAAAGTCTGCTGTTTGTAGTGTCATGTCAATAGGATTATACATTCTAGGATGGACATTTTTGTAGATTATTTTATTCTTTTGTAATGTTCAAGAATATATAATTATTTTATAGTTGATTTCATTAAGTAGGCTTATACATTCCAGGATTTATGTTTAGTGTATTTAATTTGTTTGTGATGGTTTGTCAGGTTTATGCCTTCCATAAGTAACCTTAGACATATCTGAAAATACATGTATGCAGCCATGTGCTTACTGTTACAGTTTACCCATAGCTCATACAAATGTTCTTAAATTTGATGGTCTTACAGGCATAGGAGACATTTTTGTATTATGGAATATGGCCTGAGTTTTTCATGTAGCATTTAAATAACAGATAATCAGTTCAAAACACATCTGAAGAGTAACTCTCGTGAATATCTAAGCTGTATGCAGGTTGCAGCGCCAAAGTCTCGCAACATCAAACCAGTGGACGTAGATAATCACATGCATTCAATTGTGGTTCTTACGGATATCTATTACCAGTCCTACAGGTATGCATCACATAAGAGTTTGTGTACTCCATTTCACTTATTTCTAGTTGGTTTCATTTAATTATATATCTCAAATGTTTTTTAATTAATTTCAGGTACTGGTCTATCGATACCAGAACATATATTTGTAGTTTCATTCTAGAACATGTTTTCTTGTTGGTTGCATTTCTTAGAAATAAGTTGGAGATTCCACAAAGTGCATCGGGTATATTTTAATGAGATGGTTGATATTTTACAAAAATTCTGGATCACTGCATATCAAGTTTTATCTATATATTCTGCAGAGTGTTTTACACATAACTGCTAATAAAACGAACAAAATATTGTATTTTCATATGTATTTTATTATATGTTATGCATTCAAACAGGTGTTTGTGAGAGCACAATCTCAATATTGTATTTTTATATGCATTTTGTTGTACAATT
This sequence comes from Lamellibrachia columna, assembly GCA_963662155.1. NCBI lineage: Eukaryota > Metazoa > Annelida > Polychaeta > Sabellida > Siboglinidae > Lamellibrachia > Lamellibrachia columna. The sequence goes on from OY759271.1 coordinate 43,421,476, forward strand.
ATATGTGTATACATTATAAATTTACACATGGCATGCATATATATGTGAATGGTATTAAACAATGTTGTCATGTTTCAGAATGTGTGATAACTGGTATACATCAAAATAAAATGTTTAAATGTCTATCGCTGTTTTGTTGAACTGATTTTCCAGTGTAATGGGGAACAAACGCATCTCATGATTATTGAACTATTGAACATACATTGAATGTTATTGTGTACCACATAATTTTATATAACAACTAATTATATGCTGTTGTGTGTGTGTATATATATATATATATATATATATATATATATATATATATATATATATATAATCATATATATATATATATATATATATATATATATATATATATATATATATATATATGATAATATATACAGTATGTATAATTATTGTATATACAAAAGCAAAGCAATTTTAAACCACATTTCACAACTAGCACTGACAAAAATAAATAACTATGTATGCACGCACACATGTACGCACACCACCGCCACATGCATGCACGCACGCACGCACACAATTTGGCACATGACTATTCTGAGCACTTGATCAAGCTCAAACAAGATATATATATACATCTGTTATTGTCAAAATGTTATCAATGCACTGGGTTGGTACATTTGACACCAGGGAGAACATGCAACCAGGCAGCTCTACTTGATGTTTACAAGAACAATATAACAAACGCTTTGCTACAAACATTCAAGTTAACATACGGTGGGGGAGTTTCTATGCGTTGGCATTACTGTCCACCAAAACTGTCAAAGCTAGAGCTTGTCTTTTCATCTGTATCATCACGAATCAACAGCTGGCACCACTCATTCTTTTGTCATACTCTACATTTGTATCACCTTCAGATGATGATGTATGATTGGCTGTGTCAAGTCATATGACATCAAGTCATGTGACACTGCTGTGAAAAGGTTCACTGCTGAGCTGTGAGAGCCTGCCTGTCAGGTGGTTGATGAGTCCCGCCTACAACATACACAAATATCATAGAAGGCTACACACCAGTCCTGGCAATATTAGTAAACAAGGAAAAAAAATACGAGACAATTTAAAAAAATATATAATTCGTAGAACAAAGAATATAATTTATTTCCTAAAATATAATACAGTTACACGAATACTGTAAAGTTCAATTATAATACGTACAGGGTTCGAAATAGCCCGTGGCTACTAGAATTTCCGTTGGGCAACCAGACTATGAGACAAGAGGAGCCCGATGGGCTACTGATAAATCTGGGTCACAGGTGATCCAATTGTCAATGCAGTTCTAGTCAGTGCCTAGGATTTAGTAGAAAGAAATCACTGGCTTCCTGGAGCCACCAGGTTGTAACAAGTCAATAGTTAACAATTAACTACATGTTGCCGGCTTGTCCGGGGTTGCGATTTGACGTTGTGAATATACTAAAAGCATGTGGCGGTTTATTTGTAGGGCAGAACAATGGTGCTGCTGTTGGCATTCATTTTTACAGTCTAATTCGATTGTCACATTCAATTTGTAACAGAATGCCCTCAAACTGTTAACTTAGATACACAATTCACCGGTCCAAAATGTATTTTATCTCCCTTTCCATCGAATCTACCAACTCCTAAAACACACATAGTTTACACTAGTGAAGAGTAATTCACATAACCTAGGAACAAGCAGGGATAGCACGCAGTTTGTTGACTTGTGTGCATGCGTGACCTACTTCAGTTTGTTGATGTTGTTCTGCCCTACGCGACTTGTGTGCATGCGTGACCTATTTCAGTTTGTTGATGTTGTTCTGCCCTACGCCACTTGTGTGCATGCGTGACCTACTTCAGTTTGTTGTTGTTGTTCTGCCCTACGCGACTTGTGTGCATGCGTGACCTACTTCAGTTTGTTGATGTTGTTCTGCCCTACGCCACTTGTGTGCATGCGTGACCTACTTCAGTTTGTTGATGTTGTTCTGCCCTACGCGACTTGTGTGCATGCGTGACCTACTTCAGTTTGTTGATGTTGTTCTGCCCTACGCGACTTGTGTGCATGCGTGACCTACTTCAGTTTGTTGATGTTGTTCTGCCCTACGCGACTTGTGTGCATGCGTGACCTACTTCAGTTTGTTGATGTTGTTCTGCCCTACGCCACTTGTGTGCATGCGTGACCTACTTCAGTTTGTTGATGTTGTTCTGCCCTACGCCACTTGTGTGCATGCGTGACCTACTTCAGTTTGTTGCCAAACATAGCAACCCCGGGCTACTAATAAACTCTCCAGTGTTTGACAAGGTAGTTACATAGTTGGTCATTGGCCAGCACACTTCCCACGCACACAATTCCACTTTTGCTTAATTGTGTAATATTATTTATCATAAAGTTAATATTAATACTAGCGTACAGTGTTTAATGCATTTAATTTAAATTTAGTTACTCCTAAATGTAATACATATGTTGCTTAACCCATTAGACCCCACAACGGCCGCGGCCGGCCTCTCTGTGCAGTCCTGGAACGGCCGTTGCTGGCCGCATACAGGCCCCACTATTCAAAGAAATCCTGGCGAATAACTACTGAACTAAACGCTACCAAATTTTGTCACACCCTAGCGGATACATTTTGCAACAACAAAAGCTTGTTACGTGCATGTGTTGCCCTTTCGGAAATCTTGATTTTCATCAGTTTTGTTCACGCTATCTCTAAAATTTTTATTTCTATATTTGTCATGATAAAATATGGTGTAACCTGAAAAATAACCATCAGAATTTGATAATGTTTTCATTGGTGCAAAGCTAACACATATAGCTACATTTTCTTCACTGAGTTGCATAGGGTTATAGCATGGGATCATTGTCGCAACTTTCAATGTTTTAACAAATGTACTATTTTGTCTTTGCAAATTGTGATCAAATGTCAACATTTTATTAATATATCCTATTTCTATGTATACATGCATGTGGAGAAATTACTACTCTTCAAAATAAACACAACTTGTAATTGTCAATATTGAATAGTTTTTTCTACAGATTTTTGAACACAAGGAGGTAAAATCGCTCGAAATTTGCCAGAAATCCTGGGAACATGGTGGCATGTTTTAATAAAATCCTGGGGCCTAATTAAGACAAAGGCATTAATTGTTAAAACAGGGACTGTTTTATAGTTCAAACACTTTAATAATTTTTTTTATATCTGTAATTATCTAGAGCAACTTGGAAGATCCTTACCTTAATATAGTGATCTATAGCAATGTTACACCCCTGCTATTTATATAGCATTTTAAAATAATAGTAAAAGACCATTTTCCACCATGGCAAGATTAAATTTATTATATATTTACTGTAACAATGTATCATGATAACAAATATATTGTGTCACAATACAGCAGTAACTTAAGTTGGAATAATCTCATAATTACAAGTTTATATTGGAATAATTCATAACTGAAATAAATTACTTTTGATTGCCCATAAATAATGATTAATTAATCAAATCGTTCACATGCCAGTTTGGTTTCTAAGTAGATGCCATAGCCTGTCAACATCTTCTAAATAATTTCTTTATGACTGAAGTCACCAAAATCACCCTCCAAACAAATGGTATTACATGCTGACCTGTTTTGACACTATGCTCATTGCACCCTTGCTGTGACCTTTGAGCCTGATCTCAAAGATGGGATACATGGGGCTGTCTTTCTTGAAGCTCCACTCAATGTCCGTGTAGCTGATACTCTGCAGCATCATCTGGTGGGGCAAACATCAACGCAAATGTATTTCTCTTGTGACTTATATTGATGGTGCCTCATCAGTTAGACGTCTTCACTCATCCTGTTTTACACTCACGTCATGATAAACTGAACCTATCTTGTATTCTCTATGACATGTTAGTTTATTTCTATAAATTTGTAATTCTGCATTCGTGAAATCAGATCTGGTCAAAATGTGGTGAGAAAAACGACAAAAGTTATAGTTTTATATACTACAGCATAAAGCTACTTACACTTTAACAAGATACCCAATCTAACGATCAAAGTAAATTATTTCAATGATTTTAGCAAAAGTATGCTCTCTTATTAAACCAACTGCACATATTACTTAAATTATTCACACACACTACAAATGTGAACATCAATGAGCCAAATAAGGGATGATCTCAAAACACTGGTGTGCAATGCTACATGAAACCATTATCGTTTAACCTCAGACACTCTCCTCTGCCAACTGGAAATGTTAATTACATAAACCTGTGTGCAACATACAATGCAAAGTTGTCAACAGATGGATTGTGGGAAGGCACGGTTAAATAAACAAGTCTTTAGATGATGGCAAAATTGCATTGTTTGGAGTGAATTCGAAAGGGTTGGTGCAGCAACCAAGAAAGCCCAAGTTTCAATATTTGTTTTGACTATGAATGAATACATATGGATACCTTGGTATCATAGCTGATGATGTGAATGCCGATGTCATTGACCAATACGTGCACCGGGGCAAAGTTGTTGGGAGGCTGAAGCAAAGAAACAGGGTCAGGTATGCAGTGCAACAGGAAACATAAATAAATACTCTATTTACATTTAAAAAATGGACATACTGCACCCACACTGTTAATGCAGTGAATGGAAAGTTGATTATTGCACAATTTTAACCGGAAATATTCTTAGCAGGTTTGATAAAAGGAATCTGTCAAAGCGTGACTACACCAGGTATTTCTTATTCAAACATATGATTGTCAAGGGAAATAAATTATTATTAGTATATATTATTATGCGAATTGTCGCTAATTATTTTGCGAATTGTCGCTGTTTGATTGATGGTTGGAATTATTGCTTTTAATAAGATTTAACAAGACTGCCATCCTAAGATTTAACAAGACTGCCATCTTAAGCAAAAATAAAAACACATGTGGACAGGACAAGGAAACTATTGGCTTATTGAGTCTAATGATTATTCATCCATGTGTAACCCACCCATATCAGATAGTTGTCAATTTTGTTTCTAAACATTCACACTGCTAGAATTATCAGTAGATAATTTATTCCATCCATTTATCATCATTTGTGAGAATGAGTGCTTTTTGATATTCAATCTACACTGTTCCTTCACTTATACAAGTCTCATCTACGTCATCTAAGTCATCTACTTATCAGTTTCATCGATCAAACTAGCTGCTTGCAGTCAAAGTCATGAGAAAGAAAGGGGCAGGGTTGAGACTATAAACATGTGAATACATTAAGTATGTGAGATCAATTTCTTTCTGTTGGATATTTTATATCTGAGAAATTCTAACTAATGCTAGGAAAATACATCACCAAATTCATTTAGGTTGTAGAGGAAGATGACCCACCTTGATCTGAACATAGCCGGAGAAGAAGGCCGACCCATACACAGTTAGGTTCCAGCAGACCGCCAGGTAGTGCAGGTGTAACCCCTGGCACACAGAAAACACACAGTTCATATTTCATGTGTGTCACAGTTATATCACCATACTGTTCATCTGTAAACCAGATGTGTCCACAAACCAAATTTAAGCCAACGTTGTCGCATGGGAAATGATCATTCAAAGTTGTGAAACTGACCGAGCAGCTGACACACTCACTGTTGGTGATCTGTCGCGGTTGGCCATCTTCTGAGTGTAGATCTTGTAGTGTTCGAGGATCTTGTTGGCCCAGTTAATGTTCTTATTGCGCAGCTTGGCGACAGGAACCAGCTGGGTGAGGGCGTGTTCACTGCATGACAACATACACAGTTACAGGGCTCAGTCTGTTTCCATTCTCTCACCATGATGGCTACATTGTGTGTATTGACATAAAGGATGCTGGTTTCTTGTAGGACATGTGCAGCCTTGGGCTGATTTCAGACATTTTAAAGACTAATACTTTGAAATTTAGACCTTTTTCATGACATATTCAATACATTACAACAACAAAAAATCATTCAATCACCCTCTGGGAGCGATTTATTTGGTGATCAAACTGTTGCCATCTTTGTTGAACTACAGCCTAGTTTGGTGAAACACTGACTTGGAAATAATAATAAAATACAAAATGTTCATAGCACCACATTCAATGGATACTCTATGGTACTTTACTTCAGAATATTACTTAAAGTAGGACTACACAATAAGGGGATAATATATTTATAAATAAAACAAAAAATGAAAGATTATATGAAATGTTCGGTGGGAAACATATAAAATATGATCAAATGTAACAAAACAACGGTACACATTATGACATTAGACATAACTGAAAAGGCCCTTTCAACATTCAACACAGTTCTGCATAATTATTCTTGTTTATACAGAAATGTATTAAAAAGAAATTGCTTGAAAGCAGTAATGTCGTCAATGTCCCCGTGAAAGTAACTGTACAAAGTGACTGCCTGTTTAGATCTCAGGTGTAACGTTTACTGCACCTGTTGAGGTAGTTCTTGGCCTTGCGCTGGTCAAAGTCTCCCTGGTAGAGCTGCATGAGAATGGCCGCTAGGTGCATGACATCCTGGTCAGAGCATGGGTACATCGACTCGATGCAGTTGTAGTAGGCCTCATGGAAAAGGAAGCGTATCGCCACTGGATGTCTCACCTGAAACGTGGTGTCCAACATCATTGAAGGGAAAGCATGCACTTACCTATATTTATGTCCCATTATACAGCATGGTATCCAGTCAGTAGGACCTCTCAAAGCACTTTACATTTCACTGACAGACCTGTTCATTCGAATACCAACTTGACTTCTCTGTGAAGCATTCAGCCATGCTGCAATTATTGTGCGACAACAATTCGTTTAAATATATCAACCACTGCCAGGTATTCATTTTTACAGCTGAGTGAACTGAAGCAACGTGGAATGAACGACATTGCCCAAGCATTGAAACAGTAACAAGAGGACCTGAACCTGAGTTCTCTTGAATGACAGTGTAATGTTCAAACCAGAGAGCAATGTTCTATCGTGCCCCACAAAGTTGGAACAACTCTGGCAATTCGAGTGGCCAATCAAGCAAGTATTCGGACAATGATATATCCAATGCTAGACAGCAGTATTTTCAGTGGTATTTGGGGAATAGCTATATTTGTTGGCATATCCTGAGCTGATGGAACATATATAGAAAATAACTGTATACAGTTATATAACAATACAATTCTTCATAGGGCAGCACCTCATCCAAGGGATTCTTATGCGAAGTGGTATCTTCAAAAATCTGCAGAAAATAATTTTCATTATATGCAATTATTGTAATTAAAAAAGGAATACATTGGATATTGCTCAATGAAAAAATATAAAAGAACCAATTACAAAATAATATATTTATGTCAACGATTGTTTCATTTTCTCAACAGCACTGACCTCCTTGTCTTCAGCAATGCTGATGATGGCATCCCTGCGCCACACAAGATTCGGGTCCTCGTTAGACGGATCCTTGTCTGTGTACATCACCACAATCTTCCTCTTCCAGTCATTCAGGTGCTCGATGGGTTTGTGGTCCGACTTTAGCTGCAGCTCTATCAACAGCAGAAAATTATAGAGAAAGTACAACGATTTTCATTAGTTAACTGATATATAGCTAGTTGGGCATTTCAACTAATGCCCAAATTCTTCGAATGTTTGGTTCTCAAAGTACATCTAAATTAACAATGTTACACTTGATGTTTAACCTTTAATGTTTTGGTACCTTTGCACAAGAACTTGTATAAAACGGCACTTTGAGAGAAGAGTAAATCATCTGAGGAAAAACGTTATATTTCTCCTTCAAAGCAGAAGATTTATTGATTGTTTTAATGCAGTATAGTGGTGTCGGAAAACTAACATATTATTTTCACCCAACCGAGATTTCATAAATACTAATAAATTCAGTGTTGCCATATCCAGTAAAACAGTTGTGAAGATCCTTGTACATTCTCTTTATAGCAATACCCAAACCAGAGTGGACAAAATGAAAGCAGTACCAAATGTGTAATAATTCTGAACAATATTATCGACTTATCAATCCCAATTTATCTGATGTTTAAATAACTTATTAGGCACAATATTTGGAAGGTAATGTCGCATTTGGGATTTCCCCATGATATAACCATTTAATCAGATACAATAATTATTATTAGATAAGCATTGATGCAGTACCATTTGACAATGGGTGAATTGTGATAAATCTAATTTAAATGTAAATAAACCAACTATTGGATGCTTTCCTTATTTCAACCCCATAATTGATTCATAACTAAGTGTGTTTTTGCCATATTTCAGATTTCCCACAATTTTGAAAAGAAAAACCAGCTTATGTGACTTACAGAATTACCTAAATGTTTTAATACAAATATCATCTGCAGAAATATCAAGGCAGGAAAATAAATATGCATAGCATAACCTTGTCTGATTTGTCAATTACAGATTAGTATTTTTAAGAAATTGACAACTTGGCTGTTAAGAGGAAACAGAAAGGAGAGAAAGAGAGCAACTCACGTAGACTAGGAGAACAGATCCACAGAGAGAAGATGTGACAGCATCTGTCAGGCAACTTAAGCTCCTGTCAGCAACAACAACTCAGTGTAAATATAACAACAATTCAGTGTAAATATAACAACAAATCAGTGTAAATATAACAACACAGTCTAAACTGACCAACAACAACAGTAATATGAACATACAAGAAGTCCATCAAACAACAGCTTCATCAAATAATAACTCATATAGCAAGTCTTCAACTTAGTCAAATAACAACAACTCAGTCAGACTACAACAATTCAGTCACACAAAAACCTGGTCTAACAAGCAAAATCAAACAACTTGGTTGCATAGAAGCTTGGTTCAGCAGCAACTCAAAGAAGTGTGGTCAAACAACACCAATCAAACCATAGCAAACATCACATATAAACTGTTTATATATTTCATGTTTATTAAACATCAAAGCAAAACAATAAAGAAGAGATCAATCACAACTAATGACCAAACACGAATCTATTAATGCAATACCCAACACAAGTCCGATGTAGTAGAGAATTCAAATGGGCCAAATAATGAAGTTTTTTATTACAGAGTGGACTGCTTATCACGCAGCCACTTTGGGAAGCACATTAACAGGAATGTGAGCTCCTCAAAGCAAACCAGGCAGGAACTGAACACATGTACAGTACCGTCTGGCAAGTTTCTCAGAGCCCACACTCCTACAAGCATGACGATAACATATATACATCAAGAAGTCGTCATGAATATATATAACATATGCAAAGAATACAGACATTCAACCACCAATACACAAATTTAATTACAAACAGATGGGGCCATTTTGTTAACCTATATGAACATAAGCCAAGAATACCGATGTCAAAACAGGAAACCTGTCTGCGCAGAAAACCCCATGAACACCAACTACTAGGGGATAAACCCCCGTGTTCATCTAATATAATGCCAAAAATTGGGAAAGGGGTTTCAACATCTTCCATATATCTGCTTCATCAACAATCACAATCACATTTTAAGCTAAACATTAAAAAACATAAAAAATAAGGAAGAAAGGTGGGGAGGAGGGCAGATTTCGAGAGACAATTAGAAACTTCACAACGCAGAGACTGGAGCAGGAGTGAAAGTTTTAAGCTACTGGCTCCGGTTTGAACTGGTTTCCGCAATGCGTGATTGGCTGGGTAGCACGGAATAATACAATGTATTTGGACAAATAGTTCAGGTGTAGTCTCAGACACCCAGGGCAAGTTTAGCGAAGACCTGCCTTGGTTATTTCATAAAAAAATTTATGCATCTGGTAAGTTGCATAAATTCATTTATGCAATAACCAATGCAAGTCAGATGTAGTAGAGAATTGAAATGGGCTAAATAATGACGTTTTTTACACGGCCACCACATTACATTGATGACATACCACCAGCACCTCCTACCTGCAGCATCTGCTGGTGTAGTTGTTGTACTGTCGTGTTGGCTCCAGACACGAGGTCCAGCATGCGGAATGTGCCGTCCATGAGACACACCTGGATCTTGGGTGACTGACAGGCAGATGGGAAACAGGGATAAAGCAGGAAAAACCACACAGATAAGTACAGTGCTCTTAAAATCTGCAGTAGTACAAAATGGATTGAAGATAAAATTTGCAGTAGAATTTTTGGAGTGGTTGCCACTTTATAATAATAATTTTAGCTTTGAACAAATAAGACTAACTTTCTGCTGCATACAGAAAATATAGTTTATAACAATTATCCAACTTTTTGTCACATTATGAAAAAAAGGAATTCATACAGCACCTGCTTAAGATTAAATGCTTTAAATGAAACCACTATTTTAGTGAACCTCACAAAGATCATGGTATCCATGTCACCATTGGCCTCATACCGATCAGTAAATCTCTCTCAAAATGGTGATGCAAAATGCTGCCACTGAAACTAAAATTGCAAATTATGATGTTACAATTATTTTAAGCATTAGCTTGTGTTACTTACTGGTCTAGTGGAGGCATTCTTCAGTAACCGGGTAGCTGCCTTCCAGTCTGGCTTGTCAACGTCCACACACAACTCCAATGCTGTGTGGTTCATATGGTCCAGGGCGCTCTGACAGAAACAGGTTAGTTAATCACTAGACGCTGATCAGGTATAAATGGCACTAATAATTAGATTTACTTTAATATGTATGTTACTTTTCCTTGCTGACAATATGCAGCATGACCCCTGACCCCTTGATTGTCACATAGTACCTCATATAACTTATAAATAAAAAGTACACCCCTGTATGTCATTTATCATTCAAAAACTACTGGCTCCAGTTTTAAGCAACATGTGGGAGCCAATCTACTTGAAAATGCTACCATTGCAACGTACACTTTTACAAGGACTCAACTACAATTGTAGGGTACATCTTTATATGGACCTCTTACCACATCAGCTACCGTTGCAGATTACACTTTATACGGGCTTCTTACCACGGCCGAGTACCCCTTTATATTGGCCTCATACCACGGCCAAGTACCCCTTTATATGTGCCTCTTACCATTTCCAAGTACCCCTTTATACGGGCCTCTTAAAACTGCAAAATACCCCTTTATACGGGCCTCTTACCACATCAATCTCAGGGTGGTTGAGCAGCAGTTCAATGACGTATACGCGCCCATTACGAGCAGCGATGTGTAGTGGGGTGGAGCCATTGTTGTTGGTCAAGTTCGGTGAACATCCTCCATCATTCAGCAGCACAGAAATAACCTCCAGGTGGCCATACCTGTGGCACACAGATCTCAGTACAGCAATAGATGTTTTTTTAAGAGATTGAATGGTTATGAAAATATATTATATATATATATATATATATGTATATGAAGCTGGAGTGTCCTCTCCAGGGTGCAGGCCTGGGCAGAAATATGGCAGCTCTGGGTTGCCCAAGCATCAGAACCCCCCACTCGGCCTTGCTGGTGTGATCCAAAGGAGTGCTGGGCACTAAGTTTGGCATCAGCTTGACTGCAGCTATTTATTCCATAGCTGGGGATCTGGTTTGTAGGCACCAGGGCGTATCCACACACTGGTGGGCCTGCCTACTGCACATCTAGGGGCCAGATCTCCTCTGAGTCCCCGACAGTTCAGCCTGGTGCCATGGGGCGTCCAGTGGATATGTGTTGCCATGTGGAGGCACTACATAGGACTTGCTGGCAGGAAAGACTAGCACAGCTGAAACAGCGGTGCTCTATCACTTCACCAACACACTAGATGCGTCCAATAGTCAGAGACACACAGGGAATCACATGGCAAGACAAAGTACCGAACACAGAGGTATTCCGGTGTGCAGGGATCCCCAGCATGTTCACTATCCTGACCCAGCGATGACTCTGATGGCTGGGCCATGTCCACAGAATGGACGACGGCAGAATTCCCAAAGATTTGCTTTACGGTGAGCTTGTCATTGGTACAAGACCAACTGGCCACCCACATCTGCGCTACAAAGACGTTGGCAAGCGCGACATAAAGGCAACAGAGATTGGACATGAGGGCATCTGCTGACTGTGGACCATCAGCATTTGTTTGCATGAGCTGTGGAAAAGACTGCGACTCTCACGCTGGACTCACCAGCCACAGCAGATGTTGTCCAACCCAGTGATGACCCTCAACTCGGGCACAGTCCATCATCCGAGATGGATGGATGCCTTCTACTAATACTACTACAACTACTACTACATATATATATATATATATATATATATATATATATATATATATATATATATATATATATATATATACATATACATATACATATACATATATATATATATACAAATCAATAAAAGTATAAAATATATATATTTTTTTTAATTATAAAACTCACCAGGCAGCATAATGTATAGGCGCCCAAGAATCTTTGTCTTTCTTTCGTACCGAATAACCTTTCCTTATTAGGTTACGTGTACCCCGTGCATTGCCCTCATAAGCACATTTGTGCAGGGGAAACTCCTCTGTCCATATAGAGCTCCTACATAATAAAACACAATTTAGACAAATACGAGTGCATGGTTTATGTTATATATTCTGACAGCATATCGTGGATTTGACAAGCTCAACCACTGATTCAGCAATAATTAATTAATGTAAAAATATTAATATTGACAAATTATTAATAACTATCAAACCAAAACTGCTTCCATTATGACATACAGTAAAACAACTTCCCAAATCCAGTTATGTTCATATATTTTTATTGTGACTGATTGTTTCTTTCTTTTTTTGCAACTTTCTGAACAGAAAATCCTGTTGTTTATACAGGCTTGGTCACTGTGAGAAAAACTTATAGAAATTCATTAAAGATTTCAACAAACCCATTTGCTTGAGTTTGGAAGCACGGCTGCACTTTGACCTTGGTGTAGTCTGGCCTGCCCATACCCCAGTACTGGTTGACTGCATATTTATCAACCTGTAAATCAAACATTTATAATACATTTAGAGTCCAAAACATCTTAAAATTGTATTCATCACCTGCTATAATTTGGATTTATATAGAAGTTTAACAAGATTTAACGAGATTGCCATCCAAGGCAAAGGTCCAGATGGCAAGTGGACAAGGAAGTTTATCGAGAGCCCCAACATTTTTAATCTATGTGTAATCTGCCCTCCTGAGATATGTGTCAACCTTGGTTTTAAACATATTCACACTGCTAGCAGTTACACAATCTGTAGATAATTTGTTCTATTCATTGATTGTCCTCTTTGAGAACAAGTACTTCCTGATATCCAATCTACACTGATCCTTTACTAATGTTACCTCATGTCCTCTAGTTCTATTATTTTTCTTGAGTGAGAAAAAAAAAATTCTATCAATATTTTTATACCCATTCAATATCTTAAAAACTTCAATTTTATCTCCTCTTAATCTACTATAGGGTTGTTAAACCATATTCTATAAGTTCTTGCCATCTTATCAACTAAAAGTTATCATATGTAGTCATGAGTTAATACAATATTACAATCAGACCTGATCACAATATGATTTGAAATATGTCTGATGCATTTCGATGCAACTTACAGAGTTGGCAATGATTCACAAGATCTAGCAATGCCTTGTCACTCATAAACTGGTTGTGGTAGCATATGTAGAGAAAACAGAGTAAACTGTTACTATAAATAAACCTGCATTAAAACGCTCAAACACAAAGAAAATATCTGTGTTCAACAGGGCATGCACATATGCAATAACTAACCTTGTTCTTATAGGACAGGTCAGATTCAAATATGGGGTTCTTGATTGTGATGTCACACTTCTCAATGGCCACCATTTTTGCGAGTGCCTCGTTGGCTATGCTGCTTGAGTACACTTCACCCATGGCACCACTGCTCAATGCTGATTGGCTGCTTGAGAAGTAGGCGGGGTTTGTGATGGATCGCTTCAGTCTATACAATGCACATAACAATGAACAATAATCAAACATGTAATGCATGCATGTGCGTTCATTCGTGCATGCATGCCTGTGCAACCTCTGTGATAATAACATAAATTAGTTATATTTCAAATAACAGGTTTGTACACTGCAAATTAATGTGTAAAGTGAAAACTAATAAAAAGGTAATTTGTATTGTCAATATTTATTGCCATAACTATTACATGATTTAACTTTACCACACACAAGAAAAAGATATCCATAGTACTATGTAAACATTCCATAATTACACATAATAAGTTGGTGACTGCAAATCTACCCATTTTATCATCAATGATTTACAATGACAATCAATTTTAATATATTGCTTTCCTTAATTCAAAAAACAGTTTATTTTGTTTATTAATTTTTTAGCCATCTTCCTAAAACGTTATGCATCCTATATACAGTATATTTGGTTCAACCTTACCTTTCCTCTGCACACACAGAAAATAGCAGATCAATGGCTCCTGGTACATTCTCTTTCAACTGCAGCCAACTGCAACCCAGCAGGCATTCTATCAATTAAACCTGTATCCATTCTTTTTGTGTGTTTTTCGCAGCTCGATACCCCATTGACTCCGGGTGTATTTGTGTTTATAATGAATTGGGGATACGCTCTTGCAGCCCTTTCTCTGTTTGTATAAATACACCAACTACTTGGTAGGTTAGTAACGGGCAATCCAATTTTATTCGTATCCAACAAGGATTGCCACAGTGCACACAATACTAGTGACAATGTCTGCAATAAATTGTGCACAGCCTGGTACATTACTGATTAAGCTGGTACGTATGACCAATTGGTAATCAATGCCAGATAAGATTTAACATTAGTGATATTTTCTACTGTAGCTATCAAACTGTCAAAGACAGTCTTTACCAAAAACCCACTCTTATCTAAACTTGCTGGAATCTTTGGTAGGCAGTTCCTTTGAAGTAAACTCAGGGAGACAGCTGAGTCATTGGCTGGAACTTGGTTTGGAGAAGTGTACTTCAGATGTGCCGAGACAACATAAGGTAAAGCCCAGAAGCTAATCATGGTGCATTTACCACACTTCAAAGGATAAAAAGAAACAGGCTACAATGGAGCCTACCCCACGGTTTTTGCATTCTGATGCTAGCGTTGTGATTTCTGTTTGATGCACTATATCAGTTATTGTAGGTACGAGGTATTCTTTGCTGAAACAATATTTTTTTTAACTATTTGCATTCTTGTCATTGTTGTGGATACATCATTGTTCATACTCTTTAATTTAAAGTAAAAAATTACGTGTTGTACTTCTGCATCTCCACACTTCATCCCGCGATATATTGTGTTTATACATGCCGGCCATCTAGTGGTCAAAAACATGCTGTTCCAGGTACCAACTATTTACAATGGGGATGCTGAAACCAATGGATACAAATTACGAGATTCAAACACATCAGAATCTCTGTCATTTCTTGTGGACAGAACACCAAGTTGACAAGAACCTTACCTGACAAGCCTGTGAATGAGTGCCCGTGTACTCTCAGTGATTTCATCACTGTTTTCGCTGTTGAATGAGTTCAGCACCAAGTCAAGTGAATAAAATCCAGGAGCACTCGGCAGTTTGTTGACAATGTGTGCATTTAGCTTCTCTGAAGAAAAGCAACATATTATAAAGTACCCAGCTCACTAGTGAAGTTGCACGTTCTCCATAAGCACATTATTAGTCATCCATCTGCTGACTACTTTGACATTGTATATAGATTTAGACATTGCCTACCCCATTTCGTTTTGATGCACCTCTGGCTTCCAATAATTAAGCTAAGTGTGATACAAGTTTTTTAATAAATTAATAAATATTTATCTACATTATATGCTAAAATCATTATGCAATCCAGGATAAAATGTTATGAGTAATATCTCATTCACTAAATATTTAGTATAAATATCTTACAAAATATTCTTTCGTATCGTGCTGGCTTGGGTGTATGTAGAAGCACCTACACGTGGACAATGCATATATGTGCCAACCTAGAGTGGTACACACCTATTAGATTAGATTAATTTATAAATCTTGGAAACAAAAGCTACCTGTTGATAGCCAGGCATCTATAAACAATAGAACTTGGGCAATTTCCATTAAATATTAAAATAAGCAGTAAATTATTGATTTTTTGGGGAAAGTATTGATAGGAAAGGAATCTAAACTGTCTTGCACTATGCATAAATTATTATACCAATTATCTGTTAAAAATATCTTTGAATCACCCCGGATTACTCATGTTAAATACATCGAAAATAGCACTGGCTTACATAACTTGTGGTTAAATCAAGAAACAGTGTATGTTAAATGGCTTATGCAGAGACACAGAGGTGAAATGTAATTTTTTTTTTTTTAATATTCAAAATGTGTTTCCACTGTGTTCTGAGAGCTTTGGATATTTATTATCTATAAAGTTCACTTCTATAGCAATTACATACCTCTAAGTCACTTTTATTCATAGATAAAGAATGCCTCTTTCAAGTAATAAATCCCATTTTTCAATCTTTGACGGCCGTTTTCTCAAAAACATGTTTTCTGCATTTGGAAAAAGGATATCTCTGTGAGTAATTATGCTATCCAAATAAGGTTTTGAATGTTGCATTCAGCTTACTCTACTCTGCCCAATGACCAGAGACATTTCAAAAATCATCAATAGTTTGAAAAATAAACCAATATCTGTTGACAAAAATATATGATCATAAAAATTATAATCATATACATGTTCAATAAAGAAAGGCAGTGTTTCTCAATTTGCCAATATTTGCTAAAAATGGCGGACATTTTGTTTGTTGCCATGGAAACAGGGGGTCTGGCTGAAGAGTTCAATATATTTTTTACTCAGTAAGATCCATTCTATACTTTATGCAATCAACAACACAACACAGATATAGAGATATGAAAAGGCCAAATGAATGACGTTTATTGTGGGGATTAAGGGTAAGCCCACTTTTCAAAGAAATGTAAAACAAAGAAATGTGGGCTCCACAACCCAACGCCAGGCTGACTACGCCCCATGCGAGCCTCCTGGACGTCGGGTTCAATAGAGCCCACATTTCACCACAAAGCAGTAGCAGTATTCCTAGAACAAATAAAAGAAACAATGGCATTACTATTGTTATGGAACACCCTTAAACCAAATAGTATAATGCCCTACATGCTATCACGCAGTCTATGAATACAACTACCTGCTTAAAAATACACTAGCTCTAACTGGAATAACTACAAAGGTGGGGCCAATTCGCTACACGAACAGTTCTAAAATCCAAGGTGGAAGGGAAGCGAGCTGCGTCCCAGCGTTAAAACCCGTGAACACTTCTGGGAAAGCCAAAACTCCCATGTCCACTATCGCAATCAAAAAATGGGAAAGCTTTGAGACATGAACACCCCACTTCCACCAAAGATATACAATTGCTGCGAACAAGTAAACATACCACAGGGAGAAAGATGGGGAGGAGGGTGGGACAAATTTTCAAAGCGCATCCACTCCGTATGTTTTCACAAAACGAAGTGGCTAGTCCAAGTTTGAAATCTGTAGCGTCGCGCAGCTGGTGCGCGCTGATTGGTTCAAAATATGGAGGCAGCAAAGTGGGTCACAGAGCGCGTCACCCAGCTCTGCTGGATTAGCCTAATAGAATAAATTAGCAATGGACCAATCATTAATTGTATGTGGTGTTGCTCGCATAAAAACCTATATGCAACATTGGCTGTGCCAATGTTGCATACTCCCATTTATGCAATCAACAACACAACACAGATATAGAGATATGAAAAGGCCAAATGAATGACGTTTATTGTGGAAACAATTGCATGATTTGCACAA
Organism: Lamellibrachia columna; assembly: GCA_963662155.1. NCBI lineage: Eukaryota > Metazoa > Annelida > Polychaeta > Sabellida > Siboglinidae > Lamellibrachia > Lamellibrachia columna. Next base: position 43,439,159 of record OY759271.1, read on the forward strand.
ATTAAACAAATTTCCTATTTAACTACCGTGTGTGGCCTTAAGCGGTTGTCAAATTAAAACTTACTGATCAGTATCATCATCAGCATTGGGGTAGAGATTTTTCAATTGTGATGGGTGTACAATGTACAGTATAATTAAATATTATTTTAAAATGGAGAAATATTTGCTTGTTCTATCACCAGATTTGTTTAGACCTGTGTGTTAAAGTTGTACTTGTAATTATTGGTTGCCGATTCAATAAGGCAGGTCCAGTGAAATTGGCAGACGAGAGAGATATTTTGTATTCTATGTAATTGTAATAATATTGGGGATGAGTTTCATTATTTGTTTAAAAGTAATTTTTTCAAGAAGCTAGACAAGTTTATTTCTAGATATTATTTTGTGAGGCCGAATAATGGATCAGTTCTTTGATTTTTCAAGCCATGCAAAGCTAATTAAATGATGAAAATTCATTCAGGAGATTTTAAATAGTTTTACTTTGTAAGTTGTAACACTTTTTTACTTTGTATTTTCGCTGTTTACAAATGTAAACTATTATAGAAGGTTGGATTACATACACTTATAGCCATCTCACATTGCAACATTTGTGTAACCTATTAATGTTTTTGAGAATAAAGTTGAATTGAATTGAATTGTTAACAATTTTTTTTAATTATAATGAATTTCATCTAAGGAATTTAAAAAAATCCATGAGTTGTGGGTAAACTGAAAGAGTTGGCGTGTATGACAAAGGCACTGCAGTGATGAGTAGCAGAAAGACTCACCTCTGTTGTGAATGGGCACACAATAGAGTGTGCCCTTCACTGATGCGCTACTCGCCTCATTTCTTGACGGTGGCACAAACACTGCTCTTTTACCTGCAACATTTGACACTTTGGTGGAACACAGTGTTACATGCAGCACAATTACAACAACAGAGGACGTTCACACAGAGCGCAGGATGTTTATATGAGACATGCAGCACAACTGCAAACAGCGGAGGATGTTCACATAGAGCGCAGGATGTTTATATGAGACATGCAGCACAATTACAAACAGCAGAGGACGTTCACACAGAGCGCAGGATGTTTATATGAGACCTGCAGCACAACTGCAAACAGCGGAGGATGTTCACACAGAGCGCAGGATGTTTATATGAAACATGCAGCACAACTGCAAACAGCAGAGGATGTTCACACAGAACGCAGGATGTTTATATGAGACATGCAGCACAACTACAAACAGCAGAAGATGTTCACACAAAGCGCAGGATGTTTATACGAGACATGCAGCACAACTGCAAACAGCGGAGGATGTTCACACAGAACGCAGGATGTTTATATGAGACATGCAGCACAACTGCAAACAGCGGAGGATGTTCACACAGAGCGCAGGATGTTTATATGAGACATGCAGCACAACTGCAAACAGCGGAGAATGTTCACACAGAGTGCAGAATGTTTATATGACACATGCAGCCACTAACAATATGACAACATTTCTGATTAACATTTAAATCACAGTCTAATTGCTTTATGATGAAACATTTCAAACAAGGACACTCAGTTAGTCTTTCTCGCACAGGAAGTTGTAAAGAACACCCCTTCATTATCTCGCCATGGAAAACTTAAAAAGCACATTTTTGTATTCAAATATCAACCAGCTTTACTCCAAACAGCATTTGTGGGGCTAATGCAGTGTTTTAAAATACTTGGTATACTCATGATGGTTCCATAACTGTTGCAACAAACCTTTAAGGCCACCTAGTTCAGCCCCGGTCAAGTTGTACAGATATGTAAAGAGTGCATCTGCTGGTTCCAACTCAAAGCTGATAGTTGTCTTAGGAAATTGCTTGTTGGAGCCTTCATTTTCAGATGACGACAGTTTCCCATCGATGAGGAGCAGGTCATAGGCTTTAGGGTCAAAATCCCTTGAAACACTGCCAAAATACTTTGGCCGCAATACTGCAATCACTGCTTCCATCGTGAATATCTGGAAACCATAGACAACTCAAGTAATAATGTTTAACACTAAACTTTGTCTGCCAGTGAGGTGAGGTTTGAAGCTCCAATGACTGGATACAGTGTTCTTTTCTTTTATTATGGTGTGTCCCAGAACCAGTCTCTTCTAGTCTGTCTTCTGTCAGCCTAGGACCTCAGGCTCAGACTAGCGCCACTAGGATAGGTTGCATTACATTAGTAGAAGTAGTATCTGCTGTAGCAATATCTTTACAATCACACATATATATATATGCTGGTTACAGCAAAATTCAGCATACTCAATTAAAATATACAGTTTTCACAAAAATCTTTAGTGCTTTACTTTAGAAATGCTTGCACTTTGAGTTGGTGGAAACACATGCATTTAATTTGGAGCTTCATATGAATTGTACTGATCACAACAAACAGCACAGATCCGAATTGTGTCCATGGCCGCCTGTCACTCACTGCCAGTGCCAGTAGTTGTGACTAGCCTTAGACATGGGTGTCGGATGTTTTGGCCCATAACGGGTTCGGCCCATGGGCCAAACCAACTGTTTTTGCAACCGGTGAACTATGTAGTGTTCTCACTCAAATGGGCTGAATCAACCGTGTATACAACAGATGCCAGCGGGCTCCATGGGCCAAAACGACTATCATATTCGAACTGGGAAATGGGCTCTGCCTCTGTGGGCATGGACCTTGTTTAATATTACTTTGTTATTTTCACTAATTTGACCGACTTGGCTATTTGCGACTTGCGTATTGCAACTGGGAAATGTCATATGCTAAATTATATATATATAATTTTATACATATATATATATATAAATATATACAGAAAGCGCTTGACATTATGAAATCATGATCCAAACTGAAGTAATTAATGCCTAAATGAAATGTCTATGAATAAAAAATAATAATTTGTATATAATTGTGTGTGCGTGTGCATGCACGCATGTATATATATATATATATATATATCCAGGGGGTCTCAGAGGTCTCAAGACCCTCCTACGCCATGGAGGGAGGGTCTTGTGTCTGTGGTAAATATTACAGTAAAGGACAACGTATATAGGCCTACATCGACATATATATATGTATGTATAATTATATATATATATATATATATATATATATATATATATATATATATATATATATATATATAACCATCCATCGGCAAGGGTTGAACCCGTCATGAGCCGAAACATCCGGGACCCTTAAACATTAGGCTTAGCCTTAGACTTGGACTTAGTCAGGCTAATGCCAGTGGTGCCAAGGCAAGGCCCACTGCTAGGCAAGGGGCAAGGCCCAGGCCAGGCCAGGGCAGGTTGGGTGTGGTGGGTGTGGTCTCATGGAATGAGAAGTGACTCAAATAAAATGTTCAAATATATACTGTAAAACAATATAATAATAATATTCTTCAAAAGCGTTACATAAATATACGGCTATATAACGTGCATTACCTTAATTCGATTCCATAAACATTGACACCTTCCATCAGACGTACATCCATGTTTTGGTGTAAGGGATCATACAGTTTAGTTAGATAACGTATATTAATTATTTAGTATTTTAGGGGGCAAGAATAACATTTATTCTACAACTTAATGATAATAATATTTAACAATGGCACAACTGTATAACATGGTTTGACAATATATGAAACTATGCACCCGAGTTAATCGAATGTGTTACAAAATACTTTAGGATCCCTAAATGTTCAAATGTAATATCGTTAGTTAGGCTGTATAGTTATTATTAATTGTCACTGCGTGTTGGCTAGTGACCGAATTTTAACCAATATAAAATTTTCCGTTGCGTAATGCTGTTACTGTTCTTGAGTTAATTTTTTTCGCAAGTCGCCTATCTGTTTACACATGAGTTGGACAATTGGGTTGCATACATATATCATATACCTTTCCCAGCTTTCTTGGCCCCTTTACTTATTTTCTTCTATGCCGAGATATGTGACGTCAATAAAATTGTACATTATTCGCATCTGGCAGACGCTATAGAACTCCTCCGTGCAGGCTTAACAGATACAAATACTCAGTTGTGCCACTGTCCATTAAACAACTCAACGCACCCAATAAGGAGAAACAGCTAATTGTACCCCTGTACAAAGCAATAGTTAGACCACATTTGGAATATTGTATTCAAGCATGGAGGCCGTATCGTAAAAAGGACATAATAGACAAGCTAGAAAGAATACAACGAAGAGCAACCAAAATTATTCCAGAATTGAGAGACCTTAGTTATGAAAGTCGCTTATTACAATGTGGTTTGACAACACTAGAGACCAGGAGACTAAGAGGAGACCAAATAGAAGTATTTAAAATAGTGAACGGTTATGAGGATGTTGATAGGAATATGTTCTTCAAACTTAAAGAAGGCAGTAGAACCAGAGGACACAAAGCAGCATTAGTTAAGGAGCAGTGTAGGTTGGACATGAGAAAGTACTCTTTCTCACAGAGGGTGATAAATGAATGGAATAAACTGCCAAATGATTGTGTTAATGCTAGTAGTGTGAATATGTTTAAAAATAGTGTAGGCTGTGGGTGGTAAGCTTATGCCTAAATTAAGAATAGACCACTGTAAGGCAAATTTGAAGATAAAATTGCGTTTATTACAGTTTAACTACTAAAATTATACAAAACCAAGTTTCTCAGTCCTTGCACAATTTGCACTACTGATCTAACTTCGGTACCTCATCAAAGTATAAAATGTCAACCGAAAGTTCAAAATACAACCAAAAGCAAGAGCGTTAAGAACAACCATAAAAGATGAAAGAACAGATGACATTAAACACAATAATAAAGACGACTCAAAATAAGACTTAAAAGACGTCTTAAAAGACGACTTAAAAGATGTCTTAAAAGACGACTTAAAAGATGTCTTAAAAGACGACTGGCCACAATCAGGAGTGGGCCAGGACTTGCGTTCGCCTGTACAAATACAAACCAAACCAGTAAGCTATTTGCATATCATAGTGTCCAGTGTAAGATGACACATCAACATCTGTTAAATACCATAGTTCCAACACATTGGTGTTGTTCACAATATTGTATGTAAAATACCTGTTATCTTATTCAGTACTAATATATAATCATACTTGTCGGTATTAATGTAATACTAGTACTCTACATGTAAAACACCCTTAATATAATAAATTCAACAGTCAACAATGTTGTCAATTTCACATGTGCATGCCCTGACTAGCCTAGCTGTTATTCCACTGTTGTTTACAAGCAAGTCTTGGACACTGCTCAACTTACGTCTCTAGGGAATACTCAAGATCAGCCCTCTCCCAGCCACCTCCTAGAGCAATTAATCAATGTAACTTCAAAGGGAGAGAGGGCACCAGACTGATCCTGGCTTAACTGTAGGGACAGTTACATAATACCTATATACATGCACAATTTATGCTTGCACCATGTCTATCACATCTTATAACATATTAACTATAACAGTGGCACCACTAAACATGATCAAAACTTAACTTTCTAATTTACAAGCTACTGACTGGAAGTGGTCAAAATCTCATTAAGCCCTGTTGGGCATTCTTCCCTAAGGTCCAATGACCACTTATTCCTGATCTTCCACATATTAGTAATCAAAGTCACCACTAAGTTATTATAACTGATAAAGTAAATGCCTTGACATAAACAGATGGACAATTCTCTATCACACAGTATGATACAATTATAAATTGAAAACATTGCTTAATAAGGTAGAAAACATCATTTAGGGACTTACCAAAACATAGTTGTCATTAACTGTAGAATCACGCCTGGCCCACTGGGGCAGGGCCCCTTTCACTGACCACAGGTGACCCCTGTCTCTAGGGTAAAATTTATGTTTAAACAACTGAATTATTAGTAATAAGACCAACTACCTACACAGTAAATACAACTAATTACAGGACAAATAATCATAGCAATAATAGTTCACTAACTATATTCTCTAAATTACATTACATTACCCTGGGTGCTGCCATCATGTGGTGGGTAACTAAACTACTCGAACCGACAAGTGACTATGTCACAATAGAATTGACAGATATTTGATAAGGGTGGGCTACACATAGATGAGAAAATTGTTGGACTCTCGATAATGCAATGGCTTCCTTGTCCACTTTGCCATCTGGAACTTGTTGTTTGGGATGGCAATCTTGTTAAATCTTGTTAAATCTTGTTAAACCCTGACCGTTTGACTCCATAGGAGTGTTGGCCAGTAATACTACAAGACAAGACAAGACTCATGATGCCTGCTGCAACAGTATCACTTGTCGTTCCTAGCATAACGATTAATGTGTATGCATGCAATGTATATATTGTCTAATCATATTTATGTGTGTATTTATTTTTATTATTATTACTATTATTTTAGTATGCTTCACTGTCTACTTATCTGCCGCTTTTTTAGAATGGTTTTATGTATATATTGCAGTCATGTCTGTTCTTACCCGAGACAAATTTCTCAATTCATTGTTGAGACAATAAAGAATTATCTTATCTTATCTTATATTGTATTTATCGTTAAAGCGAAACAAAATGCATGGTTTAGGCACCTAAAGAAATTAATGAAAATAACCATTTGTAATTACAACCAAGAATAGCAAGCCATATTGTTTACTCGATCAGAATATATGTTCTAAGTGGGAGAAAATGTTGCATAAGTTGAGTTTATGCACAAACAGCTCATGCTGTTGGCATGTATTGTAGTGTCTACGAAGTGTCTACGAAGAGATTTTAATTTGGTGAGCAAATTTTGCCAACATACAAGCACTCGTGACGTAGGGTTATCTAACAGCTAGTACGACGTACACGGCCCGTGTGTTCAACAATTAAGGTTTTCCTAGCCGCTAGCGTGATATTCTCGATTGTGTTTGTAAATGGTTATGTTTTAGTGCCAAGTAATTTTTATTTAGCTTATTTTAGGTGCATAGCCATGCATAGCCATTATTATTATAGGCCGAAAAGCATGATTTTATTTATTCCCTTTAAATTTGCCTGTTTACAATCCATCGCTAGCATCCGTTTGCCTACTTTTTAATGCAACACAAGCTTCCTCTATTTTGTTTACCTAGACACAAACATTATTCTCTCTCTTCTCCATTTAGGCCCAAATATCATGTGGCGGAGATAATTGAAATTTTAGACGCAATTTGTTTAACGAATGACAAATAATTTAAATAATTTAGTCGTCCATCGAAATTTACAGGATGGTATAGTCTCAAGATGGTATATTGGCCATAACAGCATTGTTTATAAAACAAAACTTGTAAAGCAAGGATAAAAAACTTGTAAATAGTTGCGTACAACATATATTATTAAAACAATCGTATGCATAATAACAATCGTATGCATATTTTTATTTTAGTTATTGTGTTATCCGCAGCACGGCGCGCATGACGTCACTTTGGCCCAATCTTTCGTGGTTGTCCGGTCACGTGTGTTGATGCGTTTAAAAATTTCAACCGATTTGTGTGTTTTTCGCGGATAACTCGGGGCGTATATGAACACACTTGTTGTGGTAAGGACAGCCAATTTTCATTTACTACATATTTGCTGTAATGATTTAACAAGGAAGAAGTACAAATTCCCAATGACTTTGAAGCGATTCCACAACAATCGCCTGGAATATTTCTGCAGTGACTGCTTCGAAATTGGCGGTGTCCGAGACGAACTAGCACCGTCTGTCAAAATTACGAATTGCTGGAAGACGGAAATGCTTTCCGATAATTTAGTATAGTTTACAGTACTCACAGGAAAGAGGTATCCAACGAAAGTTTAGTCATGGATGCGTTAGGAAATAAGTTTCAAATGGTTGTTTTTGGGCCCCCTTCGAATGATTTGCGTCGTCGATATTTGATGATTTTGGGCTTCAGCCAGTTTGGTGTTATTGTGTTATTAATGCCACACTATATATTTCTTCTTCCTCCATGCTGTCTTTTTTATAGTAATTATCTGGTTCACAGATGGGAAATTATAACAGATGAATAAACAAGTTAACAAAGACCCAAACTTACATTTTTAAGTTAAATTACGTTATGAGGACCACATTGGTTTTTAGAAATAAGTGTAAACCAGAACAATTGGTCATTTAAAAGTGACACGTTTTAAATTAGGCTGTTCCTATAGGTCCGGATCCGGACGTAGTGCAAAACGGCTATTGGTCCGGCACCTCATGTGCGCATGCGCAATTAGAGCCTGCTGGTAAATATAACAGCAGCTAAAGTTCCGTCACTTCTGGACAGCGTATTAATTAGTATTATTATCCAGTATTAAAACAGTGCAGCACTAACTGCCGCACTGTAGGCCTGTGTATTGGTCTTCGAAATGTCGAGGAATATTGTATGATCATTGTTGTCTAATTTAACAATTATGTAAGTGACAGTGCTAAGTGCTGCTAACTGAGTCTTCTTCTGAAGAAGTTTGGTGACTCAAGTCAGACAGCCTGCACCAGTATTGTTTTGTGCCAGTTTGTAGTGTAGTTAAAGTATGAAGGGGATATTGAGCCATGGACATTGGCATGTGTTAATCCACCCTCTCAGCAAACATTAGTTGTGGACTTGTGGTCACTGCCAGCCACAACTTGGCTAACAGTGTTCATTGATTCATATGTCATATCTGTTTAATGGTTATATTTCTTTTCTCTTATGTTGTGCTATAAAATGTATTTTGAAAAGTATTTTCAACTTAAATACATTTAACCATATTTGAATACATACCCTGAACATTTGCATTTGAATGCGAATTGTACCTTCGAATGGAATGCAACCCCCAGTTTGGTCCCAAACATAAAGAGGTTTTTTACAGTTTTCCTCATAAAAAATGTGATCAACTGCCATTGCATAGTCAATTCTTCCTGAATTATGTAAATTAATTCACAATGTTTATTTTTAAAATACGTTATTACTATACAGAGTTACTATAATATCATGCAAGATGTCCGGTACTCGTACTCGTACTTTACTCATGAAAATGTACTCGGCCGCAGGTCTGCTATGTATAAAACGTACTCATTGTCAATCATTAAAGTATGAAGATATACCTGTCTGCTTAAAGATGTCTAATGCTTTTGAGATCGTTGGAAGAAGAGAAAAGACTTAGCAATTTTTTTCAAATAATGATGTATCATTAACTTTGAGCATATCGGATAATATTCCGGTGTTTAGCACTTTTTTATTATTGATTCGTTGACCATCTGGATGCACACATGCTGGGAATACGAGGCAGAAAGAGTGCTGGACCAATAACTGGACAGTTGTGCTTACAGGTCCGGAGCGCTAGCAACTTCGTTTAAATTAACAATGTCGTTGTCGGCTCAAGTCTACGAGGCATGATGTCGGACCAGTAATACAGCTACAGGCCTATGCAGTAGAAAAATTAAGGCAGTAATTAAAAAAGTTATCAAATCTTTATACTACCAAAAAACTGCAATTTTAAAATCATGGTTGAGCAGGGCTTCATATTTGAAAACAACAGGCGAGCAATCAATCGCTCGCCTAAATATACCAAATTAATTTAGGCGAGTGATTTGTTAGTTGTTTTGTTTACCATGTGGTGGCGCCACCATTTCCCATTCAGATTCTGTCGTTGTCGCCATGAAATTTTAATTGGTGCTTGTTGGCGCTGACTTTTGTACAAAGAAATAAATGTTTACTACGTTTGCCCATACATTCTGATTGCAATTGGTGAAACGGTTTTGAATTGCAACATGTCATTGATTACCGTAGGCCGTAGCCTGGGCAAAGCCAGTGGCAGTGGCCGTGGTACTGTGCCCGGGCCATGGCCACGACACGGTACTGACTTCGTGTGCGACTTCGTTTAGGTGGTTTGAAAATTGCAATTGAAATTCACAAATACGATTATACATATAAGAATGACATGTATAGTCATAAATCATAAATGCAGCTTAGTAGGCAACACCAATATAAACTAGTGTGAAATGACATGATTCCATTGCATCACAATGCCAAACGTACAACTCAAACTCAGTGCGCCAAAAATATGAATTTGTCATCCGCACATGAAACAGTGAATCAATGTTAAATGGTACCTGATATGTGCGTCGTGAATTTATGTGTTCCGAGCAGTTGAAAGACGAAGTGTCAATGTCTGATCAACTTTTACACTCTGTGTCAACTCATATAAATTTTCGGTAGTTCATATCCAGGTTATTATTTTCGATTCCCATTACTGCATAGTCGGTTAATCGGATCGTATCGAAATATTGTTGATCCCTTAACTATTCCATAACTGTACATGTATACATGTATTTTATTCAGTTCGACATACAACATTATGTGACATTTACACGCCATCGCAGACTTTCCTAGTGAATCTAATACTCAAGAAAGTACTTGTCAAGACGAACACTTGCAGGCAGCGAGCGATTTTAACAATTGACGCGAGCGATAAATCGCTCCCTAGATTATTGATTTGCATGAGCGATCGCTCGCCTCAAATATGAAGCCCTGGTTGAGTCATAAAGCTTTTAAAAATGGTTGTCCTTTACACACTGACAATGTAGCATTAACTTTGTCTGCTGCCATAGTCCTTGTCCCATCTACCTGACAAGTTGGCCCATAGGTTCTTTCACGCTATTCTAACATGAAAGCACCCTTGTCAAATAAGGAAATGCCCGAGTTTAGATGGGCATTTCCTTATACATTTTATATTCTATACTTCATCCATATCGGCCCAGACAGCATCCAAGGCCACAAGCTGATGTGGGTGGGAAATGGTGTTGGTCGTTTCGGCATTATACAGGCCTCGACATTAACACTGGCCCCGCGCCTTTTTTGGGGCTGTCTGACCAGTTTGGGCCACAAGTTTCCATATTTTATTGGCCCTGTGGGCCAACAGTTTCAGCCCGTTTTTATCCCATTAGTCACATCCACAGATCATCGTATCAATCGCTTGTCCTTGCCTTGCCACCCTGGCGCTACAATTAAACACAACCTTCATCTCATCTGGTTTCGTGTAGTTGCCATCTTGTTTTGATATGTATGAGCCTCACAAAAAAGTCTGCATGATGTCGCTACTAGCGACAACGTTCAGACTTGTGAAATGCAGATGCCTATATTTTACTAGGGTTGTGTCGTGTTACCAGTATAATATCTTATATAGCAGCATTTTCTTCTGCACCGTACATACTGGCTATAGCGATACGCTTTTGATGTACCGATTTCATATAAACTGACTGGTTTACAGACTGCCCACTAGGTGTCACGGCAGCGTCTAACATACATCCCAGGACCAGCTAGGGCGTAGATAGCTAAGTTTACCGTAACTTTGTACTTCAGTCCAAAAGTTTATATTCGAAAGAAATAAACTCAGTTGTAACAGGCATAGTTATATACAATGTCAGGTCCGGTTCGCTAGTCGTATTTTCGAGTATATGCACGCGGTGGCATCACCCATCGTTCTCAAAACACGACCTGCTGCGGCTTTGACAAAGGGCATCTGATTATCAAATGATTCCTGCAGAAACATTGTCTGCCATACAGAATACAGACTGAAAGCATGAACATAAATCACCAACGGCAAAATAAATAACGGCCAAACTTGCATCTTTCAACTTGTAATGCAATTAATTGCAAAAAATAGTGTTTTTTTGGGGGGCATTAACTTTTAACATCTACTGGCCCGACAGGCCACTGGGTACAAAAGCTTAATGTCAAGGCCTTATTATACATTTATAATATCAGTAATTTCCTTTTTTTAATGGAAGAGACCACTGAGTGATAGTAAAAACCACTATTTTTAGAATTCCTCCACTGACACAAAAAGTTACTGGCTGGGCCAATACCACTATAGCCCAATCCACTACTGACATAGATTTCTGGGAAGTGGATTGAACACATCGTTTACGTGGGCCGAATTCACAGTTGGTCAAATCATCCGGGACCTGTTGTTGTAAATGCTTCAAGGTCATGTACATAGTACATATAAATAATGACACCAAACTTTCCCCACAGCACTGTTTTTTCAGAAGACTCGTCACCAAACACACTGCAAGATATTGCTTTGTAGGACGATGAAGCAATGTTCCATTAACTCTTTATCCCAGAGGCCCATCCAAAATAAGCTTCCTAGTTAGTTCCCAAGCAAGTTATCTTTTGCACCAATTTCATGTTTTTTGTCAGAACGTTCCTTGTTCATGTTGTATTTGTTATGCTTTATGTGTACGAGTGAAAGGAGATGAATGTGTGGAATATGTGTCATATTTATTCCTACTGTTACTGCCTACATAGTGTTTTATGTACTGTTTTCATGTATTTTGTATGACCACAAAACAAAGTTCTCTTTTGAGAAATTCAATAAAGTATCTTGTATCTTGTCAGCAAGTACCATAAACGATATATGAAATGAAAGCTAATTAGATTATCTTTTGAATGGTGTGAATTTGATAAATGTCTAAAATTTAAATAGAACCTGTAGGAAAAAAAACAGGAAGGGTCCTGGGCCAGAACACATACGTGCACATTTTGTGACGTCATAGGAATATGTGTACGTGTACTCAAGATAATTCGATAGGCTTATGCTATAACTATATAAAAAGTCGTTGTCTGGATAGAATGGGTAATATGTAAAAAGTCGTAGTTGAGATAAAATAGGTAACTAGGTAAAAAGTTGTAGTTGGGATAGAAAAAGTTAAAAATTCAGTCCATATAGTGCTTTAGCTGGCAATTGCCCTGACATTACCAGATAGATGCAATAATGCACAGTATTTAAGTTCAGTTCACAATTTGATTTTAACTTAAAATTTAAGTTATATATTACACAACAGCTTCTTTTGCTCTGTCGTCACACATGAGCACAACCCGAAGCATCTATGAGTAAATGTTATATTTATTAGAATAGCGCATAACATTGTTTGCTGAAGTTTGTTTTAAAGGTAACTATTTTAATTGTATCATATTTTGTTCTTTATTTGTTTAAATTTATATATGAAAAGTTTCAAAATTTTTACTCAATTAAATTTCTTCCCAATTGCAATTCAATTCAGAATTGTACATTTGATTTTGCTTGCTTGATAATTTGTTCTGCACAAAATATATAACAAGATTTGCCATCCAAGCCAAAGGCCCAGATGGCAAGTGGACAAGGAAGCCATTGGCTTATCGAGAGTCCAACAATGTTCATCTACGTGTAACCCGCCCTCCTGCGATGTGTCAACCCTGTTTATAAACATATTCATGGTGCTAGAAGTTATAAAATCCATAGACAGGTGTAAGCTATCTCAATATAAGATTTTTTAAGAGTTTACATCTGCTAAAAAAACTAAACACTTGATGTATTGTGTTTGTATGACTCTGGGTATATTTAATATATTACCAATAAAATTAACAACAACATGTACAGGGATCACTAGTTTATTTTAAAGTCTATAATGTAATAAAACAAGGTACTGAGTCTGTCCCACGTTTCATGGTTATGCCACTACTGCTTGACTGATCAGAAGATGACAATATCTTTTACATTCCGCCACTTTGAAAGCACAAGCTGGAAGTCAAATTCTGGTTTGAAATTACTTAACAAAAACAGGCTGTCTTGTCAATAGCAACACTTCAGTTGTCGACGTCGCCGACAACGTCTCCAATGTCACCGGTCTCAGCACTCTCGGGCATGTTTTTGTAATTCAGCAACAACAGTCTCAGCTATTGTTTGTTACTTTTTAGCCCACCTGACTAAGGTGCCTTGTGAATGAAGAGGAATTTGTCTTTTTTGGCAGCATCATTATGGCATTTGGCTCGATGAGCGACAAATTAGGGGAGGACTATGTGTTCACCCTAGTGGACAAATGACGTACCACCCTAATGGATAAGTGAATACCATCTAAGCAGCAAAAAATAAAATTGCAGAGCAATACAATTATCCACCGCGACTCAGGATAAAATATTAATCGTGCGGTACTGAAATCTAAACGTGCTTGTTTGCGGTCGAACACTGACTGCACTTTAATTTTCTCAGTTAAAAACGTTGGTATTATATATATATATATATATATATATATATGTGTGTGTGTGTGTGTGCATCACTAGGGCACACACTGCAAAATACAATGCGGCATTAAAAAATATGATGCGCCAATGCCATTGCCAGATCGATCCCTGAAAAAAGTATTTCTTTGAATGTAGTGAGTCAGTTACAGTGGCTTTCTGAGAGAATGACATGATTCATATGTTGGATGCAGGTTATAATTGGAAGTGTAAATAATTATCATTGCAGTCGTGATCAATCCCCAATCTGCTAATTGGTGAGCAGCTGAAGAGCTCAAATCCCCTGCGTTGTAGAGAGAGGTCTTGTGTTGTGTGGGAGTGTGTATTGATTCAGTGGTGGTGTTTCAGGAGGAGGAAGCCACCTTGGTCTATGTAGGCATCACCCAGCAGAAGCACCAGAGACATGGGCGACGACAGTGACTGGTTGAAGCTGCCCACAGATGATAAATGCACACACAAAGTAAGTGAAAGATCTAAATGGTTCAACATGGATGCACACTGTATTTGAACTAATCTTGTGGGTTGGCCAGTGGCGTAGGTTCTGCCTCGCACCATTCTAATATCTAGGTAGTGTGGACATTTCTAATTTTACGAAGGATGCATTATTGTCGATTTTAGAGGCATTTCAAATGGAGTGTAAACATTTTACAAATGAATCATTCCAGGTGAAATCAACCAATGGTCAACAAGTTGATATCTCAGAATTTACTTAAATTTTAACCAATGACTAAGTAGCTATAGTTGAGCACTTCTGAAAAAAGAACTAATTGTTTACATGCAAATTGTGTCTGTAATGCCCTATGATGCGAAAAACAATCATGCCCATTATTTTGACCTGTTTTTATGTGCCTCTAACTTGATAAGTTTACAAACTACATATTTTTAATTTTTTGAACATGTACATATATTGGTACAGATTTCCTACACAAAATTAAGAAAATAATAGGGACAATGCCAATGGGTAGAGTATGCCGCTGGGTGCACGAAAATGAAAAAAAATCTGAAAGTGATTTCAGCAGTCTGTTTTTCATTGTTGTGTTACAATACAGTGTCTAAATTGTTACTCTATATTGATACTGGCAATAACCGCTTAGTTTAGTTGGTGTCTTACTATATTTTGCAGAATAATTTATCCATAAACTTAAACATAAGTCTTATGAAAAAAAATGTTGTCAGGGTTGGCAAGTTTCTGATGAGATGGTAAATACCATGGTATTTACTCCGCCTTGTCAGAAATACCTTTCTGACATAACACCTTTCCGACGTATAACTATAAAGCATCAGAAACTAAAAAGTTGCCATTTTATTTAATGTGTAGACTGTAATTTTAAATCAATATATTAGTACATTATTTTTCTTTCACCATTCCTATGCAAGTACAACTTTTACTCTGTGTTTTATTGTGTTCGAGTTTGCATGATTTGTTAGCACATAATAATGATTACAGAAATAATTGTGGGACCATGTTTTCACTAGGCAGCTAGCTTTTAAAACAACAAGACAGGTGTCAGTCACACTTGGGAAACCATGAAGGAAACTGGCTGGGGTGTGAACTCTTTATCCCAGAGGCCCATCCAAAATAAGCCTTGTTCCCAAGCAAATTTGTTTTTGCAACCAGAGTTGGCGTTGATTTAATCAAATTGATTAAATCATCGATTAATTCAATATGAAAAAATTAAGATATTGATTTTTTCGATTTTTTTCAGATTTTGTGATCACCGAGGCATGACTTTGACCACAAACTGATTGTCTGTGTTGTTGCGTGCTACTGCCAGTTGATTTAACTGTACATATTTTTTAATAAAGTTTAAATTTGTACATAACAACTTTGTTTTAATTCTTTAGAAAGGCTAGGAATGAAATGTTCCGCCCATTGGGTATATTATGATATTCCACATATTTATTTATTTTCAGAACTACATATTATTTCTTATAAGATTTGTCGAGAATGTTGAAAAAATCAAATAAATCGATTTAATCGAAAAAATCCGATTTAATCGATTTTTTTTCAACCCTGTTTGCAACGATTTCATGTTGTTTGTCTGAGCATTCCTTGTTCATGTTGTATTTGTTATGCTTTATGTGCCAGCAAGTACTATAACCTATATGTATGAAATGAAAGCTAATTAAATTATACTTTGAATGGTGTGAATTTTATAAATGTAGGTCCATTCTAACTTTACCATAATATATGTATGCTTTTATAAATGTTTTGAGTTCATTAAAAAAAAGTAAAATTTATAACTACAGTCGACTTCAGATACCATAATAACAATGATTAATTATTTTTTAACCACAAGTATCAGTGACTGAAACTTTCACAAATAAGTTCTGATTCAAATGGTAAAAAAGTATTAAAAAAATTATTATCCATTACAAAGTTATGGTATATTTTATCAAATAAAGTACTGACCAAAAATCAACAAGATGCCACCATTTGTTTTTCACTTTGAAAAATATAAGTTTAAAAAGAAGAACAGCTAAATTGATTGAATTTTTCAACTTACTTATTAAACTAGTGAGCACAAAATTTATTTCAACTTATTTTTCGGGTAGCAAAACGCAACTAGAAAACAGTTATTCTTGGACTGCAATCTATATCACATTCGAGAGTGTCTCTGTGCACGAAATTGTCGAAAACCCATCCTCCGTGGTAATCCTCAAAATCACAGTAGGTTTTCGAATCCTCTACTAGCCAAAGTTGCATCCTGTTGTCTTCAACGTGTGCCGATGATTGGTTCAAAAACCATATGATTACTATTTAAAATATCATGTGAGAATGCATCAACATCGTTGCCATCGCACACGGCATGAATGGCGTTAGCCATTTTACGATAACAATGTAGAAAGTAGTTTCTGACCATTTCTTACAATGTCTCATCAGAAATACCTTTCTGACCGTCAGAAGCCCAAGCCTGATTTTGTTTGCACTGTGGATAGTCCATTATTAGGCAAACAACATGTATTGAAATTTCAGGATGGTGTTCTGCCACATTTATTTTGGAGATTTTTGTCCCATTTGTGAGAAAAACCATTTGGCAGAATAATGATTTTTCAGCTTCAGTATAAAATAATGAGACAGAACACCATCGTGATATTTGTATTATGTTGTTTACTCTAAAAGATGCAGGTAAATAAGTTAAACCTTTTTTCCAAATCATAGATGGAACTAACTCTCTGGTGATTGATGCTACACCATGTATCCACTTTTATTACCAAATTTTGCAAGACCTGCAGAACCCATCAGTTAAGTATAGGCATATTCCAATGTGAAGCTATTAATACCTGCACCTGCCAGGAATATAGCATCATGTGGCTGTTTAAATTGTATTGATTGAATGGGCAATATAATTGCTTGCTAGTTGAGCAGAAATTCAGCAAATACTGCATCAGTGGGTGGACAGACACCCCCGTTGAGCAGACACCCCCGTTGAGCAGACACCCCCGTTGAGCAGTCTCATTTGTCTTATTAGGAAATTATACAAGTTAGTTGCCCTACACAGAGATATTTGTCCCTGTCCACTTCAGGTATTCCGAAGATGTTTACTTCTCCAAAACTGGAGACACAGTGAGGCATTGATCACCAGAGAGCTAGTTCCACATCTGAGTATAAAAAAGTTTTTTCTCCAAAAACCTGCTTGTTTTAGATTACTGCTACCCAAGCATGTCTCAGTTGTTGACTGGCAGAATGCTTGTATGCCTAGTATTGCCTACCTACATGTTGCACACCATTGGAGTCGTAATTGGACAGGCCTATAGCTTCTCCTGGCCGTATCCACTCCAACTACTAGACAACTTCTCTCAGTCCTCTTTGCATCAGGTCATCCAGCTGTACAATACAATGCTAATAATATGGCTATGATAAGCTATAGATGTGTGAGTGCCGCAGAGTCTTTAGCTTTTATGTAGTAATTACAATGGCTGAATTTTTTAATGTAACAAATCTGCCAGGATATGAACCGCAATAGTATCCTTGTATTGAAAACATCATTCAGTTCAAAGATAGTCAGACTAGATGTGATTATGTGCATGCTATTTTATAATCTATTCATTTAGCAAGTATATCATTTACGATTTGCTGCTTTCTGATAAAATACACAGTGAAATGTTGTCCCTTTCACAAGCTTACTGTTTAACCTTTGGTTAATATGCATTTAAACGACACGTTGGTCCACATATTCGCAGGCACGCGCACATACTACTCTAGGGTGAAGCTGTAAATACCTGTTCAACTGTGATGATCCACTGGGTAAATGTTGATCTTGTCTCTAAAGAAAATGGTTACTTTACCAAAGTTTTCTATTCACATGGAACTAATCTATGCTCTTTGCCTGGTCAGTCCCAGTAATCATGAGTCCATGCACTCCTATTCAGATGCTACTTGGCAAACTGTTCACAGTCATTCCACAGTAATTATAGGCCTCAATAAAATGCTGCCTTTGAAATACGCTGATATATCACAGATGCTTGTGGACCTACTAGGAAGATCACTTATATATTAGATGGCATTTTATGAATGATTTCAGATAGGTATGTTGGTTTAAGACATGGCACTGTGCCATGTGGGAATATTTCAGGTGTGCTGTATACAATCATGTAACAACTCAATCCTAATTAGGGTGGTTAGTTGGTAGCCCAACCCCAATCAGTGGGCCATGTCATTGTATAGTGGACTTATGTATGTGGTGTTTATCAAATCTGTTAAGTTTAAATGATTCAGAAAGTATGTTCCCTAGTATTTGATTCTAATCAGCAGACCAGTCTGGACATGTTCAGGTTGAGTTGTATTATTTGGCCCACTGGGGTTGACCAGTTGACCTGGGGTTTCAGCTAGTTCACTGTTGTGGGTCCACATCTAGTCTCAACAACATGGGACTTGCTTGCACATGTCATGCACCATATATCATTATGTATTGTCTGCCATAGTTTTGTTCATCAACATAATTATCTGACACATTTCCTTAATTTTTTTCAAAAGGTTACCCAGAAGAAATCTTGTTTTATTTTATTATTTATATTATAAGTTTTGATATTGTTTGTTCATATTTTATGCATTTTGAACTTGTTTCAGTGTGGTTTTCTATGAAAATACTAGTTAATTTCTTCTGTGCTTGTTTCTTGGACAAATGCACCACTACTTATCTGTCCCACCAGCTGGCCGTCTAGACCAAGTGGGAGGTAAATAGGGCTGTTCACACACATGGGCTTCACTGACATAACTCCCAACTGAGATACTCTGCACATAAATTTTTTTCCAAAAGAACCTTAATTAATAAAAAAAATTATACCATACCCTGTTGGATATCAGCATTTTGGCAGTGAATCCCTCTCGAGACCCATATTGCCTAGTATGCCTTCACACTCAGAAATGAATTGCCTGGATCATAGCACCACCATCAATGCAAGTGCACTTATCTTTTAATTGTGTAATTAATCAAGAACCAATGTGGGCTTCCAGTGTTGCAGGAGTGTAGGCTGTATTGAGTCACTGATTGCTCCTTTAAATTGCAGTGTAACTCAAGTGCTGTCCCAATGGAGACTATTGTCATATTTATGCTTCATATTTAAATAATATTCTGATTTGTGATGGTAACTGGTTTTAGATGTCTGTCTAAATGAGTGTGCCTTTCTTGAGGGAGTGTATGTTACGCATACTGGAGTGCTGTGGAACCATGATTGTGGCTGTGTAGCAGATGTTTACTCTGAACTTACCACAGCTGGCTGTTTGGCGGATATTTACTTGCCAGTCTCTTCAAGATGCTGGTGCTGTTTTGTCTAACTACCCAAGTCTACTGCTAGTTCCCATCTACTGCACTAATGCACCTGTCAGTGTTTGTGCCCAGGCATGGGGAGGCTGGAACGAACCAAGTTATGAAATCCCAAACACTAATTAAAAATGTGTTTGGGAAAATTGTAAATATAGTGGCAAAATATTGTTGGTGGCTTTTAAGTCAACAATTACTACCCTGGGTATTTATTGGTTTCTTGTTGGTATTGTGGTTGCTGTGACCAGGATAGCTTTAAAGTTAATGGATCACATATGGGCTAGAGTAAATGAATACATTCTTCGATCTCCAGTCTCCACCACCCATCTAGCTTCCTCTCTTAGATAGAAAGAATCTGCTTGCTTACAGCATCTATTGCCTTTGGGGTAGCATCTTATACTGGACTGCTGTGGCCTCAGTTACCAGCATCTGACAGACATCGATGTGTAGTCTGCCTCAGTGCTTCTAGGGCATACATCTTGTGCGGCAAAGCCATGACTCATTAAACACAAGAAATCAATATAATTTTTTGCAAGGCTGGTGAGCGCATATAGTGGCTTCCCATGGAAAATTATTGAGCAGTGTTTGGGAAAAAAGGCCAACACTGCATCAAATGCTTGTCCTTAATGTGTAGTGTCATGATCGATGTGTGGTAGATTTCCCAACGGTGTAATGTGTGTATATATTGACCCAGTTTGTACAGACTCAGTCACTGAACAAAGGCACTTCCAGGGACAGTTAACTAGATCTAAGTGGTTAGCGTTGTGCTGCGTTTCACCTCGCATGCAATTATCTCCAATTTATTTGACCAACTTGGCTCCGGACACAGGATTCTCGTTACTGGCAAACACTGCTCAATTTTGCCAAGCTTTGTTAAAGTAGAACAGTGATAAACATGCTCGTGAGAATGTTCAGCTGGTTTAGATGTGAAACAGTTATTATACAGTTGTGTGTATTAACTGCATTTATGTACATATTAAGGCTGTGCCAATGCTAGTCCTTACACACTGATTTTTGTGTCATAGTTTAATGTTTGAATAATTTTTTGCCAACTCATCTACCTGGTAGATCTAAGTTATAAAACAGTTGTCACTGGATATATTATATCTATGGCAATTGCTGCTTGTCCGACAAGATCTATCTGTCATTCAAAATGTTTACTTTGAAATGTTTTTGTGACATGCTTGCAACTATTACACTGATATTTACTGATATATGATAACACACATATGACCATTGTTTGACATTACAATTTACATTATGCACTGTACAGATGTGCTACAAGAATGCCACTCACTGCCATTAAAACATTTAGATGGACTGTCTTCTGGCATAATGTAATTTGGTAATACTTGTAGAAACGTTTTATCATTGTCTTTGTTAAATGTGGTCTTGGACTATGAGATAAATGTTGTATCTGTGATTGTCAGGCATGGAAAGCCCGGATTGCCGGCTACGAAGAGGCCAAGAAACTCTTTGAAACACAGGATGACCCGAAGAGCCCCGAGTTCTCGCGGTACCTCGGCCTCATCAAGAAGTTTGTCACAGACAGTAACGCCATTGCGCAGGAGAAGGCCTTGGACACCGTCATCGTGTTCCTCGAGAATGCAGCAGCAGCAGGAAAGTAGGTCAACATTCGTGCTTCTCTATGCAATCTGAATCTTAAACTTGTGAGTTACACTTAGAAAGTTCTTGGTTGCACTAAGTTATACTTCTGGCCTTGCAATGTTCATCGTGTTTACTGTTCTATAATCTTGTTTCCCATCACTAAGTTGTGATAGCGATCTTGCTCTTATCTGTGCTATCATGGTGGCCTTGTGTTGGTATCTCAATGTTTCTTCATTTGAATAGGTTCAACCTTTGTCTGAAATCACAACTGTCATTCAACCAAACGAGTTGTTAATCAGTGTTTTGTGTGATTTAATCACTCCTGGCACTAATATTTCAATACTGTTCGCTTCAGTTTGAATAAAAAAACTGTAGTTGGTCCCCCACAGTGTGCATGGCTTTAAGGTAGCTGGGACAGCTAACGTGTCAGTTGATTTTTTCCCTGCCACTAATATTTCAATGCTGTACACTTCAGTGTGAATAAAAAACTGTAAACATGCCCTTCCACGTGTTTATCAAATGGCTGGCCAGTGTAACCTGATATCGTAGACGACAACATGTTACAAATACAGATTGAAGGGCCATTGTGGTGGCAAATTAAGAGGACATGTCAATAGTAGAAATGTTTTGTCAACAATACGTAAAACGCCAGTGAAAACAAAATTTCGACACAAAAAACACGATTGTGTTTTCATTAATATCCAAGAAATTATGCTTAATTTACTACAACACTTACTAAGCTGCATTTTGGCATATGGACGCATCTTAAATGTAGGCAAAATTACACGAATTTGAATTACGATTAGTGTAGGCTTTGTGTCAAAAATACACTGCCACTTTAGGTTGTCACTCAACTTTTTGTGAACTTATTCATGGTGGTGTAGCACATGTATATAGTTTATGTTAAAAAAAAATTCCGTAATGTTATCAGTGACACTGTGATACTTATAGGGTGGCTCCTATGACAGTATGTCTTGATGGGAGCCTCTGACCCGTATTTGTTTTAAACTTAAAAGGTTTTTGTTTTAATTAATTATGGTTTTCTATACTGGTTTCAAATAAAGATGTATGCACACTTGTATTATTATGTATGTGTATCTATTTTGTTTCTGTAAATGCATAACCGTAATATATGCCTATTGGTTGATTAGTTGTTTTTTTTTTTTTAAATAAACTTCTTGTTCTTATTTGTGTATTATTTCTTTCCGGATTTTCTCAAAACGATATAATTGTGTGGCTATTTTTTTACTTCTACCAAAATGTTTTTAAAATCTTGTAAAATAACCAAATAAATGAAAAACTTAAAATGTTATTAATCTGGAATATTCAAGTACAATCTGTGAAGAAATGGTTAATTTATCTTAAAAACATCTACTGAACCTATTAAATTCAAGACAAACATATAATAGCCGCCCTCAGCAACCTTAAAGTTAATCAATATTGGTTATCATTTGTAATCTTGGGCAGTATTCTCTTGTCCACTATTTTTAACAACCTGTATTACTAACTGATTTAAACTTTGAGGTGAGCATGATCAATGTGCTGACCAGTAAAGCCTGGAGTAAATTCACCTGATCTAGTAATAGTTTGCCAGTTGGTAACATCTAGGTAGCTTAGCACTCCAGCGAAGCAGAATACACCAACAATGCTGCTCAGCTATGTTTAGGTGGCTGCTGTGCTGCAATAAAGTTGTGTTCTATTTGCGGCTGTTTGGCAACATGAAGTGGGCATGTTGGCTGACACATCTACATTCTAGGCCTCTGGAAATGACTGCTAGGTTTTAATGACAGGTCCTTGCCATCTGACAGCTGCAGTAATTGCATTTGTGTAGCATAACATTAGTCCCATGGTAAAACGCATGTAAAAGCCATGTATCCGAATTAGGCATAGACAATAGCACCTGTTGAAATTTTTCTTTAATGACTAGTTTACCTAATGAATTAGTAGTAATAATAAATAATAAAAATAAACTTTATTTATACTCTCATATCCAGAGTAAGACCCTGTTCAGGAGTGTTTACATTTGAGAATAAAATACTGAATATATATAAATACCATTGGTAGTATAAAAATATAAATTGTCAATAGTTACATTCAAATAAGACATAATAATAATAAAAATATAATAAATATACTATTAATTATATATTAATGATTAAATAACTAGAAAAATATACAATCAGTAGACAATTAAAATAATAAAAATGCTGATAAAAGAGTAAAATGGATGTGTAAGATATAAAACAAGACATTAAACGTTAAATGCTATTATCCCAGTTAATGAGTATGTTATGAAGGACTTTCCTATCCTTGATGTGGATGTACCTGATATACAACTGCTCATTAGCTGTGGTCCGTGTTGGTAGTTGTCACACTTTCAGTGATAACAATAGTTGACAAAAAGTTAGCAGAGTGGGCTATTTAAAATTATGTTATTGATGCACTGGCTATAAACATGCTTGATTTGGTTATTGTATTGATTTACCAATGTAATATTAGTGGAATCAATGATAATATCCTCTCATGAATGGGATGCATGTATGCAGTAGGTACTAACTAATACATAAACACCCATTGGTTTCCATGGCAATAACATGCGTCCCTATCGTGGCCTACCCAAATGTTGTTAAAAAGCCACTGTCCTGAACAACAGTTGTAACTCATCTCTCCACAGTCCAAAACAAACATTTTATTATGGTGTTTCTTTCATGTTTGTTTCTGTATTCCATGTTGTCAGAAATGATTCATATGTAGATACATCATTTCAATGTTTGAGTCATGGTATGCGATATAGGCAGATGCTGTATTGGGCTTTGTTTACATCATTCTTTTGGCTAGTTAGTCAATATTTGCATATCAAACTCACAATCACCCCTATTGTATTTTCTTATAAAGCCTGCTTTGAAATGATTAATTGAGTAATTAAATTCAGTTTCTCAGTTAATTAATGGTAATGGGGTGCAGTCAAGCGTACCACAAGGAGGCAAATATTTATTCAATTAACACTTTTGAACTGTAATTTAGTATGCAGTCAATACATTATTGAATTACTTTATGTATCCTCATCATACACCAACGATATGCCATGACTATTAATGATTTCACATGTTTTTATTAGTGCCAGAATAAAAAAATGGGTTAGGTCAGTACAATAACTAGCAAATTTACCTCCCAAAATAAGCTGCTCAATTCATTCCAGAGCATACCGTTTCACATGTAACCATATAATAAGCGCACACTCTTCAAGCAAATAGGTAAACTTATTTTGAACATGCATACCAGGTGGGAATCCATCAGGATAGTTTACGGCAAAAACAGGAGCGTCACCATTCCAGGGCTGCTACCCTGTACCCAGTTGCTATTAATAGTTTCATGCCAGTTGGAAACCTAACTTTTTGTAGACTACTTGAAAAACATTCACCGTCCTGGAGCTCTGCTAAATGGCTATAGATGGAGTGTAGTTGCGCCCACACTCGGCTGTTAGGGTTACATTCAAAAGGGGGTGTTGAGAAGTAGAAAGGAATACAAATGTGGGCATGATTATGCTCTATCCAGAGTAGTTGACAGGGTGATTGGGTAAACAAGTCAGCTATGTCATGAAGTATTAGGCCCTGTATGTTGTCAGGTTCAGGTTCTGTGTAACTGGCTTACAGTGGTAGTGTGTAGTTTATCATCCACTATTGCTGACTGACCACTAGATACAGTGTCCAGTATAACTGATGTTCAATATGCGTATGAGTGGTGATTTAGCTTCCACTATGTGCCTATGAATTCTATCACTTGGTAATATTTATCTACCACATAGATACTACGTTCCCATGTTGGATAATGTTGGTGTTATTGCTACTTCCGTGATGAAGTCATTAGTTGATCTGTTATTTTCTGCCTGTGTACTTTTTGTGGCAGATCTTGGCAAAACTACCCCATTCCATGCCGATTAAACAGGCTTACCCACACTGACATGATGTACACTTAGCAGTGATGACTGGTATATATATCATCAAGAAAACAATGTAACCAACTTGGTAGTTGGCTTTCTGTTATTAGTTGCATTCCTTAGCAAAGTAATCATGGCTGGTCCAAGTCTCTCGACTCGTTCAGCTAGATGCTTTCTGACTGGCCAGGCATTTAATATTGATACACTGGTATCCGTTGGGGTGTTTCTGGTGGTATAGACTGCCTGTGATAGAGTACTTCCCAGTGCAACCAGAGGCGCCATGTAAACAGTCGTACACTGTGCACTGAAGCTCTGCTGTCTGACACGCATTTTGTTAGCATCTGCAAGCAATTTCACCGGGTCCAAAACAGCATTCAGCTGGCATTCAGCTGAGAGTGAAAGTGCCCGAGTGTGTTTGGCATTAACCATAATTATAATCATTCACCCTATAATCATATGCCAGTTGCCTGGTTCTTGTAATGTTATTTCTCTTGGTTGTCTAAGCTGGAGCCACAGTGCATTATCATTACCTCCGTACTCAGGTCGATAATGTGGAGTGTGTGCAGCACAGGTTGTCAGAGTACCTCCCTCCCCACCCCCAAACCTCCCCACCCCCCACCCCCCACCCCCCCCCCCACCCCTAGACCAGTTGTTCCGGTGTTTAGTATTGATTATTCGTTTTCTTCATTGAGTTCACTCCATAGTCGACTGGTGAATAGTAGCCATGTGTTTATTGATAAATAGACTTCTTTCCCCAGCTGTGCAAACCTGCTACTTTGCTGGAACATATCAACACTTTCACTGCTTGCCTTAGTTCCGTGGCCTAGTTGAAGGCACTAGTATTGATTTGTTGGTTGCTTTCTTATTCTCAAGGATAAAAGTACCTCTGGCATGTTGCTGATGAGTCTCACTAAGCTAAGTCTCACTAAGCCTTTCAAGTGGGTCTTCAAACTGTCCTCTCTTCTCATAGATGTTCTTGGTTGTGTCTTTATTGTTGTCAAGAACTCTCTGTGCATTGGGCAGATCAATACAACTTAGAGACATGTTTGGAGTACAGGATATACATTTATCATGAAACTAATGACAGCCAGTCCAGCCCACCCACAACAATTGTGTCTGCCATAAATTCATGGATGAGAAAGGTAGAAATATATATTGGACCAATATAATGTTTTATATAATGTAGTCTCAGCCAACGAATACTTGAATGAGAAACTGTGTGTGGAATAGTTTTAATATAAGTACATAGTGTAGAACTCGGATTGAATGTACATTATATAATGAGAGATCCATGTGCTGTGTGTTAATGAAGTCCCTCTGTGACAGGACTGTGGGAGAGGTGTGCTGTGTGTTAATGAAGTCTCTCTGTGACAGGACTGCGGGAGAGGTGTGCTGTGTGTTAATGAAGTCTCTCTGTGACAGGACTGTGGGAGAGGTGTGCTGTGTGTTAATGAAGTCTCTTTGTGACAGGACTGTGGGAGAGGTGTGCTGTGTGTTAATGAAGTCTCTCTGTGACAGGACTACGGGAGAGGTGTGCTGTGTGTTAATGAAGTCTCTTTGTGACAGGACTGTGGGAGAGGTGTGCTGTGTGTTAATGAAGTCTTTCTGTGACAGGACTGTGGGAGAGGTGTGCTGTGTGTTAATGAAGTCTCTCTGTGACAGGACTGCGGGAGAGGTGTGCTGTGTGTTAATGAAGTCTCTTTGTGACATGACTGCGGGAGAGGTGTGCTGTGTGTTAATGAAGTCTCTCTGTGACAAGACTGTGGGAGAGGTGTGCTGTGTGTTAATGAAGTCTCTCTGTGACAAGTCTGTGGGAGAGGTGTGCTGTGTGTTAATGAAGTCTGTTTGTGACATGATTGTGGGAGAGGTGTGCTGTGTGTTAATGAAGTCTCTTTGTGACATGACTGCGGGAGAGGTGTGCTGTGTGTTAATGAAGTCTCTCTGTGACAGGACTGTGGGAGAGGTGTGCTGTGTGTTAATGAAGTCTCTTTGTGACATGACTGCGGGAGAGGTGTGTTAATGAAGTCTCTCTGTGACAGGACTGCGGGAGAGGTGTGCTGTGTGTTAATGAAGTATCTCTGTGACAGGACTGTGGGAGAGGTGTGCTTTGTGTTAATGAAGTCTCTCTGTGACAGGACTGTGGGAGAGGTGTGCTGTGTGTTAATGAAGTCTCTCTGTGACAGGACTGTGGGAGAGGTGTGCTGTGTGTTAATGACGTCTCTCTGTGACAGGACTGTGGGAGAGGTGTGCTGTGTGTTAATGACGTCTCTCTGTGACAGGACTGTGGGAGAGGTGTGCTGTGTGTTAATGACGTCTCTCTGTGACAGGACTGCGGGAGAAGTATGCTGTGTGTGTTAATGAAGTCTCTCTCTCTGTGACAGGACTGCAGGAGAGGTGTGCAGTGGGGTCGTCACAAAATGTCTCAACTCCAGTCGAACCCGCACGAGGGAGAAGGGAATGGAGATTCTGATGCTGTACATCGAGATAGAGAAACAGGAAATTGTGCAGGTGGGTAATGTTTTGATGTGGTGTCCTGGCACATGTACCAACTGTCTTCTCGTTCCTTCAGCAGCACTGCTACTATCTTTTCTCCAGCATTGGAAACCAAGCTCAGATAGGCACTGAAACACATAGAGCACTCTGAAATTATGTTTCTTCTTTCCAATAGCTGATTACTAATGAATCCTGGAATACTTGTCATGGTCTGTTTGGATAAATTTGTGCATCCTGTCATGCACTTTGTGTGTTTAAAAAGCACAGTTAATTTGCTGTATGTGACACGTAAGACAGCTTTTATTGCACAGTTGCACATGATCACCAGGGCTCATCAGGTTAGGATATTGTGGAGTGCTCAACACTTGGAAACATCCATATAGTCGAATCTCATGAATGTCTACATGTATAGCAGACCGAGAACTTTCGTGCCTTATATAATTTTCCATAGGTGTAACAGACATTGTGGGCTGTAAGATTAAATATAGAGTAAATTTTGCCCTTTTTCGCCGTCTTTTTTTTATATAGTTTTTCCAAACTTGACCTACCACTAAGAACACATAGCCGTAAGAATGTCGCTGTAATCAAACCATCAATGTTCAAGGATTTCCATGGTACCAAAACGTAGACACTGAGCCAAATGTGATTTTTCACTGATTTTATTTCCTTCTGCCTCATTAATCCAAAGAGTAGGCCTGACAAAAAGTTTTGAAATATTGACATATGTTTATTAAGTATCGAGTTCCATATGACCCTCCATATATACACTACAGAGATATAATGGAGAAACAATTATGAATGAAATGATGTTTGTACTAAAATAAAAAAAGGAAATTAAAATCAGTTATGGTCAATAAAAGCTTCTGCCTCACCAATCCAGTAAGAACACTCATAATTAAAAAAAAAATAAGGTGAATAGTGACATATACTTTATTATGAATATTTACTTCAGGTATGGTATCTTCAAAAAAGAATGATACCTTTCTGGACATAATTTCTTCTGAGCCGGAGAATTAATTACATGATTTCTACATCACGAATCCCCATTATTTAAAAAGCGACCATCCACCCCTTTAAAATACACTGGAAGGATCATGAATGAAACATCCAGTGTTAGAGCTTTGTGGCAACGACATATTCGTTTCTAAAGAAGGTCATACCACAAAAAGAAGATACACTACACATCTGATTCATCCAGAAACCATTATTGTGATAAAACCACAGGAGCGAGTTTATATTGACCTTCATCTGAAAAAGTTGCTCCGCAGATGGACCAACAACTTTCAAAAGTTGTCTTCCCACTGAAAAGTTGTCATGACAAAATATAATAATCAGTATATTTTTTCTTCATTTGTAGTTGTAGAAACAGGATGACCAGTCATGGGCAGCTTGTCCTACGTCGGGCCTGGTCGACCTTTTTGTTTTCTAGCTATTTCTGCCTGACGATTCACGTTTGCTACTTATCACTGGACATTTAATATGTTGAAGATGACAATAAAATTTACACTCCCAAAATGTCCTATTTTTAATTGTACAATTCAATGGTTGCAATATTTGTTTAGCATTAGCATAACTGTCTCGATCCTGAATAAATATGAAAAATATGGTTGAAGCCAATTTGTCTAGGTGTTTTCTATCAGTCATACTCATCAAATTATAAATATATATTAATGGTACTACGTAAATACTCATTGAAAGTAAACATATTGCTTGGATTCATGAGGCAGAAGTAAGAAAAAATCTTAACGGTTATCAACATAACAGTCACTGGGAATTTATTCGGACATAGTGATCGGCATATCTTTTTTTCAGGATCCTCAACCTATCTAATTTATGTAACCAAAACATGAAAATGATGTACAAATATTTGTTGACACATCTGAAAACACCACATGCCAGCGACTCAGGAGATTTGACCATATACTTTAACATTGAAGAGTAGGAAACCTGGGCTGAGTATCCCACTAGGTACCGTCCAGTTGTAGGGTGAATGGCATGGAGATAAAGATGTAATGAATGTGTTCGCAGGAGGAACTGCTGAAGGGTCTGACCAACAAGCAGCCCAAGGTGGTAGCAGCATGTGTCCAGACACTCAGGGAGTCACTCAGGTACGTAGCAGCATCTAATCATGGTGACAAACAGTTGTGTCTCCTGCTGAGTCACTACACTGTATCTGTCTAGGTAGACACAGGAAGTGTGCTTATGCAGAGCCACTGGCTTTTTCAGGAACGATTTTTGGTTACACAGCACACAAACACGGACATCGGACACACATCAGACCAGTGCTGTATATTCCATATTACTGTACACCTTGGCATCCTCTATCGGATATGTCGTTCATCAGTGTCATTTCGGATAACACACATAACACAAGTTTCGACGAAATAGCAGTACTTTTAAAATATTTATCACCGAAAGTAAGTTTTCTATGTCCCCGACATAATAATCAGGCCGTGATCAGTTATCAGTAAAGCACCCTTGGTCATACTTACATGCGAAAATGTGTGTCCATCAAGAGTATAGGAGCCCAACGTATGTGGCAATAATAAGAATTTTTAAGTGGATGTCTGCTTGTGATGACAATGGAATATTTTTCGCACATGAAATTCCACGATGGACCACTACAGTTGCCACAATTGGACCCTGCATAAGGGTATGCCATCATAAGATGTGTGTAATTATTCCAGTACAGTTTATTGATTACCAGAAAGTAATATTAGACAAGGGAGCATTTACAATAATGCAAATAAAAGAAGTTGCTAGGTGGTCCAATCGAGGGAACTTGTAACAGAACACATTTGGTCACAGGTAACTTTACATTATTTCAGACTACCAAAGACTTTATTAGGGTTTTCATAAATTTAGTGCCAATGGTCATAAATAAACGCAAGAGGATGAAAATAGAATAATATGATAAATGGTGGACCACCGAGGGCAAAGGCTGGATGTCCAATAAGGGATTTGTTACTTGGCTGTGACATTTCGTAGATTTTGTTAAACCGACGATCGAAGGAGGAGATGGTGCTCATACTCGATAGCCACGTGACCCACAAAAAGAATTTGGCTGCAACTGAGATGGCTCGGGAAGCTGGAGTGGTCATGTTTCACTTCCGCCACACACAACTCACCGACTCAAGTGGGTGGGGCTGTTTTCGGACCGTTTGGGAAATACTACAATGATGCATTGAGGATGTGGATGAGAGAATTTGTAGGCCATAGTGACTGCATAACAGCACAACCCTTTGCCACCTCTGACCCCAGCTATTGCATGTGCTGCACTGACAGCTGTTGCCATGGAAGCTGTACCAGAGTTATTCCCTCCTAAGAAAGAAACTATAGCTAAACAAAGCAGAGTTGGACCGGAGAAAGCTAGACCTACACCCTCCCAAGGGCCCAGTACTTCTAAGACCACTGCAACTCAATCGCGAGCACACAACAGTTCTGATCCACCCAAACCTACTCGATTGGGCATCGAAGGCTGCAAAACTTGTCAGTGGTGCACCATTTTGTACGATGGTTAAACCTACCCAGGCATAATGCAACAAGTAATGGATGTGACGAAAGAAACTGTGGCGGTGCAGTGCGTATAAATTGTGGGACAGAACAGGTCCCAATGGCCGCTGAAGGATGACACAGCAGTATACGAATTGCAGTTGACACTATGCAGGCATAGTGCGATGAGTAACAGATGTGATGAAAGACCCTGTTAACATTTCATTTGACTATTGATTAATTTTATGTTTCTAATAAATGCTATATTTTACTCACATATTAATTCAAAGTTTGGTCTGCATAATTTGTTTGTTTGTCCAGTTGAAGAAGACATGAGACATTGTGTAGAATGGATGAAACTACAAAGATTATAAACACTGGTATTTATTAGTATATTATATTTAACTAATGATAACTATTATTGTTATAATGAACACTATGTGTTACTTATGTATTAATTCATAATTATGCTTAGTCCTATATATATAATTATTTTTCTTTTGGTCCAATTGAAGACACTGTGTGGTCCAATCGGGGAAACCATGGCCACGATTGGACTGTTTTGTAATTTTATCATGTTACATGCTACATGACATATCCTTGTTGTCCCCACACAGAGACTTTGGATCGAAGGTTATAACACTGAAGCCGATCGTGAAGCAGCTGCAGCGCCTCCTTGAGGACCGAGACAAGACTGTGCGCGAGGAGGGCAAACTGTTAGTGGTGGAGATCTACCACTGGATCGGTGTGGCCCTGCGACCACAACTGTCCAGTCTGAAGCCAGTGCAGGTGGGCAGGACAGCGTTGACCCAAGTGATGAATGGGGGCAGAGAGATGGCAGTGATACAGGTCTATTCAGGCCATCGTTAGAACGTCTGAGCTGAGTTGCTTTCATAAGACAGGGACTGCATATTGATGCATTTATGTTCTTAGATGGAATAAACTGCATGTGCTAATGATACTATACCTAGACTCGGTGATGCACTACCTAGACTGTGTTGCTTTATTTAATGTTTGGTGTATTGCCATAAGATTGTTTGTATATAGGGCTCATACTTGACTGAGTAGTTTATTTGTATTTGTACTATATATCTGAATAAGTGACATCTTGAATCTTAGATTCTGTAATACACTACCTAGATTCAGACAGTTGCTAGACTTCATAGACCTTGCTAATCGAAGTTTCTAGAACCCTGTGTCAGAACCTGGCCTGTTAGTTCCTCACTCGAGCCTGTTGTCACGTGATTGTCAGGTGTCGGAGCTGGAGGTGGAGTTTGAGAAGTTGCCGGGTACCAAGGCGCAGCAGACCCGCTTCTTGCGCTCCCAGCAGGACCTCAAGGCTAAGTTTGAGGCTCAGGCAGCGGCAAAGGCATCTGGAGATGGAGAGGGAATGGGTAAGACAACTTGGCTTGTTATTGGCTCGGAAGTGTGGCCCAAATTCTGTTGTTATGTGTGTGTGTGTGTGTGGGCGCGCTCGTGTATGCGCGCACATGCGTGCGTGTGTGCATGCATCTGTGTGTATGGTGTGTGCATGTGTCTGTGTGTATGGTGCATACATGCATGTGTCTGATGCCACTGACTTCAATGAAAATTAAGCGATATAGGCAAAGAACTAGAATGCTTATAGTTTCCATGCAGTAATAAAGGCAGTGCAAACAGTCAGTTTTATGAAGTGGAGCTGTTTGTTGCTGTATTGATTGACCACATAAAGAAGTATGTTTATTTCCCGCTCTAACTATTTCAGATGAGGAGGATGGCAGTGGCGATGCTGCAGTAGAGATCGACCCCTATGAAATGATGAGTGCTGTTGAAATACTCTCTAAGTTGCCAAAAGACTTCTACGACAAAGTTGTGAGTACATGTCAATTAAGTTGGTTAATTATGTCTAGCGCTGCGCTCATGAGGCCTTCTGAGTGAGACAGTATTCAGGTTAACAAATCATTGACACAACTTATATTTAGATAAAAGCAGCACCAATGCTCTGGAACAGTTTCCCTTAGTCAGACAGTCTAACAGCACTACATCTTTTAAGACAGCAATGAAAACACACCTTTTTACAACTGCAGACACCAATTAATTGAGGACATACATTGAGATAAACTTGTTTTCTAAAGCTCTTTGAACAAACCAAAGGACTGAAACAGCTAAAGCTAAAATGGTACTATTTTACATCACCTGAGAAATTGTATAACAGGCATGATCAACACAGCATGTGTGATCTATTGATATTGGAGACAGAACGATTCCTGATGTATGGAATCCACTGAATGCCTGTAGATGTGAGACAGTGCTGGAGAGTACTGTATGGAGTGCTGCGTGTGTGCTGTCTGTGTTGCAGGAGTCAGCCAAGTGGCAGGAGAGTACTGTATGGAGTGCTGCGTGTGTGCTTTTTGTGTTGCAGGAGTCAGCCAAGTGGCAGGAGAGTACTGTATGGAGTGCTGCGTGTGTGCTGTCTGTGTTGCAGGAGTCAGCCAAGTGGCAGGAGAGTACTGTATGGAGTGCTGCGTGTGTGCTGTCTGTGTTGCAGGAGTCAGCCAAGTGGCAGGAGAGTACTGTATGGAGTGCTGCGTGTGTGCTGTCTGTGTTGCAGGAGTCAGCCAAGTGGCAGGAGAGTACTGTATGGAGTGCTGCATGTGTGCTGTCTGTGTTGCAGGAGTCAGCCAAGTGGCAGGAGAGCACTGTATGGAGTGCTGTGTGTGTGCTTTTTGTGTTGCAGGAGTCAGCCAAGTGGCAGGAGAGTACTGTATGGAGTGCTGCGTGTGTGCTGTCTGTGTTGCAGGAGTCAGCCAAGTGGCAGGAGAGTACTGTATGGAGTGCTGCATGTGTGCTGTCTGTGTTGCAGGAGTCAGCCAAGTGGCAGGAGAGCACTGTATGGAGTGCTGCATGTGTGCTTTTTGTGTTGCAGGAGTCAGCCAAGTGGCAGGAGAGTACTGTATGGAGTGCTGCGTGTGTGCTGTCTGTGTTGCAGGAGTCAGCCAAGTGGCAGGAGAGTACTGTATGGAGTGCTGCATGTGTGCTGTCTGTGTTGCAGGTGTCAGCCAAGTGGCAGGAGAGTACTGTATGGAGTGCTGCGTGTGTGCTGTCTATGTTGCAGGTGTCAGCCAAGTGGCAGGAGAGTACTGTATGGAGTGCTGCATGTGTGCTGTCTGTGTTGCAGGAGTCAGCCAAGTGGCAGGAGAGTACTGTATGGAGTGCTGTGTGTGTGCTGTCTGTGTTGCAGGAGTCAGCCAAGTGGCAGGAGAGTACTGTATGGAGTGCTGCATGTGTGCTGTCTGTGTTGCAGGAGTCAGCCAAGTGGCAGGAGAGCACTGTATGGAGTGCTGCATGTGTGCTTTTTGTGTTGCAGGAGTCAGCCAAGTGGCAGGAGAGTACTGTATGGAGTGCTGCGTGTGTGCTGTCTGTGTTGCAGGAGTCAGCCAAGTGGCAGGAGAGTACTGTATGGAGTGCTGCATGTGTGCTGTCTGTGTTGCAGGTGTCAGCCAAGTGGCAGGAGAGTACTGTATGGAGTGCTGCGTGTGTGCTGTCTATGTTGCAGGTGTCAGCCAAGTGGCAGGAGAGTACTGTATGGAGTGCTGCATGTGTGCTGTCTGTGTTGCAGGAGTCAGCCAAGTGGCAGGAGAGTACTGTATGGAGTGCTGTGTGTGTGCTGTCTGTGTTGCAGGAGTCAGCCAAGTGGCAGGAGAGTACTGTATGGAGTGCTGCATGTGTGCTGTCTGTGTTGCAGGAGTCAGCCAAGTGGCAGGAGAGGCGCGAGAGTCTCGACGCCTGTCTCAAGCTGCTCGAGGCACCCAAACTGGAGCAGGGCGACTACCACGACTTGATGAAGGCCATCAAGAAGGTACGTGTCCCCAGCGACTCATGTTTATCCTCTCTGTGTCGGCAAGTATGGCTGAGTACAGCTTCAGGAGTTTCCCGCCTGGGTCGTTATGCCCCAGTCATTGGGTGTTTGTCCACAGATTCCAGTCAGATATGTTATCAGCAAGCACACTCAGTATCCTATGAAAACTAATCTTAGCAATGTACTAAAGTGAGGAGTTTTAGTGATGATCAAAGTTGCACATGAATCTACTTGCTAAGTGTAATGTTTATCAGGTTTTGGTGACTGGTCAGAAAATAAGCAAGCCCCCACACACTGTGAATATACTTCCTATAAATAGTTAGTGACAACAACAGCATCGGTGTAACCTTGCCTTGCTGTAGCAACTCACTGCAGCATCCTCTCTCTGTCTGACAGGTCGTCGCCAAAGACAAGAACGTTATCCTGGTCGGGCTAGCGGTCAAGTGTATCTCAGGACTTGCAACTGGACTGCGCAAGAAGTTTTCATCCTACGCAGTGTTGGTGCGTACTAGGATTGCATGTAGGATCAATACAGTGCTTCTGACGTTACACTATTATTTTCTTTTATTGCCAATAGCTGTGCTTGATTTGCATGTTTGTTTACATTTGTACTTGATTTGCTGACAACTGTACTTTGTTGACAGCTGTACTTGGTTTGCTGACTGCTGTGCTCTGTTTGTTGACAGCTGTAGTGTGTTTGCTGACTGCTGCACTGTATCTGTTCCGACAGTGTGTTGAGGTGCTTCTGGAGAAGTTCAAGGAGAAGAAACCAGCCATTGTTGCCGCTCTACGGGAAGCTGTCGATGCCATCTTCCTCACGGTCAGTCTATGCAGGCAGTCAAGCCACACAGACAGTCAGTCAAGGCAATTATGGCCTGGCAGAAACAATGTACCAATAAAAGTTGTTAATAAAAATGTGGTTTTTACTGAAGGTATTAATTAAATGTTCTCCCTAGATTTGTTTCGCTTACCTTGTTTCACAAAAAAGTTAACCATTTGTATAAATGTGTTATTTTGTTTTGGTTAAATAAATTTTTTTTACCACGTCTGGTAAAAATTTTGCAAACATATAGCAAGTGTTTCAGCTGTATATACTATGACATAAAGCTATTCTATATACTATGACAACGCTATTCTATATACTATGACATAAAGCTATTCACACTTTCACAAGTTACCAGTGTAATCATTGAAGTCAATACTGTCGATAATTCTAGCAAAAGAAACACTCTTATTAAGTCCTGAGCATATTACTTAAGCAATTGACACACTACAAATGTTAACAGCATTAAGGCCCAGATATGGCAGTTGAATAGGGTATTTTTGTTATTGACAATTATGGCAAACTTATTTGTCCAGTAAGAAAGAGTAGGTCAAGGGGAGTAAAAATTTGTTGAACGTTTTTGCCATGGCAACGGGTGTATGAATGAATGAATTGACAACACTAGAGACCAGGAGACCAAATAGAAGTGTTTAAAATAGTGAACTTTTATAAGGATGTTGATAGGAATATGTTCTTCAAACTTAAAGAAGGCAGTAGAACCAGAGGACACAAAGCAGCATTAGTTAAGGAGCAGTGTAGGTTGGACATGAGAAAGTACTCTTTCTCACAGATGGTGATAAATGAATGGAACAAACTGCCAAATGATTGTGTTAATGCTAGTAGTGTGAATATGTTTAAAAATAGAATTGACAGATATTTGATAAGGGCGGGCTACACACAGATGAGAAAATTGTTGGACTCTCGATATGCCAATGGCTTCCTTGTCCACTTGCTGTCTGGAACTTGTTGTTTGGGATGGCAATCTTGTTAAATCTAACAAACAAGATGGCTGTCATTATGGGAAAATGTAGCATACTTTTGTGCATGGTCCCCAGCCATAACTACGGCAGATAAGATCACAATTCTTTCACTGTCATATCTAGATAACTTGATATTATGCAATAACAACCTTGCTTTTGTAATTTTAGGAAATTACATATTTTATTTTGAATTAAAAATATTTTCGAAAAAAAATCCAGTGTTTTTCATTATAAATACCTTCATTACAAATTAATTAAGAAAGTTATTACAAATATAAGATTGTTATTGCATGGAGAGAGTAATGCAGAATATAACAATGTAAACCTAAAAACATTATAAAAAAAATTATGAACAAAATTTTTTTATCTCAGGAACAACCAAGAAACAACTAGACAGTAACAGAGTCTACAAGACAAAAAAAAAAGTTCCACAACATTCAGTCAAATCCGCCAGCCTCATATGCTGGCCCTTCTTCCTTTTCGGCGCTTGACCTGTACCACCATTCTACTCCCAACTCTGCCGCTGTCCCCAGGAACCATAGCCGGCATCCGCGGTGTCACTGACTCGTCGACTGCAATGGCAAAGCATGGCTGCACTTTTGTCGTATCCAGCTGTTTTACCTCCGAAAATGTCCTGTTTCCGCATGCATCCCACAATTGCTGCGCTCTCCCTTTCTTTTTCTGCCTAAAAACATGCTTTGTGGAAAATTTATTCACTCTGACTCGACCATAATTTTCGTTGTTTACAGTCGGAAATAGCAACATCTTGCATTGTGGGAGATCACATGTCATATATGCTAATATCCGGTCAACGTGGGTCGCAAGTACAACGGAGCTTCCCAACGGTGACGTAGCACAATACCGAATACCAAATAAGGAGATAGTCGGTAAAATCCTGCTTGCATATATGACGATGTCCAGCGAATACAGGTCAAAGGACAGGATACCGTCTAGACAAGCAGTTAGAGAACAGAATAGGGAATCAATCCGTACTAAACAACATGGCATACGGTGAATTTACGGCAGCTAAGGTCTAAACATCGCATATTTTCAAACTTGTTCTCCGTCTTGATAATCAAAACGGGACTATTACTTTATAGGGTGCTGCGTGTGGATCTGCGTCTTCTGTGTTGAGAAAGACTCAAGGCAATGCCAACAACTGGTGTCTGTTTCAGACGTCTCTGGACGCGATCAGTGAGCCATGTATCGAAGCCCTACAACACAAGACGCCATCTGTGAAAGCAGAGGCAGCGTCATATCTGGCTCGCTGCTATGCAAAGAGCTCAACTGCGACACTGCCCAAGAAGCTGCTTAAGATATTTGTCACCCCACTACTGAAGGTACCCTTGCTCTCTCAACAGGCCTTTCATTCATATCTATACTGAATAAAAATAACGACTCGAGTTAGCGGCAGTCTGAAACCATCGATGTATGACACTGCACAAAACTGATGTTATTTAACCTCAACTCTAGAGTTAGCGGCAGTCTGAAACCATCGATGTATGACACTGCACAAAACTGATGTTATTTAACCTCAACTCTAGAGTTAGCGGCAGTCTGAAACCATCGATGTATGACACTGCACAAAACTGATGTTATTTAACCTCAACTCTAGAGTTAGCGGCAGTCTGAAACCATCG
The DNA here is from genome assembly GCA_963662155.1 of Lamellibrachia columna. Lineage (NCBI taxonomy): Eukaryota > Metazoa > Annelida > Polychaeta > Sabellida > Siboglinidae > Lamellibrachia > Lamellibrachia columna. The sequence continues at coordinate 43,477,712 of OY759271.1, forward strand.
ATGTATGACACTGCACAAAACTGATGTTATTTAACCTCAACTCTACATGAAATTTTTAGTTACTTTGATGGAATTTTGACTTTGTAACAGAATGCGATTTATTTGTTCCTCATGCATTCATTCATGAACTGGGATTTGAAAGTAAACAATATTTTTTTTTTTTTTAAATACATCGATGTACAATGTTAAATTAAACAGATGCTAACCCCCTCCCCGAATGAAACCAATTTTTTTTAGTATCAAACATTAACATTTTGAGATGGCCCCGTGTCATGAATTTTCACAAGAAATGCATTCTTGAAGTTAATCGGCCATATCTTGTGCATTTTCACGTATCAATAAGGCTACAATGATCCCTTGGCATCATTCATGAAAATTTGTCCCATTTTCTACCGTCCCACTTTTGAATGTCCCATTTTCGACCACCCTACCTTCCTTGTGGTGTACATCAAAGAGTTGGGGTTAATTATATTATATCAATTCAAATTACACCCCAATTACAAATAACCTCTTGATGTTATGAGGCAAAGTAGCGTGCCAGTATTGTTGATGTTTTATGAACTCATGACAACATAATGATGCCTGTTTCCACAGACAGTAAATGACACAACACCAGAAGTACGTGAAGCGTCGTTTGAGGCACTCGGCACTGCCATGAAGGTAGTTGGTGAGAAGCCATTGATGCCGTTTCTCGCTGAGCTTGATAACATCAAGATGGGCAAGGTGGGTTGTGGGGTTGTAGGCAGGGTTGGGTTGATCATAGGGTTCGCAACACCTACTGGCAGCAAATGTGAATGTCTGTCATTAAAAGTAGCGCTGCAACTGCTCTTACATTGGAAGTGGTTCTTACACAGGTCTACTTTGTGCAGCAGTTTCATGCTAGTAAATCAACATCCATTTATGGATATGAGTATAGAGAGCTATACAGGACGTCTGTTTTGAAATATTGCTGACAGTGTGTAGAGAACTATACAGGACATCTGTTTTGTAATATTGCTGACAGTGTGTAGAGTATAGAGAGCTATACAGGACGTCTGTTTTGTAATATTGCTGACAGTGTGTAGAGAACTATACAGGACATCTGTTCTGTAATATTGCTGACAGTGTGTAGAGTATAGAGAGCTATACAGGACGTCTGTTTTGTAATATTGCTGACAGTGTGTAGAGAACTATACAGGACATCTGTTCTGTAATATTGCTGACAGTGTGTAGAGTATAGAGAGCTATACAGGACATCTGTTTTGAAATATTGCTGACAGTGTGTAGAGAACTATACAGGACATCTGTTTTGTAATATTGCTGACAGTGTGTAGAGTATAGAGAGCTATACAGGACGTCTGTTTTGTAATATTGCTGACAGTGTGTAGAGAACTATACAGGACATCTGTTCTGTAATATTGCTGACAGTGTGTAGAGTATAGAGAGCTATACAGGACGTCTGTTTTGAAATATTGCTGACAGTGTGTAGAGAACTATACAGGACATCTGTTTTGTAATATTGCTGACAGTGTGTAGAGTATAGAGAGCTATACAGGACGTCTGTTTTGAAATATTGCTGACAGTGTGTAGAGAACTATACAGGACATCTGTTCTGTAATATTGCTGACAGTGTATAGAGAGCTATATGGGACGTGTGTTTTGTAATATTGTTGACAGTGTATAGAGAGCTATACAGGACGTCTGTTTTGTAATATTGCTGACAGTGTAAAGAGAGCTATACAGGACGTGTGTTTTGTAATATTGCTGACTGTGTATAGAGAGCTATGCAGGACGTCTGTTTTGTAATATTGCTGACAGTGTATAGAGAGCTATACAGGACGTGTGTTTTGTAATATTGCTGACAGTGTATAGAGAGCTATACAGGACGTGTGTTTTGTAATATTGCTGACAGTGTATAGAGAGCTATATGGGACGTGTGTTTTGTAATATTGCTGACAGTGTATAGAGAGCTATACAGGACGTCTGTTTTGTAATATTGCTGACAGTGTAAAGAGAGCTATACAGGACGTATGTTTTGTAATATTGCTGACAGTGTATAGAGAGCTATGCAGGACGTATGTTTTGTAATATTGCTGACAGTGTATAGAGAGCTATACAGGACGTCTGTTTTGTAATATTGCTGACAGTGTAAAGAGAGCTATACAGGACGTATGTTTTGTAATATTGCTGACAGTGTGTAGAGAGCTATGCAGGACGTATGTTTTGTAATATTGCCGACAGTGTATAGAGAGCTATGCAGGACGTCTGTTTTGTAATATTGCTGACAGTGTATAGAGAGCTATGCAGGACGTCTGTTTTGTAATATTGCTGACAGTGTATAGAGAGCTATGCAGGACGTCTGTTTTGTAATATTGCTGACAGTGTATAGAGAGCTATGCAGGACGTATGTTTTGTAATATTGCCGACAGTGTATAGAGAGCTATGCAGGACGTCTGTTTTGTAATATTGCTGACAGTGTATAGAGAGCTATGCAGGACGTCTGTTTTGTAATATTGCTGACAGTGTATAGAGAGCTATGCAGGACGTCTGTTTTGTAATATTGCTGACAGTGTATAGAGAGCTATGCAGGACGTCTGTTTTGTAATATTGCCAACAGTGTATAGAGAGCTATGCAGGACGTCTGTTTTGTAATACTGCTGACAGTGTATAGAGAGCTATGCAGGACGTCTGTTTTGTAATATTGCTGACAGTGTATAGAGAGCTATGCAGGACGTATGTTTTGTAATATTGCTGACAGTGTATAGAGAGCTATGCAGGACGTCTGTTTTGTAATATTGCTGACAGTGTATAGAGAGCTATGCAGGACGTCTGTTTTGTAATATTGCTGACAGTGTATAGAGAGCTATGCAGGACGTCTGTTTTGTAATATTGCTGACAGTGTATAGAGAGCTATGCAGGACGTCTGTTTTGTAATATTGCCAACAGTGTATAGAGAGCTATGCAGGACGTCTGTTTTGTAATACTGCTGACAGTGTATAGAGAGCTATGCAGGACGTCTGTTTTGTAATATTGCTGACAGTGTATAGAGAGCTATGCAGGACGTATGTTTTGTAATATTGCCGACTGTATAGAGAGCTATGCAGGACGTCTGTTTTGTAATACTGCTGACAGTGCGAATGCAATCTTGACGAGTTATCAAAATATTACATGTTCACCGCTGTGAAGCAGATAAGCAATGTTGTACGTTTTACTTGTAAATAGCCGAGTGGTAGTGATAATTCTATAATTAGCATTTTATTGTCTATTTAAAAAACTACACCCACACCCTTTAATACACACTGTTTTATAAGCATTTAAAACATCTGTACTCAGTTGAGATATTTGACTTCAGTGGGTGCAAATTGAATAAAGACATTTATTAGGGTCAGTGGAGCAATAGTTTCCTGGGAGAATGATAATTGGTTTGTTCAGATCAAGGAATGCTGCGAGAAGGCGGGTGTTAAAGGTGCTTCATCGAAAGCTGCAGAGCCTTCGAAAAAGTCTGTGTCGGCCCCAGCAGCTGCACCGAGTAAAGGCAGACCAAAGGTTACAAGGGTGAGTACTTGGGATGACAGCCTTTTCTCCTCCGCTTATTGCCTCTGGTTCTCTGTGTCATCAGTTATTTCATGTTGCCTGCCAAGCTGAGTATATTTAACTCAAATGTCAAGTCAGTGTTGCTATTCAAGAAAACACTGAAAAAGGCTACAGACTTTCATTAATTGATGCCTGTGCAGAATAATGATTTTGGAATATGAAATGGTCTGACAATGTTGATAGCAACACTCATGGAAAGGACCAAACACCTTCCTGTGGAGAAGGAAATCAAGATGAGAAAATGGAGGTGGATTAATCATACACTAAGAAACCCCTCCAGTACCGCCAGACAATCACTCACATGGAACTCCCAATGGAAGAGAAAAAGAGGATGGTCTATAAACACCTGGTGACAAGACAGTGAAGCAATAATTAAGCAAAAGGGTTAAACCGGGAACAAACTTGTGACGATGGCACAAAACAGGACACAGTGAAGAACTTTTGTTGATGGCCTGCATTCCAAGCATGCCAATAGGCCTAAGTTAGTTGCCTTATACACAGTGAAGTTGGACAGACCCTGCAGCAGGACTTGCTGTCAGTGTGGATGTTGTCAGCTATCTGTGTCTTCCTGACATTCACCGTTCGTTTCTCTTCTCCGTTTATGTTGCTGTTTTCTTTATGTCACGCACTTCGCATCTGCACACAGGGCGACGATTCAAAGCCCAAGGCAGCATCAGGGGCGCCATCTGGTGGTGCCAAGGTGGTCAAGGTTAGTAGCATTGTGTTGTTGGATGTACCTGTGCTAACCCTTGACTGTTGGGATAGACACCTTGTAGAATTTATTTAACATGTTATACAGACATTCCAATTATAGTCCCATGTGTTGATGCCCTATCACCGATTCCAAGATAAGTTTGACTTCCTGTGTTAACCAGCTACATGCGACCAATGTGTATTTACCTATAATGAAAACAAAAATAAATTTAGTGTCGCCTAATTCTGCATGTGTACATGTGTATGTATATGTGAATGAAGTAGTAGACTACTGCTGACTTTATTGATTTGTCAGATTGCAGGTACAATCTGACAAGGTAATCAATACAAGCTGTGCTGCATTTGTGGTTATATTATATGTTGTTATATTTATTCCATTATCTTGCAACGACTGCAGGGAGGCAAGAAGAAGGCACCTGCTAGTGCCGGGGGAAAGGCAAAGAAGTCCACGTCTGAAGAAGCAACAGAAACCATTCTAGGCGTGAGTTCATTTCCTAGTTCACACAAATCAAATGTCATATTTGTGGTGCTTTGAAAAAACTTCATAGCATTGGCAGAACACTAAACAGACGAAAATAGCACATGGTGATGATTATAATTCTTGTTTGTATATCGTTACTTCATCATGGGAAAGTGTGATGTTTATTGGGAAATGAAACTTTCCCAAGATTATAAAATTTAAAACATACAGCGGACTCTTGCTGTAAGGAAAATGTTGGGACTTTGTCGAACTGTTCCATATATCCGATGTTCCTTATATCCATGGGTACATAAAACAGACCAGAATGGAGATTTCAAACTTCCTTATAAGCATGGGGGAGTCCTTATATTACAAGAGGCCACTCTAGTAACATTCATTAGAAAAATTATTTCTAAATGCATGTAGCCAAGCGCAGGCATCAATGTTCATGTAGCCAAACACAGGCATCAATGTTCATGTAGCCAAACACAGGCATCAATGCAGCATCTTTGTGTAGGTAATATTTGCAGTGTTGAGCTATGTTGTGTGTGCCCGCAGGACGAGACCGTGGAAGAACTGGTGTTGGCCCAGTTGCCTGCAGACGCTGTTCAGAACCTGAGTAGTTCCAACTGGAAGGAACGACTCGCAGCAATGGAGAAGTTCACAGAGGTATAGCTGTATGTTACTAGTAGCTATGTGTTTCTAACGGGGTTCAGTCATTCTGTTTGATAGGTTAAATTAATATTTCTTGTGTGATATCTGAAGCATGTCATTGGTAAGAGCAATGTGAACCTGTTTTTTACAATCAGGCTCAAAACCTTGTTATTTTGACCTTGTTCAAATAATTGTCACAATTCGTGGTACTGTCAAAGAGACTTGCATTCAGACATTTACTGTTGCTACATGAGAGCCACCGTCTACTTAATACTGCCCCAGTTTTTTTTATGAAGTTTTGTGATGTTGTTTGTCATTGCTGGAGATGTTGCTACTGGATCAGCAGTTGTCAGGACTGCTTTGTGTATAGAACAGGAGCTTGTGTCATCAAGTCAAAGCCTTCCTAGAAGAAAAACATCACCACAGTTGCAGTAAGTACTTAAATATTCATACTGAGACATCACGGTAGTAGTTCTCTGTGCCAACATGTGTGTTGCATTGCAGGTCGTAGCAGCTTTGGATAGGAAAGACATCTGTACTCAAGCATTTGTGCGAATCATCACAAAGAAGCCCGGCTTGAAGGAGACAAACTTCCAGGTAGGAGTGGGTCTCACATGGCCATTTCGTGGTCTGAGACTTGGGAGTACATATGCAAATTATATTGTGGAGTTTTATGATCTTGCATCATGGTGATGACGTCTACATTTTGGACTGGTCCCTATATGAGTATTGTTAATGGTTGTAATAAAAAACTAGGTAGGCAAAATTACATATTGTATAGAATTTGAATTCTTTTGTATTAATACATATGCTTGATAAAAACTAAAATATAATAAGCGTGAAGGCAGTGTGTATATTTTCTTTTAAATTATAATTAATCTAGTACGCCTGTTTGTACTGTTGCCAAGGTGACAGTCGCATCATGTGTTACCATGGTGATGACGTCCTGTCTGCAGGTGTTGAAGCTGAAGGTGGACCTACTCGCGACGCTTGGTCAAAAAGGAACGTTCACACGAACTTCAGCCAGCTTCTGTCTGAATGAGCTGGTTGACAAAGTCGGGGACATCAAGAACGGAGCTGCGGTCCAAGAGGCACTGTCGTGTATCGCTGAGGCAATCAGTCTCAACTACATTGGCACCGAGGTATGTCACATACTTGCTAATGCACTGACATTACTGATAGCCTGCTTGTTGAAATATTGATCTTTGGGGAAAGCAAGACTACCTTGTTGCCCAAGATAGTCTCACTCCTGAGGTCAAACGATAAAGTTACAAAGTCATGATCATTTATAATGTAAAGTCATATTATGTATAAACTGTATCTATTCTAAGTGGCCTTATGCACGAACTAGGATATAAATAGTAATATCTATTCTTACATACTGACTACCCAAATGTGTTTTAATGAACCACATTAAGGTAGATGGGGCGCTAATATTGTCAGTTGATATTTTCTTTTTTTTCATCAACATGCTAAGAAATACTGAACTGAACATAGACACCACAAATAATCACATGGCGCAAACGTATTTCGCCAATCCATCCTTTAAAAAACTAATCCTTTTGGAAATCCACTTCTTGGAACTGCCGACAATGTTTCCATAGTAATGACCACGTGTGATTCGAACCAGTGTAAATTTGTTTGCCGTGAATGCGAAATATATCATCTGGTTACTGTGATTCCAGTACACATCAGTATTATATCTACCTAACTAAGTCATGTTGTTAAAACGGCAAATATCAACTGTAACATAGTTTATTGTGCCTTTAAGATATAACAGAAACGGCAAGTATATGTGACCTGGTGACCCCGCCGGTCTATCAAATTGATTGTAAACACACCCTGCCACGTGTTTGTCAGATGGCTGGCATAACCTGGCATTTTAGACAACAACATATTGTAAATACAGATGCTAGAGCCATTGTTGCGGAAAATTAAGGGGTCATGTCAATATTAGAAATGGTCATGTTTTGTCAGCAATACGTAAAACGCCAGTGAAAAACATCACATTTCAAGCATGATACGAATGATTGACATTTCTGTTATCACTAACAACCAGGAAACTTGACCTAATTGAATGTTTTATAAAAACACTTACGATGCTGAAATGCGGGAACGTATCCGTGAGCAAAATCACATGGTTCTGTAACGAATGGTGGAGGGGCATTCACAGGATCATGTGATGAGCATATCATTAATACTCGTAAAATTATGTTCCATTCCGTATGCAACATAAACATGATATTCACCCTGAAACATTCAAATTAAACATTATGGTCAAATGTTGGCGCAATAAAACACAGTTTGGTTGATAAAAATTATCACATTTTGTACTATAACATGTGTGTTTGACAAATAAGACAAAATTGATAGAGTTTGTTGTTGCTGTGGCGTGAGGTATTATGTGGAGTGGGGTATTATATGGAGTGAGGTATTATGTGGAGTGGGGTATTATGTGGAGTGGGGTATTATGTTGAGTGGGGTATTATGTGGAGTGAGGTATTATGTGGAGTGGGGTATTATGTGGAGTGGGGTATTATGTGGAGTGGGGTATTATGTTGAGTGGGGTATTATGTGGAGTGAGGTGTTGACAGAGATTGTGTTCTTGTGTTGCAGGTGTTGAACTATGCATTTGAGCAGCGTAACCCAAAGAACCAGGCCGAGAGTCTCAACTGGTTGGCCCAGGCCATCAAGGAGTTTGGTTTAAAGTGAGTGCCACTGTGCCGCTCACTAGTCTGGGAGATGACACTCCAGTCAGTCACAATATAGCTTGAGTTATGCTGGAGTTTTTGTTGACGAAATCATAGTTTGTGCTGTATTGTCATATAGTTGGTCATCACAGATTTCTGAAATAGTGCTATGTTGTAGAATTGAACCAAAGCCAGTGATAGCTGCCGTCAAGAAGGCACTGGCAACTTCAAACCCAGTAAGTGGACGGCCATGTCTGCGTTTCAGTCTACCTCACTGCCATAATTGGGCTTCAGTGTTTTTCATTGATGTTCACATGTGTAGTGTCTGAATAGTTTAAACTTTTGTTAAAATCATAGAAAGAATTGACTTTGGTCTTTAGATCGGGTAACTTGCGAAAGTGTGAATAGCCTTGTGCAGCTGGGCCACTTTTGCCCTTTTTTGCCAAACTTTGACCAGATCAGGTCAAAAATAATTTAGTTTTTCCAAAGGTTTCACCAAAAGTAAATAATAAATTTGTATAAACGAGCTAGCATGTTGTAGTATATACTAAATAGTTTCAATGTTCCAAAAAATAATCTGATGCAAGACGGGAAAAATTAAATTGATGCAGCAGAAACAGCAAACCCCTTTTAACATCAACGGTTTGGTTTGAGAATTGATCAAATAGTGCAAAATAAACTTAGCTGAAGACTATGTCTAACATGGGCGGTGCATGTTGCAGGCGGTGCGTGGAGTCGGCATGAACCTACTGGGCGTGCTCTTCCTCTACATGGGACCCCAGCTACGTATGTTCTTTGAGAACGAGAAACCTGCTCTCCTGCTACAGATTGACGCCATCTTTGAGAAGGTGAAAGCACTCTGTTTGTAGTCCAAACTTCAAAACTGATTTTATTGAAATATGCCTGGTTGTAGCACTAGATCTGTTATAACAAATCCACCAAGAGTTTGAACCTGTGTGAGACTAATTTAGAATTATGTATCACGTCACCTCTGGCGTCTGGTTTAGCCAGATCGGGCTTTCTCTGTACAAAGGGCACAGTGTCATCGTGGTTAGACTCTTGAGAGGACTGTCATCGTGGTTAGACTGAAGGGACTCTTGAGAGGACTGTCATCGTGGTTAGACTGAAGGGACTCTTGAGAGGACTGTCATCGTGGTTAGACTGAAGGGACTCCTGAGAGGACAGGGGTTCAAATTCTCTTGCAGCAGTTTTGAAAGCTTGGGCAGTTTCGTTCACTCCACGTTGCCTCAGTTCACCTGTATAAACAGGTCACCCGGGCAGGTGAATTGTAAAATGCTTTGAAAGTTCCCAACGACTGGATACCATGCTTTATAAGAACTTACCTTTATACTTGACAACCGTTTTCTGTGTGTTGTACCTGCAGTTGGCTAATGAAAAGCCTCCTGCCCCAATGCGAGGTATCAGCGCCGTATCACAGTCGGAGTATGACAACAACACAGAGGGCGGTGCCACAGGTGACGGTGACGATGATGAAGTTGACAGAGACAACTTCAATGTGGCTGACCTCGTGCCAAGGACAGACATCAGGTGACTGACAAACTCGATCAGTTGTCCACATTTGTTACAAAATTTAGTGAATTTGCATCTTTGGCTACTTTTATGTCTTGAAACTCCCTCCTTGACTAGATAGGTTCCGTTTTTCGCAAAACGAATCTGAAATGAGCAAAAATCAAATTGAGGAAGAACGTGTAAAAGGTAATACGAAGTATGATTGTATTTATCAGTAGTAAGGTAGACATCCTTGTGGTCGTATTATCTATACAGTAGTCGTGATAGTAAGGTGTGTGTGTGTGCAGTGACAAGATAACGGAGGAACTGCTGTCGGATCTGAAGGACAAGAACTGGAAGATACGCAATGAGGCGTTACAGAAAGTTGTCAGCATTCTCAATGACGCCAAGTTTATCACACCAAACATTGGCGACTTACCCGTAGCACTGCACGCGAGACTGAATGACTCCAACAAGAACCTGGTGAGTGATCAAATGTCATGTCATGTTTGCTGTGTCATGAATGTCATGTTTGGTGTGTAACATGTCATGTTTGCTGTCACCGATGCCATTTTGTTGTGTCATGGATGTTATGTTAGTTGTGTTACAATGTCATGTTTGGTGTGTCACAGATGTCATGTTTGCTGTGTTGCAGATGTCATATTTATTGTGTCACAGATTTCATGTTTTTTTGCGTTACAGCCGTCAGTTTGCCGTCTCACAGATGTCATGTTTGCTGCATCACTGGTATCAAATTTGCTGCGTCACAGATGTCATGTTTGCTCATCGCATGTAACATTTTATTCTATCAACGTCATGTTTGTTCTCTGACAGATCATGCAGACATTAAACATCTGCCAGACACTGGCGACTGCGATGGGACCAAACATACGCAACCACACCAAGACTCTTGCATGTGGCGTCATCACATGTCTTGGGGACAGCAAGGTAGGTGGCGCTATGACTGTCGAGGCCAGCTTGGTATCTATGATGTACTCTGTTCTGCTGATAGATAAAATAATGATGGTCTGTGAAACAAGATTTCCTGAAATATCACCCTGCGTAACTTGGTAAACTGTTTCTTAGATTGTGATGTTTTATAGATGCTTATAAGGAAGCTAAAGAAACAGTTTTAAACCAAATCTAGTAACTTGAACTCGGCTGATAAGCCAACTGTCTCAGTATACCACCACGACTGGTTAATTAATGTAGCTGTCATACGTTTGTTTTGAATGAAGTAGTTTCAGTAGAAGTTTTTAAGATAAATTAACCATTTCTTCACAGATTTTAATTGAAATACTACATAATTTTTTGTAAATGTGAAAAAAAATAGCCACAAAATACAAAATTATATCGTTTTGAGAAAATCCCCAAAGAAATAAATGACATACATAGAAGTATGACAGTGTTACTGATAACTTTACGGAAACATTTTTTTTAACATAAACATGTGCTGCACCACCATGAATAAGTTCGCAAAAGTTGTGACAACCTAGTGGCAGTGTATTTTTGACACAAACCCTTCACCAATCGTAATTCAAATTCGTGTAATTTTGTCTACATTTAACAGGCGTCCATATGCCAAGTTGCAACTTAGTAAGTGTTGTAGTTTTTCTAAAAAGTAAATTAAGCATCATTTCCTGGTTGTTAGCGATAACAGAAATGTCAATAGATACGTGTTTCGTGCTTGAAATGTGATGTTTTTCACTGGTGTTTTATGTATTTTGAGTAAATGTAATGGCCATTTATAATATTGACATGTCCCTTAATTTGCTGCCACAGTGGCCCTTCAATCTGTATTTGTAACATGTTGTCATCTACGATATCAGGTTACGCCAGCCATCTGACAAACACGTGGCAGGGTATGTTTTCGAGCATTTTGATTGACCCTTCATCTGCGGGGACACCAGGTCACATTTACTTGGCCGTTTCTGTTATAGCTTCAAAGGCACAATAAACTACGTTAGCACTTATATTTGCTGCTTTAAGGACATTATTTAGTACTAATGTGTACTGGAATCACAGTAACCAGATGATATGTTCCGTGTTCATAGCAAATAAATAAAACTGGTTCAAAGATCATCACACACACGATCATTACTATGGAAACATCGTCAGTGTTTTTAAGAAGTCGGGGATTTCCGAAAGAACTGTTTTATAAAGGATTGATTGACGAAATACGACGTTAGTGCCAAGTGATTATTTGTGGTGTCGACGTTCAGTTCAATATTTCCTAGTATGTTATGGAAAAAAAAACAATTGACCCATTAGCCACCACAGCTACCTTAATTGCATGTTTGTTACAAATGATACGTGTTAGAGATGCCCGCTTGTTTCAATGTAGTTCCCACTCTGTTTCAGCCTCACGTCCGCAAGGCGGCACTGACGGCGCTCAACGTATGGGTGGTGCAGTCCAGTCTGTTGTCATTCGTGGAGGCGGACATCTTGAGCGAGGAACTGCGGAAAGAGAACCCGTTCCTGCGGGCAGAGGTACAACCCATATGAGTCACTGCTGTCAAAGGGTCTTCTGATAGGGGGTTGGTCAATGTGCTGCTAGATACAGCTTGGGCTTCATTTAAAATTCTTGATCACATCAGAGCTGACATTTAGGGGCTTTGTAAGTTAAAAAAACAATAACCCCCTAAAAAGTTGGATGCGGCTGACGGTTGCACTTGGATTAAATTTGAAAGGTAATTTGGGGGGGAAATGATTTACAAAACCCAGTACTTGGATGTTGGTTTCACACTACTCGGTAGATGTGGGATGGCACTCGCTGGCAATGTAAGGTATAGAGTAAACAGGACAAGTTTGAACCATTGACAAATATTTAGCCATGCAAATGATTAATGATCATTGCTCTCGTTAGTACCTATTGTGCACTGTACACGCACACATACATTAATGTCTGCTTTAGTGCACACTGTACACACACATTGATGTCTGCTTTAGTGCACAGTGTACACACACATTGATGTCTGCTTTAGTGCACACTGTACACACACATTGATGTCTGCTTTAGTGCACACTGTACACATACATTGATGTCTGCTTTAGTGCACACTGTACACACACATTGATGTCTGCTTTAGTGCACACTGCACACATACATTGATGTCTGCTTTAGTGCACACTGTACACACACATTGATGTCGGCTTTAGTGCACACTGTACACACACATTGATGTCGGCTTTAGTGCACACTGTACACACACATTGATGTCTGCTTTAGTGCACACTGTACACACACATTGATGTCTGCTTTAGTGCACACTGTACACACACATTGATGTCTGCTTTAGTGCACACTGTACACACACATTGATGTCTGCTTTAGTGCACACTGTACACACACATTGATGTCTGCTTTAGTGCACACTGTACACACACATTGATGTCTGCCTGCAGCTCCTGGGCTTCCTGGCCGAGCAACTGCCCAATTGCAAGAAGCTGCCACCAGAGTTGGACACGTGCCTACTGCACCTGTTTACCTGCCTTGAGGACCGCAATGCAGACGTACGCAAGAAGGCACAGGAGGCACTGCTGCCCTTCATGGTGCACCTCGGCTTCCAGAAGATGATGCGCAAGACAAGCACCCTCAAGGTGGGATGGGGTTATAGGCATCAGCCCTCAAGGTGGGGTGGGGTTATAAGCATCTGTCCTTAAGGTGGGGTGGGGTTATAAGCATCAGTCCTCAAGGTGGGGCAGGGTTATAGGCATCAGTCCTCAAGGTGGGGCAGGGTTATAGGCTTCATTCCTCAAGGTGGGGCAGGGTTATAGGCATCAGTCTTCAAGGTGGGGCAGGGTTATAGGCATCAGTCCTCAAGGTGGGGCAGGGTTATAGGTATCAGTCCTCAAGGTGGGGCAGGGTTATAGGCATCAGTCCTCAAGGTGGGGCAGGGTTATAGGCATCAGTCCTCAAGGTGGAGCAGGGTTATAGGCATCAGTCCTCAAGGTGGGGCAGGGTTATAGGCATCAGTCCTCAAGGTGGGGCAGGGTTATAGGCATCAGTCCTCAAGGTGGGGCAGGGTTATAGGTATCAGTCCTCAAGGTGGGGCAGGGTTATAGGCATCAGTCCTCAAGGTGGGGCAGGGTTATAGGCATCAGTCCTCAAGGTGGGGCAGGGTTATAGGCATCAGTCCTCAAGGTGGGGTAGGGTTATAGGCATCAGTCCTCAAGGTGGGGCAGGGTTATAGGTATCAGTCCTCAAGGTGGGGCAGGGTTATAGGCATCAGTCCTCAAGGTGGGGCAGGGTTATAGGCATCAGTCCTCAAGGTGGGGCAGGGTTATAGGTATCCGTCCTTAAGCTGGGGCGGGGTTATTATGCATCAGTCCTCAAGGTGGGACGGGGTTATAGGCATCAGTCCTCAAGGTGGGGCGGGGTTATAGACATCAGCCCTCAAGGCGGGGTGGGGTATTAAGCATCAGTCCTCGAGGTGGGGTGGGGTTACGGGTATCAGGGCATGGCTACACAACAGTGCAGCATTAGCACTAATACTGGTGATAATTATAATGTTAAATAATAATATCTTTTTAATATGATTTCGTCTTTTGTGTGTTGTGTGTATTGATGTTCTTATCACACTGTGTGATAAGTAAGAACAAAACTGTCTTAGGACAAAAACCTACCTTTTAAAAACATCTGCTGCTGACTAAAATGTAAAACCGTGGGCATGTTGAGAAACATTTTTCACACCACATTGTGACAGTCGCACCATTAAGGCCAGATATGGCAGCTGCATAGGGTATTTTTTATATTGATAATTATGACAAACTTATTTGTCCAAGAAGAAAAGGTAGGTCAAGGGGAATAAAAAATATGTTGAACTTTTTTATTGAGACATCCATTGCCATGATAACAAACAAAATGGCTGTCATAATGGGTAAATGTAGCATACTTTCGGCATGGTCCCCAGCCATAACTACAGCAGATAAGATCACAATTCTTTCACTGTCATATCTAGACAACTTGATAATGATCGTCTGCAGTGGCGATGCACGACTGCATTTCTGCCCTGTCCGGTTGTTTCGCTGTCGCAAATTCCCTATTTGTGCATGCAGCCCGCAATTGTTGCACTCTCACTTTCTTTTTCTGCCCAAAAACATGATTTGTGGAAAAAATTCAATCTTAACTTTCGTTAGACGCCATCGTTGTTTACGCCCGGAAATAGCAGCATTGTGGGAGTCCACGCATCATATATGCAAATGCAAGCAACAGTGACATAGCACAATGCTGGATACCAAATAAGGAAATAGTCAATAGAATCCTGCTTGCATATATGACAATGCCCAGCAAATATGGGTCAAAGATCAGGGATGCCGTCTAGACATGTGGTTAGAGGACAGAAAGGGGAGTCTACCCGTAGTAAACAAGATGGCATACAGTGAATTTACAGCAGCGTTGCTAAGGTCTAAATATCGCATATTTTCGAACTTGTTCTCCATCTTGAGAATCAGAATGAAAATGAACTTTATTGATAATTAACATACAAAGCTATCAGAATACGGAAGAAACATATTTTGAGAATATTTTTTCAAAATACGTAATTTCAGTTTCCGTGTCTGGCCTTGATGAAATATCTACCTGTAAATATCTACCTGTTGTAGGCCTCGTCCAAGGATCAGGTAATGCCACTGTTGGAGAAGACACGAGACAACCTCCCCCAGAAGGCCCCAGCAGCCACAGCACGACCAGCAACAACCAAGTCTGCCCCGTCGCACCGCCCTGTCAGTGCGGTGGTTGATGTCGACGATGATGACCGCCCATCTACTGCCCCAGCTCGCTCCACAGGCACAAAGGGCAAGACTAAGGCCGGAGGTGCTGCTGCTGCTAAGAAGGTAAGTGCCTGTTTTGTAGCTGTCTTAGTGACAGCAATCAATAGATTTGTGTTATTTTGCAGTGCTAGTTAACCATAATACCATCGTTAAGGTAGCTGGGGTGGCTTGAATTGAATAGTTTCAGTAGAAGTTTTTAAAATAAATTAACCATTTCTTCACAGATTATAGGTGAAATACTATATAATATTCCAGATTAATAAAAATATTAGTTTGTTTTATTTGGTTATGTATAAAGATTTTTTTTTTATTGTAAATGTTAAAAAAATAGCCACAAAATGCCAAATTATATCGTTTTGAGAAAATCCCCAAATAAATAAGATTCATAAGTATGACAGTGTCACTGATAACTTTGAAGTAAATTTTGGTTAACATAAACGAATTATGTATGCTACACCGCCATCAATAAGTTAGCAAAAGTTGAATGACAGCCTAAAGTGGCAGTGTATTTTTGGCACAACCCATTCACCAATCATAATTCAAATTCGTGTAATGTTGCCTACATGTAAGACGTGTTAATACATCACCAGCTACCTTAAGTGTTGTATTTCTTGTTAACTCGAGTCCCTAAAGCTGGGTTTACACAAGGCAATATGACGTCATAATGAAACGTCAAGGCTGTTTCGTGTCATGCACAATGTCGCATTATAGGATCATTGCAGCATTGATTCCATATTGTCCATGTTATCCCCTTATTCACCCTTCTTCCCTTGACCCTTGAGGTGCAACACAACCAAGCAACTGCCATGTCCTACTCTCTAGTAGTTACAATCTCTTAATTAATCTACTCCTGTGCTTTGTTGTGTAATAAATGCTAAGTATGACATCTTACTAAGGTCACTTCAGTATGTCACGTTGGTTGCATAAACAGTAGTTACGCACGATACATTAACATCTTTTGAATAATGTGATTGTGTGATTAACCCATTAGACCCCACAACGGCCGCAGCCAGCTGCTCTGTGCAGTCCTGGAACGGCTGCTGCCGGCCGCATACAGGACCCTCTATTCAAAAAACTGCTAGCGAATAACTACCTAACTAAACGCTACTAAATTTTGCCACACCCTAGCAGATACATTTTTCAACAACAACAGCTCATTACGTGCATGTGTTGCCCTTTCGGAAATCTTAATTTTTATCGGTTTTGTTCATGCTATCTCAAATTTTTTTATTTCTATATTTGTCATGATAAAATATGGTGTAACCTGAAAAATAACCGTCAGAATTTGATAATGTTTTCAATAGTGCAAAGCTAACACATAGGTACATTTTCTTCGCTGGGTTGCGTAGGGTTATAGCATGGGATCATTATCAAATGTCAGTTGCAAGGTAGAAAGTTTTAACAAACTTACTATTTTGTCTTTGCAAATTGTGATAAAATGTCAACATTTTATTAATATATCCTATTTCTATGTATACATTACTACTCTTCAAAATAAACACAACTTGTAATTGTCAATATTGAATAAAAAAAATTTCTACAGATTTTTTAACGCTCGAAATTTGCCAGAAATCCTGGGAACAGGGGAGCATGTTTTAATAAAATCCTGGTGCCTAATGGGTTAATAATGCACCTGGTGGTATTTAGAATGTGGTATGATCAAGTGTTGCGAGTCGTAGGTTTGTGTGTTTCTTGGCCAGGCTCCGGTGGCATCTAAGAAGGACAAGGATGAGCCAGACGAGGGGCCGCCTATGAAGGTGTCAAATGGCAAGGAGCAGCGCTTCAAAGACGAGAAAAATCTCAAGGTAGGACTGTTTGGTCTTCTCTCAGTCGCACAAAATTTGAGTGCAGACATGACACTTCATATGGCTGTATCTGTTTATATATGGATATAAAGACAAACTTACAGCAGTCAAAGCACAACTACTTTTGATGGTTGCATCGAAAATAGGCAGACATTTGATGTGGGTATATTTTGTAGCCTGATTGTTGGCAACATTCAGTCAGCATCAGAAGTAACAGAAGCCTAGGAATATTTCAGATATTAGCAGGCATTGTTTGTTGTTGGTTACCTGATAGATGGCGACACCTGATCGAAATCAGAATGCTATAGGCAATGACAAATTTTATATGGATTTATACAGAATTTCCCATAAAAAACTGGTGTGTCTGGGAAAGTAAGCCTACTTGTGTAATTTGTTGATATTGCACTTGCTGCTGACACACTAACGTGCTGCTCCCTGTCGCACACTAACATGCTGCTCCCTGTCGCACACTAACGTGCTGCTCCCTGTTGCACACTAACGTGCTGCTCCCTGTTGCACACTAACGTGCTGCTCCCTGTTGCACACTAACGTGCTGCTCCCTGTCGCAGGTGCTCAAGTGGAACTTCAATTGCCCCCGGATTGAGTTTGTAGATCAGCTGCACACACAGATGGAAGCAACATTCAGTGCAGCTCTGTTGGAGCTTCTTTTCCATGCAAACTTCAAGATGCACATCAAAGCCTACGACACACTGTACAAGGTCAGTGCTGGGTACAGGTTAATTTACTTCTGGGTCAATGTCATGAGTAAAGTGAGTCACCCTATAGATATGTATAGATCACCCTGTAGACATGGTGTGTGATAAGTTAAGGGGACACACGGCAGCTGAAAAGAAATTTTTTCATTAAAACATTAAAAAAATATTTTTTGGTGTTTTTTGGTTGATTAGTATGTTTACTATAAGTACACTTCACGTTTTGACCCAAACATACCTCTAAATGAATTTTATTCAATAATAAACAGCACCCCTGTCATAATCGTATATCCACTTTTGTTCGCGAGAAGCGAAATCGGCTGACATTTGTCGATGTTTACGCCTTGACAACGCGATCTTTCCTTCGACAGTCGCCATCTTGCTTGGTATCAAAATAACCGCCAAGATCTTGTCTGTCAATCAGGCCAGTCGGTATTCCCGCCCTCTTGCTGGCATTCGGCCTACATCGTAATTAATGCAACCTCTCATTCGCCGAGTATCTCCTTATTTGGCAAGCACATAGGCTTCATTCATTGGCCTTCGGGCAGCTTCGACAAGTTCCGTGACGCATTTCGTGACCTGGCGGGCCGTGTGCAAGTAGATTATTCCCAGCATGCAGCACATTGTTCGCTTCAGTTGTTTATATAAAATGGCGTCTAGCGACCAGAATAGTTGTATGCGATCGATCAATTTTGACGGAAACGAGAGTTTAGAAGCAGATATGGTGAATAAATGTGACGGAAGAGTTAGAGTTGGTAGACTTGCAACTAAGAAGAGAAAACTGCAGTTACTGGCCGCACAGGCACGTGAGAAACGCCGGTCACAGTCTGTGCCGGCTTTTGCGGCTTCGCCCGACACTGGCGACAGTGACGTCGCTGTGCCAGTTCCTTCTACTTCCGTGACCGACTGTCAGACAGGTGCCAGTGCTACTACGAGTGACAGTGTGGCTGTGGTAGCTACAGGGACTGCAGCTATGCCCAGCTGTACGTCGCGTAGGAAGCTGGCACTACTGCGTGGTGCCAATGAACCAGGCTTGATTGATCAAGATGTAGCAGTCAGACTGCCAGTGTCAGTGACAATACTAGTGGTAAGTTGTGTTTTATTTGTTTGCTAGTCCTATATTACAACCAGAGTTGTTCAAAAAGGACAATGTATCCTTATCAACTGACAGGTATTCTAGAAGTAGACAACAGTAAAAAAACTTTAGACTTCAACTCGACATTTACATACCAGCTATTGTTTACATAATTATGTACAATTAGTGTTATATTATTCATCTGAAGTTAGAAGCTGGTAAGTCAATTTAATATAGTCATTTACTCATCATAATTATAATGTTCATAATTTTGTTAAAACAATTTCTATGAAGTATATATTTCTCTAATTTCACCAAACATTTTTAAGAAGTATCTGACATATTTTGTTTTCTCGTTCATAGATTCACCACACTGGTGTATCATGGACTTGTACCGCATCAACGGATTGCTTGAGACCATCAACTGTCCACATTGCCAGTGCGATGAAGCTTTGCGTATCAACTCGGGCGACAACAAAGGATTTGCATTACAACTGAAGTTAGTCTGCAATAGCTGTCACTTCGAGTTTGGCAGCACTCACTCTTCCCCGGTGCTCGATACTGGCGTGACCCCACAACCATTTGCCATCAACGACATCATGGTTCTACTCTTCAACCATCTTGGTCTTGGTCACACTGCGATGAGAGAGTTATGTGGTGTTCTTGGCATTCCGGCCATGCACCTCAAAACTTTCCAGAAGAAGGAGAAGAGGATCATCGGCAAGACTGTGGAGGCAACCAACATTGTGCTGCAGCAGAGTGCCGACGTTGTGCGTGCTATGAACAGTGCCACCAACCCTGGCGACGTAGATGACAGCCCCGTGTGCATCACGGTCAGCTTTGACGGGACGTGGCAAAAACGAGGCCACATGTCTATGCATGGTGTGGCGGCTGTCATAGACATCATGACGGGGCTGGTGGTGGACTATGAAGTACTGTCCATGTACTGTCATAGTTGCAGCCTGAAGAAAGCACAGCTTGGGGCAGACACTGCTGTGTTCGCTGAGTGGTATGCCATCCACCAAGACGACTGCTCTGTGAACTACCACGGAAGTACAAACGCCATGGAAGTGGAGGCGGCGAAGCGTTTGTGGACGCGTTCAGTGCACACCCGCGGACTAATGTACATGGGCATGCTCGGGGATGGCGACTCCAAGGCATATCAAGCTGTTGTCGACCTGGAGCCATACGGACCTGACGTCACCATCGAGAGAGAAGAGTGCGTGAACCATGCCCACAAGCGCATGGGAATGGCTCTTCTCAAGCTGTCGAAGTTGGAGAAGCTTGGTGAACGTGGACCGGGTCGCCTCACGAAGCAAACAGCATTGAAGCTACAACAATATTACTGCGGTGCGATCATGGGCGGTGGTGATGAGGACAGCATGCGGAGCAGAGTGTGGGCGACTCTGTTCCACTGCATGAGCACTGATGACGATCCTCACCACACTTGTTGCCCACAGTCCTGGTGCTTCTACCAGCAAGCCCTAGCAGAAGACCAGGAACCACCACCACATGAGGGCAACATCAAGTACCTGCTCGCCTACGATGTTGCCGAAGCCATGGTTCCGGTATACAAGCGGATGTCAGATCCGAACTTACTCAAGCGCCTTGTCAAACGCAAAACGGCAATGAGTCCCTGCACTCCGTCATCTGGAGCCGATGCTCGAAGACGATGTTTGTTGGGCGCGCCAAGTTGCATGGCGCTGTTGCGCGAGCGGTCAGCTGCTTCAATGCTGGTTCGTGTCAGCTCACCCACGTGATGGAGTTGCTGGCCATTGAAGTAAACGAAGTGAGCCAGGCTTATGTGGAGGAGAATGACATTCAACGCATTCGTCAGTCGGATCGTGCCAGCACTAGGTCTGCTAAGGTTGCTCGAAAGGGCCGTGCTGAGAAGCGGAAGCAGAAAAGTGCTAGGGACCAGAGCCGGGAAGGACCATCTTATGTGGCCGGCGGATTCTAGCTAGCTATATAAACCTTTGTAAATATGAACATTTTGCTGTTGTTCATTGTTGTTCATCTGTTCATTTATTTATTGTTGTATTACAATTGTTGAAAGCCATTTGATCGAAATCATGTTCTTGACAACGAAAATTTGCATCACTCTGGAAGGGGTAGGGGTAAAATATTACATTATTTTATCACTGTTCATCATATATTACTCCAAATAACATGCACATAGTGTACACATATGTTCAAGCTATCAGAATGTTGGTCATCTGAGACATTCTGTGAGAAAAACATAAAAATAACTTAGTTCAGACTTTGACGGCTGTTTTCTTAGAACTGTCGTTTTGACAAGAAAAGTTACAACACTCTGGAAGTAAAAAGACTATAGTCATCTGGTTGGCATTACTATGTTCAGCCTTGTATACTCTAAAAACTCACCAAAATAGATTTAAATTTTTTACATTATCTTGGGTGTTGTGTAAACAAACAAGTAATTTTTTCTTTCTTTTTTTCAGTAGCAATAATGTAAAAAAAAAAATTTATATATAATAAATTTTTTGGTGGAGTTTTAGAGGAAAGTACACCAATGATGATTGTCTAGCTACACATAGAAAAAAAAAACCTATGTAGTGTCTCCCCTTAAGTTAATCGCCCTGTGGATATGGTGTCTGATAAATTAATCGCTCTGCTGTTGTGATGTGTTACAATAGGCGTGCACAAGTCACTCTGCGGAGACCATCGCAAACCTTGACCTCATCCTTAAGTGGCTCACCCTGCGTTTCTTTGACACAAACACAAGCATCCTGCTGAAGGGTCTCGAGTACATCCGTGAGCTGTTCACCATGCTGGCTGCCGACGATTACCACCTGTACGACCTGGAGGCCAACTCCTTCATTCCCTACATCCTCAACAAGGTGAGATACTCCAGGCTGACACACCAACTCACTTCACCTGACTCTCAGCCACACACACTGGAGGGTGCAGGTGAATACATGATAAGAGATGGTGATGGCTTTATGTGAACATTTAGTCTTTATGCAGTAATTGCAGCATGGCTGAATGTTCCCAGAAGTCAAGTTGGTTTGTCAAATGAAAAAGTCTGCCAGGGAGTGTAAACCCTTTGAAAAGTCCCATGGGACCGGATACATGGTTGTATAAGTACTTAACCCTCCGCAGATGATTGTTTTCATGCTGTCCTCCTCAGATTGGCGACCCGAAGGACAATGTGCGCAAGGACGTGCGTACCATCCTCAAGCTCATCTGTAAGATCTACCCGGCCAGCAAGATGTTCAGTTTTGTCATAGATGGCCTTCGCTCAAAGAACTCCAAGCAAAGGACAGGTAGGCCATCAGATGAGGCCCATAGTATCGCAAGTGATCTGTGCATTTGTCTCAATGATAACAAGTGTCCAAGTGATGCACGTCTAGAGGAACTGGGCAGTCTGATAGAGATCTACAGTATCACCGTGTGATTGTGTGACGTGTGTTTGTAGAGTGTCTAGAGGAACTGGGCAGTCTGATAGAGATCTACGGCATCACCGTGTGATGTGTGTTTGTAGAGTGTCTAGAGGAACTGAGCAGTCTGATAGAGATCTACAGTATCACCGTGTGATTGTGTGACGTGTGTTTGTAGAGTGTCTAGAGGAACTGGGCAGCCTGATAGAGATCTACGGCATCACCGTGTGATGTGTGTTTGTAGAGTGTCTAGAGGAACTGGGCAGTCTGATAGAGATCTGCGGCATCACCGTGTGATTGTGTGACGTGTGTTTGTAGAATGTCTAGAGGAACTGGGCAATCTGATAGAGATCTGCGGCATCACCGTGTGATTGTGTGACGTGTGTTTGTAGAATGTCTAGAGGAACTGGGCAGTGTGATAGAAATCTACGGCATCACCGTGTGATGTGTGTTTGTAGAATGTCTAGAGGAACTGGGCAATCTGATAGAGATCTGCGGCATCACCGTGTGACGTGTGTTTGTAGAATGTCTAGAGGAACTGGGCAATCTGATAGAGATCTGCGGCATCACCGTGTGATTGTGTGACGTGTGTTTGTAGAATGTCTAGAGGAACTGGGCAGTGTGATAGAGATCTACGGCATCACTGTGACGTGTGTTTGTAGAGTGTCTAGAGGAACTGGGCAGTCTGATAGAGACCTACGGCATCACCGTATGATTGTGTGACGTGTGTTTGTAGAATGTCTAGAGGAACTGGGCAGTCTGATAGAGATCTACGGCATCACCGTGTGATTGTGTGACGTGTGTTTGTAGAGTGTCTAGAGGAACTGGGCAGTCTGATAGAGATCTACGGCATCACCGTATGATTGTGTGACGTGTGTTTGTAGAATGTCTAGAGGAACTGGGCTGTCTAATAGAGATCTACAGCATCACCGTGTGATGTGTGTTTGTAGAATGTCTAGAGGAACTGGGCAGTCTGATAGAGATCTACGGCATCACCGTGTGATTGTGTGACGTGTGTTTGTAGAGTGTCTAGAGGAACTGGGCAGTCTGATAGAGATCTACGGCATCACCGTGTGATGTGTGTTTGTAGAGTGTCTAGAGGAACTGGGCAGTCTGATAGAGATCTACGGCATCACCGTGTGATTGTGTGATGTGTGTTTGTAGAGTGTCTAGAGGAACTGGGCAGTCTGATAGAGATCTACGGCATCACCGTGTGATGTGTGTTTGTAGAGTGTCTAGAGGAACTGGGCAGTCTGATAGAGATCTACGGCATCACCGTGTGATGTGTGTTTGTAGAGTGTCTAGAGGAACTGGGCAGTCTGATAGAGATCTACGGCATCACCGTGTGATGTGTGTTTGTAGCGTGTCTAGAGGAACTGAGCAGTCTGATAGAGATCTACGGCATCACCGTGTGATTGTGTGATGTGTGTTTGTAGAGTGTCTAGAGGAACTGAGCAGTCTGATAGAGATCTACGGCATCACCGTGTGATTGTGTGATGTGTGTTTGTAGAGTGTCTAGAGGAACTGGGCAGTCTGATAGAGATCTACGGCATCACCGTGTGATGTGTGTTTGTAGAGTGTCTAGAGGAACTGGGCAGTCTGATAGAGATCTACGGCATCACCGTGTGATGTGTGTTTGTAGAGTGTCTAGAGGAACTGGGCAGTCTGATAGAGATCTACGGCATCACCGTGTGATTGTGTGATGTGTGTTTGTAGAGTGTCTAGAGGAACTGGGCAATCTGATAGAGATCTACGGCATCACCGTGTGATTGTGTGATGTGTGTTTGTAGAGTGTCTAGAGGAACTGAGCAGTCTGATAGAGATCTACGGCATCACCGTGTGATTGTGTGATGTGTGTTTGTAGAGTGTCTAGAGGAACTGAGCAGTCTGATAGAGATCTACGGCATCACCGTGTGATTGTGTGATGTGTGTTTGTAGAGTGTCTAGAGGAACTGGGCAGTCTGATAGAGATCTACGGCATCACCGGGTGATGTGTGTTTGTAGAGTGTCTAGAGGAACTGGGCAGTCTGATAGAGATCTCGGCATCACCGTGTGTTTGTAGAGTGTCTAGAGGAACTGGGCAGTCTGATAGAGATCTACGGCATCACCGAGTGATGTGTGTTTGTAGAGTGTCTAGAGGAACTGGGCAGTCTGATAGAGATCTCGGCATCACCGTGTGATTGTGTGATGTGTGTTTGTAGAGTGTCTAGAGGAACTGGGCAGTCTGATAGAGATCTCGGCATCACTGTGTGATTGTGTGATGTGTGTTTGTAGAGTGTCTAGAGGAACTGGGCAGTCTGATAGAGATCTACGGCATCACCGTGTGATTGTGTGATGTGTGTTTGTAGAGTGTCTAGAGGAACTGGGCAATCTGATAGAGATCTACGGCATCACCATGTGATTGTGTGATGTGTGTTTGTAGAGTGTCTAGAGGAACTGAGCAGTCTGATAGAGATCTACGGCATCACCGTGTGATTGTGTGATGTGTGTTTGTAGAGTGTCTAGAGGAACTGAGCAGTCTGATAGAGATCTACGGCATCACCGTGTGATTGTGTGATGTGTGTTTGTAGAGTGTCTAGAGGAACTGGGCAGTCTGATAGAGATCTACGGCATCACCGTGTGATGTGTGTTTGTAGCGTGTCTAGAGGAACTGAGCAGTCTGATAGAGATCTACGGCATCACCGTGTGATTGTGTGATGTGTGTTTGTAGAGTGTCTAGAGGAACTGAGCAGTCTAATAGAGATCTACGGCATCACCGTGTGATTGTGTGATGTGTGTTTGTAGAGTGTCTAGAGGAACTGGGCAGTCTGATAGAGATCTACGGCATCACCGTGTGATGTGTGTTTGTGGAGTGTCTAGAGGAACTGGGCAGTCTGATAGAGATCTACGGCATCACCGTGTGATGTGTGTTTGTAGAGTGTCTAGAGGAACTGGGCAGTCTGATAGAGATCTACGGCATCACCGTGTGATTGTGTGATGTGTGTTTGTAGAGTGTCTAGAGGAACTGGGCAATCTGATAGAGATCTACGGCATCACCGTGTGATTGTGTGATGTGTGTTTGTAGAGTGTCTAGAGGAACTGAGCAGTCTGATAGAGATCTACGGCATCACCGTGTGATTGTGTGATGTGTGTTTGTAGAGTGTCTAGAGGAACTGAGCAGTCTGATAGAGATCTACGGCATCACCGGGTGATGTGTGTTTGTAGAGTGTCTAGAGGAACTGGGCAGTCTGATAGAGATCTCGGCATCACCGTGTGTTTGTAGAGTGTCTAGAGGAACTGGGCAGTCTGATAGAGATCTACGGCATCACCGAGTGATGTGTGTTTGTAGAGTGTCTAGAGGAACTGGGCAGTCTGATAGAGATCTCGGCATCACCGTGTGATTGTGTGATGTGTGTTTGTAGAGTGTCTAGAGGAACTGGGCAGTCTGATAGAGATCTCGGCATCACTGTGTGATTGTGTGATGTGTGTTTGTAGAGTGTCTAGAGGAACTGGGCAGTCTGATAGAGATCTACGGCATCACCGTGTGATTGTGTGATGTGTGTTTGTAGAGTGTCTAGAGGAACTGGGCAATCTGATAGAGATCTACGGCATCACCATGTGATTGTGTGATGTGTGTTTGTAGAGTGTCTAGAGGAACTGAGCAGTCTGATAGAGATCTACGGCATCACCGTGTGATTGTGTGATGTGTGTTTGTAGAGTGTCTAGAGGAACTGAGCAGTCTGATAGAGATCTACGGCATCACCGTGTGATTGTGTGATGTGTGTTTGTAGAGTGTCTAGAGGAACTGGGCAGTCTGATAGAGATCTACGGCATCACCGTGTGATGTGTGTTTGTAGCGTGTCTAGAGGAACTGAGCAGTCTGATAGAGATCTACGGCATCATTGTGTGATGTGTGTTTGTAGAGTGTCTAGAGGAACTGAGCAGTCTAATAGAGATCTACGGCATCACCGTGTGATTGTGTGATGTGTGTTTGTAGAGTGTCTAGAGGAACTGGGCAGTCTGATAGAGATCTACGGCATCACCGTGTGATGTGTGTTTGTGGAGTGTCTAGAGGAACTGGGCAGTCTGATAAAGATCTACGGCATCACCGTGTGATGTGTGTTTGTAGAGTGTCTAGAGGAACTGGGCAGTCTGATAGAGATCTACGGCATCACCGTGTGATTGTGTGATGTGTGTTTGTAGAGTGTCTAGAGGAACTGGGCAATCTGATAGAGATCTACGGCATCACCGTGTGATTGTGTGATGTGTGTTTGTAGAGTGTCTAGAGGAACTGAGCAGTCTGATAGAGATCTACGGCATCACCGTGTGATTGTGTGATGTGTGTTTGTAGAGTGTCTAGAGGAACTGAGCAGTCTGATAGAGATCTACGGCATCACCGTGTGATTGTGTGATGTGTGTTTGTAGAGTGTCTAGAGGAACTGGGCAGTCTGATAGAGATCTACGGCATCACCAGGTGATGTGTGTTTGTAGAGTGTCTAGAGGAACTGGGCAGTCTGATAGAGATCTCGGCATCACCGTGTGATTGTGTGATGTGTGTTTGTAGAGTGTCTAGAGGAACTGGGCAGTCTGATAGAGATCTACGGCATCACCGTGTGATTGTGTGATGTGTGTTTGTAGAGTGTCTACAGGAACTGGGCAGTCTGATAGAGATCTACGGCATCACCGTGTGATGTGTGTTTGTAGAGTGTCTAGAGGAACTGGGCAGTCTGATAGAGATCTCGGCATCACCGTGTGATGTGTGTTTGTAGAGTGTCTAGAGGAACTGGGCAGTCTGATAGAGATCTACGGCATCACCGTGTGATTGTGTGATGTGTGTTTGTAGAGTGTCTAGAGGAACTGGGCAATCTGATAGAGATCTACGGCATCACCGTGTGATTGTGTGATGTGTGTTTGTAGAGTGTCTAGAGGAACTGAGCAGTCTAATAGAGATCTACGGCATCACCGTGTGATTGTGTGATGTGTGTTTGTAGAGTGTCTAGAGGAACTGGGCAGTCTGATAGAGATCTACGGCATCACCGTGTGATGTGTGTTTGTGGAGTGTCTAGAGGAACTGGGCAGTCTGATAGAGATCTACGGCATCACCGTGTGATGTGTGTTTGTAGAGTGTCTAGAGGAACTGGGCAGTCTGATAGAGATCTACGGCATCACCGTGTGATTGTGTGATGTGTGTTTGTAGAGTGTCTAGAGGAACTGGGCAATCTGATAGAGATCTACGGCATCACCGTGTGATTGTGTGATGTGTGTTTGTAGAGTGTCTAGAGGAACTGAGCAGTCTGATAGAGATCTACGGCATCACCGTGTGATTGTGTGATGTGTGTTTGTAGAGTGTCTAGAGGAACTGAGCAGTCTGATAGAGATCTACGGCATCACCGTGTGATTGTGTGATGTGTGTTTGTAGAGTGTCTAGAGGAACTGGGCAATCTGATAGAGATCTACGGCATCACCATGTGATTGTGTGATGTGTGTTTGTAGAGTGTCTAGAGGAACTGAGCAGTCTGATAGAGATCTACGGCATCACCGTGTGATTGTGTGATGTGTGTTTGTAGAGTGTCTAGAGGAACTGAGCAGTCTGATAGAGATCTACGGCATCACCGTGTGATTGTGTGATGTGTGTTTGTAGAGTGTCTAGAGGAACTGGGCAGTCTGATAGAGATCTACGGCATCACCGTGTGATGTGTGTTTGTAGCGTGTCTAGAGGAACTGAGCAGTCTGATAGAGATCTACGGCATCATTGTGTGATGTGTGTTTGTAGAGTGTCTAGAGGAACTGAGCAGTCTAATAGAGATCTACGGCATCACCGTGTGATTGTGTGATGTGTGTTTGTAGAGTGTCTAGAGGAACTGGGCAGTCTGATAGAGATCTACGGCATCACCGTGTGATGTGTGTTTGTGGAGTGTCTAGAGGAACTGGGCAGTCTGATAGAGATCTACGGCATCACCGTGTGATGTGTGTTTGTAGAGTGTCTAGAGGAACTGGGCAGTCTGATAGAGATCTACGGCATCACCGTGTGATTGTGTGATGTGTGTTTGTAGAGTGTCTAGAGGAACTGGGCAATCTGATAGAGATCTACGGCATCACCGTGTGATTGTGTGATGTGTGTTTGTAGAGTGTCTAGAGGAACTGAGCAGTCTGATAGAGATCTACGGCATCACCGTGTGATTGTGTGATGTGTGTTTGTAGAGTGTCTAGAGGAACTGAGCAGTCTGATAGAGATCTACGGCATCACCGTGTGATTGTGTGATGTGTGTTTGTAGAGTGTCTAGAGGAACTGGGCAGTCTGATAGAGATCTACGGCATCACCAGGTGATGTGTGTTTGTAGAGTGTCTAGAGGAACTGGGCAGTCTGATAGAGATCTCGGCATCACCGTGTGATTGTGTGATGTGTGTTTGTAGAGTGTCTAGAGGAACTGGGCAGTCTGATAGAGATCTACGGCATCACCGTGTGATTGTGTGATGTGTGTTTGTAGAGTGTCTACAGGAACTGGGCAGTCTGATAGAGATCTACGGCATCACCGTGTGATGTGTGTTTGTAGAGTGTCTAGAGGAACTGGGCAGTCTGATAGAGATCTCGGCATCACCGTGTGATGTGTGTTTGTAGAGTGTCTAGAGGAACTGGGCAGTCTGATAGAGATCTACGGCATCACCGTGTGATTGTGTGATGTGTGTTTGTAGAGTGTCTAGAGGAACTGGGCAATCTGATAGAGATCTACGGCATCACCGTGTGATTGTGTGATGTGTGTTTGTAGAGTGTCTAGAGGAACTGAGCAGTCTGATAGAGATCTACGGCATCACCGTGTGATTGTGTGATGTGTGTTTGTAGAGTGTCTAGAGGAACTGAGCAGTCTGATAGAGATCTACGGCATCACCGTGTGATTGTGTGATGTGTGTTTGTAGAGTGTCTAGAGGAACTGGGCAGTCTGATAGAGATCTACGGCATCACCGGGTGATGTGTGTTTGTAGAGTGTCTAGAGGAACTGGGCAGTCTGATAGAGATCTCGGCATCACCGTGTGATTGTGTGATGTGTGTTTGTAGAGTGTCTAGAGGAACTGGGCAGTCTGATAGAGATCTACGGCATCACCGTGTGATTGTGTGATGTGTGTTTATAGAGTGTCTACAGGAACTGGGCAGTCTGATAGAGATCTACGGCATCACCGTGTGATGTGTGTTTGTAGAGTGTCTAGAGGAACTGGGCAGTCTGATAGAGATCTCGGCATCACCGTGTGATGTGTGTTTGTAGAGTGTCTAGAGGAACTGGGCAGTCTGATAGAGATCTCGGCATCACCGTGTGATTGTGTGATGTGTGTTTGTAGAGTGTCTAGAGGAACTGGGCAGTCTGATAGAGATCTACGGCATCACCGTATGATTGTGTGATGTGTGTTTGTAGAGTGTCTAGAGGAACTGGGCAGTCTGATAGAGATCTACGGCATCACCGTGTGATGTGTGTTTGTAGAGTGTCTAGAGGAACTGGGCAGTCTGATAGAGATCTACGGCATCACCGTGTGCCAGCCATCTCCAGCCCAGGCACTCAAGCTGATAGCACAGCAGATCGGTGACCGGGATAACAGTGTGCGATCGGCTGCACTCAACACCATTGTAGCTGCCTACCTGATCCTAGGGGAGGGCGTCTACAAGTACATAGGAAATGTGAGTGGTATCTGAATGTATATGGGGAACATGTCGACAAGAGTATCAGAAAAGTGTCTAGATGGGAGTATCAGAAAGTATGTTGGAAACATGTTTAGATGTGAGTATGTGAAAGTGTGTACGGAAGATGTCTGGGAGTATCAGTAGGTTGGGAAAACGAGTGTGGAGATAGGGTGTAATTAATTAATTGACAACTTATCAAGGCCTGAAGGAAAGGTGGATATCTGGTTTGAGCAACTGTAGTTAGATTTGACACATATAGACAGAACAGATCTAATGATAATTTCTTTGTATTAACGCTGGTATCTTTGGCCTGCAGCTCAGTGACAAAGACCAGAGCATGTTGGAGGAGCGAATCAAACGATCGATGAAAAATGGTGCAGCAGTGGTACCACCATCTGAAGAAAAGGCAAAAGTCTCAAAGTCAGCACCAAATGCCAAGAGTGCATCGTAAGTAAACATTGGTGTAGGGATAGGTGGAGTCTTTCGAAGGGTGGAGTCTGGAGGGGTGGAGTCTTTGGAGGGGTGGAATCTTTGGAGGGGTGGAGTCTTTGGAGGGGTGGAGTCTTTGGAGGGGTGGAGTCTTTGGAGGGGTGTAGTCTTGGAATGTTGGGGATAGGTGGAATATTGGGGAGGTGTGTAGTCATTGGGAGGACATAGCTGCCAACCCTTCCAATTTTGCCATATGTTTTCTAAGTCTGAGTACGGAAATTTGTACGTACCGTACCGATCATTTTCCGTTTTCTGAAAAATTCCATTCAATAATTTTTATTCAGTAATTTGTTTATGCAGTAATCAACACAAGTCCGATGTAGAGAATTGAAGTGGGCCAAATAAATGATGTTTTATATTTATTTTATTAAAAGTGAACTGCTTATCACGCAGCCACTTTGGGAAGAACATTAACAGGAATGTGAGCTCTTCAAAGCAAACCAGGCAGGAACTGAAATAAGGAAGAAAGGTGGGGAGGAGGGAAGATTTCGAGAAACAATTTGATCACTAACATTCTTATGAGCTCATTTCGCTCTTAAAAATCGATTTCGCTCCTTAGTTATGATCAAAACAGAAAATTGCGTTTCACTAAGAATAAATCATAAAAACACTTATAGAACCGCTGCTTAAAAACGCTCCTAACTTACGATGAGATTAGACCGTTCGTAATTTGATATAAAGCAAAACATATCCATCATAAACATTCATATTTACCTAACTGCATATTATCTCCACTTTTACATAGAGATCCAGCTTTTCAGTCAAATAAGTTTTCAAAATGTGAGTGAGGAATAGTTCGTAAATTATGGGTTTTGTCTATCATCTATTTTACAGAACTGACATTGACAAGTCGTTGTTTGCGCTGTTTTACAGCATCATGAAGGTCAAGGTTGTTCTTGAAATGTTTGCTATTAAATTTTTAGCAAATTTTTAGCTATGTCTAACCAAAATATGTACACCCCTAACCTTCATATTGGTATACTCGACAATACAACTTCAATTGAGGTTGTTGGTGTTCTCTGTGAGCTTAGTTATTGAAACCTGTCAAAACAACACGTTGCCGGTGTGTCACAGAAATAGTGTCCTCTGTGACACGGCATCTTCTTTTTTAAAATAAATTTTTTTCTCTTCACCCAGTGAGCAAATCAGTCAATTGTAGTTGAAAAGTGTTCAATGGATCATATCATCAGCCACTTTTGGACAACCTTTCTATTAATTTTGCACAATTGTGCCCACTGTGGAGCTTATGATGGATTTTATGAGCATCTTAGACTTAGTGAAACGCATTTTGAAAACGCTCTTACAAATCTATGATGGATTCTGTGTTATGATGGATTTTCCTTCTCGGCAGAAAATGTCGTCAACAAATCGGCCAAAAAAGCAGTTCCTTGTGCGGTACAAGACACATTTTGCGTTCATGCAAACATCACAGCTGGGCGACAGCTACACATTTTGCACTGTCTGTCGCTGTGACAGGGGTGAGATTTAGTCATGGAAGGTAGCTAGTCAGGCTACCAACCTTGCAAAGTGAAGTAGCCCGACAGCTTCTTAGGTAGCCCACTTGCTAATCAATACGTTGATGATAGAAAGTAAATACTTTGAAGATAGAATGTATGAACGACATCAACAACAAATAAAAAACATCAAAAACAAAGTTTTTAAACATTTATTTTCAAGGCAGGATCAGTACAATGTAATACAATAATACTGAATAAAATACAGTATAGAATTGTACACATGTGACAGGTTGTTTTGCTTTCATAACATGGTACACCAGCAGTCAGTGTGAAGTCTCCAAGCGTCACAGGACATCAGGTCCGGTGAACTGAACAGTTGACAGTTTTTTTCGCAGAACCTGATTTTAACTTAACCTAGAGAAACTTTAACCAGGTTCCCGATTAATTCACCAGAAGCGCTCCGCGAACCATGTGGATATATCTAAATATAATGGAGCTAGCATATGTTTGTATATATTTCTGTATTTGGTTATGTTCACGTTTTCCTCGTAGACGGCTTGCACCTTGGACGCCAAACTTTCAGGGATTAATCTATGACCCCACGAATGAAACATAACGCTTTTATTTTTTCTAAATACCCTGTATATCAACGGTTCTTAGTGGCTTTTATGGTAAATCAAATGTTCGCTACGTAAAATATTAACAATCACAGAAACCACGTGCGCCTCGGCGAATACTTCGGTACGTAAACCGTTTGAGAGTACGGGTGGTTTATATTAATTATAGGAGGAAGCACGCAACCACGTATTGGCCCGAGGTCGCAGACCGAGAAAAAATAGTAGAAAGCAGGTATTCTACAACCAACACAAGTATCCATGGGTCCAAATTCACGCGACCTTCAACATTTTGAACACGCAATGAGTATTGCATCACATGCGTGACGCGGTTGTTTCTGGTAATACGTTTGATGTTCCATTAAACAGTCTTGAGCGTATTGATGGCATATTGGCCTGAGGCATTTGGTAAACATTGCTATCACGACTGTCACGTATGAACTACCACGTTATCCCGTCCTGATGACGGGCATTTTTGCTAGTATATATAAAAGTTGTCACACGGCGCCAAGACTATTAACATGACCGGTTATTATTTCAGTGTAGAATTACCATTCAGTTACATGTTGAGCGTCGATGTGGGTGATAAAAAGTACAATGAATGCTCCCTATTGATATCGCTTCGGGTATTGTTTAGTAACATTTCTTGCAATGTCAAACGTGTCACAAACACATGATTTATGGTTAACATAAATGCAATATATCCAGGACAACACTTCTGAGATGTTTATAAACATTCCGTTTATTTTTGCTGCGTCTAAAATATTGCAGTTGCCATGCGGGTTAAATTGAAGTCACCCAAAGCCATTTTTGGCCACCATTGGCGACCGGGCGACCACTAAATCTCACCCCTGCTGTGACATCAACATTTCCCATGGAGGACAGAACGACATAATGCAGCATGCGAAGTCTTCAAAACATGTGCAGAATTCAAAAACTGAGGACTCGCGCAGCGCATGTTTCCTGTAGCTCATGTGCAAACACCCATTTTCCTAAAGCGGCAACATCTAGGGGAAACGTATGTGACCTGTTTTAGTGTATCAAAAAAAAAAAGTGCTGAGACACCATAACACGAATTTGCTACCCTTAGACCGAAAATATACTGAATATGGAATGTAGTGCCTGGTGCCACTTCCAGTTGTACATGCGCAACGTGGCCACTGCATGACTTCCTAGCAGCACCCATGGTTACTAATGAATTAAAAAAAATTCTTATAACACCCCCCCCCCGAACGAACCTACCCGCTCACCAAATATTCTGTTTTTGGGTTTCTAAAGGTTGGCAGCTATGGGAGGGGTAGAGTCGTGGGGAAGGGTGGAGTCTTGTGGAGGGGTGGTGTCTAGGGAGAGGTGTAATCTTGGGGAGGGATATAGTCTCCGTGAGAGGAGGAGTCTTGGGGAGGGGTGGAGTCTTGGAGAGGGGTGGAGTCTTGGGGAGGTGTGGAGTCTTCGGGAGGGGTGGAGTCTTGGGAAGGGGTGGAGTCTTCGGGAGGGGTGGAGTCTTGGGGAGGGGTGGAGGGTTGGACTATTGGGGAGGGTTTGAATATTGTGGTTTAGTGACCTTTGACAAAATCTGATTTCAAAATTGGTTGATTTCATTAGAAGCTTGTGGCAACTACCGAAGCTCACTCATCGCGGTTAGAACAATTTAGAGAACCCTTTGAATCATTGCTGCGGTTTTGAAGCATTGCCAGAGTTCACTCAGCTGTAGAAATGAGTACCTGGCTACTGACAGAGGTGGATATCTAAATGAAGTCTTTGTGGCTGAATGCTTATCAGAGAAGTCGAGATGGTGTTAGAATGAACAGGTCTGCCAGGGGGTGAAGTGTGAAGCGCTTTGAACAGTCCCAATGACTGGATACCTCCCTATATATAAGAACGTACCTATTTACAACCTGTCATCCAGTTGTGCCAATGATGTACACTCTACAGTTAAAAACTTAATGTGATTATTTGACTATCTTGCACTGTTGGCAGTGAGTCGCGGGGTCGTGGTGGCGGAGGCCTGAAGCTACAGCCCAACCCCACAAGTGACCACAGACGTCAGCTGCTGGAGCTGAGTGACGGCCCCAGTCTCAAGCTAGAAGTGGAGATGCCAAAGTTGATAGAACATGACCTACAAGACTTACTGTACGAGCCTGTGAAGATGCCAGTCAGGCGGTAAGTGGCTACTATTGCGATGGTCTACAAGTGTCTTTTTATTAGTATTTATCAGTGGTCATTGTTATTATGAAATGTCAGTGACATCGTATGTCAGAAACTGTCACAAAAACATGCGCGCGCGCGCGCGCGCGCGCACACACACACACACACACACACACACACACACACACACACACACACACACACACACACACACACACACACACACACACACACACACACACACACACACACACACACTAGAACTCGTCCAGTACATTATGGACAGTAGACAACAGACTAGTAGACATACAAAGTTCATATATTATTTTTTATAAAAACAATACATTTGTACACACACTGGTTGCAATCGCTGACACTTGACAACCCTCTGGCAGGTCGCGACCACAGTCACACAACATGAAACTACTGAGCAACTCAGATGATGCCAAGTCGGCCATCGACCTTGTCCTCTCGCAGATCGCAAGCAACGACATCAGCACCAGCATCCAAGCCCTCGCACAGGCAAGTGGCGACATCTTGTGTCATGTCTATGCTCACCCAAATCTCAGGCTAGTTACTGTTGCTGAACACTGATGCCGCAGATAACCAACTCTCTTTAAAAAGGGAAGTTGTCACTGAGAAACATACAATATACGATAGGGGTAACTACAGGGGATAGTTTTACTATTGCAGCAGTATTGTGATAGCTGGATTAGTATTGCAATACTACTACGATAGTTTCATAGCTATTACGATAGGATTGTGATTGTATCGTGGAATAGCAGGGAAGCAATCTGAAGCCATAATTTATTGGTGGCGCCATCACGTGGCATTGGAGGCAGTTGATTCAAAATGGTGAATCCACGAATGACACTGCTCTTATCGACAGTTGTTGATATTAGGTTGACAAATAAGTAATATTACCAAATAAAGTTGAAAAGCATGTTAATGAACAGTATTACAGTGACACAAGTAGTCCTGCTGATTTGTTTCGCCGACTGTCATTACTATCGATAGTTCAGTGTCAATAGTTAAATTTATTATCGATAGTATTGCATCATCACATCGATTATTGTTGTGCATCGATAGTTCGATTACACCCCTAGTACAAGAGGTGTCACCAGGAGGCATCGGGGTAGGAGGTGTCATTACAGAGCATGTGGCATAGTATATGTCATCAGGAAGCATCTGACACAAAGGGTATATACAAAGTGGCTTAGTACTGCATGATGCATAAGGAATGATGAGGAAGTAACTGTGATGTGATGTGTAACTGGAAAGAATCTGTCATTTAGGTGGACGAGGTGTTGAAGGACAACACGAAGTGCCAACTGCTGAAGACCCACATTGACCAGTTCCTCGTGGTGACATCTCTGCAGCTGCGCATGGCCTACAGCAAGTACATGAGTGACAGCGACACGTCAGACGAAGTTGTCATCAAGCTGTACCGCTGTCTCCTTGGCTCACTACTAGAGGTCAGCACTGGTCCTTCAGCACCACGTTTCTTGTAATACAAACATCTAGTTAGAAACTACCATATCTAATATTTGCTGACAGTCAGTCGTAGAACTGTCTTTTTTAAAGGCATCTCACTAGATTTGCACTGGGTGCTGAAATGTAGAATAAAGAATTCAACCAAGGCGTTTGATAAAATTTTCATGTTCATTATCTGGGGGTTTCATTCAGTCCCAATTACCATGGACACTTCAACTGTACAAACACGTATCTCACAGCAAACAGTCAATTCAGGGGATTTCAACGCACTTTGAGCTGCAGCATCATATTTCTGCCAGTTGGCAATGACAATCCTAGGAATGGTTGGTCTGATTACCATTAACTATTTGAAACTTTTAAATTTAAATAAGTTTCGCAATGTACATTACAAAGTTTAATTGTATATGATGTCATGTTGCGTAAACATTATTTCTGAGACTGCCTTTGTGTCCGTTGTGACGACAGCTGTTTCAGAAGAAGTCTCTAGTGAAGGAGGGGTCAAAGGATGTACTCAAGGACTTGATGCAGAATCTTGTGACAATTCTACTCGATGCGCGTCTCAACAATCTGGAAGATGGACCACAGCTTGTGCGCACCATCAACCTGTTCCTCGTGAAGGTGGTGGAGAAAGCCAACTCTACCAGCGTCATGAGGTCAGTGGTGAACACATCAGTGAATGCTAACCTGGTTTAGTGGTGAACACATCACTGAATGCTAACCTGGTTTGGTGGTGAACACATCAATGAATGCTAACCTGGTTTAATGGTGAACACATTAGTGAATGCTAACCTGGTTTAGTGGTGAACACATCACTGAATGCTAACCTGGTTTAGTGATGAACACATCAGTGAATGCTAACCTGGTTTAGTGATGAACACATCAGTGAATGCTAACCTGGTTTG
This sequence comes from Lamellibrachia columna, assembly GCA_963662155.1. Lineage (NCBI taxonomy): Eukaryota > Metazoa > Annelida > Polychaeta > Sabellida > Siboglinidae > Lamellibrachia > Lamellibrachia columna. Next base: position 43,514,827 of record OY759271.1, read on the forward strand.
GTGATGAACACATCACTGAATGTTAACCTGGTTTACAAACGAACACATCAGTGAATGCTAACGGGGATTTATTACTTGAAAAAGTCATGTTTTATTTGTGAATAAAAGTGATTTCAAGGTATGTTATTGCTATAAAAGTTAACTTTGTGAATAGTAAGTATACAAAGCTATCAGAATACACTGGAAACACATTTTTAGTTATGTAAAAAAATCACCATTTCACTTGGGATGTCTCCCCTTAGAGTTACACTCGTTTCTGGTTACTAATCTAATCAAATTTAAACTGTCCTCTTATATATCGTGCTCTATCTTCACAGCAGCCACCCTATTGGGCTAGTCTCCTGCGTCTTTCAAATATTGCCAGGCAGCACAGATTATGAATCTCGCAACTTTTTTCACTCGTTCACTTTTATAACAATTACTTACCTCTAAATCACTTTTTTTCATGGGTAAAGCATGTCTCTTTTACGTAATAAATGGCTTTTTGCCATTTTTTACAGGCATTTTCTCAAAACCATGTTTTTTATATTTGGAAGATACCTCTGGAAGTAATTATGCTGGACAAATAATGTTTGAAAGTTGCCGTAAATTCTCTATTTGTAGCCACACCTCTAATTAAAGCCACACCCTGAATTTTGACATAAACCCCGACTCCTCCGCACTGTTTGTGGCAGGCAAAAACCTTATTTAAAGCCACACCCGGACTTTGAGCCAAGACCCTTTTAACGCTTCGTGTGACAAATATCCGTAGCGCACACAGTTAGGAACAATTTAAATGGGTTCTACAAAAAAGATACAACTTTGCTAATAATTATCATAAATGAATGAATGAGGTATAATTTTATTGTTAAAAGAGTCTGTAATGTAATACAATGATAATAAAATATATCAAATCATATAATCATGGGAATATTACTATGTGAATTTCGTCAAAACAGAAAATAAAGATAAACAAATATCACCATGCTACCAGATAATAACTGGGTGGCTGAATGTCCATACATCCAGTGGGAGAAAGGTAGGCTATACAATAAAGCTAAAATTATTCAAATATGTTGAGAAGTTTTCTTTGTATGACATTTTATGTAGAACCATTGTATGACATTTTATGTAGAACCACTGCATGTATTGCAGCAGATTAAAAAGACTACCCGGGGTCTGTCTGTTGTGCCAGTTGTTTCAACTTCAAAGGTGTTTGAGTGACAGCCGGTAACTATGTAATAACAACTGGCCGTCTCGATCAGCCGGCTGCAGCTGGTGAAAACGGATATTGTGGTTTTACCTATTTCTTGGAAAGTTCCTGTTGTTGTGTCATCGTCGGCCAACTGCCCTGGTACTCACAAGCATTTGATCAAGTGTTAGCGCATTGAATTCAACAAACCTGGACATTGTAACTCCTCATAAAAGTAAAGCAGCTTAAAACATCAAAACCTGAAACCATGCGTGACATCGATGTTGCTGTAATCCCCGGCGGTCTGACGCCGCTAGTACAGCTGCTTGACATTAACATCAATCGCCCATTCAAGCAGCAGATGCGATTGTCTGTGGGAGCACTGGATGATTCACGACGCTCACTCCCGGTGGCCGCCGTTGTGCGCTGGCCAAAGAGATTCTTGTACAATGGCTCATGAAGGCGTGGGGTGCGATTCCATCTGCCATGATTGAATACAGCTTCAAGAAGTGCGGCATCTCCAACAATCTCAATGGAACAGATGATGACGTAATATTCGAAGATGTTTGCCGCTGCACGCAGCCACGGTCAGCGATGCCGACGACTCGTAATGAGACACAGAAAAGTGGGATGACGCTGCCATGCCGGTACAGGCAGCGTTCTTCGGCAGTGACAACGAAAGTGATTTTGAAAGATTTTAACTATGACATGATTTGACATGTTTGATCTTAGTTTTTGAACTCTGTGGACACAGGTTTTTTTTTATGTAATTATTTGTCATGCACCAATGGCAATTGTAATATAATGTTTTATTAATGCATCCGACTTCGTTTTTTCACTGATTATAAATCGTTATTTATCGCTAATAGCCATTACTACTGACAACCAATGAGCCAACGTTCGAAATTTTTTTCGTCAAATTACAGTATTTAAAGCCGCACCCCAACTTTGCCATCATCATCATCAATTCGGCTACACACTATTATAATTGAAGCCGCGGCTACAAATACAGAATTTATGGTGCATAAGTATTTGTAGCCAAAAAATATTTCTTTTTTAGGATGTTAACAACAAAATATTTTTTCTGCCAGCTGTGTAATTGAGTATTTACTGAAGATGGTTCTACAAGAATTATAATGATATCTTTGTTCAATAAAAAAATGGCATTGATTGTTGTGATAATGACTTTGCACAACCCTGGTTATGATATCCTGTTCATCAGATCATTGGGGAACTCCAGTTATCATACATCACTTGTGATTTGTGCACAGTTCTCCCAGAGTTTCAGGCTCATATGTATTTTCTTATATATATTATTATGTGGTTGTGTGTGTGTTTCAGTGCACTTATCAAACTACTGCATGAGAGTGTGGCCAGTGAGACGTGCTCCACCACCTTCCTGGAGATCATCATGAAGGTGAGTCCCACTTACATCTCATCCTTACGCTTCAGTCAGCACAGTACACCAAGTGATCAACCTACTTAGAGCTTGGAATCTTTCTCATATCACTCTCACTTATGTATGTAATATATCGTACACTATGGTTGACTGAAATTAATCGCACTAGCAAAAGGTTGTTTATAGAATTATGTTTTTAATTTACTTTTGTTGTTTTTCTACCGATTTACTTGTGACTTCCAGAGCTTTTATTTCGGCAATTGACCAGTCACAAGATATTTTAATTTTTGCGTGTACACATGCATGTATAAGAAAGCCAAGAACTACAGATATATTGTATTTGTGCCGTCAGTGCCTGTGGCGAATGGTCCGCAACCTGCCGGGCATTATAGATGACCTGGATGTTGACTGCATCCTCTGGGACCTACATCAGTTCCTTGTCGCCTTCCCCAGTCACACGTGGCGCCACCGTCCAAGCGATGTCCCGCTGCGCACCGTCAAGACGATACTGCACTCACTTGCCAAGCTCAAGGGCAACAAGGTCTGTCTTGTCTCTGGCCGGTTGTCATTTCCTCTTCACCATGTTGATTTTGTACAAATAATTATGTGCAACTTTTTGTTGGGAACATTTTAACTCCCTTTTCATGTGATTTAACCCATTGTCAATCAGGTTCGTTGATGCTTGAAGTGTGAATAGTTTAATCGGGTAACTTATGCTATAGTGTGTAGAGCTGATCGTTTGTACAAACTAGCTAGCTACATACTAGATGGGTTCAGTTTTTCACGAAATGAGACGAATTAAAAAAGTCTAATTAAAGAAGGCCTTTTAATGTTCTTCTCTGGTATATGTTTCAGATAATGAGTCACTTGAGTCTGGTGGACGCCCAGCAGTCGGAGGTGGAGAGCTACCTTCAGAAGGTCATCCGCAGTGGCATTGAGAACAGTGTCTCATCAACCAATGCAAAGAACGAACAAATGAATAATGTTGAAAATGGCAACGTTGAGACACGTTCACCCCAGAAAGAGGTAGCTAGTATTGCCCTAATCAGCTCTTCTCTGTATGATGATTCGTTATGTCAAAGTATTCTTCAAACAATCTTCTGTTACATGTCACTCATTTCTTCTTTGGCTGTCATAATTCATTGTGCAGAAGAAACTCATCAAACTAATATGTCCATGTTTGCATACTTCATTGCCGCTTTTTTCATTGATAAGCTACAGGTTACCAGCGACTTGTAACATGAATGTGTAGCTCATGTTGGTATTCACCACAGGATGAACAACAAATGTTTTGACAAAATAATGCATGAAAGTTCAGTACGATGCAGTCTTGGGAATTAAGTAATAAAATCCTGTCACGAATGAGCATCCATGATTCTTGAGGCAGTGTTGACTTTGTTTCAGACGGCAAAGTCAAAGCGCCTCTCCCGCACAACCCACGACATGCTGGCAGAGATCTTCAAGAAAATCGGATCAAAAGAAAACACCCGAGAGGTGGGTCGAGTGTTGTAGTGCTGTAGAAACTCATCTAGTCATGGTCGAGTAGCCTTAGTCAAAAGCAATACTTGTTTTTTTTCAAGAGAAGATACATATAAAGACATCTTTGTGGGTTGAGTTGTGGTTGACCAAGTGGTTGCTTCCATGCAGTCCATACTGCCTGCTCCATAAATTGCTGGGTTATATGACAAGTTTCTGGAGTGGTTATACTTCTCTCTTGTTTTTGATGGTTACCATATCCTAATGAACTCTATATGTAACTTCTGCTGTGCTTGAATCGCTCTGCTTTCACCCAAAGCCTTCTTGCCACAGGGCCTCAATGACCTGTATGACTTCAAGCTGCGTTACCCTGAGGCTGATCTAGAACCCTTCCTCAAGAAGTCATCACCGATCTTCCAGAACTACATACAACGTGGACTAAAGAACATCGAAGCAGAGAGAGCGCTGACTGCCACAACAGCCACATCGTCAACGACAACGGGGCATATGAAGACATCATTGTCGGCACCAACGAGTATGTACCGAATTTAGATGCAGTGAAAGAACCAGCAAATATTCAGGTGCCCTGCATGTGTTAGCACTTGTGATTATAACCCTCCGTTTAGTTCTGTTTGTGTCAGCAGCTGGCTACTATCTGCTGGTTATCCAAGGCATTTGTTTAAGGTCTTTCAGTTCAGGGTTTCTTGTTACATGCCCTGTACAAAAACCAGTTTTGCATTATGTTTTTAGTATTAGCTTAGATCATCAATTTCTACATATTGTAGTCGTAATACTATATAATATACCAGATTAAAACAAAATTGAGTTTTTCATTTATTTGGTTATGTTACAAGGTTTTTAAAATTTTTTATAAATATGAAACAGTAGCTACAAAACGAAGTTTAATCATTTTGAGACAATCCCCACAGAAATAAATGACATACATATAAGTATGACAGTGTAACTGATAACTTTATGGCAGATTTTGGTTAACATAAACCAATTATGTCTGCTACACCGTGAATGAATTAAGCAAAAGTTAAATGACAGCCTAAAGTGGCAGTGTATTTTTGATACAAACCCTTCACCAATCGTAATTTACTGCTGTATTACGTTGCGTGCGCGTAAGACGCGTTCATAAGCAAGATTGCAACATCGTGAGTGATGTAGTTTTTCTCAAGCAATATTTTAAACATAATTTCCTGGTTATTAATGAAAACACAAATATATGGTTTTTCACTGGCATTTTATGTATTGTTGACAAAACATAATGGCCGTTTGTAATATTGACATGTCACATTAATTTGCCGCCACAATAGCCATTGAATCTTTATTTGTAACGTGTTGTCGTCTATGGTATCATCTAACAAACATGTGGCAGCGTGTGTGTACGGTCATTTTGATTGGCCCGTTATCCCGCTGGGTCACCAGGTCACATAATCGTCGGCATTTCCATTCATGTCAAAGGCACGATAAACTATGTTAACGCTCACAGAGTGCTGATATTTGCTGGTTTAAGTACTTGATTTAGTTAGGTAGATATAATACTGATGTGTACTAGCATTACAGTAGCCAGACGATGTGGTCCACTTTCTCGGCGAATGAATATAGCTGGTTCGAACATCGTAGCGCATGCGGTCGTTACTATGGCAACATTGTCACATTTCCGGGAACTCAAGGGGATTTCCAAAAGGACTGCGTTTTTAAAGGATGGATTGGCACAATATGACGTTAGTGCCAGGTGATTTTTTGTGGTGTCGACATTTTGTTCAGTATATCCTAGCATGTTATGAAGAAAAAAAAATCAGCTGACACGCTAGCTGCCCAACCACCTTAAATGGTAGGGGAAGTTTCACTTAAGTTTTAACTCCTGCTCTCCCTTTTTCTAGCATCTTCAAAGGAACTAAACATGTATTGATAAATAAAATTTAATTGATTTTTTTTATTGAACAAATATAGTGTTCCTGGGGTGGGCATTTAGGCATGAATGTGCATGTAATGTGCTGTGTGTGCTTGCAGTGCCTGCGAGTGCGAGCGCAGAATCTGACGAATGTGACCCGGACATGAATTACTACATGGAGCGACTGAAGGTATTGCGATCACGCTGTGGCCTCGACAATGCCCAGACTGACCGCATGCCGTCCGCCGCAAGCGCAGGTGACCTGGGCAGTGCCACATTTAGCGCAGCCTACTACGAGGACCGTCTGAAGGCATTACGGGCACGCGGTGGGCTAGACAGCATTGACATGTCGGCGCAGACGTCGGGCGATGGCGTCGACGCATCAAGTAGCAACAGTAGTTCAAGTCTCTCCAGTGAATCGTCGTCAACGGCAATGGTACGTTTGCCAATCACTGTTTGGGTTTGAAACTTGCACGGTTTGTAATACTAGATTCCAACTGTGCTCATCCATATTTGGTTTAAAATTTATTGGAACTGAGAAGTAAAAATATAGGAGTAATATATGATTATTTTAACAAAATGTAGCGTTATTTTAGGTGGTGCCATCTACTGACTCAAGTTATTGCAAATTAGCAATAACATCACACTTGCCATACCACAACCAGCCATGGGTGGTCATCGACATGTAGATTTCTAGCACAAAAATAACTTCATAGTGATGAATCACAAGAAACCACCAAATAACTTCATAGTGATGAATCACAAGAAACCACCAAATAACTTCATAGTGATGAATCACAAGAAACCACCAAATAACTTCATAGTGATGAATCACAAGAAACCACCAAATAACTTCATAGTGATGAATCACAAGAAACCACCAAATAACTTCATAGTGATGAATCACAAGAAACCACCAAATAACTTCATAGTGATGAATCACAAGAAATCACCAAACATCCAATTATCAGGAAAATGTAAGATTTTTTTGAAAATATAAGAATTGCAATTAAAATATAGGAATGTCAACAGTTTGGTTAAAAGTCCTTTAAATTTTTGGCCTGTTTCATTTTAGAGTTATTTTGCCAAAAACTCAAACCTATCTATTATCGACTACGACATGCTAGTTTAGTTGTACACATTTGTTAATTAGTTTTGGTGAAATCATTGGATTATTTTTTACCATAATTGGTACAAATTAGGGGAAAAAACAAGGACAAAAGTGATCCAGCTCCATGTACTATGACATAAGTGGTCTGGCTCCATGTACTATGACATAAGTGGTCTGGCTCCATGTACTATGACATAAGTGTTCTGGCTCCATGTACTATGACATAAGTGTTCTGGCTCCATGTACTATGACATAAGTGGTCTGGCTCCATGTACTATGACATAAGTGTTCTGGCTCCATGTACTATGACATAAGTGTTCTGGCTCCATGTACTATGACATAAGTGGTCTGGCTCCATGTACTATGACATAAGTGTTCTGGCTCCATGTACTATGACATAAGTGGTCTGGCTCCATGTACTATGACATAAGTGTTCTGGCTCCATGTACTATGACATAAGTGGTCTGGCTCCATGTACTATGACATAAGTGTTCTGGCTCCATGTACTATGACATAAGTGGTCTGGCTCCATGTACTATGACATAAGTGGTCTGGCTCCATGTACTATGACATAAGTGTTCTGGCTCCATGTACTATGACATAAGTGTTCTGGCTCCATGTACTATGACATAAGTGGTCTGGCTCCATGTACTATGACATAAGTGGTCTGGCTCCATGTACTATGACATAAAGCTATTAACACTTTCGCAAGTTACATGATTTAACGATCAAAGTCAGTTCTTTCGATGATTTTAACGAAAGCTTTTATTTAACCGACTGCACACATTACTTATTACTTAAGCAGTACATATTTGAACATCGATTAACCTTATTCGCGATGAATGAATTGAGGAGGTAGTTTGAATAAACTGTGTGGTTGCAGGTAGGAACAACTATTTCAAACTCTGATAGGAATGTGGAAAACACAACAGCGTACGTGGCAGACCTGAAGAAACGACTCGACCGGATCAAGAACAGTACAAGACACTAGTAGACAGTGTCAGGGAGTTGTGCAATGGCAACACGGTGGCAGTGAATGCATGCCGAGGCACACTCATTAGCGACTTGGCGAAGAAGGGACACAGTTCCACATGCGACGGTAGACTCAGTAATTATTGTATGGGTATAGGAAACAGTAGAACAACCTGTTATCAACATGCAAGCGTTTCACCTGACTTCACAGATCATGTGCCAACTTTCAATGGCGGGTCAGACATAATGCAGCTGTTGTTGCATTTTATTTATAGCAAATGTCTTCGGGCAGGTGGTATTTCTGTGTGGTCCCAGTGATGTCGCTGAGGATTGTGTACGAATCATGAGGACTATATATATATATATATATATCGAGTGCGTTGACTCCCAGATAACATTATACGATACCATCGTCTCTGTTGGTGTCATGAGTTCTCTTGCCATCTCGGAGCAAGGATCTCTTTCATCTACTTGCATTTAGCAACTGTACTGTCTTAGGTTTGTACAACTGTACTGTCTAAGGTTTGTACAACTTTGTACATAATTTAGTTCATTTTGTTGTCCATGGTTGGCCTACATGTTCAGTTCTCTGGTGCCGTCTGTTTGCTTGTTTCATACACCATGCTATGTACATTGACACACCACAGGCACATCACAACCCAGTGAAATATGCTGTTTTGTAAATAATATTTGCTGTAATTTTGTAGCACTTAAGTAAAAATAACACTCATGATGCGGTGACCTTTCTGGGCTTCCTTTGTAGAAATGGATGAATGATTCATACTTGTAATAATTTGCGAGTTTTATGTATTGGTACATATTTTAGTTTGGTCAAAATCTGAGTGCTAACAATTATTCTGTTCACTCTGTGGCTCTGTTAATTGTCTCTGTAATCCTCGTTTCAAATGCAATATACTGCGAGATATCTGGCGAGTTGTTTGAATGTGAACGTCTCGTTTCCAGGGAGTAACCAGAATGTGCTATGCCATAAATTAATATGCATTGTATCGTACAATAAACCATGTAAATATGAAGAGTTTCATTTTATTACTTAAAAGATGTCTAAATGTTGGATGCGTTTACATATAATTAGGAGAAAACATTGAATATTGCCAACTTCTAAATACACTGATTATATACAGTGGCCGCTCGCTATAATGGACTCCTCCCAATGTAAGAAACATCCTCTTGAAAGGGATAACTTTGAAATCTCTGCCCTGCCCTGTTGGTCTCCCTCCCTCATATTCATGGTATAAAGAAAATTGTTTGGCCAAGTCCCATGTTCCATATAGTGAGAGTCCACTATAGTTGTGATGATGAATCAGTTCATTTTGTGAGCTTGTTACCAGTATAGCTATAAAACACTTGCTGTCTGTTGACATGACAAACAGCATCTCGGTGACGCAGACAAGTGTCATGTCATAGTATCAGAATATTCATTAGCTACCAAACAAACACTCGTACTCGTGGCTGTGTCAGTTCCCTGTCCAGTCATGTGTGATATTCATGCCATCAGTGCTGGGCCGTCTTTCTTCGCTTCCAGTTGTACCCCACTCCCACTGAACCCCAAAGCTCCCTGCAAAATACCACATTCAGATATATGCACCACCTAAGTATACCATGTATTTATTTCTACCCTAACGATTTTTATACCAAAACTTTCTAAACAGCAAACTAAAGCTTTGTTGTCCAGATCAGATGCTACAGTTGATATTTGCCAAAATAAAAAATAATAAAGACAGAAATTGGGGAAGGGTCAGTGCATGTAACCCAACATATTAGTGCAGTAGGACTTTGTATGGACCAACTGTAGACATGTATGTATTCTATGTATTCAAGTTGTCCGTGACTTAGCAAACTAAACTAATGTGTGAAAACTGTCTGGAGTGTGAGGCATGACGGACAGTTTCCATACACCAAACCAAAACCTTGACTAACATTAAATTATACACCCATATGTTTAATTATTACACAAACTACCCACAATGCATGCGCACAAACTCACGTTAGCCCAAGATTGGGCTGTTTGGAGTATGATTACTCGAGATTATTATATCTCTAGTGAGTACTGATCCTGACTTGTGTTAAAATGTTGCATGTATTTGCCTAAACTTCCATGGCTACTCACCCGCTGTAGTAGGATGATGTCTCTCTCCTTGAGTTTCTTCCCGTTGGTTGGATCCACCATGTCCTTCTTGATGATGTTCTCAACACACTCCAAAGTGACAACGTTGCCCCTGAAACACACCACCCCAGTCCAAGCTTTCTTATGTACTTATTACTGAACATTTCTCAGGAGTAAAATTTTCGTGAGGATACAATTAAATAAGGTAAATAAAACTTGGTTATGAAAAAGCTTAGCCTCTTTGTATCATTCAGATGTGATGGAATTACTATATCCTCAATGGCTGGCGTAGTACCGTAAATAATCGGACACGGCCTACCCTTGTTTGTGTTACTTCGCCAACTGTCTCGGATGATTATGCGGTGGTGCAAATAAAAAATATTCCATTTTATATTTATTACACACACCTAATTGATTTTAGTAAACTGACATGCAGCAAACTGGGAAACAAAATTCAATTTCAAATTTTTTTTCGTGATGACTGCATGAAAACATAAACAATAGTTCCGTCGTTATAACACACGTGTACGATGATGAAATCATAACTGCAGCCATATTGAATAGCGCATACTACCTTAATGTGCATAAAAACATACAGATTCAGAGCTGGGGTTTAAGAAAGATTTCTGTGATTATGTTTTGTTGTCTACCACTTCTGTCTATCAATACTGAACTGACCAACGTGTAAGTTTTATGCAGTTTACTAATTTTCAGAAAACAGCTACCAACATAAATATGGATATGGAATAATTGTTCCATTACAAGGTTCCACGGGATATATACTTACGACGTTCTAAGCACTGCACAGGGCACTGAGTTGCCAAGGATGTCATTTGTCACAGCACAGACATAACGCGCCTACAAACGTAATATTATATTCATTTTAAAATATAATCTATGATAATTGTTTTCTCTTCCAATGCAAAGTTCACTACTGATGATCATCAGATAGAGTTACAGTATGGAACTTCAGGGTGTATTTCTATACTTCACTAAATTTAGTGTGCACACATATTTTTTCATTGAAACTGGAAATACAAAATAGTATCCTTACCAATTAATCTGTCATGAAAATTATAATATTTATAATGAATCTGGGTGCACCTACATTGTTCACAATGAATCTGGGTGTATGTACATTGTTCACAATGAGTGTGGTTGTACACTGTACACACACTGCTCACAATGAGTGTGGCTGTACACTGTACACACACTAATCACAATGAGTGTGGCTGTACACTGTACACACACTGCTCACAATGAGTGTGGCTGTACACTGTACACACATTGCTCACAATGAGTGTGGCTGTACACTGTACACACACTGCTCACAATGAGTGCGGGTGTACACTGTACACACATTGCTCACAATGAGTGTGGCTGTACACTATACACACACTGCTCACAATGAGTGTGGCTGTACACTGTACACACACTGCTCACAATGAGGGTGTACACTGTACACACACTGCTCACAATGAGTGTGGCTGTACACCACTGTACACACACTGCTCACAATGAGTGTGGCTGTACACTGTACACACACTGCTCACAATGAGTGCGGGTGTACACTGTACACACACTGCTCACAATGAGTGTGGCTGTACACTGTACACACACTGCTCACAATGAGGGTGTACACTGTACATACACTGCTCACAATGAGTGTGGCTGTACACTGTACACACACTGCTCACAATGAGTGTGGCTGTACACTGTACACACACTGCTCACAATGAGTGTGGCTGTACACTGTACACACACTGCTCACAATGAGTGTGGCTGTACACTGTACACACACTGCTCACAATGAGTGCGGGTGTACACTGTACACACACTGCTCACAATGAGTGTGGCTGTACACTGTACACACACTGCTCACAATGAGTGTGGCTGTACACTGTACACACACTGCTCACAATCAGTGTGGCTGTACACACACTGTTCACAATCAGTGTGGCTGTACACTTTATACACACTGCTCACAATGAGAGTGGCTGTACACTGTACACACACTGCTCACAATGAGTGTGGCTGTACACACACTGCTCACAATGAGTGTGGCTGTACACTGTACACACACTGCTCACAATGAGTGGGCGTATGCTGTATGCACACTGCTCACAATGAGTGTGGTTGTACAATGTACACACAATGCTCACAATGAGTGTGGCTGTACACTGTACACACACTGCTCACAATGAGTGGGCGTATGCTGTATGCACACTGCTCACAATGAGTGTGGCTGTACACTGTACACACACTGCTCACAATGAGTGTGGCTGTACACTGTACACACACTGCTCACAATGAGTGTGGTTGTACACTGTACACACACTGCTCACAATGAGTGGTTGTACACTGTACACACACTGCACACAATGAGTGTGGCTGTACACACTGCTCACAGTGAGTGTGGCTGTACGCTGTACACACACTGCTCACAATGAGTGCGGGTGTACACTGTACACACACTGCACACAATGAGTGTGGCTGTACACACTGCTTACAGTGAGTGTGGCTGTACGCTGTACACACACTGCTCACAATGAGTGCGGGTGTATGCTGTACACACACTGCTCACAGTGAGTGTGGGTGTACACTGTACACACACTGCTCACAGTGAGTGTGGGTGTACACTGTACACACACTGCTCACAGTGAGTGTGGGTGTACACTGTACGCACACACCTCACAATGAGTGTGGGTGTACACTGTACACACACTGCTCACAATGAGTGTGGCTGTACACTGTACACAATGAGCGTGGGTGTACACTGTACACACACTGTTCACAATCATGAATGAGTTTTTATTGTACCTACATCTTTCACTATAACTGCCTTCTTGCTGTCTCCATCCTTGATGGGCGTGAAGGTGACATCCATAAGATCTTTCATTTTCAGTGACCGACCACTCATGGGACAGAGCACTTTGTCATCCTGAGCAACATCAGCAACACATCATTATTCAGTGACAGGATGACACTTAGTGGTAACAGTGTGCAGCATATTGCCATGAAAGGACAGTCTGCATGTAGTCTACACTTTTAAGTGGAAGTGTCAACTTGAAAGTGGAAATATCAATTTGAAAGTGGAAGTGTCAGGTGGAAAGTAGGAAATGTCAACAGAAAGTGGTGGTGTCAGCTGGAAAGTGCACATGTCAACAGAAAGTGGAAATGTCAGTTTCGATTGGAATTCTCAGAGATTTTTTAAAGTATGTATTTTGAATTTTATACAGTACAGATTTAAGATAAACTATATATTTCATCTGTTTACATCTAATATATTTATATGTATTTATATCTATATACCAGTCTGTCAGAATTCCATTGTCATATTCGATTTGTGGTGTTTAATTATTACATATGACTATTCAGATATCACAATGAATTTTTTTTTTAAATTCTAAGTTATTTAAAGGTCCTGCAATTCGTTGTTTTCACTCAACTCGTTTTACAATCAATTAACAAACAATCATACCTATGTAGTATCCACCACTACAACATGCTAACTCTAGTATCCACTGTGACATGCTAACTCTAGTATCCACTATGACAAGCTAACTCTAGTATCCACTGTGACATGCTACCTCTAGTATCCACTATGACAAGCTAACTCTAGTATCCACTATGACATGCTAACTTTAGTATCCACTATGACATGCTAACTTTAGTATCCACTATGACATGCTAACTCTAGTATCCACTATGACATGCTAGCTCTAGTATCCACTATGACATGCTAACTCTAGTGTCCACTATGACATGCTAGCTCTAGTATCCACTATGACAAGCTAACTCTAGTAGCCACTACGACATGCTCTTTGTGAAATACGTATTTAGTTTTGATAAAACCATTGGACAAACTAGTCAATTATTTTTTACTCGTAGACAAAATGCTGCACACAGGGCAACAGTTGTCCAACTGTATATACTGTGACATATACTGTGACATAAGGCTACTCACACTTCTTTCAATGGATTTAACAAAAGTATGCACTCTTTTATTAAATTGACTTTGCATATAACTTAAATTATTCAAGCACTACAGATACGTCCATCAATGAAGCTGATCTGTGGTAGTCTATAGATACAGTTTTTAAATTGTTCTACTGTTGGCATTTTTAGAGCACCAAGTTTCCGTTTGGTACAATGTGTGACCAGTATAAGTTTAAATACCAAACTGGCAACTCCTATATAGCCGTAGCATTGACAACTTACAGGCTTCTTAAGGAGTGTGGGTTTGGCCTTTGGTGCGAGGTTTGGGACCCAGAAACTGGGCAGCTGCTTCGCCTTGTCTTGCGCCATGTTTGACACACTTGATGCACTGCTCGGTCCGGCGACTTCAGCATCTGGTAGAAGAGGCAAACGTTTTACAAGGTGGTATCTGTCATATCACATCACAGTTAAACATCCTTCCTCAATTTAATGTTTTTTAAGAGTTATTTCACATGTAATTAAATCTACCTAGAATCCAATACGACACGCTCATTTGTAAAATTGTGTAATTTAGTTTTGATGAAATTATGAGCAAACAATTAAATTATTTTTGACCAGATCTAGTAGACATTTGGTGAAAAAAGGACGAAAGGGTCCGACTCTATTTCGCAAATTTTAATTGAATTAAAAATGTATTTTATTTGACTTGAAAAATACAAGAATACAAAATAAAGGTAACAACAAGTGAAGCCTAGACACCAGTAAACACTAGACAACTAGTTGTGGACACCCTAAAAATATATATAATGCATTTAATTAACCTCTCCAAAAGGCTCTTCAGTCTGCAGGCCAAAGAGCCTTTCTAAAAGGCTCTTTAGCCTGCAGGATAAAGAACCTCTCCAAAAGTCTCTTTCGCATGGGGATGTAGTTCATGCTAAAGAACCTTGCTGGTGTGGTAAATTTGCCAGGTCATGTGGTTCACAACAGGGTAAAGAGCTCTTCCATATCATATGTATGTGTGATGGTGTGTTTTTCGAAGTCGAATATGTTCCCATAAACACCACAGTTACTTTTTATTAGTTTATTATTTAAGCAAACTACAGTAAATTACAGAGTAATAATCATAATTGTATTGACGTGTATGCAGTATGCCCTACATGTAGACCAGCGTCCATTATTGTGATAGGCAGAACTGGCAGAACCAAAACTTTGTTTTTGGTTTGGTCCTCCTGCCAACATATGTGAGGTGATACCACTGCCAGCAGGCATCACAGCCCACAGATCAGGCATGTGAGGTGATACCACTGCCAGCAGGCATCACAGCCCACAGATTAGGCATGTGAGGTGATACCACTGCCAGCAGGCATCACAGCCCACAGATCAGGCATGTCAGGCAGGCATTACAGCCCACAGATCAGGCATGTCAGGTGATACCACTGCCAGCAGGCATCACAGCCCACAGATCATGCATGTGAGGTGATACCACTGCCAGCAGGCATCACAGCCCACAGATCAGGCATGTGAGGTGATACCACTGCCAGCAGGCATCACAGCCCACAGATCAGGAATGTCAGGTATGCAGGCGGGCATTATAGCCCACAGATCAGGCATGTCAGGTGATACCACTGCCAGCAGGCATCACAGCCCACAGATGAGGCGTGTCAGGCATGCAGGCGGGCATTACAGCCCACAGATCAGGCATGTGAGGTGATACCACTGCCAGCAGGCATCACAGCCCACAGATCAGGCATGTAAGGTGATACCACTGCAGGCAGGCATCACAGCCCACAGATCAGGCATGTCAGGCATGCAGGCGGGCATTACAGCCCACAGATCAGGCATATGAGGTGATACCACTACAGGCAGGCATCACAGCTCACAGATCAAGTATGTGAGGTGATACCACTGCATACAGGCATCAGAGCCCACAGATCAGAAATCAGGTATGTGATATGGTATGAATCTTGTGTGGTTGTGCTGACTTGCTACACGAGCATCTAAGCTCTGTGTATTGCAATGCCATATGCCAATGTACACCTGTGATTCATACTATTTCATTGTTGCTTTCCAGGATATAAAACTGGAGAATTTAGTACCAACTGTGAGAGACATTTTGCTTGTGTGATATGTTGATGAAACAGCAGTTCATATATACCATGGGATGTATGAAGCCAGGCCTTACAGTTAAATCGGGCTCCTGTTAACTGGAATTGTTTTACTGGTTGAAGACATTCCCTGATGTTAAATTGTAGTCTGCTCATTTAATTGTACTGGAGAAGCCATGATCACTGCATCTATTTAATTACAATAGTTAATATACATCAAAGACACAGTTTGCTTGCACAGTACAGCAAATAAGGTTAAAGTATAGCAAATACAGAACAGGAATACATTTTGGGAAGGTTCTTTAGCCTAAAGTACATGCCCAGGCTTTATGCTAGAGCCTTTCAGGAAAGGTTCTTTAGCCACTTGCAATCTTTTATTAAACCAACTAGGCAAAATCCTTAAATTATTCACACACAACAGATCTGAACATCAAAGAACCCGATTCATGATGTGCTAAATTAAATGAGGGAGGTTTAACTGTCAGAAGTTAAAGGTAGCTTCAAAGAAATGCACCACTTACTATATGGCTAGGTATGAGTATTAGCACTGGTGTATTTTGCAATACTTAGTATGCTCATACCTGTTTTGCCACTGTTTGGCTTTGAATACAGTGTGCTTTTGCATTACCATTTTGCATGAAAAAGTCATCTTATTAGGAATCTCCAGTTAAGTGGAGTCTGCCATTTTTTGTAAGATGAGTTATCATTAGCAAAGCTATGTTGCAGTAAACACCTAGAATATTGACTGTCATTGTGTGTGCAACTAGCCACAATGAGTAATGTTATTGCTTGTACAACAGTTTCAATGTGATCCTGTAAGAGAAAATGATTATGTGAGAATCAGTGACAACCTGAATAACAATAGGAAAAACTTTGGAACACGTGGCAAAAGGCCACAAAATAGCTTTAAAATCTTCAATTCACTTAGTACATTGCGAATTGGGTTTGTTGATGTTGAAATATGTTGTGTGTGAATAGTAATACGTGCAGTCAGTTTAATAGAAAGAGTTCATAATTTTGTTAAAATCATCTAAATCATTAATTTAGATCGTTAGATCTACTTGCGAAAGTATGAACAGCCTTATGTCATAGTATATGTCATAGTATATGTCATAGTATATGCAGTTCCACCTCTATTACTTTTTTACCAAATGTTGACCATATCTAGTAAAAAAAAAGTATTTGAATAGGTTGTCCTATTATTCCACCAATGGGTCAGTTAGCCAACCAGGATCAACTCTCACCTGCCTTGCCTGCTCCAACCTTCCAGTGTTTCTCAAACTTCTCCAGTTGTCCAGCTGCGTCAGTCTGGGCCAACTCATCAGACTCTTCCTAGTAGTGGCAATGTTACATCACATCACAGCGTATGTTACATCACATCACAGTGTATGTTACATCACATTATTAAAGGTACAAAATGTGATAATTTTTATCATAAAATTATGTATAAGCTACCAGGCATATTGTAACATCGTGATTGGCCAAATGCGTGTAGTGTTAAATATAAACCTTAGCCTATATATATGTACTTAACGCAAGCATAGTGCATATATATGAGGTATTACAAAACTTACTGCAAGTTTGACTTTTTGTCTTTCATATTCTTTCATTTTCTTTGAATTCTCTCGTTTCTTTGTCAGTATGTATTCAAGTATAGCTTCCTTGTCAAATATGTACCCATCTGGTCTGAAAAAAAACATGGAAACAGATAACAAAAATATATTATATCTGCTGAGTGTGTTTTACTAAATGGCTAATTGGTACTGCATGAATGTAGACGTGTCATAAATCAACTATAGAGTTACTGAATATGCACAGCAACTGTAAATTGAATTGTTGAAAGTGGTAACATATTTAATGACTTAGTGATTTCTACCAAGGTTGAAAAAAAATCATGATTTAAAAAAAAATTATTTTTTAAATCTGGTATATAGACATTTATATATAGATGTTTATATTAATAAACTCTTTCAAACGTGTTCTATTCAAATCGATTTAGGTACTTGTTTTAACAAAGGGTACTTGATTTTTGCATATATAAAGACATTAGGCAATGTCCACAAGGCCTCACCCCCTGTAATTGCATAATCTGTCTTGGAAAGGAAAGCATGCTGTGTGTCTGTGGCTGTAGCAGTGATAATTATTGTTTGCTGAAAGGATGGATTAGCACCTGTCCAGGGCTCTGTGTACTCTATGGGTCTCCAACCAGCATGCAAACTGGTACAGTATTAAACAATTGTCACCAAAACTGTCTCACTTGAGTCTACATACTGAATTGGTAACAACTAGCACAAGCTATAGGTGGACTTTAACTCAGGGCTTCTGACTTGAAAAGATACTTCCTCTTGAAGACAAGTTTGTGTGGCTTCACTACATTCAGAAAGAGAATAGCTCAAACGTACACAATGTCATAAAATATTTGACTATCAGACTATCTGGTGACAATACAACTACACAAGTGTGCACACATTGTGCTTTTGTATTAAAAAACATACAAAACTTTGTTGATCTCGATGCTTGTAAACAATTATTTGTGTTAAATTCATATAAATCAGCGATTAATAAAATTAATAAAAGAAATCATAAATCATTGATTTTTTTTAATGATTTAAATCATGATTTAAATGATTTAAATCATGATTTAAATGATTTAAATCAAACAACCCTGACAAGGACAGTGCTGTCAATATCAACCATAGGACACTTACGTAACCACAGGGTGTCTACAAGGTTGTAATGTCAAACAGCAGCAGTCAAATTCCTACAAAAGAAAATGATGTGCATAAACATTGTGGGTTGATAACTTAGGACTGCCCCATGGTTCATCTTGCTGTCTGCCAAAGTGTTTGTTGACACTCTCATATCAGGCCTCACCTGATATGTATTTATGGTTCAGTGACATGCTCAGTACACAAACATGCAAGCTCAGTGCACAACAACTGGCTAGTTCATGTGTTAATATTCTTATACCTTTACTAAATTTGATTCACAATGATACCATTGTGTCAATCACGTCCAACCGGTTCTACACATACTAAATTTGACCATCCTAACCAAAGGAATATTGCTCAAATTTATAATAGAACAAATTCAATCCAAACCTTGGTCACCAAGTGGCACCCTTGCATTGTGCAAATATCATGCACTGCCATATGTTAGATGGTAGCACTATTACGTAGAATACCGTATGCACCATACTAGTGTAAATTCTTTTAATTTAAATAAATCAACAAGGGGCAGAAGATAAACCCAGAATCAATCTCCCACACCACTTTGTGACACTACGCACACATTACGTATTAATTATTACATACCGGGAGTACTTGCTACTCACACATTATGTATCAAGTAGTGGGAGTACTTGCTACTCACATTATGTACCAGGAGTAATTGCCATGCACACATTACGTATTACGTACCAGGAGTACACATTACATATTACATTCCGGGAGACTCCCGGAATGTAATATGTCACTCTGAGTACTTGCTACTCACACATTACGTATTACGTTTACATACCGGGAGTGCTTGCTACTCACACATTAAGCATTACGTTTATGTACCAGGAGTACTTGCTACTCACACATTACATATTACATACCAGGAGTACTTGCTACTCACACATTACATACCAGGAGTACTTGTTACTCACACATCACAAATTACATACCGGAAGAACTTGCTATTCACACATTACATATTTGAACAATAACGAACATGATTTGCAATGGGCTAAATCACTTGAGGAGGGAGCTTTAATAGATTATGTTAAATATTGATAGAAATATATTTTCTTCACTTAGACCTAGAGGACATGAGGTAACATTAGTGAAGGATCACTGTAGATTGGATGTCTAGAAGTGCTCATTCTCACAGAGGACAATAAATGAATGGAACAAAATGGATTGTGTAAATGATATCAACGTGGATGTGTTTAAAAGCAAAATTGACAAATATCTCTGGAGGATGAGTTACACATAAATGAAAAATTGTTGGACTCTCGATAAGCCAATGGCTTCTTAGTCAACTTGCAATCTTGTTAAAGGTTAAACAAACATCACATTACTTATACAGAACCATCCTAAAAGGTAGCATCCTAAACTAGTTGTTGTGGTGGTACTTGTATGAGTTACACATAAATGAAAAATTGTTGGACTCTCGATAAGCCAATGGCTTCTTAGTCAACTTGCAATCTTGTTAAAGGTTAAACAAACATCACATTACTTAAACAGAACCATCCTAAAAGGTAGCATCCTAAACTAGTTGTTGTGGTGGTACTTTCTGTCTACCTTCAGCTAAAAACAGTTGATTTACCCTTATTGAATCTCGTCCCAGTCGTAGTTTATGACTTCCGAATCCCGATTCTTGTGAATCACGCTTCCTCTCGTGGTAGGTATACACTGAACCTGCAGTGCAATTCTTTCCATGGCGTGTCATTGTTGCACCAATTCAATCTGTAGTGTGCCAAACTTGGTTTCGACCTCTGAAGACTGCCTGAAACTTGAAACAATATTTCAATTACAGTGTCTCCAGAGTTGGAACCCTATGCTCCAGTGGGAGGGCTTAGGACTGAGTGAGTATCGGTTTATGTGGATGAACAGTGCAGTATGACAATAATTCGGTAATCTTTAACAAACTTGATCAATTTATGAACTTATTATGGCGTGACAGGTCATTCTTACATAATTTTTTTTATCCACAAAGCATTAATTCAATCACACCAAGGGCATGTATATAATATGATATTATATTGGCGTCTCAAACTTTTTCATTTGTATATAATATGTTTGTTTAGTATGTTTATGTTTAATAAAAAATAATATAATTCTTCACCATCTGTATGGTTTCAAGATAAATTATAATTAATTAATTTAGAATTGTTAGACTATTTGTTATAATAATTTAGCATATAACATTTCCCAATTAGAATACATCGCAAATAGTTCAAAGTCAGTAAATTTTTTCTTACAGGTCTTCTTCCGGCTATTAGGCTGTACTGCCTCTTATGCCAGCTCTCGTGTTTATCGTCAGTTCAGATTGAGCGCATGCGTCTGACAGTTTCCAGGATAGGGGTGGGGCAGTGTAATCTAGCTTGATTGGATGATTTTGCCACAACTTGTCTATTTTCCTCTCAAAGGACTGTACTGATGGAGCCCCTACCACAGACTGTGGCAAGTTTGGCACACTACAGACAATTTATCAAAATAGCAATTAGAATCAGCATAGTCATTTCGGCAAAAGAAGTCTGTTAAAACCGGTTGCATACACGATCGATTCTGCCCATGTGAGCGAAAACACTTCACGATTTACCGGTTGCGAAAACAGTTTGTTCAGCCTTTGGGCCGAACCCAGTATGGCGGCATGGACCGAAACATCCGACATTATAAATTATTCGCATCGTAAATTATATGTTTTGTTTATTGGTACGAACGTCCTGGGATAATTTCTGCCAAGTTTTAAAGGATTACCCTTCACTCTTAACAACAGTTTATAATTTAATTAATCTAAGCCAATCAGCATGTTTACAAATCAACGAAAACACAGTCACAGTTGTGCGAAATGTAATGCGAAATAACGACTTCGAATCTGCCGATGATCGATAATAGGTGTTTCTATGTGTATAATGTATTTTGCTTCGATTCAAACGATTATCAATCAATTAGTGTTAGCATATACGTAACCTAATACAGTATACAAAGGAATATCTAAAGCATGTTGAATCTTTAATGATATGTACCTACGGTCAAAACTAAATGACGACGAAATAAAAACGTAAAAATTAACAACAAAAATGTTGACGACTGATCCCGATAACATACAAATACAACGATTGATTGTTTCTAGATCTACATGACCGCAACGCTTCGTTTCGGTCACATTTCCTCCATTCATTGCAAATCATTAGACAATGTTTCTTCCCTGAACAATGTTGACCAATCAAGCGCATTGCATTTGATCACATTTTAAAAGTTGTAGATAAAATTAATATTTTTTCTGAAAGGGTTGAGAAGTTGGGGCTGAAGATTTGTAGGTAGTGGGGTTTCCTCCCATATTCAACCACCAAATTAATAAAACCGGGCATCTACATATGTATACACTATTTTTCATGCATCACCAGAACTAGCATGCTTTTCCAGAAGGCCTTTTATCTGCAGGCCTTCTGGAAACACATGGATTACATGGCTGTGAACTATCCAATGAAATCAACTGTTAAATGAGCACTTAATTGAGAGTTAATTGGGAATCTGTTAATTAAATTAACTTAAAACAACCCCTTTTGGTAAACTTAATTAATAAAATAAAATTTTAATTAGCCTTTCTGGAAAAGTTAATTAATTTAATTAAATTCAATTAATTGTGTTAATTCAATTAACAAATAAACAATTTAAATTAACCCATGTCTGAGTCGAACATGGTTTTTATCATGTGTCCAGCTTCACCGACGACTATTTGCAATACTACATACAATTTGAACATTTCAAATGACAGGGACATAGGGAAACCTTCTTGATTCATCTAGTATACATACATTTTCAACAAATGAGAAACAAAAGGTACAACATGACATTTGACTTTGAAAATTTGTTTTTTTCTGTCATTGTTACTCTGGTCATATTGTCTGCATTGCTTTTTTCTTGGGTAGGCCTTCTTTCAACTAGTGCAGTTGTTTCATAACAGTGTTGTTAATTGTATACGACACATAATCAGTAACTGATAAATAATCTTTAACCGTAACATCTGCCGTTTTTGTCTCGGGATTGGAACTTCGCAAAATATGAGCTAAACAAATTACTGACATTGGTGACGCTGGACACGCAATATATCTTTAAATAGGCTATATCAAACCATTGACCTGCTTTGGGGTATATTATATCCTTTTCCAGGGGAGTCAGCAGTCGGTGTGATATATGTAGCGCCAGCACATGACCTCAGTGCTACTGGTGGATACAGTTGTGGTAAGTTAATTTTCATGACGAGGTTTTCAATAAAGGAAATAGGTGAAGACAAATGTTGTCCTTAAGGAAATAAAACTATGAATTCAGAATATAAGTACTTATAACTTATGAAGGGTAACCCTTAAATTACATTGTTTTTAAAATAACGGTCTATGAAAAGTGTTGTCTTGTCTTGTATGTCTTGTGATATAAAAGTAATGAGTACATTTCATAATGCATAGATACACCTTCCCCCTAACTGCATGTTCAACGTCACCACATGTCCAGCATCACCAATGAGTTTGAAGGCCACATTTCCCTAAATATGCCTTCAAATTTCACCGACATTACATTCTTATATTGTGCTAACATCTCTAACTTGTTTTTGCGATGTAAACTGAGAACTCTTACGCAACAGAAATGGGTCTTAAAGAAGTGTTCTTTTTACCAGTAACCAGCAAGTGTCCAACGCCACCACGTTTTGTTTGGAAAATATTTTTTTAAACTAAAGTATGTGGAAACTGCTTTCATGTATAGGAAGAGCAACGTTTGTTTCACAACTGTATGAGTAATATTTTTACTTATTTCACAATCAGTTTATCTTTTTCTTCTCGTGACATTTTGATTGCTATCAGCAATCTTCTTCAGACGACTACCGCTAGATGGCGACACGGTAGTCATTCTATGCAGATGTATCACTCTAGTGTGTGCCCCCCGCGACCGCGCCGCGCCCTGGGTTGCCCTTCAGGAGATCATCGTAGATGGGTTCAGCCTACTGTTACGTTTCCCACTGACTGTTAACGTTTTGCACGATTATAAGAAAATTGGACCATCAAAAATTCTTAAACTTCTTACCTGCCGTTGCCATCATCTCATTGACATGCTGTTCGAGTTTAGTCAGTCTCATACTTCTAACTCTTTTAAAATGCCTGCCATACCCGTCAATGTTTACCAATTTCTGCATGAATTACTACGAACACGTGCCAAAAATCCTTCCGCCTATTGAAATCATCTAAAAATCCACAGTTACTCTGCCAACATGTTCTACCAACAAACTTGCCAATGTGTCTGCTTAAATGCAGTTATGTCATATGATATGATTTTTTAATAACACATTACTATGCCCTACATTCGTAACACACCAGGAAGTGTAACTGAGGCATGACCCCAGATGTGTGAGAGGAGCACACACTAGAGTGATACGGCTGCGTAGAATGACTACCGTATCGCCATCTAGCGGTAGTTGTCTGAAGAAAATTGCTGATAGCAATCGAAACGTCACGAAAAAAAGGTAAACTGACTGTGAAATAAATATTACTCATTTGAACCATCCAGTCTGATGAACATCTTCTTCACTCACTCACCACTGTAGTTCCTATGGGTCACTGTTGCGCTCTGAACGTTGTATATTCAGTCCCTCCCCGTCCCCCCGGTAACGCTGGAGACTTAGTGACGCTGGACACGCCCCAGTTTTGTTTCCCCCCAGACCAGGAAATTTCTTGAATTTTGGTACCGCCATCGAGGCTGTTGAAACAGGAGATTTGCTTGTATATATGAAAACTTTAAAACGATGTATCTTTCGTATTTTTCCGGAGGTAGATCTTTCCGTCGGTGACGTTGGACACCCACTTAAGACTCTATATCATAAGTTTGAACTTTATCATACCGTGTTTTCCTTACATTTAGGTTTAGCCCCACCATCTTTTAAGAATTCCTTCTTTCACCTTGTATGAAGGGATCGTTTGTCTAAATACACATTAATAACATTCATAAATGAACACGTTGGACCCTTATAAACAGGTGACGATGGACGCGCAAACAGTGGCCACTTGAGAAACAATGCTGTCAAACTTTTTGTTATAGTTTTTATTCAAGATTTTTATACTGTACACCCCCGATGCATTAACTGCGTGGTGTACTGAGAAATAAAAAATACAATAATGTTTTTGTGTGGTAGTGATTAAAAATTTGGAAATTCCAGTTGGACATGCTATTTTTGCAATTTTTGGCTTGTTTTTTATGAGACGAGTAAACTATATATGTCCGGAAAGCTCTAGGTGTGGGCGATCCATGTTGAACTATATTTAAACCTAACTTTAAAATTCACGTTCTGAGAGACACGATTTTTGTCAATTGTACACTTTTTGGGCCATTCGCTTTTTAGTCCCTGAAAGATGCAGGGTTTGACGACACATATTTTAGTTTTCATTGATGCATTGCAATTTTCCCTCGATGGTTAATCGAGACACATGCCTTGCTTCAATTCAAGCTAACCTCCGTGAAGATTGGCATTTATTTGGCCACAGACCACATTTAGAATCCGTACGCCATTTTCTACATATCAAAACGGCTTACGCATGTTCGCAGCAGCGTGGAGCTGTAATATTATATACTAGTCAGTAGCAATGCAAGTTTATAAAGGTGGTGCCACAGTAAGCCTCTCCTATTCACAAAGTCTATTGTGTTATTTTATTAATGGCTTTTCACTGCTCTCTGTGTGATGGGTCCATATTTCTGCAAGGTTTGTCGACACGACCCCAGTTTTAGGTGGGGTCGGGAAACCCGAGTGTGACTCTAAATCCGCGCCTGATCAATGTTCTACAAAACCATCTTGCTAAAACTCAGTGATACATTTCTCCAGTCATACCTGCCGTACAGCAACAATACATAGAGCACTGATGCGTAAACCGGCATAACGCTGCCTTTGACAAATATAGTCCCCCGAACTCAGCTCTTGACCATTGAACTCAGTTCATAATTTATAATTAATGACAGTACACTGTACATTTTTTTATTTAAATAACAGGGATGAGTGAAATATTACTTGGAATTCAAGCGTAACGCAACTCCTCGAATTCAAGTACCGCGCGAGGGTCATATGAGCAAAAATTGACGCGCCACCGAGAAAGGGAAGGCTACGAAGACACCTACCTGTATGACATATGACAGGGACAGTATACTGGTTATATGTGGTGTTTACAGCTTTAGAACACGTCTACGGTAGGTTTCAAATAGTTTCTCAAGAATCAACAGTACCGAAACCTCACAGAAGAAAGTTAAGAACACAAGACTACACTCATGAATATCAGTTTACTATCAACGATACACGCTACGCACAGTGCGAGCAACTTATTATAAACTCCCCAAGGTTTGGCGTGTGTGTGTTTGTCTGTGCCTGCGTATGTCTGTATGGTGTAAGAAATGTGCCCGCTGAAATGCACAAATCACAGCTTAGTTCACATATTGTCTGCAAAGTACGGTTTAACCGTTTGCAACGTTCACCAGTCTCTCAAATGTGTTAATCTGAGGTAACAACTACACACACAAAACATTCACAGCTGTACGGGAGCGTTCTGTACGGGAGCGTTCTGTTTAGCTAGTTCTCGAGTCAATCGCGCAGCCATCACAACACCTTCTCGTCGCTGGCATCCGAGTCTCCGACGAGAGCAGACGCGTTGGGCTCGGCGGGGTACTGCTCGGAGTAGAGGTCCCACAGCTCCGCCAGAAGCTCACCGACTACGGCCTCGTCCTTGTTCAGTCCGATGAGTCTCAGCAGAAAAACGCCGTCCTGACGCAGGTACTTGACGACGAAGTTGCGACACCGGCGCCGCTCCGACATCCCCTTCAACTTGCGCATCGTCATCAAATGCAGTTTCACGTAGCGGACTCTATCGCCTTCGATGGCGACGCGGAAGAACCAGTTGACGGTGCTGAAGGCGGTCGACAGGACGACGAGGACGATCCAGAACCAGAGGAACAGGTAGATGCGCTCGTTGAAGAAGTTGACGGGCAGAACGCACTGTACGGTGTGACGGTGGATGTTGTTGCCGAGTTGGCGCACCTCGAAGTCACACATGGTGACCCGCGGGAAACGAGACGACTCGGGCCACTCCTTGTGGCGGGCCAGGTCCTGTAGCACCGTGATGCCATACCAGTGGAAGTCGGTAGACAGGAAGACGTTCATTAATAGCAGCTGCAACAAGGCGTTGCCGAGGTAGAAGAACTTCGTCACCATATACAGCATCATCAGGTAGTTGCCGTGCTTCTTGCCGCACGCCAGTCGACAGCGCGTCTTCAGCACGTCCTTGAGCCGGGCGAACCGACCGCCCTGCCGGTTGCGGTAGTGGCCGAGGTAGCGGTGGATGCGCCGGGCCATGGCCTTCAGGGTGGGCGACCGCTGCTCCGGCTCGTCCAGCATCTCCGTCGCCTCGATGAGCGCCGTCACCGACACACCAGAAGCGCCGTTCAATGCCTTCCACACCACCTTCGGCGCGTAGAACATGCCCGCTTGGCAGATAAGGAAGAAATGTACCCATTGGTAGTAGTTGATCCGCATCTCCGAGACGTCCGCCCCCGGCTCGGGGATGCGGTCCTCGAACGGCACGTAGTAGGTGTTCGTCACCCAGCACGCCTTCTTCGTGTAGTCGACGTAGGTGCTGGTGAAATAGCCCGGAGACCAGCACTGGATCTGGTCGCCGACGTAGTTCTTGGTCGTGATGATGACGGCTACAGCAACCAGGACAACGGCTGTGATGTCGTGGTTCAGACGGTCGACGGCGTCGTCGTCGGCGTGGTCCCGTAGCTTCTGGAGGTTCACGGCCGACAACACTCCGATAAACTCCGTCATGTTTGTCGTCTACCGCTCACTGGCAACACACCTGGTCTAATAACTCAACGAGAACTTATTATTATTGTGTGTATGAAATATGTGATGTTAATAGTTAATAATAAGTCAGACCTCGTCCGGACGAAGCTTAACACGCCATAGTACACCATGTAGCTACGTCTCCTGTTGACGTATGTCTTGGAAATATCTTGGCACCAATCGTACAGTTGTGTCTCGATGATTGGCCATCAACTGTGGCCAGGCACCAGATCTACCTGGAGTGATTCCCGCCCAGGCCAGGACATGTGCGGACGAGTTGGCTGGAATACAATGGCCCGGCCGACCGTGAGTAACACGCTAAACGTCCGCGGGGAACACTTCATTGATACATGAAAGCCATCTTTTTAGCGTCTTTCACGCAGTCCACACGAGTGCTCTATATTCCGTTTATTATTTGTATTGCCAACCGATCGACAGTTGTTGAATAACGCAACGCAACCCATATTACTACAACATAATTAGGCCCTATAGATTTCGCCACTAGGAAAACTCTACTCAATATTAAGTGGGATATAAATAATAGTAAGTGCAATAAAATACGTGTACTTAAAATTACTTCATAAATATGTACGATTAAGATTTGGTCTATTCAGTGCGTTTTTCTAATTGTATTTTAATAAGTGATTTCTAATTGTATTTTTTATTTTATTTGCCACATAAACTTATAACTGTGTGACGGGCCGAAACAGGCTCTACAGGTTATAAGACAAAGACAATCTTTATGCAAAAATCTTTATTAAGTGCTCAAGAAAAGTACCAAACACAAACGCAGTCCGACCAAGTCCCCGGCTCTCCATTGGGCCCGTTGCATTTCCCTAAAAGCAGACATCCATTGAGATCCCCCATGGAACATATCATACACGATACAAATAGCAAAGTCCCTTTCATGTGTGTGCGTGTGTGTGTGTGTGTGTGTGTGTGTGTGTGTGTGTGTGTGTGTGTGTGTGTGTGTGTGTGTGTGTGTGTGTGTGTGTGTGTGTGTGTGTGTGTGTGTGTGTGTGTGTGTGTGTGTGTGTGTGTGTGTGTGTGTGTGTGTGTGTGTGTGTGTGTGTGTGTGTGTGTGTGTGTGTGTGTGTGTGTGTGTGTGTGTGTGTGTGTGTGTGTGTGTGTGTGTGTGTGTGTGTGTGTGTGTGTGTGTGTGTGTGTGTGTGTGTGTGTGTGTGTGTGTGTGTGTGTGTGTGTGTGTGTGTGTGTGTGTGTGTGTGTGTGTGTGTGTGTGTGTGTGTGTGTGTGTGTGTGTGTGTGTGTGTGTGTGTGTGTGTGTGTGTGTGTGTGTGTGTGTGTGTGTGTGTGTGTGGCGTGGCGTGGCGTGGCGTGGCGTGGCGTGGCGTGGCGTGGCGTGGCGTGGCGGCGTGTGGTGGCGTGGCGTGGCGTGGCGTGGCGTGGCGTGGCGTGGCGTGGCGTGGCGTGGCGTGGCGTGGCGTGGCGTGGCGTGGCGTGGCGTGGCGTGGCGTGGCGTGGCGTGGCGTGGCGTGGCGTGGCGTGGCGTGGCGTGGCGTGGCGTGGCGTGGCGTGGCGTGGCGTGGCGTGGCGTGGCGTGGCGTGGCGTGGCGTGGCGTGGCGTGGCGTGGCGTGGCGTGGCGTGGCGTGGCGTGGCGTGGCGTGGCGTGGCGTGGCGTGGCGTGGCGTGGCGTGGCGTGGCGTGGCGTGGCGTGGCGTGGCGTGGCGTGGCGTGGCGTGGCGTGGCGTGGCGTGGCGTGGCGTGGCGTGGCGTGGCGTGGCGTGGCGTGGCGTGGCGTGGCGTGGCGTGGCGTGGCGTGGCGTGGCGTGGGTGGGTGGGTGTGTGTGTGTGTGTGTGTGTGTGTGTGTGTGTGTGTGTGTGTGTGTGTGTGTGTAATTAAAAGTAACTAGACGTACCCGTGGTGTGACAATACACACAACTGCTCGGTATCAGTACTATCGGCATAATGTATATTATTCGATAATTCCCGCAAAGGCGCTCCATACACTGGGAGAAGCTGTGACTTGGTCTGATGGTCTGATTTGCATCAATTACTCAATAATCCGTCAATAACAATGTCGGTAACATGTTTACATAATATACGGTCAGTGTTAGAGTACACTTACCAATTGGCTAATTACACAAACTCAGATAGCTACATTTCTGTCATTACCATAATTATTATAAGGCATATCTGGCTTACGTGACACGAGCGGTAATTCCCGCAACGCGGTAGAATTACTCACATTAACGAACATTTAAGTTGAAATATAATATAAATATATGACCAGTACAACATCAATTGTAACATAGTCGTTTGGTACACACCCTGGATCATCCCCGTGATCTCATAGATTACTTTAGTAAAATACACTTGCCAAACATGACTTCGTGGCTTGCATTCTTTTACTCCCGCAGCCAAAGACAGAACTGCAATGAGCACCTGGTTACATCTGCACGGTCATTTGTAGGACGATACGCGTTTTATATATCTGCAAAGCTAGTGTGAATGTTCCCAAAGTTAATAATATAAAAATCTGTTGCGTGTAAGTATGTCTTTCAACCCGTGTGCCACTTGGCTACTTCAATGTCAGCATTGCGTCAATGAGATTTAGCACATTTTATTTTATTAAAATCCGTCTGTTCATATCAAATACATATTTATTTGTTTACAAGCAGACACGGGCAATTCAGCGAGACCAGTACGCACTTTAACTTACACACTTTACGCAGTAACCCCAAAACAAGTGCTCGGTGTCAGTAATAACATAGACCAATGCCCAAATTAACTGGTAATTGATTATATGTATCAATACTATTCCTGTACATTGGCGCACTAATTGGTGCGAGAAGTACGTTGTGAACAAAGGTACCCCTGTCTGAATGCATGCTAACTGAATCGCTGCATTATAATTGGGCTGCAAGTACTCACGTTATTATGTGTTTACTCTATTTATAGCATGATGTAAGACGAATCACTAATGTCGACTGATGCGATTATGTTGTTATTTTATTGTGCACGATGAATTATTGAAGCACGATTCTAATGTTAAACCCAGCAACGCGTCGCGGGAAACTAGGTGTGACCACGCTAACACCCACGCCCACTGATTAGGCTACTGAAGAAGTCGAGCTGCACTGCTCCATTGGTAGCGTTCTCGCTAAACG
This sequence comes from Lamellibrachia columna, assembly GCA_963662155.1. Taxonomy (NCBI): domain Eukaryota; kingdom Metazoa; phylum Annelida; class Polychaeta; order Sabellida; family Siboglinidae; genus Lamellibrachia; species Lamellibrachia columna. The sequence goes on from OY759271.1 coordinate 43,545,735, forward strand.
ACGTTTAGCGGTTACGACTGTTGCGAAGGCTGACCAGTTCCAACAAGTCTTAGAATTCGCGGTTATTTTTTATTCTCTCGACGTATAATTACTACGTGTTATTCAACAGTTCCGCGACGACACGACTAAAGCAGGCATGTCTTGCGTATCGTGTTGAATCGGACGCGTCTGGTAGCATTGTGTTTGGAGGCGTATCTCCTTATAGACTAGTCTAGCTCCTTTCACCGCGTTGGTCGTGGTTGACGCAATGCGCTGTTCAAAGCGACGCTCCCCGTTTCTGGACTAGGTCCATTCTTGTACTAGCATTCTACGTGAAACACTGTTCACAATTAAGAACAATGTTAGGAATATCGCACGCATCGTCAGTTAGAGCCAATATTGTCCTTGCCTCGCACTGGTTCGATATAACTTCATTCCAAAAACATAATAATTAGCTATAGTTAGATATGGACAACGAGTTATTGCTACTGCTACTGCCACAAGTTTATTAAACATCTGAGGTCACTTTTTATTAAAAGTATGTTAGCTTATTTATGTGCCATAGCATTGATATTCCATACTGTAGGTAGGTACATATGTGAAGTTTCCCAGGCGCAGTCGACTGTAACAACTAGCCACGTAAGCGGGGCAAATTGTTACGTTGTTACAGCAAAGAACGTGTGGATCACAAAGCCAGTGTCACTCGTACATGTTACTGTTATTACATTAATTGGATTATACACACTTATACATCTTATACACAGTGTGCATAACAATGTAGGTGTTCACAGCTTCATATGTTAAGTTTTTTATTTTTAGTTACCAAAAGAGACTCATTCCCCGGATTCTTACATAAAAAACAATTGTGAATGGAATATGAATTATTGAATGGAGTATGAAATAGTAAATGGCACTATATATATATGCATTGCGATTTCTACTTGATTGAATGATACACACACGTACGCACTTACTCATACGCGCACGAACATCCACATTTCAATGTATGGTGCAATATTTATTACTTGCTCAACTAGGGCCATACAAAATTAACACGATTTATCAAAACTGCCATCCAAGGTAAAACAATCAGATGTGGACAAGGGAACCATTGGCTTATCGAGAGTTCAACCATTTTTCATCTATGTGTAACTCACCCTTCTGAGATATTTGTCAAGTTTGTTTGACGCTGCTGGTATTTACAGTACTTGTTATAAACAAGTATACTAGGCTTCACAAGTGAAATAAAATGTTCACGCGTCGTGGTTAAATAAGCTTTGTTCTTTCAGTCATTGTCAGCACACAACTCGATGGCTGAACCATTGGTACGAGCCGCCCGAATGTCGTTACAGTTGTAACAGTATATGTTCGATAACCAATCAACCAATCAACTAATCAATCAAGTTTGTGTTTTTATGTTTGTACGTCAATGTTAGATAACGTACACATTCACTATTTTCCTAATTCTTTTTGTTAGCAAATGCCACTGTATACCATATAAATTTGGTTTTCATCATCATCATCATCATCATCATCATCGTGACTATTATTACGGCTGATTCATATGGTTAAGCAGCTGTTGTGGTGTCGTGTCGACGATTAGTTATAATGTTGATGATGTTGATGATTTTACATTATTATATACTGTTTCGTTCTTACAAAGATAGTACAACATCACAACTTTAGTTCACCTTAGAGACGTTGTAAATGTGTGCGCAAGAAGAAAGACATGTTGGATATAAAACTGTATTTTATATTGTCATTCACGTCGTGCAAAGCGAAATACTAAAACAGTGGTTAAGTCATGTGCACTTATAATGCTACTACAACGTAAGTTTGCATTGTAAACAATGCTACGTAATGATGCAACAAAGTACGTAAACAATGCTACGTAATGATGCAACAAAGTACGTAAACAATGCTACGTAATGTGATGCAACAAAGTGCGTAACTTGTCACATGGACGTAGTTTCAACATATCACAAAAACCGTTCAACAACAGCGCGAATGCAATTGATGCATACTATTTTATCGCCCGTTAACTCACCGAAGTTCACTAAGACATTACTTAAAACCAGCTACGTAACCGTTATACGTCATGTGCGATTCAACTTCGTTTAAACAAATATCGCTCAGACGTCGTCTACGTCAGAAGCGTTCTCGATCTCGTTGAACACAGGACTCGCCCGGAACTTGTCCCACAGTTCTCCGACCAGCTCCGATACGACGATACCGTCGGTGTTGAGACCGATCAGCCGTAGTACCATGATGCCATCCTGCCGCAGGTACTCGGTGGCGAAGCGTTGCACCATGCGCCTGTCCGTGTCTTCCGTCAGCTTGCCCATCGTCTTGAGGTGCAGTTTGACGAAGTTGAGCCGCTCGTGCCTGAACCCGATCTTGTAGATCCAGACGATGAGACTGACGAGTGTGAAGAAAAACACCATGACTAGCCAGAACCACAGGAACAGGTAGATCTTCTCGTTGAAGAAATTGATTGGCAGCACGCATTGCACGGTGTAGCGATGGATGTTGCCGCCGAGTTGGCGGACACGGAAGTTGCAGATGGTGACCCGTGGAAAGACCCCCGAGGTCGGCCAGTCCTCGTAGCGAGCCAGATGCGTGAGTAGGTTGATGCCGTACCAGTGGTAGTCCGCCGACAGGAAGACGTTCATGAAGAACAGCTGTCCGACGACGTTAGCCAGGTAGATAAACTTGACGAGCAGGTACAGAATTGCCAAGTAGTTGCCGTACTTCTTACCGGGCATGAAGTGCAGATGCCGCGCTAAGGTCGCCCTGAATTTGGCAAACACACCGCGCTCGGGGTCGCGATAGTGTCCCAGGTAACGGTCTACGTGGCGTACGATGTAAACGATGGTCTTGTCTCTCTTGTTCGGGTCGCCGAGTTTACGCGACGCCTGGATCAGGTTGTTCAGGTTGATGCCAGCGGCGACATTGTAGCTCCTCCAAATCACGGCCGGCGCGTAGAACAGCAACGCCTGCACGATGAGCATCATGTGCACCCATTGGTAGTAGGAAATCTGGCGCTTGTTCGGTGACTCGTCCGCATCGGCGACGTTCTCGTCGAACGGAACGTGGTAGGTGTTGGTCACCCAGCATATCTTGCCCGTGTAGTCGACGTAAGTGCCAGTGAAGTAGCCGGGCACCCAGCACTGGATCTGGTCGCCGACGTACTGGCGAGCGCTGATGATGACGGCTAGGACGACGAGAACGACGCTCGTGTAGTCGTGGTTGAGTTTGTCGACGAGATCGTCGTCCGTGAAGACGCCCGTCGACGCGAGCTTCTTGCTCGAGAAGAAGCTGAGGATCTCAGGCATTGCGACTGGCTGTTAAGCACAGTGTCGGCAATGCTGAAAACACGCACGAAACATCAGATGGCGTTGAATTTCACACGAAAGAAATATCAGATTGAAAGATGAGAATAGCATAGGGAGATAAACACAAAACAGCTCGAAATGGGAGAAGCATTTGCCAATTAGTGGGTTAACATTGGATGAAGAAGACGGACTTATTTATGTAAACTGTCACGACCCGCACTTGAAATGTTACTTTAAAAACATTAATACATGTACACGTTATTATTATATGCGTTAAATGTCTGCCATATGTATTTCTGTGACACTTCCTTGTTTTTCTTCCTTCAATTATTTTGCTTACATGGATGTGTAGTCATATGTAAAATATTTTTCCTCATATATGAGTGTAGTACATTTGACCACATACAACTTACAAAGCTCCCGTCCCGTACAGGGAACACCGAATGTCAGTGACACGTTACGCTGTTTCTACATGCCTTGATGGAAATAATAAACATTTCGTAATAATGCATAAAAAAATAACTGTGTCTGCAATTTGTCTAAAACAAAATTTTATTAATCCATACATATTCATAGATGTGTGCTGGTGTGCGTGCGTGCGTGCGTGCGTGCGTGCGTGCGTGCGTGCGTGCGTGCGTGCGTGCGTGCGTACGTGCGTGTCCCGTGGCCGCGCATAATATGGAATGTACATTTGTTGTATATGATAAATTGCAGGCAGCGTCGCTATGTTTTAAATGAACGTTTAATGTTCTCATCGAGGCACACACATGAGTGACCACGTCAAACAAGCAATAAGCGACCCACCTGACACAGGATACTTGTTTTCCGTAATACGACAGTGTCGGTATAACATATACACTCCGACCCAACCCGTACAAACAACTGTGTGGCAGTCAGTAGTGTAGTCGGTTAGTCACGGTTTTTTCAGTCAGGAGCACGTCTGTTCGACGCCTTCGAATGCGACTCGCTGTCAACTCTACAAAGCCGCGGTTCAGCTCGACCTCGCTGCCGCGAGTAATCGAGAACAAACGGGGCGCAGTGAAGCGTGAACAATAGTCATGCATAGACAGGCCAGCAAGAAACGTCACCTGACGGCCGGCCTTCTCAACGAGAAACGCTCCTGGAATTAACGTATGGCAGTCGAAATATGATTGCATAATATTATAATGTGTTATTTATCACCTACAACGCAAAAGTAATGTGTTCCTGCTTTGTTGGAATGACTTTCAGATATTCGCTGTGACGACTCGTATATAATGTAATACTATCAAAGTATATGGTGGCATACAATTTGAAGTGTTCTATTTAATTTCGAATATTATCGTTAGAGAAAGTTTAGGTTTAGAACCTAACCATGAGACTTGTGCGCAGCGATAAGTGAGTTACCATTACTTTGTACTAGCACTATGCGAATTCATTATCTTACCACTGCATTTATTAATTACTAGACCGGGCACGACATTGGACGATGATTCACGTATCACATATACAAGGTTACAGCTCTACACTCTACAGGCGACCAAATATTTTTTGCTTTTGCTGTGCAAATTGCAGATGAGATATCTGAGAAGTGGGCTATGTAGAACAGTGGTTTATTGAAGACATCAGCGTGACGTCAGATCAGCGCCGGTCAGTGTTGCTTGTTTATGAAGTCGTGAACGGTTCAACAGTTCAAGAGTATAAGTGCGTGTGTGTATGCTTCTAAAGACGTAGCAGCGCACATACATAGGCTTGTAATCTCACTAATTACAACTACATGAAGAACAAGTCCAGGCAATATTACGCAGCAGTATAATGGTCTACTTGCACCGCGGCGCCTACTGCAATTTCATAGTCCAGTGCTCCGACTAGTTTATCCGATCTACGAACCGATTACCCGGGAGATCATGTAACGCATTCTTCCGTCCAACGTTAGTTACAACGGGGGGGGGGGGGTCTTCTCGGAATGAGTTGAATTTATATTATTTAAGAAATGTGTTGGTTTGCGTTGGTGTGTTTGGATGAGTCTTGCTATCTGTTTTCCTGATTTCAGACGCACGTTTTTTGGATACGTTTGGCATGGTCTCCCTGGTCTCCCTGGGTTTCTATGGCCATGCATTGCTTGCCAAGTAACCAGCTCTCTCACCACTGCTTTTCTTCTGGAACAATGACCTGCAAATTGGTATGTCGTATCCAGAAGATGTTGACTGCTTTACGCAGTAGTCCTATATAGCATCCGTCCAATCGTTCTTGCATACTTTTGGTGATCGTCCATGTTTCTGTCGCATAAATTAGGACTGCTTTAACGACTGCTTTACATATATTTAATATGTTGTCATGTGAAAACTGTCTGAAAGTTCCAATTCTGGCAATTTTACAGCTGCAGTAATACGTTTATGCATGATCACCCAGGACAAAGTACCCTATATTCACATATATGTTGAGGTCAGTAGTATCACTGTCGTCTGCATGAAAAGTACCAGCTATATATATATATATTACTCAACAGGTGCGTCATTGTTATGCGCGACATATTAATTACACGCGTGTATTGTGCATAACCGGCGACCTTCGAGAGATCTCGTGTGGAAATCAAACAAATTCGACGAGTGGAGACACGTTACAAAACTGTATTCATACATGTAAAGGCACTATGTTGCTCAAACCATTGTGGGAATTAAGAGATAACTAATAGATTAATCTATTCTGTTTTAGTGATAATGACGCCCATTGCCTACTAAGATCAGATGAATCTTTAAACTGTTTCCTGTGAATGTACAGTAGGTGATCAAATAAAAAAAACAAGGATATTAATTAAACCCCCTTATTACTGTCGTATAATACATTTTGTTAAATACAGCATTTATAATTTTTTTTACATTCTTATGTAAAATATGTATGTGTCTTAGATTTAGTCAAAACGATTAATTTGTCAAATGTAATTTTCACCAGTTTAAACGATACTTTGCTAGTCCAATTTACCACGTCAGTCGGCTCCGATGTTCTCGCCAATCATATAGGCCTAAGATATTTGGACTCGACACTGAATAACCGTAATATTGGCAACGAATATGATGAATATTAACTATATAAAACCATTAAGTTATGATATCGCACTGCCAACTGGCGACGTGTAGACGTACGGTTCTGGTGACGACTTGCAGTGATGCAGAACGATGACGTGTTGTAATGTACGTGCGACGTGTAGACGTACGGTTCTGGTGACGACTTGCAGTGATGCAGACCGGTGACGTGTTGTAATGTACGTGCGACGTGTAGACGTACGGTTCTGGTGACGACTTGCAGTGATGCAGACCGGTGACAGTGATGCAGACCGGTGACGTGTTGTAATGTACGTACGACGTGCAGTCGTGAGCAATGGTAGTGCGTTGTTAAGTAGCGGCTGTCGAGCCGGGATAATAACTGGGTATGACTTGCCTATGTCAATTCTTGACGAACTAATGTAATTGAAGACAGTTCGCCAACTATTGTAGACATGGTTGTCAGAGGTGACAAATTATCGATACAACTGGTAATATGTTATTATTCACACGGCGGCTGACGTAGTGACATAAGCCAGGTTATTTGTATTTAAATCTGGAGGGAAATGGAAAACGAATTTAATCTAGTTAGCATCAGCACTCGGCACAAAATAGTAACCAAATAATTATGTTTCAGACAAGGACTATCAAGTACTCACATTCGTGTATTCGAATACTACACATATTTTCGACATGTAATCATATTCGAATAGATATAACGTATTCTTGTTCACGCGAATACAATGTTGATGATTTAAGTTATGTTGTTTTTATTGTGGCAGTAGTTACCAACCAAACCAAACCAAACCAAACCTTGGTCATAAGGTTATTTGATTTGCAACGCGGTTGCTTGAATTTTACAGTTGAGAACATGTTTAAAAATGAGTATAAACATTACATATAATAATAATAATAGTTAACTTCTATAGCGCCTATATCCTCAGGAACCTGAGCTGAGAGGTGCAACAAAACAGAATCATTAAGCTTAATCGTGAACAGGGACGCGCAAAAGTCAGTATCAGAACGAGAGACAACCGAACATTTATGGTGGAAATGCAATTTGGAATACATATGTCTTTAGTTTTTTTTTCGGAAAATAGCAATAGTTTCAGATGTTTTCAAATCAATCAATCAATCAATCAATCAATCAATCAATCAATTAATCAATCAAGCAATCAGTATTTTAATGGGTATGTGATTACAGTCAGTTGTTGTAATGGGTATGTGATTACAGTCAGTTGTTGTAATGGGTATGTGATTACAGTCAGTGTTATCGTGCATAGAAGGTGCAAGAACTTCGGGTTATATAGTTAATGTTGGATTGGCGCTTCGTGTAGGATAAAAGTTACAGGCAGGTTCGGCCCCATTTGCCAACCGGACTCCTGGTGCATTGGTGTTGTCGTTACAAGCCAGAGAAAGCGTGTAGCAAGCTCGTTGTCTGGCCGCTTTCCATGATTCCGTCTAGGTTTCACCTACAACCCAGATGCATAATTACAAAGGATGCTTCGTATTTGTTTGGTTGGACAGATTTTCCCTTTTCGTTGGCTTTGCTACAGCAATGGCCTACGTTTATCTTAATAAAAACGAAAACCTTTATGCCAACCAAGCGTTATCGAATCACACAACTTTGTAACACTCCTAAATATAAATAAGCATAGCCTGTTTTAACAGTTATTCGGTAAATAAATTACAACTATCTTCATAATCACATGCATGGTAATACATATTTTGCGCTTCTTGTCCTGTGACGTCATTAAAGTCACATGACAGGCTCACTTCCGGTACGGACGAATGAACATTTTAAGTGCCTATTACTCGGTTTTAAAATTGTTTTTCTTATATTTTCAAATACAAAATATAAACCTTAATGCGCTCATTCTTATCGATTTAGATATGTAAATAGTTAAATTTGAGAAAAGTGTGTCGCTGACGTCTCGTCACAAACTGGCGCGACCGGATGTGGAAGTCGTGGATTGTATTACGGTCAATGCTTTTTATTTGCCTAAAAGCTGCTTTTTCAAAAAGAATTATAACCTGCAGTAACCGTGTCTGACTGCTGCCTCGGCGTGAACAATTAACCACCTGTCCCGCCTACACTGAAATAGATAGCGTTGCAGCCACCATTGTAACAATGCGCATGTTGTCACGACGATTAGCATGTTGTCACAACAACACTGAGACCTGCTACGTTGGGGAACTAAATCATTGCTAACAGGTCGTTATGTCGAGTCACCGTCGACCACATGAGCCCGGCTGTATTGATCGGCGCTGAGTCGTCTGCTCGTGGGTGGGTGCGGCTGCAGGCACGCCCCGACGCGAAGAACACTTACTGGCACATTGTGGCTGTTAAAGGTTCCTCCTCAATTCGAGGTTTTCGTTAGTCTCATTTCAAATTCATTTTGCGAAAAATCAAACCTACTTAGTATCCACTGCAACAGGCTAGCTTGTTTGTGCAACTTGTATATGTAGTTTTTGTGAAATCAGACAAACTATTACACTACTTAACGTTCGGCTAAACGTTAATTAAAGAGAAAATGGAACCGCATTCGCGATAAACATAATCAGTTGAAGGTGGAGTTTTAAACCACACTCTTAAATGTGCCGAATGTCCTAAAACTTGTTTCTCACATTCACTACTTGCATGTATAGTCGTATTGACTTGGTAAATACATATATCGACCATTAACATTATAAACACATTTTCTGTTTGTATAAGGTACAAAAGGCAAATACCACAAATAGTGTGCGATGTCAACTGAAGTCAACCCCTTAATATTATTATGGAAATATTCAAACAAGGGAACATTCGAGGATCCCCACGCGGACTACCTTCACACTTACTTCACCACCAACGCCTACATACAACCCAATCATGTTAGGAGAATATTAATTTTACAACAATAAATATCACACGCCGACAATTTTATGGTAAGTAACACCACTCTCTATCATTCAACTAACTTACCGTATATTGGTTAATCCGACGACGAGATTAACGTTTCGAACAAACATGTTGCAGTGTATACCCTAGGTGCTAGTGTCTGATCGATTGTCGCTATTGTAGTCAACACATTTACCGAGTTATTAAATTGGGATCATCTAGGCAGCCTATTTGCCTGGCAATTATGCACATGATAATGGATTCGACAGCCGACAAAGATAATCAACATGTGCAATCATTAAGCAAACAACCAAGACCAAACTCGTCGACGGAGCTGGCTGCCAAAGTTCGTTTTACTCTTTGTTTCGCTAATCGGCGCGCTGTATAATCCACAAGCGATGCACGATAAGTGTTAATTCAGTGCGGCTATTAGTCGCGGCTACAACGGCACTGAGTGTTATATCATTAAACCTTATTGAAATACCTCCGAGCCCTGAGGCAAGTAGCGTCTCGCAGTGAGCGCTGTAAACATGTTGCTCAGACGGTCGTGATTATTATGTCTAGAGTTGGACCGAGGTTGAGTGGTGCCTTAAGCCTGAGGTTAACGCACCAAGCCAATAATTAAATTAGCACCACCAAATATCAGACACTGTTCATTCAACAGCAATCCAGATTTTATGGTGTTAATACTCCCCTTTGATAACTAATCAGTCTGAAAAAGAGTAATTATTTGCCTACAACCGATACGTATCATTCTAGCGTATAGCAGAGCACACCGCATAACCAAGTCAGGGGTGTGAACATGGAATTCGCAAGAAAGGCTATTTCAAACCTCAAATGCGAATTAGTCTATAACAATTTACTAGCATAAACCCGATATATTCTGGTAAAGAAGTTACAGTGACGCCCTCTGGAGAGTAGCTGGCCACTCAATTCGTCCACTGTTTCCATATTTCTCCGACAGGTAGAAAAGCATGTCGGGTGAACAGCAAACGCCTAAGTAAATTGTGGTATTTTAATGCATCGCCAATCGGTTGATCAGAGGCCAGTGGTCCAATGAGGCGAAGGAACATGAAAGAGGCGAGTGGACCTCGGTGCCTGGAAGGAGATACTTCCAGGCGAGTGGACCTCGGTGCCTGGAAGGAGATACTTCCAGGCGAGTGGACCTCGGTGACTGGAAGGAGATACTTCCAGGCGAGTGGACCTCGGTGACTGGAAGGAGATACTTCCAGGCGAGTGGACCTCGGTGCCTGGAAGGAGATACTTCCAGGCGAGTGGACCTCGGTGACTGGAAGGAGATACTTCCAGGCGAGTGGACCTCGGTGACTGGAAGGAGATACTTCCAGGCGAGTGGACCTCGGTGCCTGGAAGGAGATACTTCCAGGCGAGTGGACCTCGGTGCCTGGAAGGAGCTACTTCCAGGCGAGTGGACCTCGGTGCCTGGAAGGAGATACTTCCACGCGAGTGGACCTCGGTGCCTAGAAGGAGATACTTCCACGCGAGTGGACCTCGGTGCCTGGAAGGAGATACTTCCACGCAAGTGGACCTCGGTGCCTGGAAGGAATTACTTCCAGGCTGACTCCTGACTATTTAGGGCAGTTAATTGTAACTCCAGAAATGGTAGCTAAGAAAATAAAGGCAATGAAGGATAATAAATAACCGGGAGTGGATGGAATTCTTCCAAAACTACTAATGGAAACAATAGAACAAATCAGTATACCACTTGCAAGAGTGTTCAACTTGTCATTAAAAGAGGGAGTTGTTCCTTTTGAATGGAAAGAAGCAAACATCATACCAATATTTAAAAAGGGTTCGAGAAATAAGTCAGAGAATAACAGACCAGTGAGTTTAACGTCAGTGATTTGTAAATTATTAGAAAGGTTAATTAAAGACCATATGGTGGACTTCCTTATTAGGCATAAATTATTAAATTAATCTCATCATGGATTCCGAAAAGCGAGGCCATGCTTACCAAATATGTTATGTTTTTGGGAAGAAATCACTAAGTGGATAGACGAGGGATCACCAGTAAATATTATCTACTTAGATTTTTAGAAAGCTTTTGACAAAATTTAATTGCCACATAAAAAAATACTATTTAAATTAAAAGCCCATGGTTTCGGGGATGGCATAATTGACTGGATAGAACAATGGCTGACTGACAGAAGACAGCGTGTTGTAGTAGATGGAGAGGTTTCAAAATGGAAATCAGTTTTGTGTGGGGTACCACAAGGATCAGTATTAGGACCTTTATCATTCTTAATATATATATATATATATATATATATATATATATATATATATATATATATATATATATATATATATATATATATATATATATATATATATATATATATATACAATACGAACAAAACCGAAATGTTAAGCCAAAGGAAAAATCGAAATGTTAAGCCAATATCCCAACCCTGTAGACGCCAATGATCGCGGGAAATTTAAAGGAGTGAATGTATAACATACTATTGTTAATGTATAACATACTATTGTTACCATTTAAAGGAGTGAATGTATAACATACTATTGTTACCATTTAAAGGAGTGAATGTATAACATACTATTGTTACCATTTAAAGGAGTGAATGTATAACATACTATTGTTACCATTTAAAGGAGTGAATGTATAACATACTATTGTTACCATTTAAAGGAGTGAATGTATAACATACTATTGTTACCATTTTTATTCGGACTCAAGATCCACAAACATGTACATAATTAATAAAATTATAAAGTTCAATATAAGAAACAACAGTTAGAGAACAAATTATAGTGCGCTTTGATATAAAATCACAGCATTACATTCTTCCATAATTAAGACAGCGTCATTTTAAAAATCTTTCATTACCACCAATTCACACATCATATTTGCGTAGTCATAGTATGTAGCATATACATATATATTCCACATTTCTTTTCATTTATACTTAACAGCACTCATAGGCATATACATGGTGTGTCACGTTATATTTGGATATAATGTGTCTTACATTCTGGCCCATAGTGGACCTATAAGTAAATGTCATTGTATTTGCAATATAATTAACAACCATGTTGTATGACAAGGCTACTGTTCTGTAACATTTTATAAACCTAAAGACCAAAGCAACATCTAAAGGTACACATTCAGCAATTAATTGTACTAAATCTCTGTGACAACCATATGGTAGCTTCCATGCCTTGCACAAAGCTTTACGCAACTGTGTGCATACCTAGTTAACACTGTCATGCCACAGTGGCCATAGTTGATATCCGTACAATACACAACAATACTGATGAAACAATTTGTTTTTGACGACAGTTTGAAGTGAACCAAACTCAAACATAAATCTATTTACACTCCAATTACATTTTTTATACCATACAGCACATACATCGGGTGACTAGGGTGTAAGCACATACATCGGGTGACTAGGGTGTAAGTACATACATCGGGTGACTAGGGTGTAAGTACATACATCGGGTGACTAGGGTATAAGTACATACATCGGGTGACTAGGGTGTAAGTACATATATCGGGTGACTAGGGTGTAAGGTGGGGATGGCATCAAAATGTCGTGTTTAACCCTATGGTCTATACAAGTGTTTGGACATTTAACGTCCATTAAAAATAGAAATTTACATATCATGCTATGCGCTTTTACATCTTTATATATTTGCAAATTCAAACACTTTTTCAGGGAAATGCGTCTTTTCGACGACACAATTTTGACTATTGGCATATTATGCGACGTGTCGACGAGCCAGTGTATGCCTCACATACGCGCGGGATTGACCAAATCATAGCCAGAATATATGTGTTATTCCCGGATTCATTACGTTATTGGACGCTACCTGGATACACTTATTTAGATTTAGAACCAGGGTAGGTCGTAACTGAATTGGCGCGAACCAAAGCGGATTCCTGTCAACGTAAACAACAATAACAAACGAAACACGAAAACTTACTCAAAGTAGACTTAACTAATTGCTTAATTCATTGTTTTAATTGTGTCGGAATATCACGCATGCACGTTGTTCACACCGTTTATCGCACGAATGCCACGTGTCCCTTCGTCGACGCCTTATTAATGCAGTTCGAGTTTGTTAGAGCTGCGGCACACAAGGTGAACAATTCTAAGACGAACTGGACATAAAGGCGAAGAGTATATAATGCAGTGGCACCACCAGGCGAGTTCGTAGTGAAACTGTACACACGGTGTTCCACGTTCACGCGAGTGCACGCAAATGACGAAACAAACGTTACTAATTAAAACCCTCCTGCAAATTGATGACAGCCAGTCGCGAACAACTGCTCAAGTACAGCTCGACGAAAACCTGCGGAGCCGGGGTTGAACAGATGAGTGCATTGGGTAATGTTGGGCAGCGCGAGACATATTGTGAATTCATACTGCTCTGTCAGCAAGAGCAGCTTTGTATGTGTGTGTGTGTGTGTGTGTGTGTGTGTGTGTGTGTGTGTGTGTGTGTGTGTGTGTGTGTGTGTGTGTGTGTGTGTGTGTGTGTGTGTGTGTGTGTGTGTGTGTGTGTGTGTGTGTGTGTGTGTGTGTGTGTGTGTGTGTGTATATGCATGCACGCACACACGGATGGATGGACAGACATATATATGGACAGAGGATGTGTGCAAGTGTGTTCGTGCGTGTTCGTGCGCGTGTGTCATGTTTTATAGCGTCTAATTTTTTTCAAAAATTCTCCTACAATTGTATGCTATATTTTGCGTAAGCCTTGATTTAGTTTTTTATGAAACCCGTGGACGAAGGGCAGAAAGAAGAAGGAACAAGACGGTAATTAACGACGACGACGTAAGGCGGCTATCAACCATGTGAAGATAAACAACGGTTCGTTCACGTCACGCAGTTCCCCAGTTTGTCGGGCTGGTATAATGTCAATACAAGGCAGTTGTGTGTTGTCTTTGATGACAATTATTCAGTTGTTTCTTGCAGCGTGATTTGCGGCTGGTGTTTGTCCTGGGTCCAGAGTCATTAGGTGAAAGGTGTTTGTCCTGGGTCCAGAGTCATTAGGTGAAAGGTGTATGTCCTGGGTCCAGAGTCACTAGGTGAAAGGTGTTTGTCCTGGGTCCTGAGTCATTAGGTGAAAGGTGTTTGGTTTAGGCGAAGCACGGGGCCCGCAGTTTGGACTTTTTTAACGCACGGTAAAACATTGTCATAAATATTGTTCTTGCTAAACGACGATGACATCTCGTATATGTACATTTAGTATCATTTAAAACATTAAAATAGTATTATTCTTACTAGGCAGCCTTTCAAATTGTACCAGTGAATCTATCGCCGTGCTCGACTGTTGATTGGACGCTACAGCGCTGTGCTTGGCTGCTGGTTAGGCAGCGGCCACGTGCAGACGTCGACCCGAGATGCGCGGTCGAACGTCCTGGACTGCATGTCGGCCGAGCGGTAGTCGTGCCCGGTCGGACTCGCCTGGTCGACCGACGTTCCAACGTGGTTGCGCTTGCCCAGTTTGGACGTCGTCGTGATTGTGTACATATTACTGCGGTAGCACTTCATCGTTGACATGCAGAACACCTCGCGACAGCCGCGGCGGAAGTTGGAGTTGTAGCATAGGTAGATGACGGGCTTGGACGTCGCCGACACGAAGTAGAGCAACGTCGCCGCCACGTACACTATCCGCTCAGGGGCACCTGCGGCACCAACGCGCGCGGCGCCTAGCGAACAGTGCCACAACTGTACGACGTAAGAGGCGGTGATTAACGCTACGTTGACGACACTCGTGGCGATGATCATCTTGATCATCTTCACCTTGGGCCGAGGCACTGAGTTGGTCGTCCGCTGCAGCGTCCGTCCGCCCGTACCGACAGTCCACACGTACTTGAACACCTTCGTGTAGCCGACCGTCATGATGACTACCGGCATCGTGACGACGGCGTTCGTCACGAACAGCACGTACACGATCCCAGGCCACGTGTTGGACACGAACGAGCGGCACGTGACGTCACCGGCGTCGCCGACAGCGTCGACATCGTAGAAGTAGAGGCACGGTGTCGCCAAGGCGGCCGCCATCAGCCAGCTCGACACACTCATCTGTTTGGCGCGGGCACGGGTCACCTGCACACACAGAGCAATGCGTCACTGTCGCCAACATAGAGGACTTGCACGACAGAGGCAGGCAGCCATGAAGGCAGGCTGGCACGCAGGCACGCACGCACGCACGCACGCACGCACGCACGCACGCACGCACGTGGGCACGCGGGCACGCACGCAGGATAGAGAGATAAGAGAGAGAGAGCACCAGTCATTTGAAGAAATATAAATAATTGCTTGCGTGCGTGTTTGCGTGCGTGCGTGCGTGTTTGAGTGCATATGATGGATAGTATGTAATTAAAAAGCATATTTAAGAAGATAGTAATACTCGATACAGATCTTAAACAACATTAACACTGTATCCCCAATAACAAGCCAAGTAGTGATGTGCCTCACCATGAAGCTGAGCGGATAGATGATGGTGTAGAAGCGGTCGATGCAGATCGACGCAAGCACGTACATCGTCGACGCCGGTAGCGCCACCTGGGCGAAGCGCACGAGTTTGCAGAAGCCGGCGCCGAAGGGCCAGCGCCCGGCGAGCACGCTGCCGAGCAGCCACGGCATGACCGCGACGGTGACACCCAGGTCACTGACGGCGAGCGACACCACGAAATAGTTAGTGGTCGACTGCAGCCGGCGACTGCGGTAGATGACGAGACATACCAGCAGGTTGCCGAGCACCGCCAGCAGCCACAGCAAGATTAGCGCCGTCGCCTCCGTGACGATCCACTCCGTCGACTGGCGCTCGTCCGCCGTTACGTTGCCACCCACTCCCGCTAGACTAAACATCCCGACACGTGACATCGCCATGGATGACATCACTGTTGACGTGTCCGCATCATCGGCATTTCGTCACACTGACGTTCATGTCAAGTATCATGTTCACAGACTGTTAGATTCGGCCGACTCGGACTCGCTGCACGTCACCCTTGATTGCAACCCGCCCTGTCACGTGTGCGGGTGATGACCTTTCACCAAGGTTGTCTTGCTGTGTGACGTGTCCGCGGATTTCATGTCTGAAACATTAAACGCCGGCTTCTAGGTCAAATTTCCAAAGCAAATTTTTAATAAATTGGTTCCTTGCTCGTAACGTGCAAAATGGAATTAGATCATGATTATATTGTGAGTATTTTAAAAGATAAGTCAGCATTCATGAATGGCATCACCAAGATACTGTATCGGTGTCGGACTGTGTCTAGCTTAGTCAACTAGGGTAGTAGTGGAAGGGAACGTTAGTAGCAGTGTCTAAGAATGTCATCTGATGAATGATTATCATTTGTTGGTGTTCATAGGTTATAACACTGTTTCCCTTGTTTTCCGGGCACATTAAAAATAGAAATTTCAGAGACACGGGAACTGAATAATTAATGCAGCTTTATAAAACGATATATACACATAGATATTGCAACATTACGTTATTATACACAGAATGCATATTATTCTTGTCGCGTGTGCACATCATGAAGACATCACATAGTCATGATTTTTTATCTTAGTTACTTTATTATTTTACAAGCCTCGCATTGGGCCTCTCAAGGCAGCCGTGGCCTATACGTGAGGAAATAATAAAATTGTCCGCGTTTATAAATCACTGGTGTCTCCCGCTTGCCACCGACGTCGGCCATCTTTCTTTTCTGTTCGACGGCGAATGGAAATTGTTGATAGAACAATTGTTGACAGAACAATAAATCAGCGCAAGATATAGTTATGCAATCGAGATAATTATTTGGTGCTTCAGATGTTAACCTTAACCCCGTCACACAACTCGTGTAACGTCAAGGAGATCGTGTCTCAAGTTTTTTCATTTAATTTCACTCAAGAAATCCGAAGAAGACAGGTTTTTGACAGGACAGCAATGGCGAACTTTGAACATATATTGACGGATAAGGATGTAACAATAGCGACGAAGGAAAGGAAAGATTTAGTGTTCCCTGTATCTACGTGTAGAGGCGAGTCGTGGACCGTCAAACAGAGGGAGAGAAAACGAACCGAAGCCTCGAAATGTGGTGCTAGACGAGGATGCTGCGAATCATGGACGGCCAGAACAAACAGTCGTCCTTGGGAAAGTAGGTCGGGTCCTCGCACTACATTACACTAATCTCGTCCATCGGGCACATCGTGTGTGTAGAATGTAGAAGACGACAGAGGAAGACCACACATGAGATGGATGGGTGAGATCAGGGAATATCGATTCGTTATAAAAACAGTTCAGAACAATCATAAAATAATTAGTCAATGTAACGCATAACTGCGTAGCCCTGTTGCTGGCGAGGTGTCAGTTGCTAGCAAATTAATTTCTCTAGCCTCAGATTTCATAAATGAGAGAGGAAGGCTAACATTTCGCCGCAGTATCACCGTGACACAGTATCACCGTGACACAGTATCACCGTGACACAGTATCACCGTGACACAGTATCACCGTGACACAGTATCACCGTGACACAGCACCGTTTGAACTCGTCACTCATCCATCTCGCTATATGACTAATATGGCGCTCGGTGAACTTTCTTTGAGTCATCGACCCACTCATACGCTTAATACAAATTGATATAAATGGGATGGAGATGGACATGGACATACGCCAGAGATAAAATCATATTTGTGCGTAAACTGTTATGTGGAAATACTCGGATTTGCGATCTTTATATCCAATGACAACCACGAGACTGACAGGAGTCACCAAGCAGGAAAGAGCTGCCAACACAGATTTGCGATCTTTATATCCAATGACAACCACGAGACTGACAGGAGTCACCAAGCAGGAAAGAGCTGCCAACACAGATTTGCGATCTTTTTATCCAATCACAACCACGAGACTGACAGGAGTCACCAAGCAGGAAAGAGCTGCCAACACAGATTTGCGATCTTTATATCCAATGACAACCACGAGACTGACAGGAGTCACCAAGCAGGAAAGAGCTGCCAACACAGATTTGCGATCTTTATATCCAATGACAACCACGAGACTGACAGGAGTCACCAAGCAGGAAAGAGCTGCCAACACAGATTTGCGATCTTTATATCCAATCACAACCACGAGACTGACAGGAGTCACCAAGCAGGAAAGAGCTGCCAACACAGATGTACGAAATAAAACAGGTATCCATCATATAATTAACTAAACGAAGACCAAGAAATACTACGAGACGTGACAACAGATGGGCCAACAGACAAGACAACAAGTAAGGAAAAGAAGAAGGCAAAATAGAAGGTGGTGAGATGAAATCAGGGAGTGTAAAATGATAACAACTGGCCGAAGTCACGTTAGCCTGCCTGAAGCCTGGCCGAGTGGCTTTCATTCAACAGTGCATTCCGATTGAAATGGAGGGAATAGAACGGACAGACATTCAACCGTTTCTTCTCATACAGTATACCGTACGTCGGTGAAGAAGACACTAGCACGGTGCTCAGACAAATCCTCAAGCTAACACCGTCGTAAAACATAATTGAACACACATTGAATCGGTCACAGTGAAACAGAGCGGGGGGCATGTAGGTATCTGCACGAGTTGATGCAGTGGCGGATCAACCAATAGGCCCTATATGCACGTGCCTAGGGCCCACGAAGGCAAGGGGCCCACGAAAATAGCCGAGCATATTTTTGTAGACTGAATGTTCCCGAAAACCAGTTATGTTTTGGCATATCCGGATGTAGGCCTTACGTGTTTTAATGTTTTTACAGACATTATAGAGGTGTTATTAAGGAGTGATCACTATTTATCGTGGAGCGAGTGAGGTGGAAGTATTGGCTGGATTTGAAATCCAATTCATTCCCGCTCCCTGTTTTCAGCAGTGCTTTCCGAAATGGCAACCGCGAAGTGCGAACGCTCACGAAACAGGGGTAGGTCAGAAAGTAAAAGATCGCAGCAAAGTAGGCATACAACTTATATGTTAGTAGGTTAGCAACATTTGAAAAGTAAGATTATACACATGTTCTGTAGTTATATATAAATGATGAAGTTACAAAATAATTATAATAAATTAGCATACTTTGGTTGGATGGTGAGGTGGTTAAAATATAGACAAACCCAAAATAGGATTGACCGAGTAATTCACAATTTAAAATATGTGTATTTGTGTTTTAATAATTGCTGGATACACCCGTGTGAAATCAGTGTCTAAGACGCCTCAACCTATTTTTAGGTTCGCAGTAGAGTAGCTTGGGGCATAACGCCCAGTTTTGCGACATAACACCCACCCCTTATCTAGTTACATGGCTCGAAAATTACAATTTCGAGATCGCCAGATGAAGCTACATATCGACATTCGTATCTGGTGCATCGGAGATTGTCGCAGAAGTAAAACTTCTGCGACAATTGTCCTTGCCAAAGTTGGACTTCGTACAGTAACCACGAGAGACTGTGACGAAGAACTGAATGTACAGCATAGACAAATATGCATATAATAGTTTTTTATACCTTGCTGATATCTATGCTTAATGGCAAAACCCTGAGCTTGTTTGCTATATGAATTGAGCAATAACAGATGTAGTTGGTAAAGGTCATTTAATAATTGTATCAACTGTAACTAATAACATATATCTCTCGATGAGACAAAGCTTAAGCGCTAAACAAATGATACTGTCATCGAGGTACTACAAACAATTATTAAATGACAAATCAGATTAGCAAAGGTGGGGCGGTAATACCCCCCACCCGGCCTTATGCAATATAGGCCCAACGCACAGTGTGTGCGTTATATATATATATATATATATATATATATATATATATATATATATATATATATATATATATATATATATATATATATATATATATATATATGCCCCATGACATAATAAATATTGTATATAGAGCCTAAGTACGTGTGTTATATGTTGAACTATATGTAGACCCTTAAATAATAATATATTATAGAAGAAGGCCTAGACCTATGACTTATCTATTTAGTAGAGGACATCTATACTGTTGTCTATGGCACAGGCTGAGCCGATAACTTATACTTATTTTAGCTAATGGGCCTATAAGGATATAGTCTACAGCCTTGGGATATTTTAATGTAAACTCGTTTTTCTCACTCCAGATGGTACGTAATTACAAACGAACATCAACGCGTGGATCTTACGGAGATGATCGCCTCGGTAGAGCAGTTGACGCAGTGAAGAATGGGGACTCCGTGAACAAGGCATCAGGTAGGTGTGTCATGTTGTCTAATGTGTAGACCGACTATAAGCGATTATGAAATTTGGATAGTTGTAATATAATCGAGAACAAAATTATAACATATTAACGGCAGAGCTACACTAGACTCAGTTGGCATTCGTATTAGTGCCTTATTATTGTAGTGCTTGAATGTAGCATGCATAGTTGTTTGTATTTAAGGTGACTACGGGGTTCCGCGGCGGACTGTAGACGCATCAGAGGCTTGGCCAGACAACCGGGCAGAATTACAATGGGCAGCAAAACAACAACGTTCTCACCACTATTCGAGGCTGAACTTGTGAAGAACGTGAAAGAGATGGAGTCTTCCATGTACTGCATGACGATGATTGACTTGCGTCGTTTAGCCTTTGATCTTGTCGTCCGCATGAACATTGCACACCCATTCGATGCTACCTGTGGTCTGGCCGGTGTAGACTGGGCAAGGGCCTTCGCCGGCATACGACGCTCACCATCAGAAGACCGATTGCAACTAGCATTGCACGTATGAAAGGGTTTAATAAAGACGATGTGGGAATGTTCTTTGGACAGTACAGGAAGTTGCTTGTGAATGGTGGGTTCGTCCCTACACGCATCTGGAACTGTGACGAAACATGGTTCACTACCGTTGCTTCTGAAGACGACGACGAGTGGCCATGCCTTGTTTGCGGCGAGCCATTCAGAAGACGACGACGAGTGGCCATGCCTTGTTTGCGGCGAGCCGTTCAGAAGACGACGACGAGTGGCCAAGCCTTGTTTGCGGCGAGCCATTCAGAAGACGACGACGAGTGGCCAAGCCTTGTTTGCGGCGAGCCGTTCAGAAGATGACGACGAGTGGCCAAGCCTTGTTTGCGGCGAGCCATTCAGAAGACGACGACGAGTGGCCATGCCTTGTTTGCGGCGAGCCGTTCAGAAGACGACGACGAGTGGCCAAGCCTTGTTTGCGGCGAGCCATTCAGAAGGCGACGACGAGTGGCCGCGCCTTGTTTGCGGCGAGCCGTTCAGAAGCAGCAGATCCGGCGAAAGTTGGATCCAGTGTCAGATCTGTCACCACTGGTCGCATCCTGACTGCACCGAGGGTGGCAGACTTTATGTTTGCCACAATTGCGAGTCTGATAGTGAGTGAACGAGTGGTTAGGCAGCAGATCCGACGAACGTTACAGTTTGTGCCATATATATCACCAATGATCGCAACTGGTCGACGAGGGTGGAAGATTTTATGTTTGCCGTAATTGCGAATTAACGAGTTATTAACCGTCGAGA
Organism: Lamellibrachia columna; assembly: GCA_963662155.1. NCBI lineage: Eukaryota > Metazoa > Annelida > Polychaeta > Sabellida > Siboglinidae > Lamellibrachia > Lamellibrachia columna. Next base: position 43,567,447 of record OY759271.1, read on the forward strand.
GTTGATGAGAATAGTTTTAATAAAGTTCTGAATTGTAAAAGTGTCTACACGGGTTGATTTCCACACATGTATACAACACTATAAAGTAACATTTCTGCAGTCAAACCACATAAATATTAAATATTAGAACTGTACAGATTATGTTCGATTAGTTTCATTTTAGCAGTGGACTCTCCATTATTAAAGTAGCATAGCCTTCCAAGATCAAAGACAATGGCAAAGGACTAACATTAATAATAAACATTATATATATATAATAATAATACCAAATACATGTCCACAATTTAGCCGAAAAATTAACAAGTAACACCGACATTCTATTGGGGCAAAACGCCCAGAGGTGAGCGAGCGTTTTGCCCCTTGGTTGGGGCATAACGCCTATATGTAGGACCTCCGCTAAAATGATTGCAACTTTTTTCAGAGACAAGGTACATTAAAAATGTTAACACACGGAATGTACCTAAGATAATGAACTAAATAATCAATTAAACATAAAACAGATATACCAAAATGATTCTTTCCAGTGGCCGATGTCCCAAAAAAACTGGGCGTTATGCCTAAGCTACTCTAGGGCATATATCCGTAAATACCAAGGTGGTCATTTGAAACGTCAGAAAAAGCAAAAACAAAACGAAGAAGCCAAACGCAACCAGGGATCCTTTTGAAGCCGAAAGACAGCGAATAATCCCAGTTCATCCGGACATGAAGAAGACGGTACGTCTACATCTGTATCTGGTCGTGACGACATTCAAGATCCGGTGACAGAATCGTTGGCACCTTCGTGCAGTTCTGGTAACGATTCCATAGCTTCTGCAGAAGATGATGACCCTCCTACTGCAGTCTGCGGCCGTGAGGAACCACTAGAAGGCTGTCAGCTGACCGACCTCCGGAAGACTTACAGTGACGACCCGGCAGATTGGAAAATTACTCAGGAATTGATAGACCACTTTACAAGAAACCCACCATCACAGAACTTGGACAAGGATCTTCACAAATCGGCGAGATCGTATACGTCCAAGACAAGAAACGTACAACGGAAATTCTTTTTTTGAGAGCTTGCTAACGAGGAGAGTGTAACGAGGGACTGGTTGGTGTATTCTCCATCAACTGGAAATGTGTATTGTTATGTATGTAAGCTATTCAGGAGCGGAAGTGATAGCTTTCCTCTGAATGGTTTCAATGACTGGAAAAATGCGCACAGAATCACGACACATGAGCGTAGCAATAGTCACTTAGTAGCTGTAAAGAAGGGGTTCGAAAATGCCAAAGCGCACCATGTTGATTCTGCGATCGCAAAGCAGCTGGAGAATGAGCAGCAATACTGGATCGAACTCCTCAAGCGCATCGTTGCCGTTCTTACCTTCTTGGCAGAGAGAGGACACCCGTTCCGAGGCCACACCGAATTGTTTGGGGAGAAGGACAATGGTAACTACTTAGGCTTGTTAGAGTTGCTCTCACAGTTCGACCCTTTTCTGGCCGAACATATTCGCCGATATGGGAATAAAGGAAGATGTCAAGTATCACATCTCTCTTCAATAATCTGTGAAGAATTCATCAAGCTCTTATTAGACAGGGTGAAAGCGAAAATAATTGCTGAAATAAAGATGGCGAAGTACTATTCTATCAGCATAGATTCCACACCTGATGCAGCACACATCGATCAACTGAGCATCATCATACGATACGTTCGGATTGACGGACAACCCGTGGAACGCTTCCTGGCCTTCATAGACATTGAGAAACTCGAGGGGAAATGCTTGTTCGAAACACTCAAGTTTTTCCTAGACGAATGCGGAATAAAGCTTGACGATTGCCGTGGACAAACGTATGACAATGCGAGAAATATGTCTGGAACTTATTCTGGAGTCCAGGCACGATTTTACCAGGTGAACCCTCTTGCTGAATGGATAACATGCGCAGCGCATAGTCTAAATTTAGTTGAGACCGCAGCGGCCGAATCCTGCACTGATGCGGTCAGGTTTTTCGGCATCGTTTAGTGACTTTACACATTCTTGTCACTCTCGCCACAGAGGTGGTCGAAACTGTTAGAGAACCTACCGAAACAGTCTCCAGTGGTAAAGAGCCTATCAGAAATACGATGGTCTGCTCCAGCACTCTGTTGACGCGATAGCTAGAACTTCTAACCAACCTCCACTCGGCAGTCTTTGGTGAGCATACTGAGCTCTCTGAACATCGTTCTTATGTGCGTTGTATGGAACAACATCCTGGACACATTGAACCGAGTTAACAAGGCAGGAATTGAGATTGATTTAGTGGTTATGCATTAACGTGTCTTGCTGGAACACATCCGTTCTTTGCGTGACACAGAAAGGTTATATCGATTCGAGAATGAAACAAAGTCCGTTGCACCAGGACTTGATTACGACGATGACAAGAAGCGAGCAAAGAAGAGAAAGTTGTTCCACGACGAAACACCAGAAGAGGTAAAAGTGAGCGACTGCCGAGAGAACTTCCGAGTGAACACGTACCTAGTCATCATTGACAGACTACTCTCCGAAATCAAGAAACGGAAGGCCGCCTATACGAATGTCTATGAATGTTTCGGGGTGTTGACGGAGATTCGACCTCTCGCCGACAGCGATATCACATCGAAGTGCGAAGAGCTCACTCGGTATTACAATAATGATATTGAGCCTGATTTTGAGAAGGAATTCCGTCTCTTCACAAAATATGGAGACTACAAGGCAGGTGCCGAGATGATAACCTTTCTTCGTGGAGATAAGCTGATTACCAGTTTCCCTAACGTTCACATTGCGCTACGGATCTATCTGTCAATTTTCGTCGCAAACTGCGAAGGCGAGCGATCTTTCTCGGTACTAAAACGTATCAAAGACTACCAGAATTCCACGATGGGTCAGTTGCGCTTGTCGGCACTGTCACTTTTAGCCATTGAGTCAGAAATGATGCGTTCACTCTCGGTTGATGACATTATTAGCTCGTTTGCCATCACGAAAATACGCAAATTAAAACTGTAGACTACGCATCGTTAAGCCTTAGGTGTGAGATGGTGTTAGTCGACTTCGACAATCGCTACCAGCCTACCGTACACCACGACAATATCTGCGATCTGTAACTTGCAATGGTTGACTTTTAAAAGAAGAACTGTTCGTGTATTAGCTTTATTGATGATTCATTCATGTACATTATGTTGTGTAAATATAAAAAGTGAAATGCAAACTTTAAAATGCCAAGTTGTTTACCCACCCTACGTACATCCCTGCAATTAATGAATTTGCAACAGGAATGTTGAATTGTTCCTTCATCTCTCAAAATCGTACAAACAAAATTATCAATATGTGCCAAAAAGCATGCTTGAATGTTCAGTTGGAGTAAGTAGAATAGCGTTTTCCTAATTCAACGATAAGATGACACGTTGACACCTATCAATAACTATGCGCGCGTACGCGCTGACTGCCACAATCAGGTGCAATCTACGACCGTGACAGACAAGATAAATGTTGAGTCAGAACATCAGTCTGATGGTCTTGTTTCATTAACCTGGATACACGAGAACCTGTGCGTGTCACATGTGCCTTAGCAATGACCAAAGGTCAGCTTCGCGTGATATTGAAAAGACCGGCTGGTGAAATGAGTATAGCCAGAGTCATGGGATCTAGAACTGCACGTGGAATCCCGTCCTCCTCGCAGTGGCGTGTTGAGGGGGGTCCCCTTTGGCTTTTGTATGTGAATTTTCCGTGAATAACTGTTGGACCACTACACAATAGCATGGCAAACTAATGGGTGACTAAGCTTGGCCCCCTTTAGCCTCCCCCTTTAGCCTCCCCCTTTAGCCTCCCCCTTTAGCCTCCCCCTTTAGCCTCCCCCTTTAGCCTCCCCTTTAGCCTCCCCCTTTAGCCTCCCCCTTTAGCCTCCCCCTTTAGCCTCCCCTTTAGCCTCCCCCTTTAGCCTCCCCTTTAGCCTCCCCCTTTAGCCTCCCCCTTTAGCCTCCCCCTTTTGCCTCCCCCTTTAGCCTCCCCCTTTAGCCTCCCCCTTTAGCCTCCCCTTTAGCCTCCCCCTTTAGCCTCCCCCTTTAGCCTCCCCCTTTAGCCTCCCCCTTTAGCCTCCCCCTTTAGCCTCCCCTTTCCGATATCCTAAATACGCCACTGCCTCCTTATGAAACCCGGCACTTTAATGGCGACGTGTGGAGGCTTCTCGAACGAGGCCCCGCATGCGATTGATTTTCAGAAAGGACGCGTACCAATCGTTGTTATTTGATCGCCACGTGTGGGCATCAGGGTAGGTGCGTCACGGGAACACGACACGAGCACGGATACCCCCGACATCCATGTCAACAACGTTCAGGTTACACGGCCTACGTGTGTGTGTGTGTGTGTGTGTGTGTGTGTGTGTGTGTGTGTGTGTGTGTGTGTGTGTGTGTGTGTGAGTGTGTGTGTGTGTGTGTGTGTGTGTGTGTGTGTGTGTGTGTGTGTGTGTGTGTGTGTGTGTTTGTGTGTGTGTGTGTGTGTGTGTGTGTGTGTGTGTGTGTGTGTGTGTGTGTGTGTGTGTGTGTGTGTGTGTGTGTGTGTGTGTGTGTGTGTGTGTGTGTGTGTGTGTGTGTGTGTGTGTGTGTGTGTGTGTGTGTGTGTGTGTGTGTGTGTGTGTGTGTGTGTGTGTGTGTGACGGAATCTCAAGATCAATCATCGTCGACAATAAATAAGCTGACCATCTACCGCGGACCGAATTGAGGCACTGACGATGACATGGAGCATGAGTTCCATGACCAATTGCTCCTCCATCGGCGCCAGACCATGGTCTTCACTGACGATGGTCTGTCCGATGGTCTGCCAGCAGTGCACACACATCTTATCAAAAACAATTACAAATGCAAAGCAAAGGTCCCCAGTGGAGATTTTAAGAAATATATTAGCTCTAATATGAAGAAGAAGTAGAATAACGCTTCTGAGTTTTTGCTCGCAGTTCTTCCTAGACGTTAACCAGACATTGGCAACCTTCTGTCTCGCAAGATAATGGTTTGCGCCACTGAAGTTTCCTCGCCATGGCGAATTGTGTGTGCGTGCGTGATTGAGTGCATGCGTGCGTGCGTGCATGCATGCGTGACCCACTTGCTACATCAACTAATCAGATGCGTAGTTAGGGAATCACCAAATTCAGCAGGTGTAGTTCGGTTCGATGTTTCGAACAATAAATGAACGATACATATATATATATATATATATATATATATTATATATATATATATATATATATATATATATATATATATATATATATATATATATATATATATATATATATATATATATATATATATATATATATATATATATATATATATATATATATATATATATATATATATGTCAACTAATATAATATTTCACATTTATTCTTCTTTGATAGTGCATAGCATATATGCTAATTCAACTCGTGCATACACTGAATAGTTATTTAAAAACAACAAACGCTGGCGGTGCGAGGACGTCTAGAGTCTAGACGTCTTCTTCGGAAATGCGTCGTCGGAGTAAAATGTTATGCCACCTAGCGGGAATTAATTGCATTTAATCAATACGACTATCGGTGCTATATCTGCGCTTCACTTGGTTTCAGCTGCGTACATTCTGTCTCACTGAGCGGCTACCTGACAGTGAATAAAGACATTATGTCTCACTGAGCGGCTACCTGACAGTGAATAAAGACATTATGTCTCACTGAGCGGCTACCTGACAGTGAATAAAGACATTATGTCTCACTGAGCGGCTACCTGACAGTGAATAAAGACATTATGTCTCACTGAGCGGCTACCTGACAGTGAATAAAGACATTATGTCTCACTGAGCGGCTACCTGACAGTGAATAAAGACATTATGTCTCACTGAGCGGCTACCTGACAGTGAATAAAGACATTATGTCTCACTGAGCGGCTACCTGACAGTGAATAAAGACATTATGTCTCACTGAGCGGCTACCTGACAGTGAATAAAGACATTATGTCTCACTGAGCGGCTACCTGACAGTGAATAAAGACATTATGTCTCACTGAGCGGCTACCTGACAGTGAATAAAGACATTATGTCTCACTGAGCGGCTACCTGACAGTGAATAAAGACAAATATAGGCCTTCGGATGCAGTTGTTCGAGTGCTGGAAAAATCGATGAATGCGGAAAGTGAGCACTTTTGTACACTTTTGTACACCCCACAAAAGATTTTGTTATAACCCACTGATATTGCCGTTAGTAACATAGTATGTAAACTGAAAGTGCTCAATCGGTCACCGTTTCTTGTTCTACAGCGCAACTGTCCTGAACGTAAAACCAAGCTTAATTTGGATAATATTCATGACAATGCTAAACAAGTCTTACCAAAAAAACTATTTCATCTCACCGACGTAAGCAAATGTGGCCCAGCCGCCCGTGGTTTCAACAACGGTAACATTAATCTGTTATAACTCCCTCCATAGTGCATATAACTCCCTCCATAGTGCACGTATCAAGTACATATTCTCCTGCTTCATCCCCTGTTTATTGCGTGACTCAAGTCGCAGCAATAATTTTGTGCGCACTTACACGAGGGACATATTTCAACACTGCGACATATATATATTGATTATCTTGTTGCTGGCGACACGATGCAGAATGCACGTTTCGCATGAATTCTTGCGCCTGATATGACGCAATATCCAGTTTGATTTTATCTGGTGATACGGCTACAAAATCGCAGTCAACTGTTAGATTGTGTAGAACCAGTCCCAACTGTCCAGACAAAATATTAAAAAATCGGCCTCGCGCTGTGTTGACGCTGCCGACTCGCAGCGCGTTATCACACCGTGACGGCCGACTAATAGGGGGGAATACCCCTCGTGTAATCCGTCTTACTCTCTCAAAACAACATGTTATTTAGCGAGTCATGTCACTGTTCTTCATGTCAAAACAATTGCGATGGCGTGAATTGGCATAAAGTTAATCAATGGACGCGCCAATCTTGCGATTGTAAGGAAACAGTAATGCGCGACAATCACGCAGTATACGCGATTCTCTCGTATAATTGTGCGCATAAACAGCTCTACATGTGGCGGGTTTCCGCGAACGACCGCATGAAACAGAGGATGTTCATGATGCGTGTAGTGTTATTGCTGTTTTGCTATCCGCTAACCAACGGGTTCATTTCTCATTTCCCGAATTATCTGTGTGAATATTTATTCGCATGCAAACACCCGCCCACACACACGCACGCACGCATGCACGCACGCACTAACACACGCACGCACGCACGCATTTGAACTCTAATATATATCCAGTAGACGACAGGATCTCCAGCATACATCATAATAAAAGAAAACAAGTAAAACAAGAACGACCCGTATAGAACTTCACCAAGAAGCTGACGGTCACGTGACACAGACAACTAGACGACAACTAATAAGTCAGTAAGTGTATGTTACTTTTTTCCTTACTTATCAATGCTCGCGAACTAACCACGCGTGGGAATATACCGGATGTAGTATCATTATCATAATTAATTACTTGTTAACGTTTAAACACATTAGCAGTTTGGCAGTAGTATAAATAATAATATATATTAACATCATCACGATTGATAGCATCATATATATTTGAAAAGCAAGGAACAAAATGAAAAGAAGCAACACCAGTCGAAAGATAAATGTGATGCAAATATAAGATGTGGAAGAGGATCTAGACACTAACAATACTGATTAAATGGCGAAGTGTACAAACATTGCAAAGTGGAGTTACTTAGAGTCACACATATAATTACAAACCTCGAATAAAAATGGCAATTAATTTGAAACGACTACAAGGGTTTGAAAAATCATGACAGACATTGGTACAAATATGTTCGTGATCAGGTAGGATCGTAGGAAGATAATATTGATTTGTCGGAAATGACACAGGATCTAAAAGCATACTTCAACTTTGTATTTAAGTAGCAAGAATGATAGCACTTCGCTACCAATACCAGCTACAAAATAAATTTGAAAGGACGGAATCATATAGATTAAGACAATCTATTGTCGTTAATTAAATGCCAGTAAATAATTCTATCCAAGAGGGCCAAGATAGTATTAATTCTATCCAAGAGAGCCAAGATAGTATTAATTCTATCCAAGAGGGCCAAGATAGTATTCAATGGACTCCGCAAAACTGTTGCAGGAAACAGTTTAGAAACAGTTCTGAACGCACAAAGTGAAAGTTCCAACAGATTGGAAAGAAGCAAACATTGTATACTGATTTAAATTCAAACGTGTTCAGGAAACAAATAGGACATACAAGGGCCGCTGAAGTTAGCGTCAATATAAAGGTATCAGAACGTTAATAATGGTGATTCTGACGATTACTCGACCCGCAACAAGCAGAAATAGGATAGCGAACGATTTCAGTAGCGAAATAAAGCACAAACTGAACTTGCGGTGGGCTATTGTACCGCCGACAGTTATTGCCCTGTACGTCAACTGTGTGTGATGGGTGTATCCTAGTTCTGGTCAAACTTGACGATATTTCAACGACCGAGGCACTTGCCACTTGATAGTTTTTACCCAGCATTGCTTGCGATTCGTTTGTCGATTAAGCAGTTATTATGTTATTTTCTGAAGAAACTGTGCTTGCGTACATGCATGCATGCGTGCGTGCGTGCGTGCGTGCGTGCGTGCGTACGTGCGTGCGTGCGTGCGTGCGTGCGTGCGTGCAATAATAACCTGAGTGATTAACATCCACAGTTTTCGATGAAAGTGGCAATACAGTGTTCGCGGTATGCACCGGCCGCGTGGCAAAACATGGGCATTAATTTACAAACACTAGTTAAATTTAATATGGATTCAAACCTTCGATCATGCTAGCCAACGCCCAAGCCACGTATTCGTGCTGCAGTTTTATTTTATTTTATTTGAGAAATGTTCATGTCTGAAACAATTTAATATATTTTTATTGACAACGTAGCGATGGTAGAACATTTACATCCGATGTTGTTCGTGCACTCGGGAGCCGCCGTTCGCGATCACGTAATGCTATCATTATTTTTCTCATTATTGAACATCCTGTGGACGTTGACTGTTAAGGCAGGCTGGTGGACGGACGGACGGACGGACGGGCGGGCGTGCGTGCGTGCGTGCGTGCGTGCGTGCGTGCGTGCGTGCGTGCTGTTTTTAGGTGGCACCAGTGTGTGCTGTTGTAGGCCCTATCATTTGACTTGCTGGTCATGGTTTTTTAAATAGCGGTTTATTTTGGTGACAAAATTCTTTTTTTCTTGAACGTATGTCATTAACACATAGCATAAATCACAACGATTACGTTTCCTTCGTTTCTGCTGCGGGCGTGCTCGGTCGGCCAACGGTTACGATGGATGTTACGTTGCAACAATCGCTGTCACCGCAACGATGTTGTCGCCTGTATGCGGTCGCTCCACGCTAGAACTACCACCAGCTACGTCTTACCTGTCTCAGTGCTGTTTACCTTGACGCCGTGCTGGGGCGAGTCACAGCCGGCCGGTGCCGTTGACAACCCACGTTTCAACCATTGCCTCGACATTCACCCATCGCCTCCCGCTTAGTGTCATTCCTCGTGAACCCTCACATCGAGAGCTGCCGTGCCGGTCTCGTACGATGCCCAGCTAGTTCTCCCTGCCGCCGTCGTCCGCACCTTGACACAGAGAGGCGCCAGGACAGCGCAGATTAAATGTTGCCATGACAACGCAGATTTGCTGACAGGTAAAACTCGTCGCGCAGTTTCGCGAACATGACGACCTATGGCGACGCGGAAACAGGCTCGACACTGAAGCCGGGTGCTTGTTTTGTACTCCGCGTCCGATAATTACACAATTACCCGTGCATGCACGAGAACACGTGCACGCCTTTTGTTGGAGTGTATTATTTGTGCGGCGTAGATTAGCATGGGGCATAACGCAAGTTTTGGGGCATAAAGCCCATCTTCTAACTAGTTTTACAGCGTGAAAATAAGAATTTCGAGATCGCCAAATGAAGCCACATACAGTTCTTCACATTTGGTTAGAATACGGTGGCAGAAAACGAAATTCACACGATATTTTTTTTACGTCAAACTTTTGATTCTATAAATTATAAAAATGGTCACCCTAAAAGTCGTTTTGGGCAGTAACCATAAGAAACTGAGACAACGCGTTGAGTGTATGCAGTAGACAGATATGTAATAATTAATGTTGTGAATGTTGTGGATGCGAGTGATAAAAGCCAGTAATATACAGATGGTGACATTTTAATATCGAACGTGTGGGGCAAAAAGGCCAACATTAGTGGGGGCAAAACGCACAGGGTGGGACGTACTATTATCTGTTAGATTTGAGTCTGAAAGTGAGTAGACGAGTTGATAAGTTCCGCCTGCGTACGACAGTTTATAATAAACATATACAATATAACGCACTTGTTGAATTTCAGAGAAAAGGAGCTAATTAATTAACAATTTCAGTCACGGTTCTTAATAAAATTATAACAACAAATATTACTATGATGTGCATCAAGTTTTCGCTATACTGAAGTGTACCAATAATACCATAACTTTAGTAATGCGAAATAAGTAAACTAATAATTAAATGAGGCTGATTAATGCATAACGCCCTGAGGCAAAACGCCCATTTTCAGGACCTCTACTAAAATGGCTAACTTTTTTCTGTGATATTAAACATCGAAAATGTCAACACAAGATTTTCAGCTAAGATAATAAACTAGGTGATACATCAAATATATCAGAGATATAGCTAAAAGGTTTTCCCATGAGTCGATTTCCAGAAAAAAGTAGGCGTATTGCCCCACCCTCTATCCACGTAACCTGTTGCTGGGATTTTGAATTTGCGTTTTCGGTTTTCTTGGTTCAACTGAAACCCAACGTAGGTCTTTTTTAACATTATTAGTTTCGACAGTACTGCACGTGCAAAGAGCCGGACGGATTGTACATAATAGGCCTATACAGGTCTGAAGACATATGGATATTTACAGAGACGCATCCAGAATGTTTCATGGGGGGAACAGTTTCTTGAACGCCAGTCGACGTGCGCCCGTGACAGCGAACAATCACCTGGTCAACGGTTGGGCACATATTCCTATGTACTTGGAGGATTGACGTTGGGTGAAATTGGATGAACAGTAGGGAACAAGACGCAGTAAAATGAAACGCCAATTTATTTCTGATAAAATCTTAGATGGCGGCGACAAATCAGAAGTAACACACACTGTGATGGAAACGATATTTCAGAAACAAATATTCACCAAGTACTGCACTTCGCCGCTAGGTGGTGACATCTTTATTTTTGCAACGGCTGGCGACGGTTTAGTGGGGATGGATCACTATTATTACCGGTCATACCTATGTAAACATATTATGCGTGGCTAATAACGATGGAATCCAGTCTTATTAAATAATAAATTAACTCCAGATACCAGAATTCTCAGAACGATCCACAAATGACCATGATGTCTGCCGCAGTCCTCGGTGGCAGCACATGTCCACGCAGCCAAGTAGCCCCGCGTCTGTTTTACAGTGGCACATTCCCATAAATAGCATTACACCCGAATCAGACATTAATATTTGACGAACAGCTGGATCACCAGATGGTAAGCTAAAAGATAATTCAAATTGAGACTGAGGATTACCAGATGGTAACTACCAAATGCAAGGACGTCCGCAGGCCTTTTTCCAGAGGAAGGCAAACAATCCAGCTGTCTGATTTCGATAAGAAATCTTTAAACTACCAGAGAGGGGCAAACAAATATGCTGCCTGATTTCAACTAAAAATCTTTACACTTACCAAAATGTCTACTTTCGATCTACTTAACAGTAATAGTAAACAATCTACTTGCCATAAAATAGCAAAATTTTACAAACATCCAGATCCAGGGGACATGTGCCCCCTTCCCCCCCCCCTCCGGACGCCTATGACCAGATGGTATAATCCAAACTGGGTTTGAGGGTTGCCAGATGGTAATCCAATTCGAGAATAAACCACAAAATGCCGCCCCCCCCCCAATGCTAGGTTCGTTCTAAAGTTCAAGCGTGTTGCATCAGCATAGTGTCACGGGCGTGGATGAAGGGGTGCGTGGATGGAGGGGTGCGTGGTTGGAGGGGTGCGTGGATGGAGGGGTGCGTGGATGGAGGGGTGCGTGGATGGAGGGGTGCGTGGATGGAGGGGTGCGTGGATGAAGGGATGCGTGGATGGAGGGGTGCGTGGATGGAGGGGTGCGTGGATGGAGGGGTGCGTGGATGGAGGCGTGCGTGGATGGAGGGGTGCGTGGATGAAGGGATGCGTGGATGGAGGGGTGCGTGGATGGAGGGGTGCGTGGATGGAGGGGTGCGTGGATGGAGGGGTGCGTGGATGGAGGGGTGCGTGGATGAAGGGATGCGTGGATGGAGGGGTGCGTGGATGGAGGGGTGCGTGGATGAAGGGGTGCGTGGATGGAGGGGTGCGTGGTTGGAGGGGTGCGTGGATGGAGGGGTGCGTGGATGGAGGGGTGCGTGGATGAAGGGGTGCGTGGATGGAGGGGTGCGTGGATGGAGGGGTGCGTGGATGGAGGGGTGCGTGGATGAAGGGATGCGTGGATGGAGGGGTGCGTGGATGGAGGGGTGCGTGGATGGAGGCGTGCGTGGATGGAGGGGTGCGTGGATGGAGGGGTGCGTGGATGAAGGGGTGCGCACCCGGCGCGCTCCTTCCGTCAACCATTTTCAATTTAATTTCCTATTTGCTTTCATTCATGACACATTTTGGGTGCATGCCCAATTAACTGGTGACATTTTCTGTCTAGAAACCGACTTATGTTCCGTCCACTAATTCCGTATCGCATCCAGCGTCAGGCTATTCTCGTACTATTACTCGGTAGAGACCGTCTTATTCTCCATAAGGCTAATTCCGCTTCGCCTCCAGCGTCAGCCTTTTCTAGTGCTATTACTGAGAGTATGACGACGATGACGACGCACAGTCAGATTGAGGTCAGCGGACAGTCCAGTCTGCGACTGGCTGTATCCGGCAGGGAAACACATTAAGAGACGTCTCCCGGGCAACAACGATACAGCGGCCGTGTCAACAGACTTGGCATTCCCAGAGAATCCATCGTCAGCCTATGACTCGACAAACAACCTGCTGTACATTAAATTAGTGGATAAATCCCGCAACTGCATACGCGACAGCGTGTAGGCGGGCTATTTGTTATATCGGTATATCTAGTCGTATCGATAATTGTCGTGAAAAGGTATGCTCTCTCTCGCAGGCAATAGTGATTGCAGTATGATGGGATGCAGCTTGAGACCGATCAAACTGAACTGGTGGCACAATGCTCGGGAATTGAGCGTGTTTTTCTAAAACTAATTTAATGCAGTTATGTTTTTACCAGTTCCATTGGGCTTCGTGATTGGTTCCAACCTTGTATTCGAATCTGTACATACGCACATGTGCACACGCACACACGCCCGTACACGCACACATAGCCACGGACACACACCTATATACACGACTCCGATGAGGAGTGTGTTGCCTGTATCTGGGTTCTACAATTTCTGGTGTCTGTGTCATCCCCTGTAGCAACGGTTCAAGGTCACGCCTGCCCCTGTGCCCCCCCCCCCAACATACTTGGTGCAGCAGTCATTCAGGGGAAAGACCACAGTTGACCTTCCTGTTTATTGTTTACGAATGTAGGGCGTATTAAATTATAAAATGGGAACTTAATAAATTAATATTATGTGACATGAGTGCCTTTGAGCAGGAATATTCACAGGTTTGTCTGTAGAAGCTATTGGCTGTGAAACAGTGCATTTTTTAAAGAGTTTAACTGGCGGAGGGATTTATGGAAATTTTTCTGCTATGGGCCACGTGGGCGCATGAATACATGGCTATTTTTGTCAAAATTAATAGGCATCGCACGTCGGGGCGATTTAAAAGAGCTGGAGATATGTGATTAGTCAGTATATGAAAGAGATGATGGCAGTTGCTGTAGACAATTTTAAGAATTTTTGATGGTCACGTTTTCTTATAATCAGACAAAACGTTAACATGGCCACCAATGCAATTCTCAACTGTGGTCTGACTCCTTCAACGTCAATGCTGCAAGTCGGTGGCGGCTCCTAGCGAAGATCAGGCAAACTGGATGATGTACCTGCATCATAGTTACGTCATTAATCATTCCCCTATAGACTAAATTGTATTCTATTAATGTATGTGACCTGCATCGATTGTGTAGTAACATCGGCGTGAGAAGGCAGTGTCGTATCTAGGATCTCCCAAAGTGGGAGGCGAAAGGGGGAGGCGAAAGTGGAGGCCAAGCTTAGTCACTCACTAGTTTACCATGCAGTGGTGCAAAAGGTTGCATACAAAACACATTTTAAACCCCTGGTGATGTATTCACGCACGCACGCACGCACGCACGCACGCACGCACGCACGCACGCACGCACACACAGACACACAATATCGCAATGACGTGTTGTGAATGATGTCCATTACAATGATCAGCTCCTGTTACGTGTATTCAAACCAACTTTTATACTACCCATTAACCGGAGCAATAAAATAGTGTAACATTCCAGTCTTTGTCAGCTCGCAAGGAGTGCGACTTTACGGCGACCCCCGTACCGGTGTAGCAGTCATGATAGGACTGCCGAGGAGACGTCTTGTCGTAGTCAAGATTGTCGTCTTCGTCGTTGTTGTCGTCTGGTTGATTGTGGTCGCGAAGTGGCTCAATCAGGCGAGTTTGGTGACGGACAGTCAACACCAGGACGACACAAGGGATATAGAAAGACGGCTTGGTACGTTACGTGAATGGCCGTAGCAAGTGTTGTTTTTGGCCATTTTGAGTGGGTTTAACCGGAGAAACTTGCATCATTGAATGTAACAGGAAATGTCGTTTTGCGAGTCGTTATTTTTTTCACGTATGTTTATCAAGCATAGTATGGCGGCGGAGTTGTCCCCAAAGAGTTTTCGATTGAGTAGTGCTATAATCACGTGAAAGACGACGAAGAACGACGATGATAAACATCCATTCTATTTTATGCTAAGCGTACATTGCTAAACTTTTGTTGCGTGTCGCGCGATTGCACGGTTAGCAACGATTATCCTTTCCGTGGCAGCGCACATTTCACGAATCTATTTGACTGGTCAGTGTACATTACACTATAAAATTTCGCACAACTCGTGCGCGCACCGCCGATATCGGGGCGTTATTGTCTGGAACTACAGGCGCTTTCACATGCCGGCTATATTGAGTACGACAATTTATTAAGTAAAGGTTCTTCCATATTTATATGGGCCGTCTTTATGTGGTGGCCTCATCCCTGGGGAAAGACTTTGCTGAACATAGTTTTCCAATAGGCAACGAACATATCTGTCTATAATACGAACATATTAAAGACACGCTAACGCAGTTTAATTGTGTACCATTTGAAAGTTTTCCGTAGGGGACCACGCTGCTCCAGATTACTCGTATTGGAAGTACCGACCACCTCACCCATCTCACTCAAGGCGGCAAGTCGTTTGTTTCGATGAGAATATATATATATATATATATATATATATATATATATATATATATATATATATATATATATATATATATATATATATATATATATATATGTGACATTTCATCGATGATTTATATCGTGTTCCAGGTCATGCTCATGTCAAGACAATTCCAGTCGATGGCGCGATATTGAAAGAGTCCGACGCTGAGAAGCACACCAAGGTGGCGCAACATGCAGGTAAAACATACGTCAATAGGGTGTCGATATATAAACACTGCGATCAGACGAGTGCATAATACTTAGTACCTACAAAACAGTGCTGACGACACAGTGCAAACAACCGTACACTTGCAGTAGGGTAACCTGGGGCAAAACGGCCCCTGGAGGTAAGACGGCCCCTGTAGGTAAGACGGCCCCTGGAGGTAAGACGGCCCCTGGAGGTAAGACGGCCCCCAGCACATGCGCAAAATATAAAACTCTGAACCTCCCAAAATCTGGTGCAAAATGAAGCTAACATCAATCGGGTACTACAATTTGAAAGATTTCCTTATGGGGGCCGCCCTGCTCCAGGTTACCTACACTTGAACTAATGGAACTGACAAGAGAAACGCAGATGTCATCGGTAGCACAACTCAACTGGATGAGTAGTAGGCGCGTTGGAATGACAACAATGCTAGAGCGGGCAAGAAAAGGTGCGATATAGATCGACATAATGGCACTAGAAAGCAATTAGACGTGTACAACCCGTCCACTGCCCCAGGGTAAATGCACCGGCGCTGATGTATGGCCAAACCAGAAGACGAATTGGGCGCATCTGATCTATTTCTTTAACTGTCATAGTGCGCGCGTACGTTGACGCATCTTAGTGAATGTATTCGAATTTGCGTGGACAAAAGCTTTCCAATCCAATTACAATTGTCCCTCTTAACTACAACACATTTTTTTCTATAATTTCTTTCACACACGCTTTCATGCGCACGTACTCACGCAGCACGCTCGTTTTGTCACTCACTCACTCACTCACTCACTCACTCACTCACTCACTCACTCACTCACTCACTCACTCACTCACTCACTCACGCACTCACTCACTCACTCACCCACCCATCTGTTCTAGCTGTCATCTTCTATATGTGTGTACCTCGGCGATTGTTTCAGTAGTTTCTCCCTCGACGTAGCTGTAAGTTTGAACTAAGGGAGACAGACAAAGCGACTGAATGTCTTGTGGGATGATCTAGAATCCTAACTGTTCTGGTTTAGCCATTCCCTCACGGTAATGATGCGCACTGCTGTGGTTTAAGTGTGTCACATTAAGCAGTTATTTATTGCTGGTTGTAACATTTGAAAACTGTAAATCACTTAAAGCATCGCGCAACAACGAGATAAAGTGCAACCAGACCAGTCGGCCTACGAAGATAGGGCGACTGTTTTGCAGTGTTTTATGTGGCGATCAGTTGCCTTGTTGTGAATAGCGATACTTTGAAAATACCTTCGGCAATTAAATCAGATCAAGACGCCGTAAAGAAGACACTGTTGCTGTTACGTCGTAAGCTGTATATGTTGCTAACTGTGAATATTCATTTTCATGAGAAGCCTCGATTAATAGTATAGAAACTGAATGAACTGTAAAAAGAATAGATTATATTCGTGAACGCGATTGATTTTGTTGTTGTTGTTGTTGTTGTTGTTTACTTGAGTAATTTTATATTCGGTGTCTACGATACTATTGATCTACAAACGAACGGTATAAAATCCAAATACCAATATGTAATAATCTCAATTATATGTAGACCTATAGGTATTGAAGGGGAGACCGGGGCTAGCTTTTACAATTTTTAGTTGAAGTAACTTTTTGTGAAAGGCATGATAGATGCATTATTTCTGTCAACGTATACATTAAATTCATTATTCGTGTTAACCAAATATACCGTTGATTTTCCGTATTGCACTTAGGTAGATATGTGAAGTTTCCCAGGCGCGGTCGACTGTAACAACTAGCCCCGTAAGCGGGGCAAGTTGTTACATCATACGGGGTACATTGTTACAGCAAGGAACTCGTACATGTTACTGTTATTACATTAATTGGATTACACACATCTTATACACAGTGTGCATCACTGTAGGTGTTCACAGCTTCATATATTAAACTTTTAATTTTTAGTTACCAAAGGGCATTAATTCTCCAGATTCTTACATAACAATCAATTGTGGAATGGAACATACATTACTGAATGTATGAAATAGTGAATGGCAATATATGTGTAATGTGCAATTCTACTTGATTGAATGATATACACAGGTACGCACTCACGCACACGCACATGAACATCCACATTTCAATGTGTCGTGCAATATATATATATAGGTCTATATATATATATATATATATATATATATATATATATAAAATTATATATATATAGGACTGTGCCATAACAAATTAACAATATTTAACAAGATTGCCATCCAAGGCAAAACACCCAGTTGGCAAATGGACAAGGAAGCCATTGGCTTATCGAGAGTTCAACAATTTTCCATCTATGTGTAACCCACCCTTCTGATATATTTAAAAATTTTGGTTGGCTGCTAGCATT
Organism: Lamellibrachia columna; assembly: GCA_963662155.1. Classification (NCBI taxonomy): domain Eukaryota; kingdom Metazoa; phylum Annelida; class Polychaeta; order Sabellida; family Siboglinidae; genus Lamellibrachia; species Lamellibrachia columna. Next base: position 43,585,508 of record OY759271.1, read on the forward strand.
TACAGTACTGGTTATGAAACAGTACGCTAGGCTTCACAGTGAAATAAAGCGTTCACACGTCGAGTAAATAAATTGTGTTCTTTCAGTCATTGTCAACACTCAACTCGCTGGGGTAGGTCATCGGTACGAGCCGCCCGAGCGTTGTTACAGTTGTTACATTTGTAACAACTTGCCCCCACATTTTTTTGCAGTTGAACGCACATAGGCAATAACACATCCTGAATTTCAGTTTAACATCTACTTGGCATAACCTCTTATACTATATAGTAGACATATTTCAAGTTTCATCCACGAAACATAAAAAGTAGTAGTATATTACGTGGACATACCAAAAAGGTCTTAGGAAGTTATCAAGTAATTTTTTTCCACACCTCATTAATTTCGTCTTATTAACTCTCCGATTTTTGGAGAGTGTGTCTGTTGGTGGACTTCCAACCATCTTAAGTCGATGGTATCTCCATATGTGTGCTACGTTTTCGTAAAACGACTCTGCAACAACTTGCCCCTATATACAACCTGTCTCTGTCTTGATGTTAAGTGTAAAAAGTTTGTAGGCTATTGTTCCTAAAATATATCGAGTCTCGAAACTCGTATTTGTAAACAGTAAGATGTGACCGCAACTCCTATGCGCTCCACTCGTGTTCACTTTCGCCGCAGGTCGCACAGCAAAGCCGACACCTATCGCGTTGGACTATGCCATTTTAAAGACACAAAATGTCGTCTTGCGTGCGCAGAGAAAATCCACTTTCCACACGTGGGTGGATGTACCAGATACGGCGTGAGTAGCATTGTACCTTAGTGCGTGCGTGCGTGCGTGCGTGCGTGCGTGCGTGTATGCGTGCGTGACTCTGTGTGTGTGTGTGTGGGGGGGGTAATGACAGCGATGTCTTTGCCACCCGAATACAGTACAAACGCATAAGTGCCAATATTGATTGTTGCACACCTGTAAAACCGGTGACGAATTTGGCTTGCCGCATACACATAAAAGGAGTTCGCAATGCAAACTGGGATATATTGATTGGATCGCCTGGGACGACTTCGACGCAACGTATGCATACGAAATACGTCACCGTCTACATTGCCATTTATCAAATCCAGTTGCATGCTGTGATGCTTCCTCTGGCTGTTACGACGTGTTACGTTCCGCCCACGATACGCACCAATATTCCATCATCATGATGGTGTCGATCACAGAAGCATCTGATACATTGCACGATATAACCTTTTTATCGCTGATTGGAATCGTGACTACAATGTTTCTCCCAAGCCGGATTAACGATAACCCACATAACAAACTGGTTTAGGGTTTATTCTCTCAGAAATAAAAACTGTGTCAAGCGAATTCAGTGAAATCTGAAATCATGCGAACCATGTTGCCCAGAGCAAAATCGTGATTATGCCTATCGTGAAACCACCTCGTGACTGTTCGTGCAGGTGCAAGAAGAAGACCTACGGCGACGTGTCCGTGCTGCCGTCCGCCTCAGTCGTCTCGTCCTTCCACACACACGAAGACCTGCTTGAGATCCTGCACACGTTGCACTCGCTCGTACAACGTTCTCCAGCGCGGCTCCTGCGGGAGATCGTCATCGTTGACGACCACAGTGTCAATGGTAAGGTCTTGTCACGCTTACTGTCAGTGACTGTTATCTTTGATGGCAACTGCGTCAACGGGAAGATATTTTTACGCTTCCTGTAGGCAACTGCTGTCTTTGGTGATGTAGTGTATTACACACATTTATTATTTCGACGAAACATGGCTAACTGCTCACAACCAGAGGGAGCATACATAAATGCGCCATTCCACACCAACATTCTACACCCTCCCTTCCAAATGTTGCGCATTAAGAACATTTAAACAATCTAGCTGCGCAACTTCACATCTACAACATGACAACGCAGTCCCTGGATTCAACGTCCATTATTTAGTCCATTACTAGCAATTACATTTTGGTACGGGATTAACCAGCGTCTATGTCCTTACTTAAACTGGATACCGTCTTTCTACTGGCACAGATCCAGCTTCTTTGGAGACTTCCTGATTCTTGTGGACCTTCTCACGGAATGGTCCTCTGCCCTCGGTATCTGCACTGGAATTGCCGGTCTCACGGGGTGGTTCACTGCCATCGGTGTCTGCACTGGGATTGGCGGCCTGTCTTCTTCTGCTTCGACTACTGTTAGTGTCGATTCGTCAACCACTGGTACATCCACTACACTAGGTACCATGGTGATGTCAGAGGCTTTGATTTGGTCACTATGCCTCTGCCACACAGCACCTTCTTCTACCAGCACTGCGTACGATCTGCTACTCCTCTTCTCTTGGGTGGTACCAGGTACCCACTTTTGATCGTTGCGATAGTTTCTTACCGCTACTCTGTCTCCAACTTCAAATGCTCTGTGTTGCCCTCTCCTCTCCTCTATTGACGTGGCCTGATGATTCTCCCGTCTTTCTCGTGTTGGGTCTTATGACATCTAGTCTTGTTCGCAGTCATCCACCCATCAGTAACATTGCCGGGGAATCTCCAGTTGTCGCATGTGGAGCGTTTCTGTGGGCAAACAGAAATTTGGCTAGGTGTCGTTTTACTGCATCCAAGTCACCTCTTGCTGATCTCATGGCCTGTTTGAATGTTTGAACGAAGCGTTCCACCTGCCCGTTGGTCGCTGGGTGGTAGGGTGCAGACAATGTGTGCCTAATGTTGTTTGCTTTCATGAAAGTGCGGAAAACTTCGCTTGTGAATAGACTTTCGTTGTCACTGTGCAAGTGTTCTGGTAGACCATACCTTGCAAACACATCTCGTAATAGTCCCACGGTTCTTTCTGCTGATGCTGAGACTGCCGGTAGTACTTCGGGCCATTTGCTGTGTGCTATGAAGAACATCCAGCGTAATCTACATGAATACGCTGCCATGGTTTGGCAGGTCATTCCCACTGGTGAAGTAGCTCGGTAGGAGCTTTAAATTGGACTCTCTGGCATCCCTGACATTTCCTTGCCAGAGATTCTATATCTGTATCTATCCCAGGCCACCAGACATAGATACGGGCCAGTCAATTCATCTTCACAACACAAATGTGACCATCATGTAACTCCTGGAGGAGCTGGCTGAGTAACTTCTGTGGCACCAGGACACGTATTCCCCACATGATGCATCCGAATGGTTCAAGTCGGCCATCCTTGCTGTGTCCTCTCAAGAACCTTTGACATAACGGGGTCCTTGCTGGACTCCGTCGCTGCCGTGATCGGCAAGTCCGGATCATAATGAACGAGAACTTGTTCCGAAGTGATCAGACTCTTCGCTTCATCAAACGCCTGTTCACACTCCTTCGACCACACCCACTTCTGATCCTTCTCTAGCAACTGGTTTAGGGAATGTAACACTAGCCAAGTTGGGTAAAAACCTGTGGTAGTAATGCACCAGTCCAAGAAATCCTCTTAAACTACTGACATCTTGAGGGCGTAGTGCCTTCTGCACGGCCTCTGTCTTGGCCTTTGTTTTGTGCAGACCATCGTGATCAATCTCATGGCCACAGTACTAAATCCGTTCCATGAAGGACCGGCACTTCTTCGCATTGATCCGCAGGGCCTTCTCTGCCAGCCTCCTTAGGACTGCCTCTAGGTTTTCCAGATGTTCAGCATCAGACTTTCCTGTAACAATGATGTCATCTAGCATCACCTCCACGCCAGGGATTCCTTGTAGGGTCTGCTCCATTGCCCTCTGCCATATCGAGGGTGCTGTCTTAATCCCGAACAACAGCCTATTATACTTAAACCGGCCCTTGTGTGTGTTGATTGTGAGGTATTGCTTTAAGTCCTCCTCTACCTCCATCTGAAGATAAGCATTCTTGAGGTCAATTTTGCTAAACCTCATCTTGGCGAAAATGTCTTCGATACGTGGTAACGGATATTTATCTTCCCGGAGCACCGGGTTGATTGTCACTTTATAGTCCCCACAGAGACGTACATCCTGTGTTTCTACGGATGCCCACTGGCGATACTCGATCAAACTGTACTTTGAGAAGTACGGTTTGATCGCATATGGCACGTTTCGTGGCCTGCATAACTTCGGTTAAACACCTTTCTCTACGGTGAGTTTGGCTTTCACACCTTTTAATGTCCCTAACCTTTCCGTGTTTACCAACTTGTACTTGACCAACAGCCGCTGAACTTGCTTGTTGGCATCCTTCAGGGAAATATCCTTGCTAGTCCCGTCATATGACTTCAGGGAGTGGATATCTCCCCAATCGAGCTTGATCTCCCAAAACCAGTCACGACCGAACAGCACTTGTCGACCGCCTTTGATATCTTCGCTGTTTCGATGACAGTTTCCAGACTTAGGTCTTTGACTTTTACCAGCTTCTTCTGCGTTGGCTCTGCCACGAACGTGGCGACACCATCGTGTTGATGTCGGCGGCCAAAAAGTAAACGCTCCCCCATTTCAGTGGTTTGGGGGTCTAGATGATCCCCAAGTATTTTTACAAAGTCCGCAAATGGCTTAGTGGACAGTTTTGTGGGAGCCATCAATGTTTTCAGTAGTCCATAGGTGTCGCTTCCCATAAGTCATAACACTTCACAATCAATATATCCGCCTTTTGTCACTCATCCATTTGTAAGATCTTGTCATGTCTCCTGTGAGCGATCGTCATCGTTGATGACAACAGTGTCAGGTGTAATATCCTGCCACGCCACAATCGAGAGATTGTCACCATTTTGTTGAAACCGCCCGTTTCAAACATTATTAATGACGCTTGCTTTACGAATATATTCATGGCATTCTATTTGCAATTATACGGTTACCTCCAAATGAATTAAGCTTTCCAAATGTCTTCGTTTAGAGGCACACAAGACGATTCTAGATAACTACATAGCAGCCGTCTTCAAAGGTACGACAATCCGGATTTATCGGAGCCCCCAGCAACTCGGTCTTATACAGGCGAGGAACGTCGGCATTCGGTTAGCCCGAGGTCCGGTAGTGGTCGTGATGGACATCCACTGTGAAGTACAAGAACACTGGTGAGTCACAGTGGCACTGCCGAGGCGTACTACTGACCCCGGCAGCAGACCTGTATATTGCTATAAGTGTGTGTGCGTGCACACACGGTGGGACGGAAATCGTCGAGACGCAAGAAGGACCACTAGTGGCGGCGCATGACACACGCACACGCCAGAGCTTAGTTGCATATATCATGAATTACGTTTCGTTGTACATTGTGTTGCTATAAAATTATGCTGTTATATGTTGTGTTGCTGTGTGTGTGTGTGTGCGTGCGTGCGTGCGTGCGTGCGTGTGTGAGTGTGTGCGTGTGTGCATGTGTAGAACTGAGCATTACGTAACAAGCAATAGCATTATGACACAGGCTGATTGAATTGTTTGGTCAACTACGATTGCGTTGTGCCAGTGTCCGATAGACTGCTATTGTTGTAGGTTGGAAGGCTTGCTGTGGGAAATAAAGAAAGATAATCGAACTATGGCCAGCCCATGTTTAGACTGGATGTATCCAGCGCCAAAAGGTATCGTATAAAGTATGTGTCCCGTCATTGCAGGGCAAACAAAGAACAAACTAATTGTTATTCACAACTACCACATACATGTGAAATAGCTACAATTAAACATCAAAACACACGTAGCCGTCGCTTGTCACTAGTTGACACCGTGTGACACTAGACGCCGTGAGATGACACCATATGTCACAATACGCTGTGAGGTGACACCGTGGGTCACTCGATGTCATATGATGACAGTGTGTCACTAAATACCGTGATATGATACTGTGGGTCACTAGACATCGTGATATGACACTGTGTGTCACTAGACGCCGTGATATGACAACGAATGTCACTAAACGTTGTGAGATGACACCGTGCGTCATTTGGCGGCGTTGAGTTGACACATGTGTCACTAGATGCTGTGAGATGACACCGTGGGTCACTAGACGCCGTGAGAGGTTACACCATGTAGTCCGTTCAAGCATACGTCTCCCTGTTGCAGGCACGTGGACATATGAACACGGCAGCGGTTCGACCAAGACCTTCTGGAACTGGGACTGCGCAGTCGGCTTTGATCACATGTCAGACAACGCACGAGCGAAAATCAAAGACAAAACTGCCGCTATAGTGTGAGTTCCACTGACATTTCATGAGCACAACTTCAATGCCCAACGAGTTGTAAAACGTTGAAAACTGTCTGGCATGACATGGTTTTAAGTCGGGCATTCGTTGGCTAATATTACAGGGGTTTTGTTTTAAATACACTCAAAATTGAGCCTGATTGTCAATCAAAGCAATATGCCCCTACGCTCCGGTGGCTAGTGGACAAGGAAGCCATTGGCTCATTGAGAGTTAACAAATCTCATATAATATGTTGTGGCCTGCCATTGTCAGGTATGTGTCAGTTATATTTCTATCCATATTTATAACCAGTCAACATGTATATTTGATTAAACTCTGGCGTCGTATTAACTAGACCCCGTGTCTATCACCTGCCGTCAACGTCATGTGTAGGAATCCGGCCAACATTGGCACGTTCGCCATCGACAAGACGTTCTTTAACGACATCGGCGCCTACGACGAAGACATGTGGGGCTGGGGCGGGGAGAACATCGACCTTTCCCTCAGGGTAAATACCAATATGAATTACAAACCCTATAGGTCCATAATAAGGCACGTTTCAGTTCCGTTCGTTTCTACCGAGGTTAGGCCGTTAGATGGCAGAATAGTGATAAAATACCCCTAAGGACCATAATGGAAATTAATTCTTACATTTTTGTGTCATCCTTATTTTTAAATGTACTTTATATTCACACAATTTTATATTGAATAAATTAATCAATCAACCGATAAGCCATTATGTAAACAAGTGACACGTTGTTAATATATACTAGGTATATTCTCAATTAAAATTGTTTTCTATATTCTATACATGCACATTAAACAGGTCCCCATCTCCACCGTGATAACAGAGTAAACATAAACAATAATATTTTACCTTCGATGTGTTCTTTGTGTCTGTTATCACTACTTTTGTTATCGATTCCACCGTCACTTTCACTTATCCTCTTCGTACCATAGTTGGTGCATAAGGCCACACCCACCGTCACTATCTCAAAGATAATCAAACAATTAAACTTCGTTACCTTGACCGTCCCGTGTCACGGCCATCTAGCCACGCATTGTATAACGCTTCCAAGCACACTTTCCACTAGATGGTTCACGGTTACGAATACCACATAGCAAGTTGTAAACCGTCTAGGTGTGGCTGTTCGGGGGACGTATCGTAAAGGTGCCCTGCTCACACATGGCGCATCTGGAGAAGAAAGGCTACCGCGACTACCGTAGCAAGTGGTACTGGGACACGATGGCCAACTTCCGCAGAGTCGTAGATCTGTGGGGCGACAATTACACGCAGACTTTCTTCGACTTCCTGCCCGATGTCGAGGTACACCGAAACATTGCTGAACGACGCCTGTTTCTTCCATACAAGCACTGCGTTCCAAACGTATCCAGGACAGGAAAAACAAAACTTCTGTGTTGTTTTAATGAAGTTAAACCATCCATTGAGCGGTCGCTTAAGCCAGACTTGACTGTATATCTTATACATTATTATAATTTAAAATATAACATTTAGTTCACCGGAATCACATATTTATTGTGAAAGGTGACAAATTACTAAGCTGTGCACTATTGAAACACTTTCGGTGATCAATGTAAACTAAGTTATAGTGTACATTGATCAGTTGAGTTGCTAAAAAAATTACGATTATCTTATTTGATATTAGCGGCACATGCAATGTCACTACCTTATTGCTGTTTATGAATGCATCTCAATCACATCAGCATGTCATCAGTTCTAACACATTTCTGCACATCCTGTGTTTCAGAAAGTTGGTGCTCAAAATCTGACGAAACGTCTATATTTGAAGAAGAAAGCCAAGCATGACATCTCGTGGTATTTTAAAAACGTTTACCCTGAACTGTTGGATACACTTCCAAATGTAGACAGTTATGCCTATGGAGGGGTACGTATATGCGTTGTCTTGTATGGGGTAGGGCAAGGTACTAGTTTTTTTTTATAACTGACACTACACAGATAAGTATCATGGCTTATGCTATTCTTAATTTCTCCGGGGAGAGAAGAGGAGATTACCAAGAGATCCAGTGGCAGTTCTGTTAATATCGAATACTTTTTACGAAGATTACACAATGTTTACTTCAAATGTAGTCATGGTAATAACACTACTGTTCACAAAAAGGTATTAGTAAAGTGACATTACATATTTCATATTATATACCGATTTTTCCAAAAGGCAGTAAATAATTGAAATATATTATTTGCTGTCTGTTCCAGCAATTGCCAATTCCAGCAGTCTGAATGTGTTTAGAGCATAATTGACAGTCACCGAGATGCATAGTTATTTAGCATTTGTTATAAACACACCGTCTACAAGCGTTCGTATTCACACACATGTCCAAACTTAATGCAAGGGCAAGGACGTATGCTTACAACGATGCAAATCCAGTGTAGACCACCACCATTTTGTAGGCGAGGAACAAGGCCACGGATCAGTGTCTTGATCGGAGCAGAAATACGTTCACTGTTTACCCTTGTCATTATCTCGTCGGCACACAGGTAAGTCCGTAATGTGTGCAGGTCGTTTATATCTCCGCAATGCAGTGCATTTAACACAAACATTTCCCCGTATGCTATACACAATTGTTGCGTTACACAATTGTCATTCAAAAGACAGAAGCGTGGAAGAATATCGACAATTTTGTTGTATGCCGGTTTAACCATTAATAAAACAAGTAACGAACGACAAGTGTTTCCTGCGAGGTGCATGCTACATGTTTTCGGACAGACCAAACATGTACGCCGATACATTTCACACTTTGAACGAATACACCACCTTTAATTCCATCGGGAATGTAAAAATAACGTGAATTAGCGGATTGTCACACAGTGACATATTTACATATATACCCTATGTCAAATGTTCACACGCTGGGGCTAATTACACCAAAGTGCTGATATTTACCCCGTTTATTTGAGGGGTTCTTCTTGAACACCCGCGGCCAATTACGACACCACAGTGCCGTCATTTCGGTCTTCGTCCTCCGGAAGGGACATAGTCTATGGCCGGACACCTTCATCAGAGCGTACGGTAGGCGGGACTTACCGAAATGGATACATTGGAAGGTATGTCAGCAGATTTTGTACCTGCACAGGCACATTGCGATCCACTAGGTGCGTGTATTTACTCGCTGGTAATAAATGTTGAACAATAGTGTTGGGTTCTCAACTCAATGCTATAAGTTAACCGACGATATAGGTTCATGCCATACCGCGCCTCAACAACCGTGCATTGTGGCGGAATACTCATCGATGACCACCGGGTAGAATTGGTACTTAGAATCTCCAGTGACAACTATCTAAAAATGATAACCCAATTTGTTGACATATTTCTTTATACACAATAACAAATCGCATTCCAAGTCAATAATGCTACGATGAAATGATTTCTAACTGGGTATATAAATCAATTGACAGCGGTTGCTAAATAACATATTAAAAGCTGGGAAGGATGACGAAGCATGCGCACATGCTTATAGTGGCGACCGTTTCAGGTTGTATTTCAAGCAGAATTAGGCCTACAGTTCTGTGCAATTTACAAAGGCCTCGTTAATTTACTCACCACAGTAACGAATGCAGACATATATTTGTAATTAATTATTACGTCCTCCGATAACGTACATGGTTTGTTGCTGTCACTTGTTGGTCAGGAAAGAATAATTATTACTATTATATAAAGTGTATATGGCAAGACCCAAACTACAGTGCCTCCGTGTAATATAATGGCAGAACCACCTAGAATATATGTGTCTAACACCAGTCCGTGCGCCCGTGCTATGACGTAAGGCTGTGTTCGTCCTGCTGCTACTCAGAGACCCAACGTCTTGTCTCATTCCAGGGCGGGCCCATCATGGACATAACGCACAACGTGTGCCTGGAAGCAAGACGTCTGGACACTAGAAGCGAGTCGGGCAGTAAAAGCGAAGTAACACTGGAACCGTGTCAGTTCACCAATCCCTACCAGCAATGGACGTTCCGTAACTACACAACCAATTATGAGTTCTTGGTGGGCGACACATATGTGGCTCGTAACGGAACGGCTGAGTACCAAATGCTGAAGCTGTACGCTAGCTACCAGTCGAGCACAACATCGCAGAGACCAACGAAAGGCACCTAGCACGTGCTATTTTGTCGTGATTCTCTACTGTATAACAGCATTGTATACAATGAACATCTTCACCCACAACCGAAGAATATGATTGCGAATATTCCCAGACCATGAGGTGATCATGACGATACTATGATGTCAGAAGTAGTCCGTTTTACCGCAACACCACCGGGCTGTGATTAAAAGTAAAAGTACGTTCTTATATATAGCGCGGTATCCAGTCCTTGAGGCTGCTAAAGCATGTTACACTTCACTCAGGCAGACCTGTCCATTGCAACACAACCGCGACTTCTCTGGGAAGCATACCTATACATACATACCTATACATACATACCTATACATACATACCTATACATACATACCTATACATACATACCTATACATACATACCTATACATACATACCTATACATACATACCTATACATACATACCTTTACATACATACCTATACATACATACCTTTACATACATACCTATACATACATACCTTTACATACATACCTATACATACATACCTTTACATACATACCTATACATACATACCTTTACATACATACCTATACATACATACCTTTACATACATACCTATACATACATATCTATACATACATACCTTTACATACATACCTATAAATACATACCCATACATAAATACCCATACATACATACCTATACATACATACCTATACATACATACCTTTACATACATACCTATACATACATATCTATACATACATACCTATACATACATACCTATTCGTTCACTTCACTTCTGTCCACTTCTGTTTAGACTCTAGCCAGGTACTCGGTTGTACAGCCGAATTTAGACTCTAGCTCAGCCGAATGAACGGGGACATCGTAGCCCATACATTTGTTTAGGTTACAATACGTTCGCATTTTTATTTACGAATTACACATAAATATGTTCAACACTACTCGCCGATCTTCAATATTTGTTTGACTGGTTTTCACGGCAACCACAGTAAACGTTACAATGTTCGCACGTCCAGCTTACTGAATCTCAGAATGTGTGCAAGAATATGTCGCAGATTCAGACTCAAAGTGGCCCGATGTCTTCACTGGCTTTGATGACTGCTGCTTGACAACTTACCCAAGGTGCACCATAATTAACTTGCCATGGTCAAATATCATGATGTTAAGTCAATTACACGATGACATTTATTCGGTAACAATTGGTATTTTCCAATTTCGACTTATTCCACGAAGCACTGTGGACAACGAGTGACGGTGGATACTGTTGCGCTTCCCTAAGTTGAACATTTTGGGAATACATTTCAGGAAACGTATTTTTTTCCAATATATATTTCTTCCCGTCTGCTCCCCACACAACGTTGTTCGATGCATCCAAAATAGGTCAGAATGACGTGCTGGTGACGGGAGGTGATTTGTGCGACACGCTGGTACAGACAACACAGGTCAGGGAAAATTGCGGACAGTTTGCTGCAGATTGAGTTGAGCAATGTATATACGCCCTAGCGAAGCTGGTCGCCACGCAAAAGACGCAGCCGATTTCCAATGACGATCACTCTGCCAGATTCATGATTTCGTGTTATGGCTGCCTGTTTGTTGGTCTTCGTTACGTTCTTTTTCTGCATAGGAATCACAAACAGTTCAAACTCAAATGAGGTGGCTATTAAGGCACGGCGAAAGCGTACACGGTTTCTTTACAGCGTAGAGGAAATTATAAAAATGTAGACCCGGAATGAACCATACCAATACATTTCTTTAAACAAAGGAAGACATCTGATGGGCAACTGTAATACTGAAAGATCTCTTGGACCGGAATTTTGGTTTTACAAATGGATTCAACTTCACTAGTAGCCCAATCAACGTGACTTTGTGAGTTTTGCCAAATGCTTTGTGTGTCAATAATAATTAAAACTATCAAATGTAGAAGCAACAACTATGAAAAGCATTTAGTGTACATTTAGCGTACATTTAGTGTACATACTGGGTCACGGCATTCACACAAAAAGCAAAATAGTATTGACTTGACCCACATAACTTCCTATTTACTTCTAGTGGTCCATACTCAGTCTGCATGGATGCCTTCAATGAGGGTACCATAACCAGTCTCTAGATGTCCGGTTATAATTTGTCTTAATTGGTGCTTCTAGATTCGATATTACGAGTCGTGTTGAGATTCACCAAGTCATACACGAAATTGGGCTTTCATAGAAAATTAGACAAGCCGTTAACCATGCTTGTGAATTTCAAGTGAATACATTTCTTTAGGTACCTCCATTTCTGATACCATGAAAATCACCTTTATTCGAGTGGTTCAACCATTACATGGACACGTTCTGGTCTTTTCAATTATTCAAATTGGCCACAACAGCTGGTTTTGCATGTTTAAAACGCAGCGTGGTGCTGATTAGTTATTACACTCCGCATTCACTTGAATGTACCAAATCAGAGACATTTTGAAAGTTGATCCCTGCACGGCAAACGGAAAGTGCTTGTTTTCTGCCTACAAGCTCTACAAACATATTCCTCGTTTGGCCAATTAAATGGTCCCACCGGTCTCCTAGTCCCATCTAACATACTGACGTCCATGTCTAAATTTAATTAAGCAATTCACAACATGACTTACGAATGAATAAACCCTTCAAAAAACCAACTGTGATCAAAATACCTTTTTATGAAATTTTTTACCCTTTTTGACCACCTAATATGCCCTTTCCCGATATTGTGCATATCGACTTCTGGATCACAATCACCGTAGACATTCACTAAAATGCCCGGACAAACTGAATCCATGTACATGCACGTGTATAAGGGTCTTGATAAGGCAAAGTAGTCCAGGGGTAAATCAGAAGATTGGGAGGGGGGCAAATGAGAGGGTAGTGCATTATGATAAGCTGACAATGCCCTGGTTGTCTTACCAGGGGTGCGTGCGTGCGTGCGTGCGTGCGTGCGTGCGTGCGTGCGTGCGTGCGTGCGTGCGTGCGTGCTGCATAGGTATACATGTCTTTATACAACATATCCACGTACCATTATAGTTTTCGAGCATCTTTAGTGTTAGTGGCAGGAACAACAGACCAACCAGAACGCCGGCCAAATGAGCTGCAGGTAAACAAGATGAGTACTTGGTAGATGTACATATTGATGCGTGGCCAAATGAGCTGCAGGTAAACAAGATGTACACGTAAAAGATACAGGAACGTTCTTATGTAGCGCGGTATCCAGTCCTTGGGACTGCTCAAAGCGCTTAATACTTCAACCCTGGCAGACCTGTTCATTCCAACGCCATTTCGACTTCTCTGTGAAGCTTACTGCGCGAAGACTAGTCGTTCCGATATCTATATCTGTCTGTAGCCAGGTACTCACTTATACAGCTGAATGAACCGTGGCAACGTGGGATGAACCAAATTGCCAAAACTTCAAAACGGCAGCAAGAGGATTTGAACCCGGGTTCTCTCGACTGAGAGCCCAACGCTCTAGCCGCTGCGCTACCGCCCCACATGTACATGTCAGTGTGTAGCCATTTATTTTTGCAGATCGAATACAACCAGAAAACAGGAAGTGGGCGTCTTGCATTTGCCTCTTCGAGGAATGTTCGGAAATTGTGGCACCTTTTCATTTAGGAACGAAACATCAATAACAAATTTAAATGACATAAAAGGTACGGAGTAAACAAGAGGAGCGCCTCTCTCCGAGCGACTCCCTCCGAGCGCCTCCCTCCGAGCGCCTCACTCCGAGCGACTCCCTCCGAGCGACTCACTCCGAGCGCCTCTCTCCGAGCGACTCCCTCCGAGCGACTCCCTCCGAGCGACTCCCTCCGAGCGACTCACTCCGAGCGACTCTCTCCGAGCGAGTCAACCATTATGCTAGAAAATGATCACCATCATACAATAGCTATTACGGAATCATGATCGCATATCGAATTTGGACCGGCAGGTTGTGTAATATTTAGGAAGGACAGAAGGAATCATGGGAGGTGCATTATTATTATTATATATATATATATATATATATATATATATATATATATATATATATATATATATATATATTTATATATATGTGTGTCTCAATTTATTTCGTAGGCCTGAACATATTATTTAATATATATATTTATATATATAATAATGTGTTCAGGCCTACGACATAAATTGGGGGACATATATGCACCACGTGATACGTACGGATGATGGTGACACTGGACACAAGTATACGGATTAGAATCACCTCGCTCCAGCAGAAGACGCGGGCGTACTGGAACCGGTCGTGTATCCGCATCGTGCTGTGCACCTTCAGCGCAAACGCAAGTCCTGCAAAACGCTGCACGTCACAGGTATATGGACGGGTGGAGAGAAGTAACAATATACAGTATTGGTTGAAGACAGCTCATCGTGGACATCACCAGAAGTCGTATCTTGACGGGACATCACATCACATCAACGCGCATGAATACATCGAAAAACGAAATAAAATGGCCTGTACCTCATCATATGCACACACAAATACAGCTGTTTTGATGTGCTGCTAAAGTCACTAAAGGTACAAATTCGGATAGTTTTCAGTATAAAAACATGTTTCATATAAGGCAGTAGAAATGACATTACGGTCCCATCGCAATACAACTACTTTGGACAGATGATATCGAGGTCCTCTTCGCACCCGAAGGTCGAACTATAAGTAGAAATTACATTTATTCTCACCTATTTTGTTAATGTATCAGGATATGCAAAGAAAGCATGTTTGGCGTAGATATGATTATAATTATCACCCGTTAACAACCGTCCTTCAATAATATACACAGCGATTTTCAAGGTTAGATGAAACTAGCGCCATACAGTTTTATTCTGACAACCAGACGTGACACCGTTCATCGGACAAGCCAACATACGTTACAACTCTCAACTGACAATCCAACAGACGAGACACCGCTCACTTGACAAACTAACAGACATGACACCGCTCACTTGACAAACTAACAGACATGACACCGCTCACTTGACAAACTAACAGACATGACACCGCTCACTTGACAAACTTACAGACATGACACCGCTCACTTGACAAACTAACAGACATGACACCGCTCACTTGACAAACTTACAGACATGACACCGCTCACTTGACAAACTAACAAACATGACACCGCTCACTTGACAAACCAACATATGTGACGCCGCTCACCGGACAAGCCAACATACGTGACACCGCTAACCTGACAAGCCAACATACGTGACACCGCTAACCTGACAAGCCAATAGACGTGACACAACTCACCTGACAAACCAACCGCGCAGCGCGACACGTAACCTGGCTGGTCAAAGAGGTACTCAGCGATGAAGCCTAACACCGTCGTTAATGTATTGACGAGGAAAATGAAAGCTAGCATGAGGCCGGCGAAGAGGCCGGTTCCGATGGCCGGCTCGACGGTTGATGCCTTCATGACGAACGACACGGCGCAGTAGTACATGTGGAAGTCGCTGACGTGGTAGAAGTGCGAGACGACCATTCGATACCACTCGGAGCGGTGCCACAGATAGAGCGAGCTGATGCAGACGTCGATGATGGGCTGGCACAGGAAGTCGACCAGGTTCGTGTTGATGATCGAGATGATGACCAGAATGACAATTGTGACGGGTTTAATCCTCTCGATGCCAATGTGCGCGATGTGCATGGCGAGGAACCACAAGGCGATGAATGCATTCCTGCCCGGAGCCCGTATCGCTGTCTGATACTCGACTTCCATCGCCGGCGTTCAACGACGCCAGATGACGTCACGCTGTTCTTCGTCCCACATAAGACGTGCTAGTCGAAACACAGCTCGCGCTAGTGCTTGTTGTCCGTCTATGTAGGCATCAACCAATATTTTAAGTATTGCAATAACTGTCTTCACCAGGTAAATTGCTGTTGATACTACATTCACGAGCCACTTAGAGTATACAACGCCAGCGGTGTTTATGTATGTTATCGCGGTTACTATTTTGTTAGATACCGCCTTGGCTGTTAGTACCCAGAGTCGTGTAGTTGCTTCCCACACTGCCGCTACAGCATCCAGCTTTACTGTCGCTGTCTTTCCTGCTCTTGGTAACGAGAAGCAACGACGTTCCTGTCTGGACACAGAAGAGCACCGATGAACCACAGCTGATACTATGATAAGACAGTCAGGCCCGTCCTCTGGACTTTAAAAAGAGGGTTCGGGCATACACAATCAGCAGGGGATTTCTTGTATGATTTCTGAAAAGTTTACAGTTAAAAACAATGCTCTAAAAAAAGGGGTAGGGTTGTTCAAACCCCCCGAACACACCCCTAAGGACGGCATGTAAGAAGAGGCATTGGTTTCATCTAACTGTAATTAAAACTTAGGCTTGCACTAAATCATTTTGTATATGTGCAACCGTCATTATAAGTTAACATAAATTAACATAGTATTGCAAACACAACTTCAAACGGCTGCTACTGCTATACTGTTACACGCGATAGTGGTTCAATCGAGACCCGTGGCCCCACGCATGCGTTACTTACACAACTGCGACTGTGCTGCTCGATATTTTATGAAAATGCTCCTACTGCATTTTATCAAAGTAAAGCACCGCTCTGCTTCTGCCCGAGAGGACGATGTGTATTAGTCGCGCAGCAACGAAATAAATGTCCATACTATTATCATATGGCACACAAGGAAAGTGGTTAAATATGCGGTTGATACAAAAGTATTTCAGTGTTTATAAAGTTTACAAATGAAGGCGATAAAACAAACGTACAAGACGTTCGAAACAAATTAGTCAAATGGTGCGACAAATAGCTGATGTTATTCAATTCTGGGAAATGTAATTATAATTTTGGTGGGGGTCGGTCACAGGGGGTTTTGCCTGCGTGCTTTTGTTGGAGTGACTCCCACCGATACCATATGAATTGTAAATAACAGTCAGTAGTGGAATATATAGTACTGACAGCGGGTAGCTGCTAGGCATAATTGAATAATTATTATGTGTAATGGGGGCCGGCATGCTTGCTGTGATTATGTGACGTATCTCGTTTTGATGATGTACGCATGCCTAATTTCCGGCTCATTAATACATTAAGTGGGAAGCGGTGGTCTAATGGTTAGAGCACCCGCCTGTCGATCGAGAGGACGGTGATTCGATTCCACCTCCGTCGTTTCGAAGCTTGGGCAATTTCGTTCACCCCACTTTGCCTGTGTCTATTGGAAACTCCTGCGTTAGCTCAAAATTGGGCTTTTTTGGAGTATAACTACTTGAGACTTGAGATTAACTGTCATTCGTTGGCATATTCCTGTTATGTAGTGTAGTGTGTATGTCACACCTTGGACTGGTTGCTAGGAGACAGTGTCCTTAAGACACTGCAACCCTTGTAGACGCTATATAGGCTGGCAGTAGCCTGATGAATGATGTGTCATGGAGGGCCGGGCACTGGACTCTGCCTTATAGGCTATTGTACTGTAGTGAGTAGACAGTCGCCGAAATAAAGTAGCCATGTGAACTAGTACAACTGTGTTTGGGAATATTGCCTTCATTGTTATTGTATAAAACAACGTTACTCCGTAGCAAGGGACTACGTGACATGGTGTCAGAACAGGGATTTAAGTGAACCACATTTCAAACATGGCAAGTAGTGCGGACATGACGTTAAAGCCGCCTGGAAATTTCACCCTTACCGGCGACCTCTCTGTTGGCTGGCAGAGATGGGTGGAACGTTTTGACGGTTAAATCATGGCAACTGAAAGAGACAAGAAGGCGGGAGGAATTCATGTCGCAACATTGTTGACGCTGGGACCCGAAGCCATGGATGTTTACCGTTCGTTCGATTGGGGAAGTGAAGCAGAAAAACATGACATATCGCAGGCGAAAGAGAAGTTTGCCCGGTATTTCACCCCACGGACGAGCGGTACAAGTTTCTGCAGAGAAATCAGGAACTTGGTGAGACTTTCGATGCATTTCTGACGGATTTAAAGAACCTGATCGCGTCATGCAAATACCAGGCTGATGAAAGAGACAACATACTGCGATATCAAATCGTGATGAACATTACATCAAACACGGTACGTGAGAAATTGCTATCAAAAGCGGAACTGAAGCTCGCAGAAACGATAGACATTTGCCGCAGCAGTGAGATAACTGGCCAGCTTATGGCAGGCATGAGCCAGCATGAACAGTCACTTGCAATGAAGGGCACCAGCAGTAGCCGTAGCCGTGACAATGGTAATGACTCTTGGCAGCGTTCCAAGAACCGGACTAGGAATGACCACCATTGTAAGGCCAAGGCATGTAAATCCTGTGGTACAACACACGCGGCCAGAAACTGTCCAGCATATTGTACTGGGCATATGCTTCTCATAACATGGCTCATTACATTATCGAGTAAGTTTCGCCATTACTCTAATCATCGAATCAGTTCCCGGATCAACCTACTTCATTCAGCTTACCAGGTTCTAACTCAATTGACTAGTAATAGTAACAGAGAAACTTACCCTTTGCATAACAGAAGTCCAGGTTGTCTATAACAGCAAAACCGCCTTTATTCGTAGGACATCTCCTCATCAATACAATTTGTTGGCTTCTGTCTGATTCTTACTAGAAGTATAACTCTCTTCCATCAACACTAGAAGTAAAACTGACTATCTGTATTTTTGGCAGCATTTATACGCTCTCTTGCGCCAGGCACAGTCATGATCAGTCCTCCCAGAAGGGAGGGCATGTCCTTATAAGTTAACAGAACAGTCTCAGCCGTGGTCCACTATTCTGGACATCCTAGGCTAACCCACACGAATATATACCTGGACACTTCCCTGGATGGGTTAACAATATTCCCTGCTTTATGTAACTATACTGTTCGCTTTCTAGACTGCGCTTCTACTCTTGGCTACTCTGTCCTTGGACGGGTCAGCAGACATCGTTAATAATATAGTTGTACCGTCCGCTATCTGGATATAGGTGTTGAGTGCGCTTCTACTCTTGGCTACTCTAGGACGGGTCAGCAGACATCGTTAATATAGTTGTAGTCTTCTACTGGGGCAGTCTGTTTTGATATAGCCTTTTCTAGGAGGCTGACCTATTCGTCCGCACTCACTTACTTAGTTACACTATGGCAGGAGTTGCAATAAATGTGGAATGCGCAACCACTTTGATGCTGCAGTAACTTTGTCAAAGCAAAGCAGACACAGAAGAAGACGCCAGTACACACAGTTAAGCCAGATTCAAACAATCACGCAGATGGCAACATGTTTGTGTATACGGTGCTCAAGAAACAGAGAATGGCACGCTGTTCTCGACATCAATGGTCGAGGTTTGAAAGTCAAGATTGACACGGGAGCATCATGCAACGTGATGTCAAAGCAAGCGTATGATGTACTAAATGCGCGACAACCGACAGGCATACGATTGTGTAAGACGAAGCTTGAATCGTATAGGGGGACATCGTCTTACTGTGCAAGGAAGAGCGTCCTTCACAGCTGAGTACAAGCGGAAGTACTATCCCGTGGATTTTGTCATTGTTCGGGGAAATGCGCCAACTATCTTGGGCTTACAGAGCAGTGTGGAACTGGGGTTAATTTCCAGAATCAATGGAGTGACCAGCGCAGGTAATTAAGCTGGTAGATGATTAGATGTATTCTGTGGACTGTGCTGTCTAAACGGGGAACACCACATCCAACTGAGAGGGGATGCTAAACCGGTTGTTCATTCAGCACAACGTGTTCCATTTAGATTGCAAAGCCAGTTTAAAGCACAGCTGGAAGAAAATCAGCTGATAACCAAGGTTACGGAACCGACGGAATGAAGTCAGATCAGTCATTGAGGATATGTTTGGATCCAGGATCGCTCAATGCCGCTATAAAGCGAGAACATTTTGCTATACCGATAGCTGAGGAGATATTTGCAAAGCTGCACAGCTGAAGGTATTTCAGTACACTTAACGCAACACCAGGCTTCATGCAAATCGCATTGGACGAGGAGAGCTCGTATCTTTCCACATTCGCCACACTTTTCGGAAGGTATCGATACCGCAGACTTCCATATGGAATAAGTTCTGCGCCAGAAGTCTACCACAAGAGAATCGCTGACATGTTTAGCGATATTGATGGGGTTGAAACCTTCATCGATGATATATTGATTCATGCACCGACAGAAGAGCAACATGATGATCGCTTACGCAGGGTTCTAGACCGATGTCTAGAAGTAGGCCTAAAGCTAAACAAAGCAAAATGCAATATCAACTGCACTGAAGTCAAGTATCTTGGTCACATCATATCGGCAGAAGGACTGCAACCTGACCCAACGAAAGTAGACGCGATACAGAACATGCCAACACCAAAGTGTAAAGAGGACGTTAGACGTATCCTGGGCATGATTACGTACTTGGCAAAGTTTTGCCCGAATTTGTCGCAAGAATCAGCTGTTCTTCGTGACCTGACACGCAAAGATGTTGACTGGTTCTGGGACTCAAACCATGACAAATGTTTGTTGAAGATTAAACATCTGGTGACTTCAGCAGCAGTGTTGGGGCTGTATGATCCAACCAAACCAGTGACGGTATCTGTTGACGCTTCACAGAGAGGGTTGGGAGCAGTGATGCTGCAGAATGAACGACCAGTTGAGTTCGCGTCGTGTGCACTCACAAAGACACAACAACGCTATGCACAAATTGAAAAGGAAATGTTATCAGTGCAGTACGGAGTTACACATTTTCATCAGTACGTGGACGGACAGGTGGTCACTGTTGAAACAGACCACAAGCCGTTGTTGGGCATCAAACAGAAGTCAATTACAGACGTATCGCCGAAGCTGCAAAGAATGCGACTGCGTTGTCAACCGTACGATTACAACTTGATGTACAAGCCAGGTAAAGACTTGGTTCTGGCTGACACACTAAGCAGAGCGTACTTGTCAAATGTCATTGACCAAACCGACAAGTTGGACACAGAGCAGATTCACTTAGTATACATGCACACCACGACATCTGATATGTCCAGAGAGCGTAACAGGACAGCCACAGACAGCGATCGAGAGCTAACCTTACTAAAGCAGACGATGATGAATGGATGGCCTCAGGATAAGAAGTCGTGTCCTGAAGCAGTGAAGCCGTACTGGCTGGTCCGGAATGACCTAACAGAATACGAGGGTACATCAACCAAATCCGTGACACAGTCGAAAGCTGCGCGGAGAACCAACAGAATAGAGCGGCAAACCTAGCGATGCCGCTGCAGCCACATGAAGTGTCAAGTTACCCGTATCAAGTGGTAGCGAGTGACTTAATTGTTCGAGCTTGATGGACATTCGTATCTTCTAGTGGTCGATTGTTGCAGCAAATGGCCAAGTGTTGTCAAACTGGCTGATACGAGAAGCAGTACCGTGATCGGGCATCTAGAGAAGATGTTTTGTGATTTCGGAATTCCTCAGACACTACTTAGCGATATAACGGTGCTCAATACGTTAGTTCCGAATTCCGTGACTTTGCAAAGCGAATGCACATGCAACATACAACATCAAGTCCGCGTTATCCGCAAAGTAATGGGATGGCTGAGAGAATGGTACAGACCATTAAAAAGAGCTTGACGAAGATGTTAGCTGACGGGAAAAGTCTGCTGCAGACTCTGGCAGCAGTGCGCAGTACGCCAATAGGTGATGGATTGCCGTCACCAGCAGTCTTACTGCAAGGTCGAAATCTGCGTACTAATCTACATCAGGTGGAGCACATGCTACGACCACAGCACATTGACGCAGAAGTGGTGAGAAGAAAACTGGAAGAAAGACAGTCGACAGCTGCGTATTATCCCGACGCCGCCACGTCAACGTTCCGACGGGATCTACATCCAGGCGAGACCGTGAGAATGAGGCAAAACGGGAAATGGCAGTCGGCGATCATTAGACGACATGATCAGACGCCGCAGTCTTATTGGCTGGATACGGGAAGTGGATCGGTGTTACGACGAAATCGAAACCAGATCAACCCAACGGCCAGGGGCGGTGCAACACCTGCTAGAGACAACTCTACTGATGTCAGCGGTGAACGTGTGTGTCCCGATACCAGTCATCGGGCAGTGTGGAGCAACCACCTAACAATTCGTCGAGTCGTACAGTCAGATCGGAAGAGCCGACACTGCGTCGTAGTGAACGTGCAAGTGTGCGTCCGAAGTATCTCCAAGACTTTGTGTCCAGCTAGAAAGCTGTTGTAGTTAACTCGAGAGATATAGTAAACTTGGAGATTGTAGTGATAGAAATATAACAGTCAGGTTTTTGTTTGCAAAAAAGGGAGATGTTATGTAGTGTAGTGTGTATGTCACACCTTGGACTGGTTGCTAAGAGACAGTGTCCTGAAGAGACTGCAACCCTAGTAGACACTATAATTTATTATAGGCTGGCAGTAGCCAGATTAATGATGTGTCATGGAGGGGCACTGGACTCTGCCTTATAGGCGGTTGTACTGTAGTGAGTAGACAGTCGCCGAAATAAAGTAGCCATGTGAACTAGTACAACTGTGTTTGGGAATATTGTTTTCATTGTTACTGTATAAAACAACGTTACTCCGTAGCAAGGGACTACGTGACAATTTCAATCTACATTGGACTTGTGATGTTATTTTGCATAAATGTACATATCTATACACAAGACACAGGAACATGGAAGTAAAATATAAAATGGGGATTCTGTTTAGTAAAATCCATAAAAGAAAAGGATTTAGGAGTAACAATTAGTGTTGACATGACAATTTCAGGGCAGGGTGGTATTGCACTTGCACGTTCAAAGGGTAATCAAATTATTGGGTTGATTTAGAGAAATGCAATAAATAACAGTTTTTTAATAACACTAGCGACATAGGAGATTGTTTATATATTTTTAAGATACTGAAAGGATATGAAACATTGATAGAAGTATGTTTCTCACTCCATGAAAGTAGATGAACTAGGACACGATAACATTAATGAAGTAACCATGTAGATTAGATATAAGAAAGTATTCATTTTCACATACGACGATGAATGAATGGAACAAATGGTAAACTGATTATGTAAATGCTTAGCGTGAATATGTAAACAAAATTGACAAATGAATAATTGTTGGAATTTTGCTTTGGAGGGCAATGTTATTAAATATGTTTTAGAGCTGTAATATCTTGTGTATACATTGTAGCATGCACACACATTGCTACTTGTGTAACTTTTAGTACCTCTGGCTCTGTACATGTAATCAATATCATTGTCACTGACATTGTTCAGTGTATGTTATATAATGTTTGGTCTACAGAAATAATAATATACAGTGATTATGGGTGATTTTAAATGAGATGTTCACATATGTATAAAAAGCAAATAAGCTGCATTCACGTTTGAAATTACACAATATTATAATTCATACATTCATTATGCTCAAATGTATGGATCCACGTATTTGATATAATCTCATTTATAAAAAAAATTTCACACATGTTAATTAGCCTATGTATTTGACGGATTTTTTATTATTAATGCTTACAAGAAATTGACGAAGCATTGCTTTAAAGAAAATAAATGACAATTTTATGAAAAACAAAAACGTTGCCGTTGGCACAATTTCACAAATTATATTTGTCATGCATAGCAAATATAAAACATTACACATAAGACAACCCCTATTTATCGCTCCTGCATGACATCCCGCTGAAGACAGCGTTATGGTCGCACCCGCGCCATGTTAAAGTTCAGTATATCATAAAAATGTAATCATATATTATCTTTCGTTTGTAAATTATCAATAGAGCAGTTCTCACCGCTAATTTAATGACGTCCCGCTGTCTTGGCAATCGTCCCTGATGTAATAGTTTCCTCAATAATCGTATGGCGGAGCTACTCATTTGGGGAACGCCTAATACGCATTTGGTGAAATTTATTATTCTCAGTTTTCTCAATATTTGCTATTTTCTGATTTTGGCATTACGTCAGTTAACAAAATATTATTTAACTTTATGCAATGATACTAGTGGATTGGTACATTATACTTACTATTATGATTTGTTATCGTTATATCGTTATCGAAATCGTATTGCTACTCGATTGATACACCACGTGTCACGGCTGAGCTTCAGTCCTGAACTACAGAGCGTGGGAGATTATTTCCAGGCTTTTAAAAATAATTTTGAAACTTGCATTCGTTACAATATGTGTAAATACCTATATTCTAGTGAATCATCTATATGGACCGTAACCACAACAATGCAAATGCACATGACAACATTAAAAGGTAATAACTAAAGTAATGCCAGGCCCATGGCATGCCATGGCATGAGTGATTAGTAATGACGTTTGTATAATTTGGTATTGATTATTGCCGAGTACTGTTGCCTATTAGCATTGGTGTATTTCAATGTGTTACTGTTACTAGTCTAGTGTTAATAATAGTAATAGTTTCAGAGCAGTGTGGTATTGCAGCTTCAAAGGGTAATCAAATTCTTGGATTGATTAGAAGAAACATAACATACAAGGGAAAGAAGTTAATTATACCTCTTTATAAAGCAATAGTTAGACCTCATTTAGAATACTGTATACAAGCATGGAGACCATATCGTAAGAAGGATATAGATACGCTTGAACGCATACAAAGGAGAGCAACTAAAATTATTCCAGAACTGAGAGACCTTAGTTATGAAGAACGCCTGAAAGAATGTGGTTTAACAACTCTAGAGACAAGGAGGTTAAGAGGAGATCAGATTGAAGTTTTTAAGATATTGAATGGGTATGAAAATATTGATAGAAATATGTTTTTCTCACTCAAGAAGGATAGCAGAACTAGAGGACATGAGGTAAAATTAGTAAAGGATCAATGTAGATTGGACATCAGGAAGCACTCGTTCTCACAGAGGACAATAAATGAATGGAACAAATTGTCAACAGATTGTGTAACTGCTAGCAGCGTGAATATGTTTAAAAACAAGGTTGACACATATCTCAGGAGGGCGGGCTATAAGTAGATGAACATTGTTGGACTCTCGATAAGCCAATGGCTTCCTTGTCCACTTGCCATCTGGGCCTTTGGCTTGGATGGCAAATCTTGTTAAATCTTGTTAAATATTATATAATATATATATATATATATATATATATATATATATATATATATATATATATATATATATATATATATATATATATATATATATATATATTATGTAAATATCACCAAATCAACTGTTAATACATAGAAGAAAGTTAATAACTATAATAATTATTGGCTGATTAGCCAACTTCTCCAAATGTGCATGCACGAGCCAGTCTAAGAGCATGCACATTTGTATATGGTCCACAAAGCATGCCACAAATTCAATTGCTGTAAGCAATAGATGGACATGCACTCTTTCTCGCACTTACCCTATTTGTATTACCAAAATAACAGGGCTCCATAGACATAGTCATGGAGCGCTATTATTTTGGTAATACAAATAGGGTATAAAAAACATTGTCTGGGCTCAGACGTAAAAAATGTAAATGTCTATTGCTATGCACTGGTCCAAATATGCTGCCTTCTGAGGCAGATATTTCAATCTACCCTGGCCTGGGTAAACCCCAACTGAAGTGTTCCCAGGGTAAGGTTGGCCACCCAGAGTTAGTTATTTGCACGATTCCATTAATCTGGGTAGATTGAAATGTCTGCCTAAGAAGGCAGCATATTTGGACCAGTGCACAGCAATAAATACATTTTTAACATCTGAGTCCAGTTGTCATCATTATCACGATGTTTTTATACCCTATTTTTTATATACCGTAACTATGGAGCCCTATTATTTTATTAATACAAATAGGGTAAATGCGGGTAAGAGTGCATGACCATCTATAGCAATTGAATTTATGGCATGCTTTGTTAACCATATAAAATGTGCATTTGGAAAAGTTGGCTAATCAGTCAATAATTATTATAATTGTTAGCTCTCTTCTGTAAAGCCAATTCTAAGGTAAGCATGAATAAATGTGTTTTCAACAAGACAATTAAACATAACTCAAAACTGCCATATATATTTATATATATTTATATATATATATATATATATATATATATATATATATATATATATATATATATATATATATATATATATATATATCATATACCAACACATACACATCCTGACAAAGATGTTCCCTGTTGTGCAGCAGATGTATACCAGATCATATCTACAGAGTATTCATCAGTTATTAATGATGTGCACACATTACATGGCCCCACCTCTAGATGTTGTATATGGATTAAAAGAAATTGATAATAATTTGTATGCATTTTTGTTGTGGATACAGGTTATCCTGTATTACCATCATTGGGGCAATATACCATTACATTGAGAAAGCAGCAAAATACTACTATAATCAAGCCTATTCAACTGTAAACAAAATCATGTTCTATGGTATAAACTATATATCATAAAATCATGTTCTATGGTATAAGCTATATATCGTAAAATTATGTTCTATGGTATAAACTATATATCTATTCTAGTATCTTGACCACCCAAATGTGTTTTGGTTCATATAATTTATCTGTTGTCTGTTTCATTTGGATGTTTTGACTCAAATATATCACGTTTACAATACATGCTGAGAGGCAAGATTGATATATTCATGTAAACAGATAAAAGTAAAGCTATTTAAATATTTGTGGTTCATCAAAATACATTTGGGCAGTCAACATGTTACATAATATGATTTTATGATAAAAATTAACATTCTTTGTCCCTTTAATAATTTTATCTTGAACAGTCATGCATGTTATATGTACAAGAAATATGCTTTGCTACCACATTCGATGGAGCCAGTCTTTTGTGCAAAGATTTGTTTTTGTTCTCCACAAATTACTTAACTATATACGTGTTAAAATCAGCTGCAAGCAGGACAAACACTAGCTTCTTGAAACAGTTAACTTGGGTATAACCACAGTACATACGAATGTATCATAATGTTGACCGAATTGTTAATTTATTTGTTTTTTAAAGAACTTATCTGAGGTTTGTTTTTGAACAGCTGCAAGGAGATGTCATATATTCCTGTCGGAATTGCCAAAGGTCTCTGTCATCACATGCTTTCACGAACACGAGGAACTTATTGAAATCATTCACACATTGCATTCTATCATACAGATGACTCCGTCTGAACTTCTTGAAGAAATAATCATTGTTGACGATAACAGCCCCGGAGGTATTGTAATGCATCTTAAATGTGTCATAAGTTAGAAAGGTTTGTGTTTGTGTCATTAATAAATGAAAATATTGACAACACCACTGACGTTTATGGGTTAATGATTTGCAGTTATTGCCAGAGTTACCTATGAAAAGAGCATTATTACTGTGCTCATTATTACTGTGCTCATTATTACTGTGCTCATACAACATGCATTTGTAGAGAAATCAAAATAAAACTGTTAACGTTGTTAACATTATTATTATTGACAGGATTAGAGATTCCATTTGAAATTGTTTTATGTTACTTTATTATGTTATTCTATATTATTTGAATGTATGATTAATTTTCGTTTGGAAATAAATCATTCATTGATTGATGGAGATTGTACGGACCTTTCAAATACACCTCAAAATAATTCTCTTGATTACATTTAAAAAATGGATATGAATGATGAAGATGGTGAACTAGACATATTCTAATGTCTAGATTGTGTGTGCATGTTAAAGACTGGACCATTTTGTGGTGAATTTCCATACATTTTGAACACGTGAAATTGATGCAAGTGGTACAACTTGTTTAGAATGTTCGGGGGCAAAATGTTATGATGTGCAAACTGTTTACTACAAAAAGAAGCAATGCATAATTTTAGTGGCCCTAAACTGGCTTTAAGAATTTCTTCTGGAATCGACGTGGTGATGAACTACATCATTATACAGAAATGGCAGCAATAAATCAGCCAGGGATAGGACAGTAATTTGGCCAGGCGATATCATGCATTCATACCATGCCAAAGATAACCTAAAATGGCAGCAGAGAAAGGTATGTTGCTGTAAACAGTATCTCTTGTCAGAACATGACATAAAATACTTTAACATTATAATATTAGTGTTATATTATAAATGTTAGCATTTATAAACATCAGCAGTTGAATTAGTAAAATGTCAATACATAACACAGTGAAAAGAAACATAATAAAATTACACAATATCCCCTTCATTGTCTGTTATTGTTCAGAATGTCCAGTGTTTCATAAACTATTTCCCAGTTGATGTGCATAAATATGCATACATGGATATCTTCAGGGCCAGCTGTTGAAGGAGATGTCTGACGCCCGATGTCTTACAGCAACTCCCAACAACACCGTCGAGTTTGCACTGTGCAACTCCAGCAGCCTTTTCCAAAGGTGGACCTTTCAGTTTTACACCAAATATTACGATACATGGTAAGCACTACATTCTCAGAACATTACCATATTTAAAGACAAGAAAAGAGTTGCTGCTTGTTGCGACAAGGCTCTAAGGTTTTAATTTCAAGTTCAAGTCTGTACTTGTGTTACTGTGTAGTTTATTTTAATAAAAATTACCATTTTGTGTAACGGCAATCAGATATCATTGTTTTTTCAGTTGGCCACAGTATAGCTTATGACTTTAGTCACCTACTTAGTCACCCCTGCTTAGTCACCTATTTAGTAATCTTAGTTCCCTACTTAGTCACCTACACACAACAGCTTCAATACACTGTGTGTGTGTGTGTGTGTGTGTGTGTGTGTGTGTGTGTGTGTGTGTGTGTGTGTGTGTGTGTGTGTGTGTGTGTGTGTGCGTGTGCGTGTGTACATGCGCGTGTGCCATAATTAATTTTTAAATATATGCAAGCTATTGAAATATGTCACAATAAAACAATATATTATTGTTCCAACACACTTTATTCAGCCAAGAATGCCATTAGGTTTTCAGCATCATTATAACTACTTCGTTACCTATGATGAATTTGTCACCCAATATTGTGTGTTGAGGAAATACATAATTATTTAGTAGTTTTATCTTTGAAAAATGTTTTGGAAGGGTTCAACATAACCAAGACATTGTATTATATCACATGGAGAACAAATCTATGAAATAACAATTCACAAGCACAATTTCTTACAAAGGGATACTAAGTGAGTGCAGTGTTCAGTTTCATTGTACCACAATAGCTGTACCAAACTGGTTAATAGGTATGATATTAGGTGGCCATTTTCATAAACCTGTCTGATTCAAAGTAAAAAAATATAATATTGTTTTCAGTACACTGTATCACACAGGAACAAATACAAACCAACACTTAGCAGAAAAATAGCTTTAATGGCAAAATATTGTTTCTGCTTGTTTTAACTGAGACACAAATTAACTTTCCACATGTCTTATAACTATGATAACGATGCCTCGTTAGCTTCATAGGAAAATATTCTTTCATATGGAGGAACCTGCCATATAATATCCATACATACAAAGCACGTACATACATGTATGGATATGAGTGCACAATGTGTGTAGCAATATATGAAATGAGAACAACGCCTTGTGAAATGCTATGCACTGAGTGGTGTCAGAAGCAACATGTACACACTTGGTCTGGCATTCAGGGTGTGCAGCAGCGCCCGTTCCTGCTGGAGCGCACCCTGATCAATCCTGTGGCAAATTCACCGCAGCAAGTATAAGCAACAATATATCCACACAGTGGACTCCTGCTATAAGGAACATGTTTGGACTTGGCAAACTTTTCCATATATCTGATGTTCCTTATATCCATGGATGCATAGCACAGTTCATGCCAAAACATGGATTTAAAGGATGTAACTTACACTGCGCCTCTAACTTACCAGTCTTAGTCGGATATAACTGTAGAACATTTACTGCAGGCCAGGCATGAGTGTAGCAACTGGTTAAGGCAACTACCTTCCATATATCTATATGCGGAGTGCTTTTAAGTTTTAACAAACTCTATGTACTCTAGTTCCATGTTAGGAAACGACATGGCATAGTAGCTGGCTGCATCTGTGCCATGCTGCAACATCTAGCATATGTACAAATATAGTTTTCATATAATTACACTAACATTCTCTTCAAAAAATAATGGCGTTTGAAATGTAAAAAGTTGCTTGCAGATTTGGCACATCCAACTTTAACATAACAAAATGAAGATATAGGTTAAATTTGAGCAGAAACGGATAAATACTAGTCAGAATGGCATACCTACTCATCAACGGTTTTATATACCAACATAATATATTATTATTATATACAAGGTAAGCAAGGCAGATCTCAATGTGTCTATTACACCAGTCTAGGATGATAAGCATTTATCCTGTTTTAAAATGTTATGTGATGATTTAAGTGGCTATTCATCCCCAATATAGACACAACACACGTCAACAATATATGATGCTCTGAAGCACCAAAGGCAAACTGTGGCACAGCCACTGTACAACATTGTACAACACTGTAGGACTAGCAATGCAATGGCGACTTCAACCACACAACCAACACGATTATGTCTCATTAATAACTAAGAAAAGCATAAGTTGTTCATATGCAAAAAATAATGTAAAAAACAAGACTACTGTACCAACAAAACCAATATAGCACAGCTATATGCTATGTCAGAGAGTTATCACATGGTTTCTCAGATTTTTTATTAGTTATATTTAGTGTTGTTATATATGTGGTCTGCAATTACCAGTTGCTTAGTCACTGATTTTTTGGTGCATGATCCAATGAAAATAAGCTGTACGTAATATCAAAGATTTTGTCCATAAATTATATCGAAACTAGATCAGTTTACATGAATAGCTTCAAAACACCCAAAATGTATTTGTCCCCACATTTCAGTGTATGCATGCATGCACAGACAACATTGTTACGTGACTAACGTCTATATACAAAACTTTGTTAAATAAATAAACAATTGCACAGAAGTTTGCTATGATTTGTTCTGCTTATTGTTCCGTCTGTTCATCGCTATGGCACTGATTCCAGGTATGGACATTGGGTATTTCGTTACCAACCTGCAGATATAAAAAATGTAAATGGATGGATTTCAACCCATGAATTATATCACAACCAAGCAGTGTGTGCCCGAGACAAGACCAACACAATACCATTATATGGTGTAGCTTTGAAGGATCTTGCCTTAACACAAAAATGTTATCTAAAATATCCAGCTTATTTTAATATAATATACATACAATAATTAATATGCATACTCTGATAATTTAGGTCTCCATAAATAAACCCACCTGGTATTCAAATAATGACTGGGTTAAAATATGATGGACTAACATTGACACTGCAACCATTCGAGACATGGCAGCATGTTGTATCCCTTTGTCTGATACTATTATGGAAACGTAAATGAGATAAGTTGGTGAACCATGTGATGATAAAAAAGTTAATCTTGTAGCAGAGAAATAAGTGATCACAAGGCTTGTAAGTTGCAGAAAGATAGTAATCCAAGTACAAAACTTATAATTTGGTTTGTAAAACTCTGACATTAAAGTCGAGATCAATGCCTAATGATCGATTCATTAATTGCAAATAACAGCAGGACTTGTATGGCATCATCAGCAGAGACAGGCAGCTACACAAGGAAGGCCACAGAGCATGCAAGGCCAACCAATGTCAACTGAATCTTTGTGGTACTGTATTGGAGAAATGGACAACTATGGCTCCTATCAGTAGGAACTTGTGTAGCCATGTATTATTCAGGTATATGATATATGGAATTCTCTCTTTCTATCATCGTGTGTGCACCTGCATCTGAAAATTCAGCCAGTCACTTCATGTAGTGTGCTCGTGTGCTCGTGTGCTTGTACTTGTTCATGGCACTAGTAGATCATTAAATAATTCTGCCTACTTAGGCTTGGGCTGGACACTTGCTTGATATAGCTACATGTTTATGCAGCTACTTGCGTGATATAGCTACATGTTTATGCAGCCACTTGCTTGATATAGCTACATGTTTATGCAGCCACATGCTTGATATAGCTACATGTTTATGTAGCCACATGCTTACAGAGTTCTTGCAGTCTGTCCAAGCACGACATTTGTTCAACGACAACTTGTTCTGTGAAGTGTCTATACAGGTATGGGCACTTGCTCGTAGAAGTCCGGCTCATCTTGATCTGAGTCTACCTCGGTTTGTGGATTATCACTGTCCAGCTGCAATGAAGACAAGTCAATACATTCATTGCTATTACAATGAACAAAATACAATAGAATCTCTCTTTGGAGACCTCTATTTTTGGGAGAAAACCTGTCTAGAGAAACCGCTCTCTTGGTTCCGTTTGGACCTCTTTTCAATGGGTGATCTCTCAAGACAGGTTCTACCTTAAGCTAAGTTTCATTTTAGAAACAATAAGTTGTTCTGAAATTGATCATCTGAGCTGCCCAGGGATATTTTGAGAAATGCAGGAGACTAGCCAAATAGGATGGTTGTTGTGTAGATAGAGCACAGTGTGTAAGAGTGGATAGTTTACATTAGCTTCGACAAGTAACAGGAAGCCAATGTAACTGTCTAAGCAGTTGTAGAGAATGTAAAAAATGAAGCATCCCGAGTACAACACATGCCAGACAATTTTGTAGAATTTGGAGTTTAGCCAAGTCTCTTAGAATGTTGTTTAACAACAAATAACACTTATAAATGTGACTGGTGAATGTTGGACGTACCTCTCTGAGCTCCTTCTCTTTGAACATGAGAGGCAACAGATACTTCCTGATGGGGACTGTGAGGATGAGAGCGAAGGGGAAGGACAGGGAGGCACTGGATGACTTGATGGCCCACATGACCGTCAGCAGGACCACTTGCAGCAGGGTGTACATGTGGATTTTACGTGTCGGCACCTACAACCACAACTTGACAGGCTGAAACCGAGAGTATTCAACATCGCAGTACATTATTTCAGACACTAACACCATTCTTGTTATGTCAGGGTACGAATTTAGCGGGGATCCGCTGCCGGACCTCCAATAGTTCCAAATTTGAGAGTCCGGCTGGCCCCTGACATTTGGCCAAAAAAACTATGATATCGGTGCACCTCAGAGGCACAACACGTGTATTACTTCGTTTTATGAATCCCACTAAGAGGCATTACCAGCGGTGTCTTCATTTAATGAGAGTCAAAAGTTTGCCATACTTCATAAGGTAAACAGACCCATTTGTGAGCTGCCATTGAAACTGACGTGACAGCTGAGAAAGCTTAAGGGAGCATTGTGTCCAGGCGGCTTTGTATGAGGCTCAGCCACATGCTTGGCGCATGTTACAGGGTCCACACTTCATGCTTTTAATCGGAATAATATGCCATTAGGCATACTCTTAATAAACGTAATTTATTTGGCCTTTTCATATCCTTACACCTGGCTTGCGTTGTTGGTTGCATAAATGAGAGTATACAACCACGGTTGCATACATGATTTTATGCTGGCAGCGGCGCGGGCAGGGCACGTGAGGGTCAATAGGTTATTATGCTAATCTAAGCGTAGGCAAAGATACCAGGATGACTGATTAAGCGCTCCCGTGACACCGCTAAACCAATCAGAGCGCGGCAGTCATTCGAATGACGCAGTTTGAAAGTAAGCAGCTTCACTCCGAATGTTTGATACATGCGGAGCAGACCTGCTTTCTCAGTTTTACAAGTTTTCGACCCACCCTCCTCCCCAATTTCTGCTGCTGAATGTTATATTAATGTGTTTATTAGTGTCGTGCTTGATAACATTTTGTACATTACCGGTGGAAGTGAAGTCACCACCTTCCCTATGACGCTTTCCCAGTGGACTTTGGGCTTTTCATTCGGCTATCTGCCCGTTCACATAGGGTTTTGGTGCGGAGTGGAAGATGACTTCCCTTCCATCCTCGATGTTGGGATGGTTTATTGCTAATCAGGCGTTATGGCCCCACCTTTTAGGTTACATAAATATATAGAGTAGGAATTTTAGCAAGTAGTTTATTCCAGTAATGCAGTATATGCAAATAGGTTTGTGTCGAGTATTGTCGGTATTGGGTAATGTTTTAATGTGCTGGTGATGATGCCATGAATTGTCTTGTGTTGTAGGAATATTACTACATGTACTGTATTGCTATGTCGAAGTGTGGGCTCTGGGAGCATTGTGTCCAGGCGGCTTTGTATGAGGCTCAGCCACATGCTTGGCGCATGTTACAGGGTCCACACTTCATGCTTTTAATCGGAATAATATGCCATTAGGCATACTCTTAATAAACGTTGTTGGTTGCATAAATGATAATGTGACTGATTGGTGAACAAAATATGTAACTGCTTCCGAAGTTCTGTGAAGTTCTGACAATGACTTGTTACGCAAAAGGTATCATTTTCTCAGTTGTATTTTTATATGTTTTGTGGTTGATAATTATTCTATGCTTTTGTATTTATTTCACTTGAAATACTGTCACAAAGATTTCAAAACTTAAATTTCAGTGGGAAACTGAAAATTTTAATTTTCATCCCTGCCCTGGTTGTTCATGTTTTAAATTTTATTAGTTATTTGATCAAGGATATATATCATTTTAAATGGCTAATACTCTTGAGCACATATATATATATATATATACATATATATACACACATATATATACACATATATATACACATATATACACACATATATACACACATATATACACATATATATACACATATATACATATATATATATATATATATATATATATATATATATATATATATATATATATATATATGTATGTATATATATATATATCTATATATATGCTTGAGAGTATTAGCAATTTAACATGATATAATCCTTGATCAAATAACTAATAAAATTAAAAACATGAACAACCAGTGCAGGGATGAATATATTATATATTATATATATAGTTGGAACACATTTTAAATGGGAGACAACAAGCAGAAATATACAAGTCAATTTATATTATGGCCTTTTTCGTGTAAACATATTTTGGCCCCCAGTTTTGGTGGCTGACCCCTAGGTTCAGGAAAGTGGGGGTCCGACTGGCCCCCACTAATCTAAGGCTAAATTCTATCCCTGCTCTAGACCCAAACACCGTTGGCATATTAACCATTTCAGTACTACAGCCCAGATCTGCTGTGACCACTGAATACTGCATTCCCAGTGAATATGCAAGAAAATCGACTTCATTACTTCAAGTCAAGATTTCAGCAACAAAAATCAGTATTTAATAGAGCATGAATTATAATGCCTTTTACGCAATGTTCCTGCCTTTGTACAGGGGCTAGACGGCCCACCCTTGTCACTAGTCTGGAATGCATTGGAGCGGTGTCAGGTAACAGGACGCTAACGGTACACAGAACCCATCTCCTTATTTGGTGTCACAACGCTAAGCGGCGAGGCGACATCACATCACTGCTAGAGCGACCCAGCCAGCAGACTTCAATCGCTGGCTGCTCATGGAAGCAGTGTCTACATCGTCGCTCTTTTGTTAAGTTTTCCCACCCTCCTTTCCCAACTTCTCCACAAGTGCCGATTTTGTTGGATCTACAGTGGTGGTGGTTTCTGGGCCCCACATTTATTACGCTTAGCTAGGTAATTTTTGGCAATCCCATCGGCAGATATTTTCAACTCTTGTTACTAGGATAGGGGAATTGCTTTTTATATCTAGTTAGGTCATCGGCAATGCCCACTGTCATGCATATCACTGTTTTACTATATGTTATTAAAGGGCATTGCCATTTTACCAACCATAATTGTTTTGTTTTCTCTTGCTACATAAACTTAGCAATGCGCAGCAGGCCCCACCAATACACACCTAATCCAACAACGGCACTATATGACATACGGTACAGTGAGTAAAATACATTTTATGAATAGGAATATTATATATATATTTTGAAAGTACGATATATCGGTGAGTAAAATGAGCCATATCATTTTACATTTCATCATCATGGTAACCAGCAATCCAAGATGGCCACCATGATTTCAATGTTTTTGCAGTTCCTTAAACACAGTTATATACCAATATACAGTTCACCAACATCATTGTTGTTTCGAACGTCAACATCTGACAAAGATTCGTAGCTAAAACTATCAAATAATCTGTCCAAAGCATACAGCAGTAAATCGCCAGTTGAAGTAATGCTGTCCGCCATTGCTGCTATCTTAGATTTTTATAATCCTCATTAAAACCAGTAAATCTGTAAAAATGATAGAGACTATGAAAAACGTAACGTCAACAAAGTTCACTATGCACATGAAACCCTGTCTTGATGACATACTCATGCCCTGTCCATGACTTCTCACCTGTCGGACGTAGCCAACCATGGGATGATGCTTGGCAGGCATGAAGAAGAGCTGAATGCGCTCAAACAGTTGTATGCCCGCTGTTGACGACAGCCCCATATAGAGGAAGATCCCAAACAACACAGCCAGTGGAATAGTTCTCAACACATGCCCAAGTACAGCTGACACACCTACAGCAACGTCATAACACGTTTCTTAACATGTGCCGAAGCACTGTTGACACACCAACAGCAATAATGTCATAACAAATTCAATATAAAATAAAGGAAATTTCATCAAAACACTATAGGAGCCATTTAATTATTTTGTGATTAAACTGTATCATTTGATTAAAGAAGCATATCGCTAATTAACACACAGACCATTGCACCTTTGTTAAATTATAGCCTAGCCGTAGTTTGGTAAAACCAAATTTAAGAGCTTTCTTTTAAAAATTCTATTTTTCTTTTCAAAGCCTTAAAACACAAGATAAAAATGAAGACTTCAAGACTTGGCACACACCCTGGTGGCCTGGTCACCTGGTAGATACACTCACCTATCATGATATGGACAGCAAAGGCAGTGACTCGCTGTTCTCGCACCATGCTCAGCTCTGGCTTCATGCCCGGGGCCTGCTTGTGACTGAAGACACTGAGAGCAGACACGTGGGTGACGGAGCGGACAGCAGCACCTGTCACTAGAGGCAGCCCAAACACTCCGCCCATGCACACCAGTAGGCCAACGAGAAACAGGTCAAGGTGGTACCCTGAACCCTTCTTCAATTTCCGCTCCTTCTTGTTCACTATTTTGCTACAAACAATAGTGGTTGAGTATTTCATGTAGGTATATATAAAAAAATGTGTAAAACATTAAATACAATGAAATAACAGAATGTTAAATTGCATATACATAAATGAATACATAAAATTACACCCAGGTTATCACTACCGCTTGGTTATATACATGTGAAACACGGAAAATTATCAAATGAGTTTGTGACTAGTGCCTGCGGTAAAGTCTATAAAGGTATAAAAGTGTTCTTAAATATCACAAATGAAGAGCAAACATCATTCCTAATAAAAAAATGTGTTCACATTACGCCGTCCTAATTTAAAAAACCACACACACAACAAAACCATACATAATACACAGCTTCACGTCGAGATCCTGTTATTACACAATGTTTTAATGACCCGCACAAAACTAATCTACAAACCACCATTACTTCTTTTTCATCTGAAAATGACAATGTAAAGCCACGTTTTAATCTAAATTATATTTAGATACCTCCCTTCATGAGTGCCAAGCAAACACATAAACATTTACCATTCCCACAACAAATTCATATGACATTGAATACAAAGCGGTCATCTTGGCAAATCTGTGAGCAGAAGACGTAATGACCAAGAAGATACCGACCTGGTGATCTGCATCTCCATGAAAATAAGTATGAAGAGAAGCATGGCAGGTATACAGGCACCAAACATTGCCCAGACTGGCATCTTCTGTTTGATGCCCATTGGGTTGATGAACCAGCCACGCTTGTCCGAGGCTGTTGGCTGCAGGCCGTCGGGCACGTCCAGTTTCTGGCAGGACAACATGGGTGACAGTACAAGTGACCCAGCACTACAATTCATTTAAAGTCCCTCCTCAATTAATTTAGCCCATCGCCAATCAGGTTCATTGACGTATGTAGTGTGTGAATGCTTACGTAATATGTGCACTCAGCTTAAGTGCATACTTTTGTTAAAAACATCAAAAGAACACTGATCGTTAGATTGGGTAACCTGCGAAAATGTGACTAGCAATATGTCATAGCATATAGAGCTGGACTCATCCTTTTTTCCACAGAATTTTGACTGAATCCGGTCAAAAATAATAGCATAATTTGTCTGATGATTTCATCAAAACTAAATAATACATTTGCATTGCATGTCATAGTGGATACTAGATATATTTGATTTTTCATGAAATGATTTTAAAACGAGATGAACTGAGGAATGACTTAATACCACAGTGTCTCTTTAGTAAGTAGGCCATCATTACAGTAAAGCCTTCAATGAACACACCAGTGTCTCTCTAGTAAGTAGGCCATCATTACAGTCAAGCCTTCAATGAACACACCAGTGTCTCTTTAGTAAGTAGGCCATCATTACAGTCAAGCCTTCAATGAACACACCAGTGTCTCTCTAGTAAGTAGGCCATCATTACAGTCAAGCCTTCAATGAACACACCAGTGTCTCTCTAGTAAGTTGGCCATCATTACAGTCAAGCCTTCAATGAACACACCAGTGTCTCTCTAGTAAGTAGGCCATCATTACAGTCAAGCCTTCAATGAACACACCAGTGTCTCTCTAGTAAGTTGGCCATCATCACAGTCAAGCCTTCAATGAATACACCAGAAATTTATAAATTTATTTACCTCTGTGTACGTTTCTGAGATGGAGTAATCTATTGCCACCATGACTGCAATAGCAATTGGAACACCAAAGTCACCCAACGCTCGTCTTGCCTGAATGTACAGACAACAAAGGCAGTAAATACATGTGTATGTATGTGTATATATGCTCATAAATTACGTTTATATCTCCTTGCAGAAGAACGTAACCATGCAAACAACTTATTAAAAAAGGACAGTGACGAATTTGAACACTTATCCCAAACCAGAAAATAAAAGTTAATTCTAGTAACATTACATAGTACACCAGTAAGGTACAGGAGTTTGTTCCTAGAGCCAGGTGTGTATTGCCACCTTGCAGACAATACACACTTTAAACATCAGACTGGGGAATGCTGCACTAGGTAGAACCACACAAAAAAGGACTTTAGAGCTGACATGAAAGTTTCAGAGCAATGTGGGATTGCTGCTTCGAAAGGAAATCAAATTCTAGGGCTAATTAGGAAAACTATCACATATAAGGAGAAACAGCTAATTGTACCCCTGTACAAAGCAATAGTTAGACCACATTTGGAATATTGTATAGAAGCATGGAGGCCGTATCATAAGAAGGACATAGCTAGAAAGAATAGAACGAAGAGCAACTAAAATGAGCACTGCTCACAAAGTGGTAACACCACACTATGTGATATATTTCTATCTGAAATAGCATGTGCAAATTTTATTTCATATCAAACACTATAACTGTCTGCTTGCATGCAATTATCTTGAGGTACTAGAAGACCACACCTTGGTATGGACATTTATTGCAACACTTCATAACCATAGAGAAAAGATATGCAATCAAATTATTTCACAGTATATATGAATCATTTTTGTTTTCGGACGTAAAGCAATGATTCATGATAACGTACAAAATAGCTAACTTCACTTACACTACGCCCTAAGAACTTGCTGTTCCTAAACTTCTTCAAGTACAGGGCGATGAAGTATGTGCCGAGTGTAAGAATGAGGGTGAGTAGGGCCGTGTTAGGCTTGCCACTGACTTCCATCTCATCTGTCGTACTAGAATTGTTGGTGTATGTCACATTCCAAACATCTTTCCCAGAGACATTTTGTTCTGGGTAGTAAGCTGCCAGTGGGTGTTCCATGAATACCTGCAGCAAAGACAAGCAGGATACTTGTCGTTCTGTGGCGAAGTCATTGTTTTAGCCGATAGACAAAGAATGACTCCAAGAATAACTGCAAATGTGGCTGTATGAATGACTGAAAAACATTTTCAATGATTATAGCAGGAATGAACACAATGGTGACTGCAAGAAATGCCATATTCCTTACTGCATGAATAATTGCAAGAATGATTAAGAACTACTGAAAGAATGACTGTAATAATAATTAATATGACAGTAACAACTACATTAAGAACGACATCAATAACAATATCATATGGTGCTGAAGAAATGACTCCAACCATTAGAGGAAGAACTACTACAAGAATGGCTGCGAGAACTGCTACAAGAACAGTATGTGTATAGTATTTACAACAAGTATTGCTGTGGGAATAACGGCAAGAATATCTGCAAGAAGTGCTGCAAGAATTACTACAGGAACACTAGAAGAATAACTGCAATAATTACTACAGGAATCGCTAGAAGAATGACTGCAAGAACTGCAGCAAGAACAGTTGCAATAATTACTACACGAAGTGCTAGAAGAATGATTGCAAGAACAGCAGCAGGAATGGCTGTAATAATTACTACAGGAACACTAGAAGAATGGCTGTATTACAGCACAAATGACTGACAAATAAGGGCAACTGTTAAGAACTAGACATGACTGCAACAACAGGAAGAACAAATGACTGAGGATGAATTCAACAATGACTGCAAGTATCACCATGGAGTACAAATGATTACAAAACAGCTCAACTAATTAGTGTAACAATTACTATACAAATGATTGCAGAAATTACCAATCAATTGCTAAAACAAATGGCGAAACATTTCTCCAATAACTACTACTGCAAGAAAGGTTGAACATCTTACTACAGCAATAACACAACATGACACGACAGGCTAATTGTGAAAGGAAAGATCATGGAAAATCACAGATAAATGGACATAATAAAACACAGAATGATCACTGAGGAATCAGAATCAGAATGCAAAAATAACACATTATAACCATTCATGCTTGCACATATGCACACATGTACATACACTATACACAGCTACTTTATTTTGTTTCTGAAATTAATTTATTAAATAAATTAGCCTCATAGTAGCCTCTAAAGAGGTTTACAAAATAATATCATAACATAGTGATGTTAGTGATGTTTCCATATTTGTTATATATTCATAACATTTATGAAATCTCAATGGAACTCCCATTTTTCCAGAATCTTTCTGTATTTTGTAACACACAGCTTGAAAAAGTACTGCATATATAAATGTCGTCATATTTTGTATACATTTGAATTAGCTCATATTTTAGAATATGCTATTTCAGCTTTAATTATTCTTTACAAATATGAAAAGGAAAATGGCCAATACAAATTGCTGTTGATTAAACCGAGCACCAACTGCAGAGAGTGAGTTCAGCTGGAGCCATGAGGAGGCAGTCACCTTGAACAACTTGTAGAAGACCTCATAAATAAAGATGAGCGAGATGAGGGCAGAGAAGATCTCCTCAGTGAAGCGTGTGAAGTGTTGCACGAGGTAGCTGCCTTCGAGCATCACAACAATGCTGGTGAAGATGGCCACCCATAGGTTGATCCACAGACGCATGGGCATGTACTCAAGACCAATCTTCTCACAGATCTGTGGCAACACGCAACACAAGGTTACCTCTAAGCACAAAACTTGTGAAGCACTTATTATTGCTGCAAAGGTGTCATCCAGTACATTGACAGCTAGAGATTGGGGCGCGGTAGCATAGTGGTTAGAATGTTGGGCTCTCAATTGAGAGAATCCAGATTCGAATCTTCTTAGGGCCGTTTTGAAGCTTTGGCAATTTCTTTCATTTCACAGTTTACTCAGCTATATAAATGAGTACCTAGTTACAGACAGAGGTGGATATCTGAATGAATAGTCTTCGCACAGTAATTGCAGCATGGCTGAATGCTTCCCAGAGAAGTCGAGATGGTGTTGGAATGAACAGGTCTGCCAGGGGGTGAAGTGTAAAGCGCTTTGAACAGTCTGTTTAGTGCCTCTTCTGAAAGCCACCACAGTGTAGGGTGAACAAAATTGCCCGAGCTTTGAAATGGCAGCAGGTGAACTCGAAACCTGGTTCTCTCAATTGATAGTCCTGTGTTCTAACCACTGTGCCACTGCGCCCCGCTACGGCAAATATGTTAGATGACTTACGCGGTAGAGACTTTCTTCGAAGAGCAGCATGGGCCCCGTTGACCCAACGATGGTGAGGGGTTGGGCCGACAAGAGGGAGAACATAACGCCCCCGACAGACGTCATCACTAGCATCTCACACACCCCCAGCCACCTGTCAGTCTTGTCACCTGTCACATAATGCAGGATTGTCAGAAATTAAACAAGTCATAATTATGTAAGGCAGAAGGTACAATCCAGGCTCACTAGTGATGAGCCCAAACAGACTCACATTTAACTTTGAACCCTAAATTATATGCTCAACCGTAACTGTATGCTGTTATAAGATGCATAATTGCATCACAATTAATCAACAATGATTAAATACAATTTATCACTATAAATGTAAATAATCATACAGGTTCATTTGCGGATCATACACATTTCTGTTACCAGTTTTGTATGTGTGCACCACTCTGAGTTGGCATGTATGCACACACAAGACATGTTCACTCATGCATCGCATGTTGACACACCTACCATACGAATACGAATATACCTACCATATGAATATGTTAATTTCAGGTAAAGACCCATATACATATACAAATATGCATTAAAAATATAATTATGCTAAAAACATAAATAAGAAAAAAATACATAAAAAATATAAATAAGTTAAAATAATAATATATATAAATGGGATGTAAAGTCACCATTTTATACACAAAAGTGCTCGTATGTAGACTCACTGAGCAGTCCTCCAAACGTGATGGCGGGGGAGAGACAGGCGAAGTAGATGAAGAAGAATGTTGCGAAGCAGTGGAAGTTGAGCCCATCCTTGATGTCACTCAGATACCATGGGTATCGACGCTTCACGTCCTGAATCATCCCCCCAAACAGACGTCCCGTTCGCGTCAGGGGGTCCATTTCACTTCCCGATATCAACTGTTCTGTTGCTGTTCAATTCAATTCAATAGTTTTGATCATTTAATTTTAGATTAATTTTGCAAAAAACTAACCTATGTAGTCTACACCATGACATGACAGCCCATTTATACAAATTTTTTATTTCATTTTGGTGAAATCATCAGGTAAACTACTAAATTATATTTGACAGGAACTGTCAGGCTCTATATATATATAATATACACAGTGACAAAACTTTCAGGCTCTATATAATATACACTATAACAAAACTGTCAGGCTCTATACAATATACACTGTGACAAAACTGTCAGGCTCTATACAATATACACTGTGACAAAACTGTCAGGCTCTATATGGTATACACTACGACAAAATGTTATTTACACTTTTGCAAGTTACCAGATCCGATGATCAAAGTAAATTCTTTCGATGATTTTAACAAAAATATGCACTCTTTTATTAAACCAGGATAAATTAATTGAGGAGAGTTTTAAAATTACTCATATGTATGAAAAATACTTTCTGTTCATAAACATAGCTGTTGCTTATTCGTAGGCTTCCATATTTCATTCTAGTGTTAACTTTGAATTATTCAAGTGATGACCTCCCCTTCTGTATCTTCCACCTAACCACTCACAGGCTGACGACCGTCGTCGTTGCTTCTTCCACATAGTCTCCTTGGCCATTTGGAGGATTGGTAACAGTGTATTCTTATCCAATTCACAAGGTGGCAGCACAATGGAGTTGTCAAGAAACGTGTTTATTGCATCGAGCAGATCTTGTCGATCATCTGCCCGATATGAATTGCCAAGAAAGACCTGGAGTGAGTCGACACAGCTTTAGTGGGGAGAAATGTAAGGTTGTTGAGAAGGATACTGTATATACCACACTGTCTTTAACGTGGTGAATGCATGTCTGGCCTTTCCAATGCTGCTTATAGCGCTTACCGGTAGTTCAAATTCACAAAACAGAAATAATAATTATATGTCCACGGAATTATATTGTACTTCAGTAAGTTGCAATTCATAATATAAATAAATGATATAATATAAATACTCACAGGGTTTGACATGAGGGTGGAGATGGAACGCCCCACTTCGTGACAGTCAATGTTTGAATGTGTTGGCCCCATGACAAGAAAGAGGAAGCGCATTGGTAGAGGCACCTCCATTATCTCAGGCAGATACTTGCCCTCAGACAGCCGTACGAAGGCCATTACGGTGTTGCTAAGGAAGTCAACATTGCCCGCCAGCACCATGGTTGCTTCAGCATTAGGAGGGATCTTACGCAGGATCCGAGCATCTGGTCGGGTTTGGCTAGCCGAATATGGTATCGCACCAGGTGGCAGCGCATACAGTTTCTTTTTGTCCTGCAAAAATGTTCAACTGTGATCAAACCAGCAGACATGTCATTTCAATCAGATTACCCATATTCAATATGGATTTTAGCA
Source organism: Lamellibrachia columna (assembly GCA_963662155.1). Lineage (NCBI taxonomy): Eukaryota > Metazoa > Annelida > Polychaeta > Sabellida > Siboglinidae > Lamellibrachia > Lamellibrachia columna. The sequence goes on from OY759271.1 coordinate 43,630,027, forward strand.
ATTTTGGAAGGAATATTTATACGGATTTGTTTAAAATTTTCGGAAAAATCATTAGGCATATTTCCAGCAAAAGCTTGTGAATTTCATTTTATATAAGAGCAACCAGCTTGTTACAGTTTACCTGATCTGTCTATCAGTGCTGTATTTACCTGTGGCCTACCTGGTTAAAATGTGGTGTGCAGAGTATACATATAACGTCAACTGGTTTAACTGTAAGATATTATAGGGCATTGATGATTTAAAATGTAATTTGTTAATGATTTATATAATGTGACCTCACTGTATGTTAGAATGAATGGTGCTACCATGATTGCATGGAATTGTACATCTTAAGAATAGGTCAGCGCATGTGATGGGCGTGGCTCTGTAAGATTGTCTACCACTTTACAAAATTAACGAAACATTCATTTTAGCGATCTTTCGTATCAGTAATGGTATTACAGTTTAACTGAATACCTCGTTATGGTAGATTGCAGTAATGTATGAAATTGAGTATTCTTTTCACAAATGTCTGAGGACTGGAGGCTAAGAACCTTAAATGTTGTTTTAACCTTGGAAGGACATGTATGTTGCCACATATGTATAATTACAATCACGCCAATACTATGTGTTAATTTAGTCTTAAGTTGTAGATTCTGTAGTGTTTTAAATAATCTCACTATACCTTATAATTTATGTATTTCCGAGGAAATCTGTTTGAATGAGATTGGCCTATATAAAGTCATGAATGTATGGCCAGATGACCCAAAAGTTGTTGTCTAATCGGAGGCTATGCGAGACTGCATATCGCTTAACTGAGTCACTGGGTCAAGAGCGCTAGTCATCACTTCGCCTGTCTGGGATGGAGGCGTAACAGCTGAACACCGTTCTGCTGGATGGTCGAGGGTTAATGAATGCTGTCGAGGGCTTGTGATCACAACGTGCCACTTTGCTCGTGAATGCTGAACGCTGACTCGTTCGACCACAGTGAACGGTGCTACGAACTCACCTGTGATAATGTGAAGCATACCGAGGGCCGGGGCAACACAGGCACCTTTGGGTGAGGTAATCTTTGATGGCGGCAACTGACCGCTATTCGTCGGTGTACATTGGAATTTGCATTACCATGCTAATGTGGTGATTATCGTGCAATGAGCGATGTGCCGTGACTCAGCACCTGACCGCAATGTATGTATCAATGAACCTTAGGGTTTACATTGTCATGCTAATTGGTGACAATAACAGTTGGATACAGATTACAATCTGTCAACTTGACTTTGTAACACAGCCTAAGACTCACCCCCGACTTCAGAGACAAAGAGGAAACTATATTTCATAGCCTGATAGATGGCAATATTCAATCTGCATTTGAAGTAAGCAAAAATAATGGTCAGATTCTAAAAACAACTGACATTAAAGCAAGATTTCAAAACGCTGGATAATAGCATGTTCCAAAAGCTTTTCACTTAACAATAAACAGTAAACATAATTCCATGACACACGACATCAGCTGAAACAACTGGTTACATATTCACTTTCAAGCAAACCCAAGGTTCTGGCAGACTGAAACAAGGAGTTCTAAATAACATTTACCTCTCCCATCTTCTCAATGTCGACGTTTTGCACATTGATTGTCCCCTTGTCTGCTGGCTTTGTCGTCTTCCTGTCAGACACATTTGTCGCTACGAAATGCTCCAACAAAACCGAGTTTTATATACAGTCATGTCTCGTTTAACTGCACACATTGGTTACCAAAGGCTTTAGCTGAATTAACATCCTATTACCAAAGAATGGATTAACGAGACATCAATGTTTATATATATTTATTTACAAATATTTATTTTTAGTCATAAACTTGTGGCACAGTAGATGAAACAAACGATGTTTCAACATCAGCACTAGAAATATGTAAACGATTATGAACATAGCTGACCTAAAAAACCATCAACAATGGCATTTTTCATTAAACTTTGTAGGAGTAACTTTTTGTGGTATGTCTGATATATAAAAATTGTAACACTAAAAATGAATCTAATGATAGCGACAACAATAGCAAAATTTCAATAAAATGCAACAACTGTATGCTGATATGGTAGGAGCCAAACATGCATTACGTTTAGCCTGTCACTGAATAGATTATGACAATAAGACAGATAAAAGTGTTTTCAACATACGTAGCTTGGTCTAGACTGTCAGCAAAAGACAGGTTCGTTGACTTATCCATGCCATACAGGTTGAAGTAGCTCTTGTTGCGGGTCATTGGTGCAGCCCTCTTGCCAACATGCCTACAACCACCCGTGACTGTTTGCTACGAGCCCAGTCCATGCCACATTCAGATCAAGTGTCATCTTACTATAACTGCTGATCTGCCATTGAAGCATAAAGTACTGCTTGCTGGAATCACAATTTGCTACTGCAAAACTACTAGTCATGTTTACACATCAACAACATAGGAATTTATGCATGTATTGCAACTATTTTAATCAATATTAATTGGTGCTAGCTTCATTTGGGATGCCCCAGGAATATATGAACTCCCTCGACCAGTTGATTTTATATTATCTTCAGGCAATGCAAGGCACCATGTACAATTAAATTCAAACACATTTAGCATATGTATATAGCATTTAGTGTATACTCAGGTCACTAACTATAAATATGATTATCATTTGCAAGACCTGTATGGTAAAAACTACAAGATGTGGAAGTGTACATAAAATAAAACTAGCTGGAGAGACAAGATTATTGGCACAATGATGGTGATTTGGGCACCTTCAGGTAGGAACAAAAACAGAGAATTGATGAATATGCAGAATATAAGACTGAATGCACTGAAGCAGAGAGGAAGGAAAGAAACGGAAGACAGGAATAGGAAGGCAGGAATAGGAAGAGTCCAGTAATTGAAGGAGTGGACTGGAAAGTGAACAAAAAAGAATGAGTCAGAAATTGATTTGTGCAGGTGTAAGAAGTAAGTAACTATTGCGACAGGAAGTGGTGTCTTACTGATGACGTGAGAGTAGCGCTCGCACAGTCTCTTCCCTCTGACTAGGATCCAACTGATCCGTAATGATGAGCTGGTCAACAATTCGCTGTGAGATCTCTGCCATGCACGTTACCTCAAGGTCTAGTAGCAGCGCTCCTATCACAAACACATCACCCATCATACCTATCACAAACACATCACCCATCATACCTATCACAAACACATCACCCATCATACCTATCACAAACACATCACCCATCATACCTATCACAAACACATCACCCATCATACCTATCACAAACACATCACCCATCATACCTATCACAAACACATCACCCATCATACCTATCACAAACACATCACCCATCATACCTATCACAAACACATCACCCATCATACCTATCACAAACACATCACCCATCATACCTATCACAAACACATCACCCATCATACCTATCACAAACACATCAACCATCATACCTATCACAAACACATCACCCATCATACCTATCACAAACACATCACACCAGAAATGGACGGCCATCAGCTATGACCTTACATTGTTGTTGTAATACCATAAACCCTCTTGAGAGAGAGAGAGAGACAGTGTGCATTGTTTCCTTGAATGAACGATACAATAAAGGTAGATCATGAGCTAGTGACTGCATGTGTGTGTGTGTGTGTGCGTGCGTGCGTGCGTGTGTGTGCGGGTGTGCGTGCGTGCGTCTATATTACCTCACTGCAGAAATCATATGATAAAATAAAAAATGAGTAAACTGTAAATGGGGTGAAGAAGAAGAGACAAGATAACAAGGGTGAGTGGCATAATCAGTAGAAGGTCGCACCCTGCTCAATACACCTGCGCAACTCGAGCAGACTGTGGAAGGAGAGGGAGGCAACATGGGGTTTGCCCCACCTATCAGCCCCCTCCTCCAGATCTTCCTCAAACTTGATCCAACGGGCCTTTTCCTGCCACTCCCATCCACCATTTTCATCCACAATCAACTCGTCCAGCTCCACAAACATCTGTAGGAGGACAGCATACAGGTTAGTTACAATTAATATTATCACTAAAATTGTGCAGTCTAACTTCGGCAAGGATGATTTACATAATTATGAAGCTAAAATTGTAATGTGAATAGCTCACCAAGTGTCTTGATGCTGCAGCTGCAACCGTACTGTAATCAGATGGACACGATGATATGCTGCTCTATCTGGCTATCTAAAAATTCCTATTTTCGAGCCTTATGGTTAGATGGAGGGGTAGCAATTTCTCGCATAGGGGAGTCTTGCCCCACCTTACCCTACATGAATAACAGATCCGTACCCCATGAGTCATACTGTCAATCTTGCTTCCTTTAGACGTAATACTGCCTGGCCTTGACAATTTGAGTGATGATGTATATGATAACTTTCGTTTGCGAGTCCCCCAAGTGTTGCCGTATCTGTGACCTGCCAACAGATGCCACTGCATATACCACATGTCCACAATCATACCAAGGCTCTATACCAGCACACTATGTATTTTTTTAAAATATGAATCAACTGCACCTCCATTTCTTTTAGACGAGGAACAACTACTTATAACAAAGTGAATGGTACGACACCTGCACATGCAACTGAGGGAGTTCAAATCATTGTACTGAACAGTGAAATATATATATATATATATATATATATATATGAAGAAAACGAAGAAAAATAGATCACCTTGAGTCGGGGGCATCTGCAGGAATTTTTCCAGAGAGGGGCAAGAAAGAGAAATATATATGCATATACACATCTATATTTCGTCTTTCTTGTCTTGCAGACGCCCCTGACTCCAGGTGATCTATTTTTTTCATTCTCATTTTCATTCTAACATTTCAAATCCATCTTATATTATATTCCCAGCATCTGACATATCCAGGTCCAGGACTTTGTTTACTCTTTGTAGAGCATAGAAACTTGCCTTGCCTTGCTATATATTTAGTTTCATTTTCAAATTTTAGATGTAGTTATTTATCTACCATGCTAACAAGCAATCAATTTCGTTTATTGGCTCGATAACATTACTATTCCGATGCCCATAACGCATAAAATAAACAATATCGCGTCTAAAAACCCCGTTATCCGGAGGCGTTACCTGACGTTTGGGAGTTGGTCGCTAGGTGGCGGGACCTGTAGTTTGTCGGAAAACGCCGTCGATTTAGTTGTCTGAAGACATTATTTACAACAGACTAATTTACAGCATAATGCCTTTGACATCGCGCTCAGGAGTCGGCTTCTCAGAAGTTTTACAATTGAGTTGTATTTATTATATTGTCAATAGCGCACAAAATACCAAGTAAGCACTTCGAAAATCGCAAACCAATCATGACTATGTCTATGACTAGTCTAGTATCAAGTATGTATATGTTGACATTGTTGCGAGTATACTTAATGGAACAGGTATATGTACTATAACGGCGAATTTATTTAGTTTGCTCTCATAAATTAAACCCCCTGATGCACGATTTCAGATGTGTCTGCGATGTGGCATAAATAACTTTCGCGTTTTATTATTTAGCTCACGGAGGCAACGGTAGGAATAGGATGTAAACAAACCTTTGACTTTGTTGACGTCACGACGTAGAATTGTTCGGGATCATTGCATTTAGCAAACTTGGCTTTATAAAAAAAAATTATTACTAAATAAGAAAATTGCCACCGTCGAACATTATACAGAACGTTTTCAGACAGTCGCAGCACCGGGCACAATCATACATCATTTCCGGTGCGAGATGGCGTGCTAGACAACCATACAAACGCTTAGCAATGCTCAGCCTCAAGTCGAACGCATCTAATTCAACCTACTTAGTCTTGATAGAATGTGCAGTTTTTTAAAAATATGAAGAAACCGTTTGTGCAAGAGATTGATAATCACGATATACCAAGTCACTAACAGTTACTTCATCAATGCATTGCCAAAAAATTATTAGAAAAGTTGTTTTGAGCGAAAAACTAATATTTAATAGCTCTGCCTATGCCGGCTCTGGTTGAATTTAGCAGGAATGCCGAATGGGTTGAATTTGATGCCGGTGACTATACGCGTCTAGTTACTTAATAAACACGCAAACGGTATACAAGACGTTCGGTTTTATGCTGTATATGCATTTTTTTTCCTCAATAACGAGATCAGTATATTAACGTCTTTACTTCAGCCAGGGAATTGGGCTCAAATTTTTTCTATAAGTTATATATTATAGCTGAAATTAAACCACTTCTACGTTAGCCCATGACAGGGGTCAGGTCTGTTTGTAGTGTTAAAGTCAAGGTGTACGACCCAACAAAATAAAGTAGAGAAATGGCTGCAGCATCAATTAGTGATACAAAAAACACAGACACTTGAACTTGTGCTCCAATCTGATGCACATGCTGGTCCAGTGGGTCCTCTCAGACCGACTGCTTGAGCCTCACTACAGTCCACACAACATTATGTATGTGTGAAGTTTGTTTACTTCACACTGAACATTACAGCGGACATTCAGATCATCAGCATCCTTGTCTCGCAAGATAATGGATTACACCGTTATAGTCAACTCTGTGTTGTGCACTGCCTGGTGTAACTCAAGAGCCCCACTCTGGCATGGCAGTCTCTGCTGCACTTTCTGCAGGTGCAAGAAGACAGTGGACTGAGAAGGTGCAGGATGTGCAGACCTCTGTTCCTGTGATCCTCTAGAGGGGTGTGTGTGCTCCTTCTAGAGGAAGTGGGAGTTTGGTCCTAAAATTGGTTGGAGGTTGGCCACACAAACAGGTCGAAGATGGGAGGTTACCCCCAAAACAGGTGGGAGACTCTTGCCATGCACTTCCTCTTTTCTGCAAGTTGTAATTTTCATTTCACTTCTCTTCTGATGCCCTTCTGAACAGCCAGCCTCCAAAGGTCTCAACATTCAGATATGTCTTTCATAATACATTAGCAGGCAAGAAAACCCATTTTCAGTAAGGAATGAACATGCAGCACATACATTCTTTTGTAGACATCTACTTGGTGTTTGAGGGAATGTCTCAAAACTATACCCAGGATGGAAATTTGAAAACTTAACAGGACAACAATTGACAAAGTAATACAAATGTTCTGAAACCAAGACTCATGGACAAGCCAGAATGTCTGGCAGTTCTTGTTAATAAAGTTTAAATACAGTCGCTAAGTTTAAACAGCAGCCAAATTAATAGTTAATTCTGGCTATTGAAGAAACAGTTTCCTTTTTTCTTTCTTCCTGTCTTAGAATAATTTTTGTGTTTCATTATTCCACAGCTCTTTCGACAAGTTTCTGGTTGTTTAACATAGTTATAAACATAAAAAGTATTGTGGCAAAGATTCTGTACAATGTCCAACAAAATGTAAACAAAACTTATTACCGATTCATGCACATTATACACATTTCCAATGTGTTGGCTCTATAACGTAGTTATGCTTTTGAACACCAGCTGCATACATTACTGCAGCACCGAGACTGTTTATCATTGGTGCTACATTGTTTGCTGTGTCAAGACCATTGGGAACCCACTGTACCCATTCTACCAACAATTTTGTAACAAAATCTCGATCATCAATTCAATTGGCAATTTCTTGTTGGATGTATTAAACTCGAAGGCATTTCTCATAGTGGTCAAGGCAAAATCTTATGTTCTTTTTTTGGGCCGAAAATGCATAATATTTCAGTACCGGTTGTATACTTCTAATTTGTATTATTTATGCTAATTCATGGTACATAATTTTTTTTTTTTAACCAGTACGTACTTGTACATAACAATAAATATTGTGCATTTCCAGTATTTCATCATATTGTATTCTGTTGCACAGTGGCTTTCAGTGCAATAAAACATTGGCTTAAGGTGTTTCTACAATTCAATGTAGGGGTAATGCAGTTTAACAATGTAAGTTGCTGGTGACCAAGTCAATACAACGCACTAGTAACCTGCCAAGCAGTTCGATGGTTGGAAACATGATGCAGTGTATAGCAATTTTGCGTAAAATAGAAGAAAATGGTCTTTCTAGTCTTAAATGGAAGTTGTAGTTGTGTAAAAACTTAAAAAAATTGGTTGTAATGAGTAATGTCTCACTGCATGCATAAAGAAATAAATCAATTGGCCCACAACAGAACTCCACAGAACTCCATATCATGTTAATGATAAGGTGACTATTATTGTCGAAGGTTGCATGTAAACAGAGTGAGCTTATCTGTGAGACAGCATTGAGTGAGGCACCAGTGTTGTGCAAGACTGCGAGGGAGGGAAAGATTGCGGTGCATACTTGCGATGTTCTCAAGGTCTCCATCAGCAAGTGCTGTAGCATCATCCATCTCTGTGCGTTCGACCGGTGTGATGCGATCGAGTTCCACATTGCTGCCGAGGTGCTGCCAGTATGGCAGCTCACCCTTCGAGCTGATGTTGTGGCGCCGTCTGTAGCGGCGGTGGCGGTGCGTGGCGCCCCCTTCCACCCTGTTGACACGAGTGATGATGACTGACTTGACAACATGACATGGAGGAGTGAAACGGAAAAAATTACACTGAGAATGTGTGGCATGAATTGGGGACACTTGCATCACAACTGGTCAACTACGTTACTTTATTCAATTTATTCAATTACATTTTCTTCAGTCAGATATACAGGTCAAGTGGTTAAGAAATAATGCCTTCTGACATCATAAGATCTGTATAACAAAACAAAGGTGACATTGTTGCAGGGAGCAAAACAATTACATAAATGATTGTAAACAAACCATACAGTTAAAGATACTAAACTCAACCCCCTCCCCATCCCCCCAGTCATCAATCTACTGTAGCACTAGCTTCTGGACAACGGTAACAGTGAATACATAAACATATGTAATGAGGTTGTTCATCCAGTTGTCATGGTAGGCCTCTTTACATAATATCACATTGCAGTTATAGTAACAGGTAATACTGTTTGTTTTTACAGTTCAATACACGTGTTTACAGAAATGTGTGAATAGGTTGCTTAAAGGGAATAACCACAATGACTGCTTGAAATCATATATTACATCTTGTAGTATATTTCCATTTCTACAACACTGAAAAATTCATTATAATTACATTAATTAATAAATCCAAGTAATACTCTGTTCTACTGGCCTGCCTCGATTATGCAAATTTTTCCCACACTTATCGGCAAGCTTCAAGGAAGGAAGTGCTACGAGACTGGGACTTTCCATTCATTCATCCTAGTGTTGACAGTGATAGCGGTTGTTTAGAAGCGAGCATCACAATGGTTTATTGTGCGGCATTGCATCGTAATGCAAACAGTAGTAAAAATAAAGTATCATGTAGTTGGTTTAAGTTCCCTATGGAGTCAACTTGGTTTAAAAAATGCTGATGAGGCACAGCCAGTTTGGTCATTTAAAAAAAAACTTGTTTGGACTGTGATCCAGATCAGAGAAGGTGAAAAGAGGATGATGACAGTCATGATGTGCCCACATTATTCCCAGTAGTGGAAGCTATGTTGATGCCACCAATCCTTAGAACACAGGCAGCGACATGGGCGCCGACGATCACGGTCCACCTAGGATCGAAGCGAGCTGTTGGCGCGGATACAGGTGATGTCGGCTCATGGTGAAATCGGACAGCATTCTTTGGAGAGTTCGGCCCACAGGTCTGCTAACTTCGACCTCAGAGCACAACGGGCATTGTGATCCCAGACCTAACGATTGTGTAGCGAGCACATGAAGTTTAACGTGTGTCTTACTGTGAATAAAGCATATTATTTATGCTGTCATTTATTAATTCATTTAGTTCCACACTAACCCGAAATTGTTACTTTTAACTGCTTTTATAGCATTCACTTCCTTTTACATAAAATACGGCGCTATATTTTTTCCATTTTCCGGTCTACGAGACAATCATTAGAACTTATACAATTCATAGTATCCTTAAAATTCATGTCGTATATTACACCAAAACAATAATATAATTTTATGTAGTTGAATAATTTCAATAAATGAAATTGCAATTATCATATCTTTTTTATGTTTAAAATTTTTATGTGCTTCCCCTCATCGGGGGAAATTCTCCCCATATTTTGTTTTTAATTAAATCAAATACAGAGCAATGACAGTGATAAGCGATTACTCTATTGTGAATACAACGGAGGATCATTGTGTTGAGGTTGATTTACCATTAGGCCTTAGCTGCTACCTACATAAACTGCTGCAACAAACTTTTATCGAGGTTCATAGCATTCATGAAATAATGCAATTTCAACAGAATCATAATGACAAATGCAATGAACACAAACATTAAAAACTAATTAAACATCTTATAGAAGCTGCTAAAATTCTAATTACATTAGGGTGATATTTTCAAGGAACTGTCAAAATGATGTTTCTGCTAAACTGCAGCTGTAGCAACATTTGTGACTGTTGGGAACGGGCTGGTCCTCTCCCCAACATAGCATCCTTTGGCCCACAAGCATCTCCTCCACAGGATACAGATAACTCTCAAATTCATTACTTTTACATGTGTTTCATTTAGCAAAATTTATTTCTTCAATCTTGGCGTTAATATACAATTATTATTTCAAACATAATCTGTAACTTGAATTACTTAAATTACCCAGTAGCTGCATTTATACATAACATCTAATATTTTCTGAAATAATTATGATATGCTATATAATATTAATTTGTTTTGGCAATTAAAAAGATTGAATAAAGTGCAATATATACATAGGATGTGTTAAAACATTTTTTTATAGAAATTTACATATATTAAAAAGGTATTTAATTATTTTATGCATAACAAATCGGTTTACATTTGATTATTTTATTAACAGTTGGTGTCTTCTTCACAAATCAGATAAACTTTGAACAAAATGGCACGGCATGTGCAAAGGTGGAAAGAGAGATCAAATGTGTACATTGGACGTAGCTTAAATCACATGCAATGACTTACGCTTATGCTACAGCCAATGAAAGCCAATCAAACATCTAGCTGTGTCAACTTCAATAACAACGCATAAGATGGCAATTCAACTCACCAAGGTAAATCACCCCATGAGGGGCAACTGAGGGAACTAACTGAGCTGTAAGGGCAATGATCACCACACATAAAGGTCTTAGTACCGGTAGGTCTTGTGTGTATTTCATCATGCATTCTTTCAATATTTATTCCCCAGATTTTGTTTTTAATTACATCAAATACAGAGCAGTGACAGTGATAAGCGATTATTAGAGCCACCTGCATATGGTCTTTGATCTAGACAGTTTTTTAATGTGAAGCATGGTCTTTTATTCACACCTGCTTGTTTTCCAAACAGACAAAGCATTGTACTTCAACAGTATCTGGTTAAACTCGGCATCCCTTTGATGACAAGTACAGGAATAACATACCCATAACATACCCTTAAAGTGAAGGCTAATCCATTACTAGCTAGAACTAAGATCTTGTGTGTCACACCAAAAACACCAAGCCGAAAAAACATGGCAGTTGGGCCGAATTCTCCAAGGGCCGAAATCACCACCACCCGTCAACGCTACTCCTACTATTGCGACTTTCTGATCTAACCATGAAAACGACCATCTAGAGCTGCCAAATTTCTCATATATTTACGATACATGTCACATGGTCAAACATTACTCTTACTTCCATGTAACGATAACAAATTACAAAAGCTAGCTATATCTTCTATGCTTAACTCCTCGAAACTAAGCATAGGAGATGACAAGTTTTGGTTTATTTTGATCTTTATATGGAAGTAAGAGTAATGTTTGACCACGTCACATGTGTATGTGTATGTTAGATATATGAGAAGTTTGGCAGCTCTGTGTGGTAGTTTTTATGGTTCAGTCAGAGAGTAAATTAGTTCGAAATCAAAAGCTACTGGCATTGCTAAACTGCTCCAAAAGAGCTGAATTCGAAGATGATTTTGCGGGATCACTTGCCGCTAGTGGTTCGATATCGTTACGTTGTACTTTTTTATTCAATAGTTATGTTAGTGAAACTATATTGCATATAAATCACTGACTGAATGTAAACCCATGTCATCATTGATATCACAAAACCACGTGATCACTCATCTCATTAACTTCGAATTTTATGAGCGCTTTGTGAGTTAAGATGCATTAAACACCTAATATACTTTTAAATAAATTTTTCCTCAATTTTTTATTTTGGCCTGTAGTACATACAATATTAAACTTAGTGCACACACTAAACAAGCATTTTAGCTACTGCCTTGTTGTCATTTTAGTTACTGCCTTGTCATTTTAGCTATGATTTTGCGGGATCACTTGCCGCTAGTGGTTCGAAATCGTTACGTTGTACTTTTTTATTCAATAGTTATGTTAGTGAAACTATATTGCATATAAATCACTGACTGAATGTAAACCCATGTCATCATTGATATCACAAAACCACGTGATCACTCATCTCATTAACTTCGAATTTGATGAGCGCTTTGTGAGTTAAGATGCATTAAACACCTAATATACTTTTAAATAAATTTTTCCTCAATTTTTTATTTTGGCCTGTAGTACATACAATATTAAACTTAGTGCACACACTAAACAAGCATTTTAGCTACTGCCTTGTTGTCATTTTAGTTACTGCCTTGTCATTTTAGCTATGATTTTGCGGGATCACTTGCCGCTAGTGGTTCGAAATCGTTACGTTGTACTTTTTTATTCAATAGTTATGTTAGTGAAACTATATTGCATATAAATCACTGACTGAATGTAAACCCATGTCATCATTGATATCACAAAACCACGTGATCACTCATCTCATTAACTTCGAATTTTATGAGCGCTTTGTGAGTTAAGATGCATTAAACACCTAATATACTTTTAAATAAATTTTTCCTCAATTTTTTATTTTGGCCTGTAGTACATACAATATTAAACTTAGTGCACACACTAAACAAGCATTTTAGCTACTGCCTTGTTGTCATTTTAGTTACTGCCTTGTCATTTTAGCTACTGCCTTGTTGTCATTTTAGCTACTGCCTTGTTGTCATTTTAGCTACTGCCTTGTTGTCGTTCCCTTTAATCAACAGTAGGTTAATAGTTTTCTCATTCACAATAGATATAGAGTAACTCTATATCCATGTTCACAAGCATCAGCCTCCTGTCATTTGTCACATATTAAACTTTGTAAAATAAATTGAGATGTAACTAAAACTGAGGAATATTATAATTATATTAGTGTAATTATAATGATTCACCCACGAAATAACTATTTGGAAAGTAGTCTGTAAAGTGGTGTACTTTCTTAAAATCTTTCGCTCTACATTTTGAATCTGTCTGTGAGTTGGAATGGAAATCGCACTGTCAATAGAAGTGGCCTATACGTCATCACAGACAGCAATATAACAGTATGCTGCAATGACAGTTATAAAACAATAATGCCGAAATGACAACCTTATCTAATGATCAGTTTTATAACTCAACAATGTAATTAGTTTTTTGCAAGTTACAACACTGCATTATGTGATGTGAAAATACCATTGATAAACAAGAATATGGTATTACGTATTGAACAATTATAAATTGCACATGCATGCACACATACAAGCACGCAGCCACACGTGCACAAACCACACACACAATATGCGTGCACACATGGAACTTGATTTGTCTTAATTATTTGGCCTTTATTATGTGCGTTACTGTTAAAAAATGCAACAAACTGCCAAATGGGTGAAAAATAGGTTCAACAGAAAGACATACACAGACTCGGTGTGATACAGAGTTAAAGGTTCTTCCACCACATGATGTTGGGTGCATTGTGTTGACAGATGACTAGATGTTGGGTGCATTGTGTTGACAGATGACCACATGTTGGGGTACATTGTGTTGACTGATGACCACATGTTGGGTGTATTGTGTTAATAGATGACCACATGTTGGGTGCATTGTGTTGACAGATGACCACATGTTGAGTTGCACGCCTCACTCTTAAATTTAACTCTCAAAAATACTAAGAAGTAGACTTCTACTGTAATGGTTGACTAGTATTATCTATGTGCCCCCAGAGCCATATTCTCAATACAAGTCTGATATGCCACTGATATGAAATACAGGCTGGCGTGCGAATATACCATCGTGCATTATTAGAGGAAGGTGAATATCTATCACTTTACTGAATATCTGTCCATTGATTTTTGAGGCAATCTTATCGTGTTAGCTGGATTAAATTTTGAATCATAGACAGCATGACTTTCTGGTTTCAGCAACTGGTTGATTTACCCTTAGGCCTTAGCTGCTACCTACATAAACTGCTGCAACAAACTTCTATCAATGTTCATAGCATTCATGAAATAATTAATTTAATTTCAATGGGATTATAATGACAAATGCAATTAACACAAACATTAAAACTAATTAAACATCTTATAGAAGCTGCTAAAATTCTAATTACATTATGGTGACATTTTCAAGGAACTGTCATGATGTGTCCCATGCCTGCTAAACTGCAGCTGTAGGAACATTTGTGACTGTCGGGAACGGGCTGGTCGTCTCCACTCTCCTATTGCCCACAAGCATCTCCTCCACAGGATACAGACAACTCTCCAATTTATCCAATGTGTCTGTAAATTCATTACTGTTACATGTTTCACTTAGCAAAATTTACTTCTTCAATCTTGGCATTAGTATACAATTATTATTTTACACATAATCTTATAACTTGAATTACTTAAATTACTTGGTAACTGCATTGATACATAACATCTAATATTTTCTGAAATAATAATATGATATCATTGTACTGATTAATTTGTTTTAGCAATTAAAAAGATTTAATAAAGTGCAATATATACATAAGATGCATTAAAATTATATGTATAAAGAATTTGTAAAACAAAATGAATGAACATTATTACTCTGTTAAATTTTAACAATAGGAAAGTGACATATTAAAAATGTATTAAATTATTTTATGTATAACAAATCGGTATACATTTGATTATTTTATTAACAGTTAGTGACTTATTCACAAATCAGATAAACTTTGAACAAAATGGCACAGCATGTGGCAAAGGTGGAGAGAGAGATCAAATGTGTACATTGGACGTAGCTTAAATCACATGCAATGACTTACGCTTATGCTACAGCCAATGAAAGCCAATCAAACATCTAGCTGTGTCAACTTCAATAACAACGCATAAGATGGCAATTCAACTCACCAAGGTAAATCACCCCATGAGGGGCAACTGAGGGAACTAACTGAGCTGTAAGGGCAATGATCACCACACATAAAGCTCTTAGTACCGGTAGGTCTTGTGTGTATTTCATCATGCATTCTTTTAATATTTATCAACACAAACATTTGGGGGATTCTCTTTTCAAAGTTTTCACTCTGTTCTAGCGGCGCATCTTGGATCTCACAAAGGTGAGGGAGGCCAATGGTGAGGGAGGCCAAAGGTGGGCGGAGCTTAGTCACACATTAGTCTACCATGCTACCATGTAGTGGTGCAACAGGTTACATACAAAAATTAAGCCAAATATTGCCCAATGGCCTCCTCACCTTAAATACGCCACTGCTTTATTCTCTTGACATTTAGTACATTTATTCTCTTGACATTTAGTACATTTCACCAATAATTTGTTCTAAAAGAACAAATCAATTATCACAGCTGTCTGCCCAAGATGCAAATGATGGATAAACTATCAAAAGCAAAAGTTAGTACACTTTAGTCAATAGTAAGCATGCAATGGATTAATGTTGCTTACACACGCCTTCTTAGACTGCATTTAATGATGGTAATAATGCTAAAAGAATCATGGAGATATCTGGTAGGATAAAAATAGAACATGTGTGTATAAGGGGTATGGACATAGGCCTCACGGACAAAAGCCCTCATTGACAAAAACCCTCAGGACAAGCCTTCACCTTTTCAGAGAGGGTAGGACAAAACCCCTACTAGCTACTGCTTCAACATGTGCAAACGTTAATTGGATGTGGGTTCTTTTAGCAATTCAGTAGCATAGGTAAGCATAGAGGGACTCGAGCATAGGTAATGGAGTTACCTTTAGTGATGTATGTCAATATTGCTAAAGACCTATGTATACGTATGAAGAAACCAAGAAAATAGAATTTAAAGTTTGCTTGATTTATTAATTTCAGTGTTTAATTACACGGAGTACTATATAAACAGAGGCTATTACCTGTCCCTTCACCCCATCCGTCCACCATTTCGTGCATTGATATTGTTCCTATTTCGCCTAATGAGCATTAGGAATGACTGTTGAAATTTAATACTTATAAAAAAGATATATATAAAAAATATGCTTTGCAAAAATCAGACTTTTACTTGAGTTAACTCTAAGTACTTTTAAATAGGCCTATTCCTGTTTATTTATACAAAAAATTTACTTACTTAATCCAAGAAGAACTTAGATTAACTCAAGAAAAACTCTGATTTCTGAAAAGCCACTGTTTGTACAGAATTAATAAAAAAGAAGCCACATCCAATTAACGTTCTGCTTGTGCTAAAGCCAATAGCTAGTAGGGGTTTTGTCCTACCCCCTCAGAAAAGGTGAGGGCTTTTGTCCATGAGGGCTTATGTCCTACACTCATATGTATAATGAAATGAGGTGGGAAAGAAGCCAAAAAATTAACCAGTTAAATAATCACTATTGTGCACAATCCAAAGAAATACATACCCTGTAACTGGGGAACCTGCAGGAGGCATCTCCAAATCATGCATTCCATCGCGACTTCCTGTCAAAGCAGAATCAAAATTAAAGGTAGAAACCTGAGGTATACATAATTATATGAGCATGTATGTTCTTACCAGACTCAGTCACCAGTCACAACATAAAAATAACAGTTACCCTTCAGAGTCTTATGGTAATTGTTGTGGAGCTTGCTGTATATTCCAAGTTCTCAGTATCTTTGTCAGTTTCACATGGGCCAGGATGGATCACAAGGGCAAGAGCACCATGGCCAGAGATGTCACAGTGTTGGCCTTAGAAAGAAATGTCTACTGGAGATCTAGGGTTGCTACCCGTCCCTTATAATACGGAATGGTCCCATAATTAAGAAATAAATATTGCGTCCCTTATTGAATTAATATGGAATGCCATTGGTTCTGTATTTTCCTACACGATAAAAGCTCCGCTGTATGCGTGGGTGCATGCGTGTACGCTTGCGTGCGTGTCTGTCTGCCTACATGTCTGTGTGAATGCTTGAAAACAGCAGCAGACAGATTGCTGCCCGCTGCTGTTGCCCAAGTTTCGGAGATGCCGGCGCGGACACTAGCTGTTGCTGCAGAGAGAAAGAGAGACTGCCGGCCGCTGGTGTTGTTGCCCTAGTTTCGGAGACACCAGCGCAGGATATTTAAACATGGCTTCTTCATCCACTTCAAGTCCTCCTGCCAGGCACAAGAGGCTGCAGAAATACCGGCGTGAATGGGAAACCGATCAGGTATCTGCATTCAGCGCTGATAACACCAACATAAATTATTGGTTCCACAACTCTGTGTACACAAACCTGAAGAAAACTCAGAAAGATCTTCTGCGAGGAAACTGCCATGCTCATATTGTGCATAACACTGTGAAGTATGCTCAGGATAAGCTTTCAGTAGATATGGAGAATGTTGTACTGAAGGTGTACAGCTTCTTCTCATGCTCAGCCAAAAGAAGGGACTCCCTCAAAGAATTCTGTGATGTTGAATTCTGTGAAATCCTACGCCATGTCACAACCAGATGGCTGTCACTCAACCCTGCAATCTCCCAATTTGTGCAAAGCTGGCATGCTCTGAAATCCTACTTTATCAGCCTGGGGGATGAGTGCCCAAGACAAATCCAAGTTCTGTGAAAGCTAAACATGGATGCAGCAGAAGTGCAGGAGGAATATGCAAATGTGGCTGAAATGTACCTCCTCATCTACAACCACATCCTCTTCCTTTTTGAAGAGGTTGTTAAGAAGCTGGAGAGAAATGACACAACCTGCATTGACCTTTCCCTATCATGATGTCTTTCAAGGACAAGATGACCCAGAGGCGCGAAGATGGGTTCTATGGCTACCTCACCAGGGTTAAACTTTAGTGCCTCTCTGCAGCTGAACAAAACACTGCCAGGTCAGAGTTCAATGAGTTCCTCAACACTGCCATCGGATATGTAGAGAAGTGGTTCAACTTCTCAGAGGAGAACTGGCTCTTCAGTCTGCAGCCCCTCTCTCTCCAAGGCCGGCTCACATTCAATGACTTTCAGAAAGTAACTGAGAAGCTCAACCTACTCCGCAAATTGAACATCCACATGGATGAGCTGTACGACGAATGCACCACAGCAAACAGCACTCTAGAGAGGCTCAGAGAAGATGACCAGTGGAAGGACAAGGACTCAGCTGCCAAGTGGATAGCCGTATATCCCCAATATGCTGTCGGTGATCTCTTACATCCTCAGCGTCCATGCATCCACAGGATATGTGGAGAGGATCTTTTCCAGAATGGTGAACAAATGGAGCGACAGCAGAAAGAGGTGATGTGTGGAGCTCACGAGGAGTGAGCTCCTTTTCACTCTGAACATTGACCAGTCCTGGGCTGACTTTTACCACAGCATTTTGAAGGAAAGCAACTGCTGAAAGCTGTAAGAAGTGACAAGAAGTACACCTGGAAGAGAAAGTAGGCCACTGGCGAACTACTCTAATGAGAGAGTAAGCGAGAGAGATGGGAGACAGGGTTAATTGAAAGACTGTTTGATGATAATAAAAGCACTTCAAACAAAGTATGGGTCTGTTTTGTCTTCATGTATTAAACTATGATTGGAGTACAGTAGGCTACTCCCATATTGGAACTAGAATAGAACAACCACTATTCCTCTTACCTCTTATTCTGGCCAGGTTACAAGGTCAGTAGGCCTGAAACATTTCTGATTAACGATAGCCTTCCCCAAAAGCTTATGCTAAAATCCATAGAATTGCAGGAAAATTGCTCAGAAACATCAAACATTTCTAGACCCAAACTAAAAGAAAATATGGGGGGACTGGAGGTCCATCCCTTATTCTTCCGTGTTGAAGCTGGCAACCCTACGGAGGTCTTTGAAATGTGGCACATGCACCCAATGAACAGATATGGCAATTTTCACCAATGCAGTCATGTAACATCAGACTCTGAAAAGTAACAGATTGTAATAGTGCAACCTTTCCTTGCCCTCTCCCTCCCCCCCCCACACCTTTTTATCCAATGTCAACCTTTCCTTGCCCTCTCCCTTCCCCCCCGCACCTTTTTATCCAATGTCAACCTTTCCTTGCCCTCTCCCTCCCCCCCGCACCTTTTTATCCAATGTCAACCTTTCCTTGCCCTCTCCCTTCCCCCCCGCACCTTTTTATCCAATGTCAACCTTTCCTTGCCCTCTCCCTTCCCCCCACACCTTTTTCTTTTTATCCAATGTCAACCTTTCCTTGCCCTCTCCCTCCCCCCGCACCTTTTTATCCAATGTCAACCTTTCCTTGCCCTCTCCCTTCCCCCCGCACCTTTTTATCCAATGTCAACCTTTCCTTGCCCTCTCCCTTCCCCCCGCACCTTTTTATCCAATGTCAACCTTTCCTTGCCCTCTCCCGTCCCCCCCGCACATTTTTATCCAATGTCAACCTTTCCTTGCCCTCTCCCTTCCCCCCGCACCTTTTTATCCAATGTCAACCTTTCCTTGCCCTCTCCCTTCCCCCCGCACCTTTTTATCCAATGTCAACCTTTCCTTGCCCTCTCCCTTCCCCCCCGCACCTTTTTATCCAATGTCAACCTCTTCAATGGTAAATTGTCTCCTACCCAGTGACTCACCCAAATGAAATGTGACCTTTGGCTTCCCCTCGGCTGATGCCCCAGGTGGTTCTTCAGCATACCCCTTCTTGCGATCCATATTGGCCTGGCTCCGGTCTGGTTCGCCAAGGTAGAAGCCAACGCCATCTTGGGAACTCTCATGGCTGACCCCATCTGCATGGTCGGTGGTATCACCAACGTGGAGCTCACCCTCCTTACCCCTAGGGTGCTTGCCCTCCTTACCTATGGGGTGCTCTTGAAGGGCAGGGGCTGACACAGCATCAATTACACCCTTTGGTTCCTACAATGCACACTCAACTGATGAACTGAAAGGGCAAACTATAAGACCTTCAACATATCAGATCTATACACATATTCCATTGATACGACAAGTTACTGATGCGAATATCAGGCCATTGCAATTAGAAATGTTATGGAAAACATAATGTAATTTTTTAATGCAATTATTTATAACTGACCTTAGTCAATGGTGTGCTTATTGCAGTACAATTCAATGACATTATTTTTAATCAATAATCATGAGTCACGATTTTAGTCATTGGTATAATTGTTGCACAAGTTCAATTTATTTTTAATCAATAATTAGATTTGTCTGGTCTAATGAGTTTTGACCAGCCTAATATAATCTCATAATTCCAATCAATATAGTTAATCAGTTGCATGAAGCCTGAGTACTATTATCTGATACACAGACAGCACAAAACTCACTAGCTTGGCCAATTGGCACGCCGACTGTCTCCAATGTTAACACTAAACAGAGATTTGGGAAAGCTACTATCAGTTTGCCACTTTACCAATTTTAATTTTTTTATAGTAAGCAGCACTTTCTGTTTAATTCTTACGAATACTGGCCTAACTATTATTGTCTATACATTCCTTTTTCTTCCTACCTGCCTTCCCATTAACTCTAACTTGCTAATAGTCTATGTAGTTTGCTGAAGTATTTGGTATATACATTACCACCATTTTTCAATAACTTACATTACAGCTTGCTACTGTAATTAAATAGAGATTAATAGTGTATGTTGATCAGTGCTGAAAAAATAAAATAAAGTAGGACATCTTAATAACGGTTTGTCTGATAACTAACAGTCTGACTGTACATTGGACTGATGGATCTGCTTTTAATAGCTGGTGGCTCTGCTTTGTTTTCCAGGGATTGCCTTTCTCACCTTTAATTATATCAACCTGCGTTACATCTTCATCATTTGTCTTTCTGCCAAGTTTTGTTCTGGCAAACATCCATTCCCTATCCCTGGCAACCCTTTCCTGTCTCATCGCTACTCACCATCGCTAACTACACTTAACTATTTACTGGAAACAGCCATGTCTTAGTTGTTGATATCCTGGGGGTGTGTAACAATTGAGACATACTGAAGCAAAGTCACAGTCGACTCACTTGGTCCAGCACTGACAGTTCTAAAGAATTAAATGTTTCACCTGCACTGTGCTGCATACACAGTTCTCAACTCTGGGGCAACATACCAGTGGGGTTGTTTTGGTGGTTTCTGGGCCTCACATTTATTACGTTTAGCTAGTTAATCACTGGCACTCACCATTGACATATATGTTTTACTCATCTATGTTGTAAAGGGAATTGCCTTTGCTATCTAGTTGAATCGCCTGCTATACCAATTGTCATGGGTACAACCATTAACTATAATGTAAAAAAGGGCATTGCCATTTACCAACCACACAAGGCAACTTTCTTTCGATACATATACCAAGCAAAGCACAGCAGGCTCCAATACACACATACCTGGTATATACAATAATTGCACTTGTTGGCGCAATACTACAGTGAGTAAGTACGATATATTTATAATGTATGTATATATATATACATATATTATATACATACATATATGGTATATATTTACAATTATATACACATGGTTGGGTTCCATTACAAATTACCAATTACAATAACACCATTTTAAAAATACAATTATACTAAAAAGTGATATGAATACTTTGAATTGAATGGATTACATACTGAGTGCCTGTGTTGGAATCAGCTCTAGGGGTTGTTAATATTATGTGCTCAACATATTGGTCATGGCACAGTTTAAGTGAAAGCAATTGTATTTGATCATAATCATTAATAATTATGACTGACTTAACATAGTTTACTATCATTATCACAAGTCGCAGTGTAATTGATTACAATCAATTATTATTACAACTGTAATCGAACCCAACCATCACTAGACACTGCCACATCTCTTAAACCACAGATTAGGTCCTGCCTTATTGCTACAGGAACACAGTACAACATACAAGTACAGCAACACAGTCCAATATACAAGTACAGGAACACAGTCCAACATACAAGTACAGCAACACAGTCCAATATACAAGTACAGCAACACAGTCCAACATACAAGTACAGCAACACAGTCCAATATACAAGTACAGCAACATAGTCCAATATACAAGTACAGCAACACAGTCCAACATACAAGTACAGCAACACAGTCCAATATACAAGTACAGCAACACAGTCCAACATACAAGTACAGCAACACAGTCCAATATACAAGTACAGGAACACAGTCCAACATACAAGTACAGCAACACAGTCCAATATACAAGTACAGCAACACAGTCCAACATACAAGTACAGCAACACAGTCCAATATACAAGTACAGCAACATAGTCCAATATACAAGTACAGCAACACAGTCCAACATACAAGTACAGCAACACAGTCCAATATACAAGTACAGGAACACAGTCCAACATACAAGTACAGCAACACAGTCCAATATACAAGTACAGGAACACAGTCCAACATACAAGTACAGCAACACAGTCCAATATACAAGTACAGCAACACAGTCCAACATACAAGTACAGCAACACAGTCCAATATACAAGTACAGCAACACAGTCCAACATACAAGTACAGCAACACAGTCCAATATACAAGTACAGCAACACAGTCCAATATACAAGTACAGCAACACAGTCCAACATACAAGTACAGCAACACAGTCCAACATACAAGTACAGCAACACAGTCCAATATACAAGTACAGGAACACAGTCCAACATACAAGTACAGCAACACAGTCCAATATACAAGTACAGGAACACAGTCCAACATACAAGTACAGCAACACAGTCCAATATACAAGTACAGGAACACAGTCCAACATACAAGTACAGCAACACAGTCCAATATACAAGTACAGCAACACAGTCCAACATACAAGTACAGGAGCACAGTCCAACATACAAGTACAGCAACACAGTCCAACATACAAGTACAGGAACACAGTCCAACATACAAGTACAGCAACACAGTCCAACATACAAGTACAGCAACACAGTCCAACATACAAGTACAGCAACACAGTCCAATATACAAGTACAGGAACACAGTCCAACATACAAGTACAGCAACACAGTCCAACATACAAGTACAGCAACACAGTCCAATATACAAGTACAGCAACACAGTCCAACATACAAGTACAGCAACACAGTCCAATATACAAGTACAGGAACACAGTCCAACATACAAGTACAGCAACACAGTCCAATATACAAGTACAGCAACACAGTCCAACATACAAGTACAGCAACACAGTCCAATATACAAGTACAGCAACATAGTCCAATATACAAGTACAGCAACACAGTCCAACATACAAGTACAGCAACACAGTCCAATATACAAGTACAGGAACACAGTCCAACATACAAGTACAACAACACAGTCCAATATACAAGTACAGGAACACAGTCCAACATACAAGTACAGCAACACAGTCCAATATACAAGTACAGCAACACAGTCCAACATACAAGTACAGCAACACAGTCCAATATACAAGTACAGCAACATAGTCCAATATACAAGTACAGCAACACAGTCCAACATACAAGTACAGCAACACAGTCCAACATACAAGTACAGCAACACAGTCCAATATACAAGTACAGGAACACAGTCCAACATACAAGTACAGCAACACAGTCCAATATACAAGTACAGGAACACAGTCCAACATACAAGTACAGCAACACAGTCCAATATACAAGTACAGGAACACAGTCCAACATACAAGTACAGCAACACAGTCCAATATACAAGTACAGCAACACAGTCCAACATGCAAGTACAGGAACACAGTCCAACATACAAGTACAGCAACACAGTCCAATATACAAGTACAGGAACACAGTCCAACATACAAGTACAGCAACACAGTCCAACATACAAGTACAGCAACACAGTCCAACATACAAGTACAGCAACACAGTCCAATATACAAGTACAGGAACACAGTCCAACATACAAGTACAGCAACACAGTCCAATATACAAGTACATCAACACAGTCCAACATACAAGTACAGCAACACAGTCCAATATACAAGTACAGCAACACAGTCCAACATACAAGTACAGCAACACAGTCCAATATACAAGTACAGGAATACAGTCCAATATACCAGTACAGCAACACAGTCCAACATACAAGTACAGCAACACAGTCCAATATACAAGTACAGCAACATAGTCCAATATACAAGTACAGCAACACAGTCCAACATACAAGTACAGCAACACAGTCCAATATACAAGTACAGCAACACAGTCCAACATACAAGTACAGCAACACAGTCCAATATACAAGTACAGCAACACAGTCCAATATACAAGTACAGCAACACAGTCCAATATACAAGTACAGCAACACAGTCCAATATACAAGTACAGCAACACAGTCCAATATACAAGTACAGCAACACAGTCCAACATACAAGTACAGCAACACAGTCCAATATACAAGTACAGCAACACAGTCCAACATACAAGTACAGCAACACAGTCCAATATACAAGTACAGCAACACAGTCCAACATACAAGTACAGCAACACAGTCCAATATACAAGTACAGGAACACAGTCCAACATACAAGTACAGCAACACAGTCCAATATACAAGTACAGCAACACAGTCCAACATACAAGTACAGGAACACAGTCCAACATACAAGTACAGCAACACAGTCCAATATACAAGAACAGGAACACAGTCCAACATACAAGTACAGGAACACAGTCCAACATACAAGTACAGCAACACAGTCCAATATACAAGTGCAGGAACACAGTCCAATATACAAGTACAGGAACACAGTCCAACATACAAGTACAGGAGCACAGTCCAACATACAAGTACAGGAACACAGTCCAACATGCAAGTACAGGAGCACAGTCCAATATACAAGTACAGGAACACAGT
Source organism: Lamellibrachia columna (assembly GCA_963662155.1). NCBI lineage: Eukaryota > Metazoa > Annelida > Polychaeta > Sabellida > Siboglinidae > Lamellibrachia > Lamellibrachia columna. Next base: position 43,655,009 of record OY759271.1, read on the forward strand.
CCAACATACAAGTACAGCAACACAGTCCAACATACAAGTACAGCAACACAGTTCAACATACAAGTACAGCAACCCAGTCCAATATACAAGTACAGCAACACAGTCCAATATACAAGTACAGGAACACAGTCCAATATACAAGTACAGGAACACAGTCCAACATACAAGTACAGCAACACAGTCTAATATACAAGTACAGGAACACAGTCCAACATACAAGTACAGGAACACAGTCCAATATACAAGTACAGCAACACAGTCCAATATACAAGTACAGGAACACAGTCCAATATACAAGTACAGGAACACAGTCCAATATACAAGTACAGGAACACAGTCCAATATACAAGTACAGGAACACAGTCCAATATACAAGTACAGGAACACAGTCCAATATACAAGTACAGCAACACAATCCAACATGCAAGTACAGGAACACAATTCAACATACAAGTACAGCAACACAGTCCAACATGCAAGTACAGGAACATAGTCCAATATACAAGTACATGAACACAATCCAACATAAAAGTACAGGAACACAGTCCAACATGCAAGTACAGGAACACAGTCCAATATACAAGTACAGGAACACAGTCCAATATACAAGTACAGGAACACAATCCAACATAAAAGTACAGGAACACAATCCAACATACAAGTACAGGAACACAATTCAACATACAAGTACAGGAACACAGTCCAATATACAAGTACAGGAACACAGTCCAATATAAAAGTACAGGAACACAATTCAACATACAAGTACAGCAACACAGTCCAACATGCAAGTACAGGAACACAGTCCAACATACAAGTACAGCAACACAGTCTAATATACAAGTACAGGAACACAGTCCAACATACAAGTACAGGAACACAGTCCAATATACAAGTACAGCAACACAGTCCAATATACAAGTACAGGAACACAGTCCAATATACAAGTACAGGAACACAGTCCAATATACAAGTACAGGAACACAGTCCAATATACAAGTACAGGAACACAGTCCAATATACAAGTACAGGAACACAATTCAACATACAAGTACAGGAACACAGTCCAATATACAAGTACAGCAACACAATCCAACATGCAAGTACAGGAACACAATTCAACATACAAGTACAGCAACACAGTCCAACATGCAAGTACAGGAACATAGTCCAATATACAAGTACAGGAACACAGTCCAATATACAAGTACAGGAACACAGTCCAACATACAAGTACAGCAACACAGTCCAATATACAAGTACAGGAACACAGTCCAATATACAAGTACAGGAACACAATCCAACATAAAAGTACAGGAACACAATCCAACATACAAGTACAGGAACACAATTCAACATACAAGTACAGGAACACAGTCCAATATACAAGTACAGGAACACAATCCAACATAAAAGTACAGGAACACAATTCAACATACAAGTACAGCAACACAGTCCAACATGCAAGTACAGGAACACAGTCCAATATACAAGTACAGGAACACAATCCAACATAAAAGTACAGGAACACAGTCCAACATGCAAGTACAGGAACACAGTCCAATATACAAGTACAGGAGCACAGTCCAATATACAAGTACAGCAACACAGTCCAACATACAAGTACAGCAACACAGTCCAACATACAAGTACAGCAACACAGTCCAATATACAAGTACAGCAACACAGTCCAATATACAAGTACAGCAACACAGTCCAACATACAAGTACAGGAACACAGTCCAACATACAAGTACAGGAACACAGTCCAATATACAAGTACAGCAACACAGTCCAATATACAAGTACAGCAACACAATCCAACATACAAGTACAGCAACACAGTCCAACATACAAGTACAGCAACACAGTCCAATATACAAGTACAGCAACACAGTCCAACATACAAGTACAGGAACACAATCCAACATGCAAGTACAGGAACACAATTCAACATACAAGTACAGCAACACAGTCCAACATGCAAGTACAGGAACACAGTCAAATATACAAGTACAGGAACACAATCCAACATAAAAGTACAGGAACACAGTCCAACATGCAAGTACAGGAACACAGTCCAATATACAAGTACAGGAACACAGTCCAATATACAAGTACAGGAACACAATCCAACATAAAAGTACAGGAACACAATCCAACATGCAAGTACAGGAACACAGTCCAATATACAAGTACAGTAACACAGTCCAATATACAAGTACAGGAACACAATCCAACATACAAGTACAGGAACACAATTCAACATGCAAGTACAGGAACACAGTCCAATATACAAGTACAGGAGCACAGTCCAACATAACAAGAAGGTTTCTGGAATTGCATGACAACTTCAACTGCCAGTATAAAGAAACATCAATAAAACTATGAAAAAATGTTGGGTTGTGCATAATTAAAAATTTACGAATTTACGCTAATAACCATATGAATCTCTTTTCTTTAACAAAGACTTGTACAAAGTCTATTAATTGTTATTGTAAAATCGTGTATTCATCTTGAATGCCCAAATGTGTTTTAATGAACTAGAATAGTTTTAAATATAATTTGATCATTATCTGTTTACCCTTGCCAGTCAGTACTTTCATGATCAGCTGTCAAAACATTCAAATTAAACAAATAATGGATTAAGCAATATATTTTAATGTGGCTCATTAAAGCATATTTCAGCAGTCAAGATGTTAGAATAGACTTAGGCATAACATGATTTTACAATAAAAACGATAGCAATTTCTACTTTTAATGGTTTTTCTGCATGGTTTAGAGATATGTACTGTAGTGTATTCTGTGGTTCAGAGACGTGGCAATAGTTGGGGGTGAGTTTTCATTTTAAGATGCTTGCTATGACATCTAACACCGTCAGTTAGGCTATGTGAATTACTCGCCTGTCATTTCACTCACACCTGCTAATATCCTACAAAGGCAAGAACATGAGAGGATGATGACAAAAGGAGTACAGAATTTGTGTCCATCTTGGATGAACATGCCATCTAATTGCTGCTAACTGTCCCTACACACTAATGAAAACATTAAAGTTGGGATATAGATAAATAAAAAATTTTTTTTACACAACTATTAAAGTTCACTCACTTTCAACAACCAGCGGTTGCCTTTTTGTGGGAGGGAACCAATGTGATTGAGAGGGAAAGTAACAGATGTGTGAAATGGATAAAGAAGACCCTCTGGATCAGACAGAAAACATCTATCATGAATCGAGACAAGGGTGGGTACTGGCTCAACCATGTGTGGGACAACCATACCATCTGGTGAGCAGCAGAAGAACTAATCCCAAAATTCAGTCCCTGAAGAAGGCAACAGACGGTTGCTGAAACGTTGAAAGTGAGTGTCCAAAAGAAAATTTATATTCATGTACCTACACCATGGACTGACACAGGATGAGACCGAGAGGCAAATCAACGAAGGCAAATCAAACACAGTAATTCAGCATTGCACGCTGCGTAAGTAGATGTTAAAGTGTGTATAGCTGCACACAAGCATGCACATGCTTCGTCTGACAGGGCAAGGCTCGCAGCATGAAAACATATAATCTGAAAGCTGGCAATAGAGAGAAACTAGGCTAACGATTATTCATTCAAACAACAATAGAATGCTAAAAACAAGCAAAATATTTTAATGACATAAAATTCAATTTCTCTCAAACAAGACGTAATTAGGTAGACATCAAGTGACTGAAGATATGAGAACTAATTAATTAACATGCAACTGTAGTGTTTGTAGCAAATAGTACCTTTGGTCCGAGTGACTTTGACGATTTAGATTTTGATGACTTTGTGCTGCCATGACCTTTGTTGTCTTTGGTTGACCTTGAGTGTGCCAGCTTCCTCCTGGGACTCAATGGTTGCCAGGCATGGGCGTATTCATCACTTCTATGGTGATCTACATGGGACACAATGAACAGTAGTATATACATGTGATAAAGTACAGGCACAGACACACACCACACGCACACGTGCACAAGCACAGACACACTCCACACGCACACACGCACAGGCACACACAACACGCACACATGCGCACAGACACACACTACACGCACACATGTGCACAGGCATAGACACACACCACATGCATACAAGCACACAGGCACAGACACACATCACATGCACACACCCACACAGGCACAGACACACCACACGCACACATGCGCACAGGCAGATACACACACCACACATGCACAGGCGCAGCCACACACCACACGCACAGACACTTAGTGCCCTGCGCGGGCCTATAATTTGAGCCCAAGCCCGGCCCGCAATTAGCAGTTAGAGTCCAGGCCCGGCCCAGGCCCGCAGCAATTTTTCAAGCCCGGCCCAGGCCCGCAAACTAGAATTTAGGCCCAGGCCCGGCCCAACCCGTGAATGTTTGGCCCAGGCCCGGCCCGCAAGTTTCAGGCCCATACCCGCGGGCCAAAGACGGGTAAGCCCCCGGCCGCAACCCCGCGGCCCGCTAAGTTTAGAGAAGATAAAACTATAATCTTATAAGAAATACGAAACACAAATAAACTGTAAAACAGACTTATTGTTTTACTAAATAAAAAAATAATATATGAACATTGTATAATGTTTACTACTGAAATAGTTGTTGTTTAGTAGTGATTAGCTAGTAGCTAGTACTAGCTACTACTATATGTCACCCACTGGCTCTGACACCCAGTGGCATTTCCAGCAGGCCTGCAGTCACTAGATTTAACAAGATTTGCCATCCAAGCCAAAGGCCCATATGGCAAGTGGACAAGGAAGCCATTGGCTTATCAAGAGTCCAACAATGTTCATCTACTTATAGCCCGCCCTCCTGAGATATGTGTCAACCTTGTTTTTAAACATATTCACGCTGCTAGCAGTTACACAATCTGTAGACAATTTGTTCCATTCATTTATTGTCCTCTGTGAGAACGAGTGCTTCCTGATATCCAATCTACATTGATCCTTTACTAATTTTACCTCATGTCCTCTAGTTCTGCTATCCTTCTTGAGTGAGAAAAACATATTTCTATCAATATTTTCATACCCATTCAATATCTTAAAAACTTCAATCTGATCTCCTCTTAACCTCCTTGTCTCTAGAGTTGTTAAACCACATTCTTTCAGGCGTTCTTCATAACTAAGGTCTCTCAGTTCTGGAATCATTTTAGTTGCTCTCCTTTGTATGCGTTCAAGCGTATCTATATCCTTCTTACGATATGGTCTCCATGCTTGTATACAGTATTCTAAATGAGGTCTAACTATTGCTTTATAAAGAGGTATAATTAACTTTTTTCCCCTGTATGTTATGTTTCTTCTAATCAATCCAATAATTTGATTACCCTTTGAAGCTGCAATACCACACTGCTCTGAAACTTTCATATCAGCGCTTATTGTAACTCCTAAGTCCTTTTCTTTTACAGTAGTACCCAGAACAGTATCTCCCATTTTATAGTTTACATTCAAGTTCCTATGTCCTGTATGTAGGCATTTACATTTCCCAAAATTGAACAACATCTGCCATTTCTCAGACCATTTCACTAATCTGTCTAGATCGTTTTGTAAATGTTGTTTATCACCATCAGTATTAACCTTTCTAAACAGTTTTGTGTCATCCGCAAATTTCAGTACGTTACTTGTTATACTGTCGTCCAAGTCATTGATATAAATTAAGAATAATATAGGTCCTAATACTGATCCTTGAGGTACCCCACTCAAAACCGATTTCCAATTTGAAACTTCTCCATCTACTACAACTCGTTGTCTTCTGTCAGTCAGCCATTGTTCTATCCAGTCAGTTATGCTATCCCCAATACCATGGGCTTTTAATTTAAGTAGTAATCTTTGATGTGGCACTTTGTCAAAAGCTTTCTGAAAATCTAAGTAGATAATATCTACTGGCGATCCCACGTCTATCCACTTAGTGATTTCTTCCAAAAAACATAACATATTTGTTAAGCATGACCTCGCTTTAAGGAATCCATGTTGAGATGAATTTAATAATTTATGCTTAACGAGGAATTCCACCATATGGTCTTTAATTAACCTTTCTAATAATTTACAAATCACTGACGTTAAACTCACTGGTCTGTAATTCTCTGACTTATTTCTCGAACCCTTTTTAAATAATGGTATGATGTTTGCTTCTTTCCATTCAAACGGAACAACTCCCTCTTTTAATGACAAGTTGAATACTCTTGCAAGTGGTATACTGATTTGTTCTACTGTTTCCATTAGTAATTTTGGAGGAATCCCATCCACTCCCGGTGATTTGTTATCCTTCATTGCCTTTATTTTCTTAGCTACCAATTCTGGAGTTACAACTAACGGACCTAAATAGTCAGATTTAGCCCCCTGAAATTTAGCATCAGCAACTGGTAATGAACTAATATCTTCTTTGGTAAACACTGAACTGAAGTAACCATTTAGGTCTTCCGCCATTAAAAACCCCTGTGATATTATATTTCCAGCACTGTCTTCTAGAGGTCCAACCATCAAAGATTGCTACTTAAATTAAAAGCCCATGGTATCGGGGATAGCATAACTGACTGGATAGAACAATGGCTGACTGACAGAAGACAACGAGTTGTAGTAGATGGCGAAGTTTCAAATTGGAAATCGGTTTTGAGTGGGGTACCTCAAGGATCAGTATTAGGACCTATATTATTCTTAATTTATATCAATGACTTGGACGAGAGTATAACAAGTAACGTACTGAAATTTGCGGACGACACAAAACTGTTTAGAAAGGTTAATACTGATGGTGATAAACAACATTTACAAAACGATCTAGACAGATTAGTGAAATGGTCTGAGAAATGGCAGATGCTGTTCAATTTTGGGAAATGTAAATGCCTACATACAGGACATGGGAACTTGAATGTAAACTATAAAATGGGAGCTACTGTTCTTGGTACTACTGTAAAAGAAAAGGACTTAGGAGTTACAATAAGCGCTGATATGAAAGTTTCAGAGCAGTGTGGTATTGCAGCTTCAAAGGGTAATCAAATTCTTGGATTGATTAGAAGAAACATAACATATAAGGGAAAAAAGTTAATTATACCTCTTTATAAAGCAATAGTTAGACCTCATTTAGAATACTGTATACAAGCATGGAGACCATATCGTAAGAAGGATATAGATACGCTTGAACGCATACAAAGGAGAGCAACTAAAATGATTCCAGAACTTAGAGACCTTAGTTATGAAGAACGCCTGAAAGAATGTGGTTTAACAACTCTAGAGACAAGGAGGTTAAGAGGAGATCAGATTGAAGTTTTTAAGATATTGAATGGGTATGAAAATATTGATAGAAATATGTTTTTCTCACTCAAGAAGGATAGCAGAACTAGAGGACATGAGGTAAAATTAGTAAAGGATCAATGTAGATTGGACATCAGGAAGCACTCGTTCTCACAGAGGACAATAAATGAATGGAACAAACTGTCTACAGATTGTGTAACTGCTAGCAGCGTGAATATGTTTAAAAACAAGGTTGACACATATATCAGGAGGGCGGGTTATAAGTAGGTGAACATTGTTGGACTCTCGATAAGCCAATGGCTTCCTTGTCCACTTGCCATCTGGGCCTTTGGCTTGGATGGCAAATCTTGTTAAATCTTGTTAAACCTTGTCTTGTACGTTTTGTTTACTCCTGACATATGCATAAAAACTCTTGCTGTCATTTTTTATGTTACATGCTAGTTTTTGCTCATAGCTTCTTTTAGATTGTCTGATTTCAGTTGTAGCTGCATTAAGTGCCTCTTTGTATTTTGCATAGTCTTCGTCCTTTCTGGTACGCCTATAAACCCTCCACATAGTTTGTTTTAGCATTATTTTTCTAATAGCCTCTTTTGACAAGTGTTTCTTTCTACACCGTTTTCCTTGTTTTTGGAAGGGAACAAATTTAACGATGATACTCTCAATTTCATATTTTAGAATATTCCAACATTCAATTGCGGTCTTATTCATCAGCATGTTATTCCAATCTAGCTTTGCTAAGTATTTTCTCATATCTTTGTAGTTACCTTTGTGGAAGTTTCTCTTGTACGTTTTCTTATTTTTACTTTCTGATTTTACATTGATGTCAAAATGTATTTGATTATGGTCACTATTACCCAATGGTTCAAATATTTTTACATTGTCCACTAATTCTTTTTGTGATGACAAAACTATATCTAATACATTTTCTCCCCTGGTTGGTTCTAGTACGTGCTGAGTAAGAAAGCTATCCTGGATTAAAAATAGAAATTGTTGGTCCTCAATCCCTGTGCTCTCTAGAGAATTCCATTGTATGTGTCCATGGTTAAAATCTCCCATTATGATACATTCCCCTTTACTAACTTCCTTTATAGCGTTTTTTATTTTTGTGTTGTCCTCTTCGTTTATGTTTGGACTTCGGTAAACTAATCCAATAGTTAATTTTGAATTTCCTGAAACAATTTTGCACCAAACAGCTTCATCGCAATCTGCTTCCCTTTCTAGTTTTATTTCATAAGCCTGAATAGATTCTTTAACATATAAAATAACTCCCCCGCCCCTTCTTCCTATTCGATCTTTCCTAAACATTACATATCCTGTCAGTCCTAATTCAGCATCTGTTATATCTATGTTGGCCCATGATTCAGTTATACCAATTATGTGAGGGTCAATATATTCTACAATAATGTTTAATTCGTTTTTCTTATTTACTATGCTACTTGCATTTAAACATACGCATCTATAACCTTTTTCAGAGATGTTTTTCGGATGATTTGATATTGGTTTATCTGTGCTAGTGGCCTCTTTTTCTGCTTGAGACACCTCTAGGTAACTCCCCTGCACTTCTAGTTTAAAGAATGTTTACTTCCAAAAATATTTGTCATTGTACCCAAGTCACTATCTACTGCTGCTGAAAGTTTGTCCGCGAATACTGCCGCCCCCTTTCCACTTAAATGAAGCCCATCCTTCATGTACATATCAGCCCTCCCAACAAAACTTCCCCATAAATCCACCTTCCTCTTCCCTACATAACTTCTGGACTAACATGTTAATTGCCATCCCCCGACAATTTCGATATTTGTGACCCCTCCTGCCCATTACAGGTAAAATCCCTGACAGTATTACCTGCTCAACCCGCGTCTGTTTTAGTGTTCTGACCAACTGCCTATATTTCCTAACTATGGCAGTTGTACCCTCCCTATCTACGTCATTTGTCCCTACGTGTACTAAAACAGATCCACCCTTACCCGAGCCTACAATGTTTTTTACCCTCTCAGTTATCGCCTCTATTTTGGCTCCAGGCAAGCAGACCACCACATCATCTCCCTTGTTTAAGACTCTGTCGGTCTTCCTAACTATCGAATCCCCCACAAACACCCTCGCTCTCTTCCTCACCCCCTCTATCACTGCTGCAGAATAACTCTTCCGTTCGATCCCCTCCATCACATTCTGTCCTGACCCCTTCCCTCCTGTCTCCTTCGCTCCTGTCTCCCCCACTTCCCACTCCTTTGCTCTTGTCTCTCCCACTTCCCTCTCCTTCACTCCGGTTGTTTTCCCTCCCGTCTTCCCCACTCCCTTCTCCTTCCCTCCTGTCTCCCCCACTCCCTTCTCCTTCCCTCCTGTCTCCCCTACTCCCCTCTCCTTCGCTCCGGTTATCTTCCCTCCCGTTAGCCGGAGACAGATCAGGTTGAGATGTGTGAATTAGTACAAGTGTGAATGAATCAGTACTGGGGAAACTGTACATACTAAATAGTAGTCACTAGTTCACACAATTGAAAAATACCAATTACCAACTGGGGTGGGTACTGGCACTACTAGGCAGTGGGCAGTGGCCAGTTGGCTGGTCATTCAGGAGGGCAATGTTTGGAGGGAAGACCTAGACAATAGAATGCCCACTGGTTTGGTCAAAGGGTGATTAAGTTGATGGTTAATCATGGCTTGATTGCCTCTGCAAATATGTCTAAAGTAAATATTTGGGGCTGGCTGCTTTCAGCCAGGAGAACTTAAGTGGCCTGGTGTGGGGTCATTAGATCTATGCAAAAGAGTACATTTATGCCAAAAATATGCGGTTTACACAGTCTAGACATCATGGATAAAGGGATAGAAAGTTAAGTTTGAGCTGAAGAAGAATGATGGGAAACATGCATTAACTGTAATGAAGCCAGTGAAACAAGTGCCACTACTCCACTCCAGTCACAGTGTCTTGGAAAGCCAGTACATGTTTAAAGAATTACAATACAAATATATGGGCATGCGACTATGCATATATTTTATATGAAATGTCTCTATTAAAAGAATGCACATTATTAAAATGATACCATAGGAAGTCCCATTGTTGAAAAGATTCCAACATAATTTAGTTACTGTTACTAGTTGCTAGTTCTGAATTAACAGAACATATAATATTTCATAATTTTTTTATCATGTTTATTGAGTATGTAAATAATAGGACTCTATTCCTTATAAATGTAGGCATTTGAATTGCATGTGATTCAGTATTTTCTAATTGCACATATTCTGATTACTCAAGTGTTATTAAACGAATAGCTATGTAGGGGATACATTATATACAAGTTATTTTAACTTCTTGTGTATTCCTTTCAAACATCTCTTTTACTTTGTCACTGAAAAAAATATACATATTGTCATGGCTATTGCAGCCATTACTATGTTTGTTGTTTTAATTTTTTTTATTGTATTGTATTGTAATGTATAAAGCACTAGTGTCATTTATAATTCCATGCAAGGTCTTAATTTGCAACTACATAATACTAAAGAAATAATTTTAAGCATTCATTAACCTTAATTACAATTTATAATCAGTTTTTATTAATAATAAAATTAATAAACTGGGTTTTGTATATTTTTATTATGTCCAGGCCCAGCCAAGCCCGGCCCAGCCCGCTCACACTAAACCCAGGCCCGGCCCAAACCCGATGTGTTTAACTTTTTCAGCCCTGGCCCGGCCCAGGCCCGCAATATGTAGGCCCAGGCCCGGCCCACGAAATTATGTAGAGGACCCAAAACCCGGCCCGTGCAGGGCACTAATTTATTTGTCAGTCACACACCACATGCACACAGGCAAAGACACACACCACACGCACACATGCGCACAGACACACCACACACACACACACACACGTGCACAAGCACATACTACATGCACACAGGCAGTGAGTCAGGCACAGACACACACCACATGCACACACCACACACACACACACACATGCGCACAGGCATAGACACATACCACATGCGCACAAGCACAGACACATACCACACGCACACAGGCACAGAGACACACACACACAGGCACAGACACACACCACATGCGCACAGGCACAGACACACACAACATGCACAGACACACACCACACACACAGGCACAGACCACATGCGCACAGGCACAGACACACACCACACGCACAGACACACACCACATGCACACAGGCACAGACACACACACGCACACACAGGCACACACACAGGCACACACGCACGCACACATGCACGCACACACACACATACACACACACACACACACACACACTTATGCACGCACACACATGTACATATCACACAAACCATTAGTCAAGATCAAAAAAAATATTTCCCTTAGTACCATGTCAGCCCTACAGACTACGTACGTTCCACGTCACTCATGTCGAGGTGGTGCTTGGAGTGTGCCTCCTCTGGCGAGGTGTAGAAGCCATCCCGGAGGTTAGGCTGTCCCGCCAGCTGACACGCGGAGTGGACGAAGCGACCAAGTTCCTCCCGGTTCTCCCTCTCCATCTTCCGTTCCTCTATTGTCGGCTGTACTTCTGACTCGCTTCTTCCCGCTCCCTGCAGTGGCATCTGGGAACAAGAGAATAGAACCTGGGGGTCACTGTGCATAAACGTTTGTGTAATGCACCAAAATTAATATTTCTGACATGTTTGCACCAAAAACCATTTATTAGGTCTAATGTTTTTCTGACCTATTCTTAAGCTGCACCATTTTGTTTGGGAACTGATGCATTTGTGTTTTTTTCACGGAAAGTGCTTTTTATGAAAGACTGTTTTAAAAGAGCCTCGGTCCTAAACCCCTACAACATCCATCGGTTGACGACTTTTTGCATTGTACATGGTCACAAGAATGCCTAATCCTTTGGTTTTGTTGCACCACTGAGCTCGGATTTTCCGAGGATACTGGCGCCAAAGAAGTCTTTTTATTATTATTATTATTACATAAATGCATGGATGATTCGCCACACTCCAGTGCATACTTTTTCACAATAAACTCCAACAGTCATATTGACTGAGCAGGAACCTGGTCCTCAATACTAGTCTAAACCTCAGACAAATATGGGTTCTTGAATAGTCTACAAAAATGCATTATTGCTGTCTTGCATGAGTGCTGTTGTATGAATTTTGTAACGTGCATGCTTATTAGTTAATAAAATTCTGTCCGAGTTTCTGATCTCTGGACTGCTTTGTCTGTTTATTAAAACCAAGAACATATTTCCCGTACCACATATATAAATCAATCTTGTAAGGGAGTTACCATTTCATCTCATAAAGAAGACTGGATATTTGTTAAACAAAATCCTGAATTTTTCAAGATTAATTTGATTTTAGTGCTGCAAGTGTATTATAAAATATTGTGATTTATGAGAAGCCCCCAAAAAAATAAACAACCTGGCAATAAATATACCATATTTGACCTAAAAAGCGTAGTGCACTAGAAAAAAAATTGGGCCATGAAAAAATGTCAATGAATTTGTTCGTATAAGTATAAAAAAAAATTCTCTAGACAACAAGGTAACTGTTTAACACTAGTGATGTTATTTGGTGACTAGTGTAGAACAACTGAGAAGTGGTGTCAACTGTTCAACACCAGATGGCGACACTTACGGCATGTAGGTCGAATACAGTATACATAATTGTCACTCTATCTTACCTTAAAAAATATAAATGATGCGTACTAAATTTCAAATTAAGTAAAACTAATAAAAGTATAATAAAGTAATAATAATGTAAATTAGTTTACAAATATCATACTTTAAGACGTGCATGCTAAGAAATAGTAAGAGTATGGATAATGTATACATTGAGTCTTGAAATGGAACAACACGCATGTACACAAATATCATACTTTTAGACCTGCATGCTAAGAATACGCACTTCCTATAATACATGGGAAAAACCTGAACATTTCAAAATATCCACATGGGCACAATTACTTTTACTCTTAACTCAGTAATTTTACTATTTTGATTCTGGGCCCATCACCAAAAATACAAGATACTTATATACATTATGACCAACAAACATACATGCATTCAACAGTAAAATGTGTACAAACAACAAAGTATGAAATTATTCATTATTAAAAAGGTAAGGAATACAAAATTACTAGGATGAGAAATGAGTTGCTCCCATGGGAGTAACACACCTACAGTTGTATTAATATGTTAGCATGGTAGATCATGGTAGATCATGGTAGATCATGCACAGCAATGCAAGAACTACATGGCACCTTTGACCATTCTGTTCAGTCAGACTGACATTCACTGTAACCAGATATCCTTAGCAAAATAAAAAGCAACAACCTTTAAACAAACACGATCTCACTTGGGGATTGCATCACCCTGCTTTTATAATAGGAGTTACTGGCTGGGAACAGCACAAATTGCCCTTGGGGCCTGGCCCCAAGTCACAACACTAGGCAAGACTTTTTGTCAACTTTGTTTGTACAGACTTTCCCAGTGTCTGGCACTATGATTATGAAAAAAACACAAAATTGCACATGACTGTCTTTGGGAGATTTTTCTGGGATTCATCTTTCACAAGTTGTTGAATGAAGAAACAAAAGTGGAATTGGTAAAGTAATTTTTCTGGGATTCATCTTTCACAAGTTGTTGAATGAAGAAACAAAAGTGGAATTGGTAAAGTAATTTGTGAAATTTTTTAATTTGACTAAGACAAACATAACCATTGGACTCTATTATGCTTGGTCGCTGCATTTGTGATTTAATTTTCAGCCTCTTAGCGAAGTGCAAATGCACTTTTACTAACATAGCAGCTTCAATCCTGCTAAAAGCAATGAAACAGAACAATTTAGTGACAGTTTGGTCAGTTCGATGAGTAATAATCATTGTTCATCAACTGAAAGAATATTTTATCTAGTTTGAACCTAGTGAAGATGCAGCCACAAATGGTGTCGTTGGTGGAAAAACTATTTAAAGCTTGAGAAACTTATTCTTTGACATCAGCACCACCTGGAACCTAGACAGACACCCTGAGAAAGGTTGTAGACACTGAATCGTGTGCATGCATGATAATGCATGTACCAATCTGTCTACACCCATCTGCCTAATAACTATTATGTGTACAACAAGGTGGCCAACTAGGATGCAAAGAAGATTAGTAAGTAGTATGACAACAAGAATGAAAACGTGTTTATTTCAAGTTGTAAGTATCAGTGTTGTTGTTGTTGTTATCACAAACACAGTTTAGGAATGAGTTAGTGATAACGTTGAGTACGTATGAATATTCTATCTTATTTCAGGGACTCACACATTCTGTGACTTAGCCCACAGCTGTGTTGTTCTTGTAGGAAACATATCAGTTGTTACATACCTGCTGGTCAGCTGGAGCAGCTTGCTGGGTTTGACTGCCTTCCATTGTTTTTTCATCCATGTATTAACTGCTGTGTAACACAACAGAGTGGCACTGTAACACAACAGAGTGGCATTGTAACACACCAGAGCGACACTGTAACGCAACAGAGTGGCATTGTAACACAATAGTCATTGTAACACACCAGAGTGGTACTGTAACACACCACAGTGGCACTGTAACATGTCAGGGTGGCACTGTGACATAACAGGGTGGAACTGTAACATAACCTGTTGTACTGTAACATGTCAGAATGGTACTGTAACACATAAAAGTGGTACTGTAACACATCAGAGTGGCACTGTAACACAACAGAGTGGCACTGCAACACAACAGACACTGATAAAACCACCGGTTCTGTGGAACAGAACACACGACAGCTTCCACCCATCCTAACAGCAACAATAATTAATAAATCAGTATTCATTAAGTAAATTCTTATAAATCAGTGCATTTACATAGCAAGCTGTCATAAAGATTTACTACTCCACTTCAAAATAAAGTTTAACAACATAAATTCTCCACAGCATGTTAGACAAATGTTAGACAAATGAGTCACACACATATGTGGTCACCAGATGACATTTGTGATTTCAAAGCTGCATATGCCTAAACAAAATATTGCAGCAGTGCAGCACTGGCCCAGATTCTAATACTCCTACTCCGTTGTTGATTTGAGCACAACCTAAACAAATCAAAACTGATCTGCCCTGTTACTCTGTACACATATCAGGTGCACCTAAGTACCACACTCACATAATCTAAGGATGTTGTTCGCAGTGCAACACGCTTGGCTATAAGCCAAGATTATATTCCACTGTCGCTAACAGTAGACGGAGAGCCTTTATACTGCTATCCACCAAGATAACTATCAGCAAAACTGCAATGGTGCAGAAATGCATGAGTGCAAACAGGTCAGTGTTGTCAGCATGGGAAATATGTGATGACAGGAACCAGTGTCACATTCGCAGTCAAAATCCCATTTCAACGCACCTACAATGGGTGCTACGATCATTCATCCCAGTTCTGACGTCAGTAATTCACATTTTTTAAATGAACTGTGCACTTTGTTATTTACGCATGATCGAATTACAGTTACCTCATACAACAAAGTAGACTATCCCCTCTCTGAGAGCCGGTTCTGCTGTGGGTACCCATGCTGCTCCATGACTAACAAACAATATTGGTCACTTACAAACTTAAAACATAATTACTAAGACATCTGATTGTTTTTATCTTAAAATCATGTTATATAATATATACTACAGGATTGTTAACAAATGCATGTCAACGCATTTGAATGCAAATGCAAATGTTTCACTTGATTCAAATGCGAATGCAAATGCCATTTTCCAGGAACGTATTAAAATGGAAATGCAAATGCCATTTTCCAGGAATGTATTCAAATGCAAATGCAAACGTTTGGGGGTCGCATTCAAATGCGAATGTTTTGGTTACACATTTGCAAATGCATTTTAATTAATTTCAAATGTTTTGGCCTTTATATTCACGATTTATTTTATTTGGAGAAAAAACAACGTAATGTATACAAATACATTATTCATTTATAATAAATACAGTAGTATATTATTGTAACTACGAAGTACAACTACATACCAGTCCCACTACACGAACATGTATGTAGAGTCATACACTGAGTCACACAGTTCCAGGCCTGTAGAAGTAGTGGAAATGGGAAGGAGGAATAGACAATTGACAGTTTACTGGGAACCATGGCAGGGAATTGTAAAAAAAATTGTAAATAGAGGAGATGACATAACAGTATGCCTACCAGGGGCAAAAATAGAGGATATAGCAGAGAAGGCAGAACACGTCATGGGTCGTGGCACGGGAGGTGCTGTTCTTGTGCATGTGGGAATGAACAATGCCAAGAAGGAGGGAACGTCAGCCATCGTTGGTAAGTACAGGAGGTTGATCAAGACACTTAAAGAGGCACGAGTTGGTCAGATTGTATTGTCTGGGATATTACCAATAATGGGAGGCAGGGGTGAGGAATATAGGAACTGTAGGAGGATGGCGATCAACACACAAGTACAGAAGGTATGTATGGAGGAGGGAGTAGGCTTCGTAGACATGTGGTTAAACTTTGTGGGAAGAGACGACATTTTCACGAGTGATGGACATCATCTGACAGGGAAGGGCACTGCAGTTCTTGGGTGTGAGTTTGTCAGAGACAAGGGCACAGGTACCATAAATTATTTAAACTAGATGCGCAGGGGGAACTGACAGAGAAAACTCAAAGGAGTACTACTACAGATACACATCCAAAGAAATGTTCACCAATAATTTCGGACAATGAACTTAAATGTGTATGCTTAAATGCCAGGAGCATAGTAAATAAAAAAGTGAGTTAGACATTATGGTAGCAGATATTGATCCTCATGTAATAGGCATCACATAATCATGGGCAAATGAAGATATAGTAGATGCCGAGTTAGCACTGACAGGCTATGTAATGTTTAGGAAGGATAGACGAGAAAGAAGGGGAGGTGGAGTAATTTTATATATTAAAGAATCTATCCAAGCATATGAAATAACACTGAAAAGTGAAGCAGATAGTGTGGAAGCAATTTGGTGTAACATAGTTACCAGGAACTCAACATTAACAATAGGAGTAGTTTATCGTACTCCTAATATAGGACAAGTGGAAAATGTAAAATTACAAAAGGCGATAAGGGAGTTGAACAGGGGGGAATGTGTTATAATGGGTGATTTTAACCATGGCCATATACAGTGGGAATCATTAGAGAGTGCTAGAGGTGACGACCATCAGTTTCTACTTCTAACACAGGATTGTTTCCTTACTCAACATGTCTTGGAACCAACCAGAGGTGGGAATGTGTTAGATTTAATTTTATCTTCTCAAAATTAATTAGTTGACAATGTTAAAGTACACGAACCCTTGGGTTGAAGTGACCATAACCAAATCCATTTTAATACAAAAGTAAAAACAGGGAATACATATAAAAAGCAATGGAGGAGGAACTTCAACAAAGGCAAATATAAAGTGATGAGAACATATCTAGCAAATATAGATTGGAATAACTTGCTGAAGAACAAGACAGCAACAGAATGCTGGACTTGTTTAAAATATGAGATTGAGGGTATTATTGAGAAATTTGTTCCATTATGAAAACAAGGGAAAAGGTCCAGGAAAAAACACCTGTCAAAAAAGGCTATTAGAAAAATTGCTCACAAACAGATGATGTGGAGGGTCTATAAACACACTGGAAATGAAGAAGACTACACAAAATACAAAGAGGCACTTAACCTAGCTACAACTGAAATTAGAAAATCTAAAAGAACCTTTGAAAAAAAATTGGCAGGTAATATAAAAAATTACAGCAAGAGTTTCTATGCTTATGTAAGGAGTAAACAGAAAGTTCGAGATAAGGTCGGACCACTGGAAAACAACAGTGAAAACATAATTTCAGACGGGTTCCAAATGGCAGAGGTCCTGAATGAGTATTTCAGCTCAGTTTTTACCACAGAAGATATCAGCTCACTTCCATTGACTAAATTTGAGGGCAATAAATCAGAACATTTAGGGCAGTTATTTGTAACTCCTGAAATGATAGCAAAGAAAATTAAGAAGATGAATGATAATAATTCACCTGGAGTTGATGGGAGACCACCAAAACTGCTTAAGGAAATTGTTGAGCAAATTAGTACACCACTTGCAAAATTGTTTAACTTGTCATTAGAAGAAGGAATAGTTCCTTCAGAATGGAAAGAAGCAAACATTACGCCGCTATTTAAGAAGGGATCGAGGAAGAAGCCAGAAAATTACAGACCAGTGAGTTTAACATCAGTTGTATGTAAATTACTCGAAACATTAATTAGAGACCACATGGTGGAATTCCTTGTAAAACACAAATTAATAAATACATCTCAACATGGATTCCTAAAAGCAAGGTCATGTCTAACCAATCTCTTATGTTTTTTGGAAGAAATTACAAAGTGGGTAGATGACGGGTCACCAGTGGATGTTGTCTACTTAGATTTTCAGAAAGCTTTTGATAAAGTGCCACATCAAAGATCGTTACTTAAACTAAAGGCCCATGGTATAGGTAATGATGTAATCAACTGGATAGAAAAGTGGCTTACACACACAGAAGACAGAGAGTAATAGTAGATGGTGAGATTTCAAACTGGAAATCTGTTTTGAGTGGAGTACTACAGGGATCAGTATTAGGCCCCATAATGTTTTTAATATATATAAATGATTTGGAGGATGACATATCTAGCAAAGTACTCAAATTTGTAGATGACACAAAAGTATTCAGAAAGGTTACTAATGATACAGATAAACAAAGTTTACAGGATGATCTAGAAAAATCAGTTAAATGGTCAGAAAAATGGCAAATGTTATTCAATTTTGGGAAGTGTAAGTGTACACACATAGGACATGGAAATATGGATGAGGGATATAAAATGTGGGATGCTGTACTAGGTAGAACCACACAAGAAAAGGACTTAGTAGTAACATTTAGTGCTGACATGAAAGTTTCAGGATTGCTGCTTCGAAAGGAAATCAAATTCTAGGGCTAATTAGGAGAACTATCACGTATAAGGAGAAACATCTAATTGTACCCCTGTACAAAGCAATAGTTAGACCACATTTGGAATATTGTATTCAAGCATGGAGGCCATATCATAAAAAAGACATAGACAAGCTAGAAAGAATACAACAAAGAGCAACAAAAATGATTCCAGAATTGAGATATCTTAGTTACAAAAGTTGCTTATTACAATGTGGTTTGACCACTAAGAGGAGACCAAATAGAAGTGTTTAAAATAGTGAACGGTTATGAGGATGTTGATAGGAATGTGTTCTTCAAACTTAAAGAAGGCAGTAGAACCAGAGGACACAAAGCAGCATTAGTTAAGGAGCAGTGTAGGTTGGACATGAGAAAGTACTCTTTCTCACAGAGGGTGATAAATGAATGGAACAAACTACCAAATGATTGTGTTAATGCTAGTAGTGTGAATATGTTTAAAAATAGAATTAACAGATATCTGATAAGGGCGGGCTACACATAGATGAGAAAATTGTTGGACTCTCGATAAGTCAATGGCTTCCTTAGCCACTTGCCATCTGAAACTTGTTGTTCCAGATGGCAATCTTTTTATCTTGTTAAATCTTGAATGAAAGGCTCATTCAAGTAGGCCAGAGTGCAAGGGAAACCCAAGACAATAGACTGTTCACTGGTGGGGTCACTGGGAAGATAACCTGGTGGATAATTACAGCTGCCCCAATGAGCTGCCACCCCAACAGTGCCAACACAACACAAGGGAGTCTCTGTCTGCAATGTATGATTTGTTTCAATGGACAGGTAATCTCTGAAGCCATCAACCTATAAATAAGTTGGTCTTTTCATGTTGTATGAATAACAGCTGAGGCATTAACCAGTTGACCAGCAGAGCACTTTTTTAAAGAGCATATTGTAAAAGTGGATTCACAAGTCAGACAATAATTTAAAAATCTGCTGAGGGTACTGCTCACTACAAAGCACTTTTTCCAATGACATGTTGTGAACTTGTGAAAGTGAATCTAACAATAATTATTCAAAGAATTATGCACGCATTTGATTGTACATCATTTGATTGGGCATTTGACAAATCAAATGTTTGTAGATCGCATTCAAATGCAAATGTTTAAGGTAGGCATTCAAATGCAAATGCTTTAAAAATGTTATGAAGGCATTTGAAAGCGCATTCAAATGCTCAAAATTCAAATGCGCATTCAAATGCTCAACATTCGAACGCGCATTCAAATGTATTTACATTTGGTAACAAGCCTGATATACTATACTAATTCTCATATCTTGACCACCCAAATGTGTCTTGATGAACCATAACTTAGAAATATACTTTGACAGTTATCCGTTTAATTTTAATGTTCTGGGTGAACAGTGTTTACATTGTGTAACAGGTGTAGCCAACAGGCAGTAACAGCTATATGTTCTGGGTGAACAGTGTTTACATTGTGTAACAGGTGTAGCCAACAGGCAGTAACAGCTATATGTTCTGGGTGAACAGTGTTTACATTGTGTAACAGGTGTAGCCAACAGGCAGTAACAGCTATATGTTCTGGGTGAACAGTGTTTACATTGTGTAACAGGTGTAGCCAACAGGCAGTAACAGCTATATGGGGAAAACAGTACATTGGACATTTGGCCACCAGATGGTGAAGACTGTGGAAACTGACAGGTAACTAGCCAGAGAGAGTGCCAAAACACATTTGAGTGGTGAAGCTGTTAGAACAGACATACCGTGTATGTAGTTCATACTATATGATGAGTTTAAAAAAAAAACGATCAGACGCTGTACCATTGATCAAATGGAATATTTCAAACAACACTGATAACTCATTATACAAGATTAGAATAAGACCCTAACTACCCTAACATGCAGTTTTCTTTCAGACAAATCAATAAATGACTGGTCCTTCACAAT
The DNA here is from genome assembly GCA_963662155.1 of Lamellibrachia columna. NCBI lineage: Eukaryota > Metazoa > Annelida > Polychaeta > Sabellida > Siboglinidae > Lamellibrachia > Lamellibrachia columna. The sequence goes on from OY759271.1 coordinate 43,676,128, forward strand.
AACAAACACAAATTGAACCAGAATGCTACCAAAAACAACATGCTCCAGATAGCATACATGCATGGACATGGTAGCCATTAGCTTGTCAAGAATAATCTTACTGTACAAAGTGTCCATTAGTGCATAGCTTCAGCACATACAGGCACACATATGGCACATACAGGCACACATATGGCACATACCAGTATTTCATAAATTATACACTTTGTCCTTCATCCATTGAGTGGCATGGTGGTAGGGGTGCCATTTCCACAGTTCTCATCAGCTCGGTATGTCTTCTGCTGTGCGTAGCAGGGTCGGTAGGCTTACATCTAGGTCCATTCCTGTACGTTGTCCAGCCAGTTTTACTCCATCTTCTCATGCCCTCCAGGGTGCCTTGCAGGATGGTGTTGTGCCGGTTGGTGGGGCCAAACCAGGATTAAGCTTGCTGCATTTCATCGTTAACAACAAGGGCTCTCACGTATATTTGTTTAATTATGTTTATACTGTAGTTTTGTGTTCAGAAATGCATAGGAGTTTCCTGGAGCATTTAATTTTAATTTATCATACATCAACCTAGTAGGTTTTGGAAATGACACAAGATAAAATGCATAGATCTAATAATATTAGTGATCACACAGTTTTACTTAATCCAACTTATAATTGTCATAATCTGCTACAGAGTTGGCTGAAAACAGTAGTTTTGTCTTCCTATTTATGAATTTCAAGTTATCTGTTCCAGATCAAATTGGTTACAAAATTTACATATTGTAAGGCAGGGTTTAACATAATGTAAGGCAGGGTTTGACATACCGTAAGGCAGGGTTCTCAAACCTGAAGACCCCACCCCCAAAATTCACGCTCCCAACTGTGTGTTTCATACATACTACTAAATTAATGTTGCATGTTTGTGGAGGACTCCCTTGAAATACATGGGAGGACTCCCTTGAAATACATGGCAGAACCCCACCCCTCTGGTCCCACAACCCAACTTTATGAACCCCTGCAGTAACTTGTATAATCTACCTGATTACAGCTGTTTAATGAACCCTGCTGGGGTAATGGTCTGGAATGTGCTGCTAGTGCACATGAAGTGAAGATAAAACACATACAGGTTATGGTGACTCAGTAGGATCTCAAAGCACTACTATGAACACATACAGGTTATGGTGTATGATCTCAAATGGAGAACAGGGTCATGATGACCCGTCATAACACACATGGACTCATGGAGAACAGGGTCATGATGACCCGTCATAACACACATGGACTCATGGAGAACAGGGTCATGATAACCCGTCATAACACACATGGACTCATGGAGAACATAATTATGGTCATATAAAATTTCATATGAACAACCGTATCATATCACAATCTGTTCAAGATGTTTCTAGGACTAACCTAATATGAACAAACAAGTTTGCTCTGCCCAGTTCTTGAAGTTCAATGTTGCCAGGTGCTTATATAGAGCCTCATTTATAAATGTGTGTGTAGATTAGATAACTCTTAAAATCATATTATTACGGCTTAACTGCTACTACCAAGTATTCTGAATTATATATCTAGACTTAGGTAACATTGGTTGAAGATACTACACGTTAACTTTTAGTTGTTAGGTTTTTTCGATGGACCTCTATATGTGTGTATGTAGATCACCACAGTGTTTTGGTTGGTTGATTGAATCATTTAGGAATAAAAAAATAAGATAATTTCTTAATAATGGGTTTGTAAATAAGCATTTCCATAGCAATTATAGTGCAGAAACAGATAACTTATTTATCACCTGGCAATTAGTGTAAATATGAAGATTTATCTTCACTTCATTAGTACATTCCTTAGGTGCATGTCTTCTGATTTATGTATTGGTCAAAGTGCATTCCGTTTATATGTGGCCATAAGGAACATGTTGGCACTTGGTCAATGTTCCTTATATCCATAGGTACATACAACAGTGCAGGGCAGAGCGGGAATTTCAAAGTTGTAATGAGAGAACACTGAACCATGCATGAAATGCTACATCTGCTCTTAGTACTACGACCATGAATGTCAAAGTGAAAACACAAACACTATACATTTAAATCCTTATATACACAAATATAAATGACCACACGACTCAAGCACATGCTATAAACAAATTTACATTGAAGATTTATGTGAGTGCTGTGCTTGTTAACCCAGTGCAAGATATTAGAGAGACTTGTAGGGAGGGAAGCCTTACAGCCTACATGACCATCACTCTCAATAACACCAAGATCAGTTGCCAGGTTGGACCAACACAACGCTTAGGCCAAATTGTTATTATTAACAAAATAGTTGGTTCACATCTAATTTTAATATAACACACATGGATCCATTAAAAAAAATTACGTGGTAAACAATTTTAAGGAAATAAAATGCTAATTGTTTGAATATTTTATTTTAATGTTTAGTATTAATTAATACATAATAGTGTCATTTGTCGGTTAGTTAGTTAGTTAGTTAGTTAGTTAGTTAGTTAGTTACTGTCCATGCATGCAGTTTTGTGACCTGGTACAACATTCAAGTTATATTTCCGATAATAGAAATAAAGAAATAGTTTAGCAGGTGTGCACCATGTATTGTATAGATAATTACATGATCTATTGTTGGAGTCATAAGTGACTCAGTGACTTCACAAACCACTCTCCTATTCTCAAAGCTGAATACCTAATGTGTTGTTCCAAGCCAACTGTGTATACCCACAATTTGTAAATGAATCCTCAAACTAGAACATTTGCACAATAGCTCCTAAAAACATGCACACATCGACACACGCACACCAGATGACTCAATAAAATAAGTACCCGGTAATATCAAGGTTGACAAGTTTTAGACTGGGAAACTTCTAAATTGTCCTGCTGAAAATACATTGAGTCCAAAACCTAAAACCACCATTTTGCCTGAGATGGGAAGATTGTGTGAAGAGAGATTTGGTGGGATTGGGAGGGGGTTTCAGAAAGAAACGGAGAGATGGGGGAGTGGAGACGGGCGGTGGAATAGGGTAGGACCAGTATTGATGCCAGTCTCATGCTGGATCTCAGGGACAAACTGCAGAGCAAGAACAACCTGTTAAAACAAGATAAGTCATCTGAGCATCTGTTTTTCCTTTCAGCAGTGACTCATAAGTTAAGAAGTAGTGTCAAACTACTCTGTAGAATACACTTAGGCCCACTTGCATGACGGGTCCATAGGGCGTTACTTTGCCAGTTCAATTACAGGTATTGTATTCAGCCTAATAAGCGTACAGTGCGCTTGAAAAAATATTGTGCTATGGAAATATGTCAAGGAATCTGTTCTTATTAGCGTAAAAAAATTGGCTTCTCTAGACAATAAGATAACTGTTGACACCAGACGGTAACACTTCAGTTATTCCACACTGCTGATCAAAAAAGGGGTGCACGCTAATTAGGGCATGTAGGCTTAATAGGCCGAATATGGTACATATATATAGATACACCTGGTAGAAACACCTGGCTTCCCAGTCAGCAGAGGAATCAGTTCCAGTTCCAGTCACCAGACCAGTAGAGGTAATAAGATAATGACATACCAGCTTTTCTGTGTAAACTAAAAAGTTGCTCCAGACATGATCCATTAGTGTGTTTCAGTGTTTGATGTCGCTCAACTTAAATGCATACCCCTTTTGGTACATCCTGCACCAAATAATTTGCTTAGATTGGAGAACCATTTTTTTATAACATAAATTAGTTAAAAATATATATATATATATATGTTAAAAAATATATAATAAATAAATGGGATCTAAAATCACCATTGTTATCAATCGAAATATACTGGTATTTACTTCATGTTTTATTATGATGTTGCAGCAACTGCTATGATATAGATCTCAAAGATTAGTTGTATATATATATATATGTGTGTATATATATATATATATATATATATATATATATATATATATATATATATATATATATATATATACTATTAAAGTATTTGTGTGTAAAATGTTGACACTTTCAAGTCCAAAAACAGCCCTGAGAGTAATATACTACAATTATTTCAACTGAACTAGCATTCACTATTTGTACAAGTAAATAATTTTTTTTGTAAGTAAACAAGTATATTCTCATTAAACATAATTACCTCTCAAGAAACTTGGCATTTGATATGAATATTCTGACTGCATCCCACGGTCTTCTTCAACAGACTGAAGTTACGGATGTGTCACATGACCAATGTCATGTGACGCAAGCTGGAGCATGACGGTAGGAGCTCCTGGCCAACGTATCGGTTCAATGTAGGTTTCTCTCTGTGGATGTTAATTGCCTCCTTTATTTTCCTCCTGTGCCAGTTCTCCGCATTGTCTAGAATGTTAACATCTTTCATAGAACACTGATGGCCTGTGTTCAGTTTGTGTTCACTTATAGCTGATAGGGGTTGGCGACAAGATAGATGTTCAAGTCTTGTGCCAAGTGTTCTGGCTGTTTCTCCTATATAGTGTTGGTCACATTCTGGGCATTGTATGTCATATACCACCCCACACTTTGCTGTCTTTTAGGTGTACCAACAGTGATCTCAGGGTGTTGATATGTTTCTGGTAAATTAGGATGTCATAGGACTTGAAAATCCTTGCTACTTGTTCTGATAGTTTACTAATGTAGGGCAGACCTATGGCGAGTAGTCTTCTGCTGGTTTCTGTGGTGGTGTTCTCCTTCTTTCTCCTTGGTTGCTGGTGTTAAACACCCAAGTTTTGTAACCGTTTGCTTTCAGCACTTTCATGATATGATCCACCTCTACATTCTTGTCCTCCTCTTCTGTTAACAGGTTCTCTGCCCTTTGGAGGAGTGTCCTAACCACTGATTGTTTGTGTCAGGGTTGTTTGATTTAAATAATTGATTTAAATCACAAAAAAATCATTGATTTATGATTTTTTTTACTTCCGTTTTTTTACTGCTAATTTATATGAATTTAATACAAATAATTGTTTACATAAATCAGCGCTAAAAAATCATAAATCAATGATTTTTTTTGGAGTGATTTAAATCAATGATTTACAAATTGTGTGCTATTTTTCACAAAATGTTCTGTTTTTCCAACGAGATCAATAAAGTTTTGTATGTTTTTTAATACAAAACACAAAGTATGCACACTTGTGTAGCTGTATTGACACCAGATAGCCTGATGGTCAAATATTTTATGACATTGTGTATGTTTGAGCTATTCCCTTTCTGATTGCAGTGAAGCCACACAAACTTGTCTTCCAGAGGAAGTATCTTTTCAAATCAGAAGCCCTGAGTTAAAGTCCACTTACAGCTTGTGATAGTTGTTACCAATTCTGTATGTTGACTCAGTTGTTTAATACTGTACCAGTTTGTTTTCTGGTTAGAGACCTTTAGAGTACACAGAGCCCTCTCAGCAAACAATAATTAGCACTGCTACAGCCACAGACACACAGCATGCTTTCCTTTCCAAGACAGATTATGCAACTACAGGGGGTGAGGCCTTGTGGACATTGTCTAATGTCTTTATATAAGCAAAAATCATGTTCACTCTGTTAAGATAAGAACCCAAATTGATTTGAACAGAACATGTTTGAAAGAGTTTACAAATATAAACATCTATATAAATGTCTATACACCAGATAAAAAAAATCCGATTTAAATAAAAAAAATCAAATTTTGTTTAATCATGATTTTTTTTCAACCCTGGTTTATGTTCTAAGTGGTTATTAGAATCCCAGTTCAAACACTGGTCTGTGTGGGTTGCTTTCCGATATATCTTAACCTTGGTTGATCAATCATCTTTCAGGCATATATGTATCTAGAAAGGCTAACATATTGTCCTGTTCTGGTTCTACAGTGAACTTTATGTTCTCGTCCATTGAGTTCAGAAAGGTCTCCCACCAGACTGCACACTGGTACAGTATTGAACAATTCAGTATGTGGACTCAAGTGAGACAGTCTGGGCTACAATGTAGCCCAGATTGTCTCACTTGAGTCAACATACTGAATTGGTAAAAACTAGCACAAGCTGTAAGTGGACTTTAATTCAAGGCCTCTGACTTGAAAAGATACTTTCTCTGGAAGACAAGTTTGTGTGGCTTCACTGCATTCAGAAAGGGAATAGCTCAAACATGCACAATGTCATAAAATATTTGACTATCAGGCTATCTGATGACAATACAACTTCACAAGTGTGCGCACTTTGTGCTTTTGTATAAAAAAACATACAAAACTTTGTTGGTCTCGAAGCTTGTAAACAATTATTTGTATTAAATTCATATAAATCAGCGCTAAAAAATCATAAATCAATGATTTTTTTTTTGGAGTGATTTAAATCAATGATTTACAAATTGTGTGCTATTTTTCACAAAATGTTCTGTTTTTCCAACTAGTGGGCTCAGAATGCTGGCTAGAAACTTTGCTGTCTTGTATGTTATACTGCCTATACTTGATACTATAGGTCTTAATAGTACATTGTTCACAATTTGTAAAGAAGATCAAATTATAAGACATTGGAAGTTCCACCAGGGAGAAAAATGGTTTCCTTTGATGTGACAGCCCTATTCACTAGTATCCCGGTGACAGAGCTGGTATCGGTGACTAAGGCCTGACTAAACCAGGATACAACACTGAATGACAGATGTGAACTATCTGTCATTTATGATGGAGTGTTCTACAAACAGAAGAAAGGAGCACCCATGGGTTCACCAGTGTCTCCGATAGTGGCACACCTATACATGGAGCATTTTGAAGAAAGAGCCATCAGGGAAGCACCTCATCCTCCAGACATCTGGTTGAGATGTAGATCACAAATCCGGGACAAAAGCCCTCCGGACACAAGCCCCTCAATCTAGATACTTACAAAGTACTTATTACAAAATGTATTACTGCTAATATTTATTATATATATATATATATATATATATATATATATATATATATATATATATATATATATATATTAGTGCCCTGCGCGGGCAGGGCTTTGGGTCCAAGCCCGGCCCAGCCCGTGGGCCGGGCTTGGCTGGAAGTAGCCAGCCCCAAATGTTTACTTTAGAAATATTTGCAGAGGCAATCAAGCCATGATTAACCATCAACTTATCACCCTTTGACTCTACCAGTGGACATTCTATTGTCTAGGTCTTCCCTCCAAACATTGCCTACCTGAATGACCTGCCCACTGCCAAGTGCCCAATAGGCCACTAGCCCACTACCCAGTACCCTACCCAGTTGGTAATTGGTATTTCTCCCCAGTCCTAATTCATTCACACATGTCTGAACCTGTCTGTCTCAGGCTAGTGACTGCAGGCCTGCTGGAAATGCCACTGGGTGTCAGTGCCAGTGGGTGACATTTAATTGAAATATCATATTAAATTATGTTAACTTAGTTGAGCTAATTCAATTAACAATATAAACTGGGGTTATGGCTTGCATATGGGTTAAGTCAGGGTTAGATACACAAATCTCCTACCCTAACCATAAGCCAATACATTAAAGCCAAATATAACAAATGTTATCATATTTAATAGTAATGACACTAAGAAGTTTTTCTTAAGTTTGAAGAAGTTGGTGGTGCTGGATTTTTAGAACCCATCCTCGTCTTTGTTATAAGATAATATGTTTATCTTCTCTAAACTTAGCGGGCTTGCGGGCCGCGCGGGCTTACCCATCTTTGGCCCGTGGGTATGGGTCGGGCCTGGGCCTGAAACTTGCGGGCCGGGCCTGGGCCAAACATTCACGGTCTGGGCCGGGGCCTAAATTCTAGTTTGCGGGCCTGGGCCGGGCCTGAAAACTTATTGCGGGCCTGGGCCGGGCCTGGACTCTAACTGCTAATTGCGGGCCGGGCTTGGGATCAAATTCTAGGCCCGCGCAGGGCACTAATATATATATATATATATATATATATATATATATATATATATATATATATATATATATATATATATATATATAAGTGTATTACAAACTTAGATTGCTACTTGACTAATTCTATGTTTATTTTAGGAAAACAAATATACTACTTGATTTATTTATTGAACTCAAAGAATGATAAAAGGAATCACAACTTTTTATTTCAGTTTTGTAATTTTTTTATTACAAATAATAGTAACTAATACAAAATAATAACTATTTGTTGTCAACGAACCCTTGCAGCTGAAGTGTTCCTTTTGGTGCATTACCACCAGATTGTTGTATTTGACTTATTCTTTTTCGTATATCCATACCCTTCATACAACAGTTTAGTTCCAACTTTATTATTTTGTATAACCTCCATAACATGTCCCAGTTGACATTCCCAGCAGTCTTTATAGCTAAGCTGATACATGCTCCACCAATTTCTAAAGCCACATGCACAAAAATTATGGAGTCGGGAGGGTAACTTGGTTATGGTTAATAGTGGTGCCAAGTTGCCCAGACAACCAGGCAGACAGACTGGAGGGTAACTTGCTTTATGTCTGTTACTGTGATAAAAAATAAATTGATATATACAAAATGGCAGTAATAAATATCTAGAATAAGGGGCTTTTGTCCATGGGGTTTATATCCAGAGGGGGCTTATGTCTGTGGGGACTTTTGTCCACGCTCCGTAGATGACACATTCACAGTGTTACAAGATTTCACACACCATCTGAACTCAGTGGACAAGAACATTAAGTTCACAGTAAAACCAGAACAGGACAATACATTAGCCTTTCTAGACACATGTATATCAGTGGTCAGGACACTCCTCCAAAGTGCAGAAAACCTGTTAACAGAAGTGGAGCATATCATGAAAGTGCTGAAAGCAAACGGTTACAAAACTTGGGTGTTTAACACCACGCAACCAAGGAGAAAGAAGGAGAACACCACCACAGAAACCAGCAGAAGACAACATGCCATAGGTCTGCCCTACATTAGTAAACTATCAGAACAATTAGCAAGGATTTTCAAGTCCTATGACATCCCAGTTTACCACAAACCTGTCAACACCCTGAGGTCACTGTTGGTACACCCAAAAGACAGAACCGCAAAGGCAGCAAAGTGTGGGGTTGTATATGACATACAATGCCCAGAATGTGACCAACACTATATAGGAGAAACAGCCAGAACACTTGGCACAAGAATTAAAGAACATCTATCTTGTCGCCAACCCCTATCAGTTATAAGTGAACACAAACTAAACACAGGCCATCAGTGTTCTATGAAGGATGTTAAAATTCTAGACCATGAAGAGAACTGGCACAGGAGGAAAATAAAGGAGTCATGTGACACATCCGTAAGTTCAGTCTGCTGGGATGAGGTCAAAATGCTCAGATCGAATACCAAGTTTCTTGAGAGGTACTTTTGACAGTTTTGTTTAATATTAATAACCGAGAAACCGGATCATTTATCCATTCAAGTAAATTCTCATACACCAAAATAAAACAAAAATGTGCAGTAGCCAAAGCCACCATTGACAAAATGTTTATTACTTATTCAAACATGTGAGGACATCCCTAGATTTTCTAGAAATCCTAGAATTTAATACATTGAATAATGAGCATTATTTAGTTAGAAAATGTTAAGGAAACTAATTTAATTTTAACACACCAGTACGTGAGATGTAATCATGCTTCATGTTATCCAGAAATATGACAAATTAAATTTCTGCTTAAATTTATTTGAGCTACTTCATGTCTGTCAGCTTCTGTCTCCACCAGGCCTCATAGCAGTCTTCATGGGACTCAAGTCAGCTTTCATACAAACAACAATAGCTGACTGGGAATGGCCCCCAAAGATCTGCTAATAGTAATTAACTTCATAATTTTCACTGCTAGCCACTGCAATACACCACTCTAGACAAGAGACAATAAACAGTATTACCTGTTTTGTCAGAGCCAGTGCAGTAAGGTTATTATAACACTAAAGCTATTAACAGCATTCACCAGAGATTCTACTGTATTTCTTACTGACTGTATAAGAACATAATTTCTAAGCAGAGGAGCTGCTAGGTATAAATTCATGTGGAACCACAAATGGAGATAAACATGAATCACTTACTCGACACCCATCCCTCATAAAAGGTGTAGCATATATGTATAAGGATCCAGCAATCATATTTATTTTGGATGTTTTTGGCCAATTTGGGAAAAAACGCCATTAGGCAAAACAGTCACTTTCAGCTGCAATATAAATTAAATGAGACAGAACACCATCCTGAAATTTGAATATGTTGTTTACCTAATAAAGGACTACATTCAATAAACACATGGTGGTGATACGACTTGTCCCACATTCTCATTTCGGGTGCTGAAATCCGTAAACGTAAAAAAAAATTTTTTTAAGTATAGTTTAAGGTTGAATTATTCTTTGTAACTAGAAGCCTACCGAACTTATATGTTATTGTCAGTATCCTTGACAATAGATGGTAACAATTTGGACATTGTACTGTAACACAATAATGAATTACAGGGATTTACAGACTGCTGAAATACTTCTCAGAATTTATTTTAAATGTTCTTTTCCATTTTCGTGCACCTGTATACCCATTGTCCTTTGTCCTATAATTTTGCATACATAATATGTACCAATGCGTCTACATATTCAACAAATTTTTGTTAAAATTCAAGCAAATTCTGAGACATAAACTTATCAAATTTTCTGAAAATGGGTTGATTTGACCCGTAATGAACCATATGTATTTAAGTTTCACTATAACTATATGGTAAGAATACAATTATATCAAGTATTATTTCAGTTCCAATTAACCAATTAATAAAATGACAAAAATATGTATATTTAAAACATCACATAACTTCATAATACTCCAAATATACACTGAAAAAGAAATACATCTTCATATATTTTATCTTCATGTTATTTATATTTCAGAGTTTTAACAACATTTTATGAGTTTTTTTATAAAGATGTGAATAAATGCGTCTAAGTAAAATTTATTGAAAATGAAAAAATGCATTAAATAGTATTAAACAAAGTTTATTGAAAGCTGTTCTATACACTGCTAGATGGTATGCATGTGCAACATCTTCCACTATCAGTAAACCGTAGGATGGCATCAAAAGTAAATTTTAAGTTTTGTAGGAGGTACTGTTATGTTTTATGGTGTTGTGTCTTCTGTTGCTCACTTCTTTTTTTCACAAGTTAAATTATCATACACATTTAAATAAGCATATATTTCTTTAAAAAAATTAAATAAATAATTTTAATGGTGAAACATTGAAAAGATAATTACATAATCTGAATCAATTAGACCAACAAAGAAAAGAGTCATGAGGTAGTTATTTGGCCTATAACCACAGTCCACAGGGTAATCACCAAGAATGGCTTAGAGGACAAGCAATGTTCTATTCCTAGAAGGAATTTCTTTCAGCATGCTTCTTGTCTGAGATTACACATCCCAATGCCATCCACTGCATTATCAGTGATGGAATACAAAGGCAAAGCTGATTAACTTACGTTTATCCACTTAATATTTATTATATATTAATACTTAATGTATAAGTATTAATATATAAATATTAAGTATATATATATATATATGTATATGTATATTTATATATATTACACACACACACACACACACACACACACACACACACACACACACACACACACACACACACACACACACACACACACACACACACACACACACACACACACACACACACACACACACACACACACACACACACACACACACACACACACACACACACACACACACACACACACACACACACACACACACACACACACACACACACACACACACACACACACACACACACACACACACACACACACACACACACACACACACACACACACACACACACACACACACACACACACACACACACACACACACACACACACACACACACACACACACACACACACACACACACACACACACACACACACACACACACACACACACCACACACACACACACACACACACACACACACACACACACACACACACACACACACACACACACACACACACACACACACACACACACACAACACACACACACACACACACACACACACACACACACACACACACACACACACACACACACACACACACACACACACACACACACACACACACACACACACACACACACACACACACACACACACACACACACACACACACACACACACACACACACACACACACACACACACACACACACACACACAAATTCCACTTAATTTGTCTTTGTAAATTGTTGTGGAAAAACCCAAAGAATACAACAATTATAATAGGTTGTTTTTCAAGTAAGGCCAACTATTTATCACTTATTTTTGTACTTTTTTTTACAAGATATTGACCAATATTTGCACAAATGCTAAAATTATATTGCAATTATTTTAAATTTCTGTTACAACTACCATTATTCTGTATTTACTAAAAATAAACACATTTCCTGGAATTACTAAAAATAAACACATTTCCTGGAAGAATCTTCCATGTTTCAATGCCATCATTCTTGAATTCAATTAACTGCTTTTCGTTAGATTTGTTTTTGGATCATTGTTTTAGAACGCATCAGACTAGTTTTGTTTGATATGACCTAAAGCTAAACTAAGGCCGAGGGCTGATTCAGGCCGAGGCCTAATAATTCTGCAAATTTATGGGCAGCGGACTCGGCCGCAGTCCAGGTTAGGAGATAGGAATGCCTCAAATGTTGCTTTGTATGCAGTACGTTAATGATTTTGTTTATCCATGTTGATTTGCGTGTGCGTATGTATACCTGTGGTTATATTTAATAAACTGTATATTGAGTAACGCACCTCTACATTTTTATTTTGCCTATTTTCGGTCTGCCGCCGCCGCCGGTGCAAGCTCCCGTCCAATCACCTAGAATTAATTCAGACGGTTCAGGGAAAACACGTGCCTTAATTTATTTGGCACACACAAAAAAATACACAGTTTCCTTTTACTCAAATGTGATTAACATGTGCATATTTATTTCTATTTTATCTTCCACCCACCTAAAACTTCAGTGCAAGCGTCTGAATGTTTCTGCGATCATAAATGTCCGACAGTCGTAAGCTTTATTTTTCTCTGTTTACTCACCTGCCTGGAACGAGACGTTGCGAGATTTGCGCTGGTTACTTCCCGGCATACCATGTGGCGCCACTCCACTATTCTGGCTTCACATGTTCACTAGATGGCGCTCGTCAGATCTCTCTCTCTCTCTCTCTCTCTCTCTCTCTCTCTCTCTCTCTCTCTCTCTCTCTCTCTCTCTCTCTCTCTCTCTCTCTCTCTCTCTCTCTCTCTCTCTCTCTCTCTCTCTCTCTCTCTCTCTCTCTCTCTCTCTCTAGCATTTGTCTTGACAGATTGAAAAATTCCAATGCAATTAAATCTGTCTGGAAACGTCTTCTTGAGATCTCCCATGGAGTTGATGGTCATCTTTTGGATATCTTGATCCGGAGATACTGGCGTATCTTTGCAAGATTGGATGGAATATATCCTCACAACTCACAAAGCATTTGATTTCGCTACCGTTATAGGCTTTGTGTGTTTTGCCGGTTCTGCTTTCGATTGCCACTGATTTCCATACATGTCCCTAGCTATCCGTATTGGTGTGGTGTTGCCCGAAGCGCCTGTGTCCACTTTAAGTGTCAGCTCATGGACACCCATTATGTCAGGACATACAATCTTAAGGTTCGTGTATGCTTCCTCTCGCATAGAGTCCACATTCTTTGTCGACACCGTGATTTCGCTAAATGACTTGGTGTATGTTTCTCCAACTGTTTCATAATCATCCCCTTCGTTTTCAGTGTGATAACCTGACATTTCATGGACAGATCTTGATGTCTTTGACTTCTGGGTCTGCTTTAACTTCTTGACATGCCTGCTCTTATACACCTGTCTATCTGCTGTCTTTCATCTGCTTTCTTTTTTCTGCAGCACTTAGCCCAGTGTCCAATGTTGTCGCAATATTTACATTTATCCTTGTAAACTGGACACTGTCTCGGTGGATGTGAAAGTGCACAGTTTGGGCATCGATATCTATGTTTCACTTCATGAATAACTGTAGGTGTGTTTCCCAAGCTCTGCAGCGTTTGTTTGCACCCAGCTATAACCTCATATTTTCGAGCTTGTTTGAGAACTTCAATCAATCGTGTCCCCTTTGTCTGGGTCAAGCAGATGTTTTTATACAGCTTCACTTGGTGTGCTAGCAGTTATCAGTTCGATAATTCTTTCATCTCGTTCTCCCTCCCTGAAATCGCATAAACTGCTCTTGTGCGCCACTGCTCTGTTAACAAAATTGTCTGTGTTCTCATTGTCGCACTGTTTATATCTCATAAGTTCCATCCGATGAATTCGGAAGTTTAGATATACATCAAGTTGGTCTTCAAATAATTTATACAACTTTGCTGGATCTTTCTTTCCTTCCGCGACAAGAGTTGATGTGTTGATCCGATGGCACTAGTACAAACGTTAGTTACAACTCACTACCGTAGCTGCCGATCTCGTAATGACGTAGCGAGAATATTTGTCGTAAGTTGCGTGGCATAAATATCGGAATTACAGCCTACTGTCCACTGAATTACTACATGATCCATCTTCACTGAAGTTTTAGACCTCTTCACTTGCACTGTATTACTGCGCAGTTTTTTTTTCAGCGTACTGCTATATGCGTGAAATAATCTGCGCCATTTTGTATGGCTTTCTACCCGCAGGCAAATTGCACAAAATCGAAAGTTCACAACCCGTTAATTTACAAACTGCTGGGTTTGTCACAGCACTGCTGCCACCATGAAATGATTGCTCGTACACTGGAGCTAGATTATATTTTTGGCTTATCTTTAGCCTTACAAATGATCATTATTTGTAAGTGTGAGAGTAAGCACGCATGCACACTAACACCGTCATGTTGGTTTACGGACGAATCATCGACTAACCTTTATTGTAATTACGCTACAATAAACTAGTTCCTAAGGATGCCATAACATCCAGGGTCGCTCAAATGTTGGCTATATAATATTAAGCCAATGACAATGTGATCCGGGGTCTCGGTTAATATTAAGCCAATGACAATGTGACCCGGGGTCCCCGTTAATATTAAGCCAATGACAATGTGACCCGGGGTCCCGGTTAATATTAAGCCAATGACAATGTGACCCGGGGTCCCGGTTAATATTAAGCCAATGACAGTGTTACCCGGGGTCCCGGTTTATCTTTGAAAGTTGTGTTACCATAACAATTGTCTTTAGCATTATTGTGCATAGGTATTGTAAGAATGATTGCGCTTCTGTTTGTGCATATCATGTCTTGGTATGTTGATTTTTGACAAGTTTAGGATCGATCGAAATCTGGTGAAAATGGGAGTTACATAAAAATTTCCTACTCGTGCGTTCCGATGTGCGCGGACGATTTCGGAGTACCGATTTTGACCACCGGGCATCTCTTCAAATGGGCGCCAAACAAAAACTAATAAATGTATTTAATTTTATTTTTCCTTAGATGCAGACAAGATAACAATCTCTCGGATTCACCAGATTAAAATTTTCAACAATACACGGTGGGTAAATAATAAATATTTATTTATTATGCTAGTATATGTCTAATATCGTACATCGTTTGCAGCACCACATAATATGAATTGAAGTATACATATGGTGAATAGTAGTAGGCATCCGTCCATCTCGGGAGACGATGGACAGCGTCCAGGTTGAGGGTCATCACTGGGTTGGACAGCGTCTGCTTTGGCTGGTGAGTACAATGTGAGAGTGACAGTCTCTTCCACATCGCGCACAAACAAACGCTGATGGTCTACAGTCATCAGATACCATCTCCTTTCGCCGCGATCACTGTCGTTTCAGGTGTTCAGTTCTGTTCTCCTTTGTTTTGCCATGTGATTCCCAGCACCCGCCCGGGTCTCCTGCAGTTCAGCCTGGGGACTTGGGGCGCCCAGTGGACATGTGTCGCCATGTGGAGGCACAACATAGGGCTTGCTGGAGAGGCTATATATACACGCACTTTGTTCTCTTTCTGCGTTGCTGAAACAACGGTGTTTAACAAGATTTTAACAAGATTTAACAAGATTGCCATCTCGAACAACAAGTTCCAGATGGCAAGTGGACAAGGAAGCCATTGGCTTATCGAGAGTCCAACAATTTTCTCATCTATGTGTAGCCCGCCCTTATCAGATATCTGTCAATTCTATTTTTAAACATATTCACACTACTAGCATTAACACAATCATTTGGCAGTTTGTTCCATTCATTTATCACCCTCTGTGAGAAAGAGTACTTTCTCATGTCCAACCTACACTGCTCCTTAACTAATGCTGCTTTGTGTCCTCTGGTTCTACTGCCTTCTTTAAGTTTGAAGAACATATTCCTATCAACATCCTCATAACCGTTCACTATTTTAAACACTTCTATTTGGTCTCCTCTTAGTCTCCTGGTCTCTAGTGTTGTCAAACCACATTGTAATAAGCGACTTTCGTAACTAAGGTCTCTTAATTCTGGAATCATCTTAGTTGCTCTTCGTTGTATTCTTTCTAGCTTATCTATGTCTTTTTTACGATATGGCCTCCATGCTTGAATACAATATTCCAAATGTGGTCTAACTATTGCTTTGTACAGGGGTACAATTAGATGTTTCTCCTTATACGTGATAGTTCTCCTAATTAGCCCTATAATTTGATTTCCTTTCGAAGCAGCAATCCCACATTGCTCTGAAACTTTCATGCCAGCATTAAATGTTACTCCTAAATCCTTTTCTTGTGTGGTTCTACCTAGTACAGCATCCCCCATTTTATATTCCTCGTCCATATTTCCATGTCCTATGTGTATACATTTACACTTCCCAAAATTGAATAACATTTGCCATTTTTCTGACCATTTAACTAATTTTTCTAGATCATCCTGTAAACTTTGTTTATCTGTATCATTAGTAACCTTTCTGAATACTTTTGTGTCATCTGCAAATTTGAGTACTTTGCTAGATATGTCATCCTCCAAATCATTTATATATATTAAAAACAGTATAGGGCCTAACACTGATCCCTGTGGTACCCCACTCAAAACAGATTTCCAGTTTGAAATCTTACCATCTACTATTACTCTCTGTCTTCTGTGTGTAAGCCACTTTTCTATCCAGTTGATTACATCATTGCCTATACCATGGGCTTTTAGTTTAAGTAACAATCTTTGATGTGGCACTTTATCGAAAGCTTTCTGAAAATCTAAGTAGACAACATCCACTGGTGACCCGTCATCTACCCACTTTGTAATTTCTTCTAAAAAACATAAGAGATTGGTTAGACATGACCTTGCTTTTAGGAATCCATGTTGAGATGTATTTATTAATTTATGTTTTATGAGGAATTCCACCATGTGGTCTCTAATTAATGTTTCGAGTAATTTACATACAACTGATGTTAAACTCACTGGTCGGTGTTAGCCAGCGGTGAGGGCGGAAAGCGAGAGGCGACAAGCACTCTGTCACTACACCAACACAATAGACGTGTCCAACAGCCGGAGAAACACTATGGTGAATATGCATGTATTATTTAAATGACACAAGAACCTTCTAAGACAAATAGTGATATGAATGTTAAATAATTATGTATGCACACGTATCCATCGAAATGTTTGTTTAGTGCGAAGTATGGCAATACAAACATTGTCACTGTTATGGTGGAGAAACTAAAGCAAGGAACGTCAACATGCAGTTGCAGCATTTGTTCGTCGCGAAAAAGCACCTGATAGGCCAGGAAGTGTCACATGAATGGGTATGCGTCAAAACGTGTTTGACCCTCGTCCAACCAAGTCTTCTGGGGAAGGCACCATAAGATTTTGCTTACAATAATTCAGACTCCGGCATGGTTAGCAACCCGTAGGACTTGTTGAAGCAGATCATCCTGAGTAAAAGTTACTGTTGTTATTTAGACATAAGTTATTATTAAACTGATACTGCCTGTTTCCTATCCAGTATGCAGTTCATCTGAGAGAAAAGGTCCATCCTAACTTCGTTGACGTTGCTCAGAGGACTTGTCGTCTTCTTAATCCATTGGAAGATGTCAGAGTTGTTGTAGCCAGATTACCTCCAAGGAATACTTTGCCAGGTAAAGGAATACCTCTGCTATTTCTTCGTTATTATGATTTCCAGGCATGATAATCTGACCTTTTCCATTGCCATTGAATGTGGATGTGATTTTGCAACCTGTTTTGCGCGGAATACTGGCAAAGCTTGAGATATGCACTTTCCAAAGCTTCCACAGATCGAAACAGAAATATCTCCCCAGCTTTTAAAGCTGACGCACGTATCTGCAACACGTTGTAAAGTATAGGCCAGTTTGATGTAATTGGTTTTTATGAGCTAATGTTAGTAAGTCATTTGGAGGTTTATTCGATGTATTAAGCCTAGATTAGCAACAGAAAAACAGGTTTCTAAAAGTTTATAGTTAAACCACCCAAGTGGATATGGACAAAATCCATATGGTGTCAAAGATTGATGGTAATGTTTTAGACGCTTCAGTCTTCCCTTTAATCCGACATTTGCTAAATTGCTCTGACCTCGGGGGTCAACGTAATTGAGAAATGAGGGGAGCCCTGGGAACCCAGGATTTGGCGCAGCTCCAAGAGTTCAAAAGTTTAACTTGCAAAATGGGAAAGGAAGATTGGCAGACGTCATTGTCCAGTGGTTGAGAGGGTGGGTGGATTTAACAAGTTGACCAATAGTAAAGCGTATTGGGTATTTAAGCAATCACAGCGCCTCTAGTGACGGCGTCTGATTTTGGAAAACTGGGAGTATAAATACCCCGGAGGAGGGATTGCAAGGGCCGGCACAAGCTACATTTTAGGCATCTAAATTATCGGTAAGGGTGGTCCTGGCGGGCCATACCTGCTTTAGCATTAGGCTTCAACATTACCGGTCAGATTTAACCATGTTTTGTTTTAATCTTCTAGACATTAAGTGATGTTTACATTCACTACTTTTCTTTACGGTTTACAGTGATAGATGTCTTCACTGTTATTTTTATTTGTCATCGTGAGTGATTATATTGCTACTATGTACGTAGCCGTCTGATGTACAAGATTAAAATCGTTCCGAACCTGGAGAACAATGCGTTGACTATACTTCTGTAGTACTCTATGTACTCATTGGTCGAGTGAGAACAAATTCAGTTATAAATCTCGACCTGGCGAGCGCAAAAAGACGGACAATCAAAATATCTTTCGTTGTGAGAAATGCCTCCTGGACCATTGCGTGCGGCCCCTAAGAAGACAAGAAGAGGGAGGCATGTATCTTGCAACCTGTCGTGCTAAAATTTATCCGCCGTCAAATAATATCCGCTTGGTGTATCTGCGCAAGCGCGTATCTTGAAACATGAGAGTTGCTAGTTATAGAGCGTGTACACACACGCGCACGCGCACGCGCACGCGCACGCACACGCACACACACACACACATTGTAATTGATTAACTGCACCAACGTGTGTGCATGGGGAAAATAGTTCACGACAGAAAATGCCGCTTTTTTATAACAGTGGAAGTGGAAATTCATCCATTATTTCCGGTGGTTGACATTTTCTGTTATAATTCATTGTTATGATGTACAGTACATATTATTGTAGCTATACTATGTTTATGTTACTAATGGGGCCAGACCACCGTACAACATTGCATTGGTGGCCATGTTAACGTTTTGTATAATTATAAGAAAACGTAACCACTAAAAATGAAGAAAATTTTTCACAGCAACTACCATCATCTCACTGACCAAGTTTTGTCAAAATCACATGCGTCCAGCTCTTTTTAAATGCCCCCATGTGTGATGCCCGTAAAAAAAATACAAAAATAGCCATGTATTCATACGCCCACATGGCCCATGACAAAAAATTCCTATATATCCCTCCGCCTTATAAACTCTCATAAAATGCACTACTTCACAGCCAAAAACTTCTATAAACAAACCTATGAATATGTCTGCTCAACTGCATTTATGTCAAATCATAAATTGTTTAATTTCACATATCACAATTCAGGGGCGTCCACAGGAATTTTTGAAGTTTGAAGATCCATTTGGATAAGATTTCCAGAAGTGTCCAAAACATGAATTTAATTGACCAGGTGCTCTCGTGTGAAAAATATCATGAAATTGTGCGAAAACATTTATGGAATGCACAGCACACTGCAAGTGCGAACCTGATCAATATAATCACATTGATATGTTGAGTTTCCTTGCCTCAATAGCTGCCCCATATCAATAACTAAGAAATAGTGATTTTCCTACCACGAATTATTGATTGATTGTTGTCTTAGCTGCATCTAAGGACAAACATATTTTAAAAACCTTATTAGTTTTTGTTTGGCACTCATTTGAAGAGGTGCCTGGTGGTAAAATCGCGACTACGGAATCACCCGCGCACATCAAGACCTGCGTGTAGGTAAACATTCCTGGAATACCTATGCAAAGTAATGCTAAAAACAATACCTGGGGGTCATATTTTCATCGGCTTAATAACAGTAACATTTGAGCGCCCCGTGGGGGTCGGAAAATATTTATTTTGCGTGGCTCCCCTTCTATGGAATTGATAAGTATCCAAGAAGCTACATGAAAAAATTGGTGCTTTTGTCCGCCAAGTAACATTTATTTTGGTAACTGCCCTGACTATACACTACAGGCCCACCCTCGGGGTTTTGTAAAGGGGTAACTGGAGCGTACACAAACAGCCGAGGGGGTTTATGGCATGCTTTCTGGAAAATGTTACAATTAACCAATCAAAAAGGGGAAGGCGGTTCATTCGAACCCCAATTGGGGACGGACATGCGCTATTGTTGACAAGTCACAAACTGGTAAGTCAAGTGAAGTCAAACCTCAAGCCAATGATCTAGCTCCAAGTCAAGTCTCAAGTCATCTCTCTGAATCCCAAATC
The DNA here is from genome assembly GCA_963662155.1 of Lamellibrachia columna. NCBI lineage: Eukaryota > Metazoa > Annelida > Polychaeta > Sabellida > Siboglinidae > Lamellibrachia > Lamellibrachia columna. The sequence goes on from OY759271.1 coordinate 43,696,996, forward strand.
AAGTCTCAAGTCATCTCTCTGAATCCCAAGTCATGTCGCAAGTCGTGAAAATGTGCGACTTGAGTCCGACTCGAGTCAGCCCCTGTGATTGAAGTAAACAATCGGCTTTATACCACCGTGGAATTAAATGTTGTCGAGTGAGTTTCCTCGAATGACAATGACTTCGCCATCATGCTAAGCTTCCGTTGATTTACTTGATTCACTTATCACGTATCACCGACTCTCTGTCCTTCCTACTTTCTTCTTCCAACACTTTATGAACGTCATCTTTTTGAGCCTGAGGAATATTACGTAGGTTGCTGGTGCGAAGCTTAGAAACATATTAAATAATAATAATAAAAATAATAATAATAAAATACAACATTAATATGTTTTAATTGCACACGCGCCCATTATGATAGCTGTGTTTTTCTTTGATCCGTGATTCTCTTATTCCAATACTATGTGAATCTCATCTTGTTAATAAAATGCAAAATTCATATTTTGGAATTGCGTAGACGCACCCATTATGGCAGATTTGTTTTTCTTAGATTCGTGATAGTCGTATAGAATCAAATGGGACATTAGCGCAAAGCTGACGCAAAAGCTTAATAATTAATATATAAACTATATTTTTCCACAACTTTTCTAGGATTCCTTGTTGTTTATCTTGAGCAAGAGCCACTAATAAGAAGAAATCAGAACTGGCGATCGTCAGTCTGACCACTCGTCGTTTCATATAAGCAGAGCTAGTGATATAAGCGTATATGACGTCATTTCCTTACAGTCCCATAATACTATTGCAAATTGTTGACTGGAGCCTTCGTTAAAGTCGTTACGTCGTCATAACGTATGACGTGGCGTCACTGTTGTTTGGTGCTTGCATCATCGGGAACTTAGGCCGACTTGTTCCCTGGCTATATTTGTCCTTCTCCTTTCGCTTTGGTGGCATTGGCACACGAGTTCGGACATATACCATTTCAGTCTACTTCGCGTCGCGTCGCATTATGACTCCAATACTTACCAAAAAGTGGCTGTCTAATAGTGACGTCACAGAAAGACTACGTCACGTGTTTATTGCGGAGTCGGATTGAGGAGAGTCGGTACGTGTATGCACCCTTACGACCCGATTAACCCCACTTGAGTCTAGTCGAGTTTGGTCGTTAGTTTTTTGGCACTGCTAGAAAACTGGGCCCGATTTATATTTGAGTTGAGTCGCGTCATTGTGTGCCTACAGCACGATGATCATTCGGTGGAGATAATGACTCAGTCCGACTAAGTCATTATCTAAGTTGAGTCGAGTTAAGGAGAGTACTTACTCCGGCCTGTGCTTCAGTATGCAGTGCCAGCTGGATTCCATACTTCCAGAAGAACATTAATAAACTTGAGGCGTTACAACACAACCTGCCAAGCTGATACATCGCATTGAGAGATCTGGTATATATTTGGACAGACTCGGTTATTTAACACTGTCCATCTTAGCCCACCGTTGCCTGAGAGGAGACATGAGCCATGTGTACAAACTTCTCACATATAGAATCAGAACATCAAAACGGCTGGTCACTCTACTGGAGGAGTCCAGTACTCGAGGTCATTCCTTAAAACTGTCGAAACCTCGTGTAGAGACCACAGTTAGACAGCGCTTCTTCTCTCGGCCGCTTCGTGGAGATCTGGGATATTCTGTCTGCTCGTGTGGTGTAGGCACATAGTGTAGGTGCCTTTAGAGCAAGGCTTGACTCTCACTTGAACGACCGCCCCAGTCTCTATGACTACACATGCACACTGAAGCTGCAATTGTTTGACCGGTGGTCAATGTGATGTGATGTAGTGTGATGTGATGTGGTGTGATTTTATGTGATGTGATGTGGTGTGATGATGTGTGATGCGATGTGATGTGGTGTGATTTGATGTGGTGTGATGTGATGTTGTGTGGTGTGATGTGGTGTGATGTAATGTGGTGTGGGGTGATGTGACCTGACGTGACATGGCGTGGTGTGGTGTAATGTGGCGTGGTGTAATGTGATGTGATGTGATATGATATGCAGGCACGTCCATGTGGTTTTGAAAAGGGGGTTCGGTCGTACACAACCAGCCGGGTTTTATAAGATGATTTCTTAATTGTTGTACGGTTAAGTAAAATTTTCTCAAAAGACAAGTCCGCAATCGTTCGAACCCCCGAACCCCCCATGAGGACGGCCATAATATGATGTGATATGTCTGTATTTAAATAAATATAAATATTCCACACCATAAAACAAATTTCAATCCCAATTGAACTGGAACTTACTTTTTTATTGTTAACATGTGCAAACATTTCCTGGTGACATAACAATTAGATAGACACGGAGGTTCCAAGTTAAAGAATTAAGAGGAAGGTGATTCGATCTCCTGCTGGATATGAAATTAAGGGAGGAGGATATTGTGGGAGTGGGATCCCCTCCAACAAAAATATATGGAAGTATTTGAAAAACTAAGGTCTCAAAAAGAATATATCTAAAAAAATAGAAATTGTGGAATTGTCTCAAAAAGGAGATTATCTAAAAAGGAGATTATCTAAAAAGGAGATTATCTAAAAAGGCAGATGTTACAAAATTGGCAATGACGAAGGTGATCGCATCCCAAAGACAAAGCCGCAAACTTGGCGCCTATATATATATATATATATATATATATATTTACACGGCTGTGTCTATGTTTGTCCTGGTAAACATACTAACATAGTACCGATATACAATGATTACTACATTATAAACATGTAAACCCAGCAACGATTCCAGTGTTCGTGAAAGGCAAGCGCAGTTCTCCATCTTGCCAAAGCGTACGTTACCGAAGCATGATGTTATTGACGACCCAGTTGATTAAAGGTGTACGTTTTAACGAATACATTAAAAGAGACATACTATTATACTATTATACTATTCCAGGATAACCCATAACATCCCATGCAGGCAGGCGTCTGTGTTGTCATTTCAATGCTTTGTTTTATCTGGAAAAGTCGCCGCTGCTTTCAATGTGTCCGACGTTTTTCCTTCCGTCATCAGCGCCTCTACAAACTCTGCAACGTAAAGTCGAATAGTTAGTGCAGTGTATATTTTCGACTTCAAATTAATAATTGCCCCGTAAAACTGTTATATAATAACACATGTCCAGTTTCCCTTTTCTTAGCACACACCTTTAGCCACCCATCATAGTACTGCCATCACCACCACCTCCACCACCACCATCATCACCATAATCATCACTATCATCATCATTGCCGCAATTACGGTTACCAACAACACCACCACCAATAACACCATCATCATCACCACCATCGCCACTACCGGCACCAACACCACCACCATCATCATCGTCACCACCATCATCATCGCCGCCACCACCCCATTGACGCCGCCATCGCCACTATCACCACCATCACCCCAAATCTAGGCGTGTCTAGATTTAACAGTAGCTAGGATTATATGATCATCTACACTTAATATCAGATGCGCCAATGCCTACGTGGCGTGTAGCTTGATGTACCTGCGTAACTAAATTTTCCATCCCCGTTGTGGTCGTATCTCTTGATGAGCCGAGTGAGCAGCGTCCGTGCGTCCTCGACAGCCATGAAGTTGTTGGCTGTCAGTATCTTCAGCATCTCGGGCAGTCTGGAAAGCAACAGCGACGTGCGACAACACGGGACCACAACAACCAGCGACGTGCGACAACACGGGACCACAACAACCAGCGACGTTCGACAACATGGGACCACAACAACCAGCGACGTGCGACAACACGGGACCACAACAACCAGCGACGTGCGACAACACGGGACCACAACAACCAGCGACGTTCGACAACATGGGACCACAACAACCAGCGACGTGCGACAACATGGGACCACAACAACCAGCGACGTGCGACAACACGGGACCACAACAACCAGCGACGTGCGACAACACGGGACCACAACAACCAGCGACGTTCGACAACACGGGACCACAACAATCAGCGACGTGCGACAACATGGGACCACAACAACCAGCGACGTGCGACAACACGGGACCACAACAACCAGCGACGTGCGATAACACGGGACCACAACAACCAGCGACGTGCGACAACATGGGACCACAACAACCAGCGACGTGCGACAACACGGAACCATACCAACTAAGCAACCAATCAACCAACCCTAACGAGCATTACGTCTATAAGTATTGCCTAGTTTCCAGTAAAGCTAGTGTTATCCCAGCACTAACGCCATCAAGCAGTTATTATTATCATTGTTATTATCATTGTTATTGTTGTTAGTATTATTAGCATTAAGGTGCGTTTTCTAATGAGCCTTCAGTTTGTTTAATCTTCTCCGAGGTTAATCAACATCTGCTTCAGCTTCTCCTATTGTACGCCATCGTGTTTTCTCAACGATCACAAAGCAAACATTAATTATCATATCATGTTCCACATTGTTCTCACTCAACGTTCTCATAGCACCAATTGTCTGTCTTGTTCCACGCCCTGATTTGATATCAATGTGATATTTCAATAAATTATTCTGCCTTCTCTTCAACCCTCTCCGCGCAGTCGTCGAAAAATATACTAATTGTGCCGTGGTCTGAACACTTCGTTGTCCCTGGTTTCTTGGGTGTAGGATTATTTTTTGTAAATTCTCTAGGCACTCTCCATACGTCAAACAGTCTGCTAGAGTGTCACGTGTACTCGCTGCAGGCCTTTGCGTATTTCAACTCTGACTGTAGCTATAACTTCTGCGTTTAAAACATACGGCAATAAATTGTATATTTCTACATTAATCTCATATGTCTTCATATCGGTTTATCATCTTTGAAACGAAACCTTTGTCATATTTCTTTCAGTCTCCCTCCCCTCTGTTTTTCCCCACTCTCCTCTTTGGCGTACTCTTTGACCTCCCCTGGTCTTTGGCCTACTCTTTGACCTCCCCTGGTCTTTGGCGTACTCTTTGACCTCCCCTGGTCTTTGGCATACTCTTTGACCTCCCCTGGCCTTTGGCCTCCCCTTTGCAAGATCCTAGACACGTCATTGGTCATGTGTATGCACACTGCGCGTTCAATGTACGCGTGTGAGCACATGCATGTGTGCGTCCTACCTGATATATCCGTCTTTGTTTGTGTCGAATCTTTCGAACGCGTCCATCATCTCGTGTTTGTGTATGCTGTGGGCCTGGATCACGTGGATGTTCTCCAGTAACTCCTCGATCTGCAGCACGCCATCGCCTGCACAGCGTCATAGCATACATGCGTTAAACATGCACCGACAATTGAACACCAGGAACTGTAAGCCAACAGAACATAATGTTGTCCGTTTATGTACTTGCTTATTGAAAATGAAATCGGGACACGTAAAACACTTGTTACTCGTGTGTGGCGCGCGCGCTCGCGAGCGTGCGCCTGCATGCGTGCGTTCATCTGACGTACGGCCTCATAAGTGCTTCCCAGGTTTTGTAGCAAAACGAGCACATTTCGACGAGAAACATTTGGAGGATAGTAATACCATTCAATGTCTGTGTCAGATTAACACAGTCGGAGCCGACGCAGGACCATAATAGTAATACCAATTACCAGTGCTGCCAATGATCAACATAATATGTTGTTGTCATGCTGTAATCCCACAGACATCGACAGCTTGCGTTTCAACGAAATAGAAAAAAATTACGCCGAAGCTAAGTCGCAGCCGACGTACGCTGTACAGTGTGGAACGCAAACCGGTCTCTCAAGAGGTGATTAAGGACAACAGAATTAAAAGAGCATTCAAGGAGACTCACCGTTGGTGTCGAAGTGTTTGATGAGAAACACAATGTCTTCGTTCGTCGGGAAGAAGCCAACTAGTTGTAGACATTGCTCAAGTTCGTCTGCGTTCAGATTGCCGTCGTGTTCAACGTCCCGTTCTTTGAACAGTCGCCGTAAGACTGCAGGCAAACGGTTCTACGCATGTTTTGAATTGTTGGGACACTGTAATAGGCTAAATACGGAAGCACGCACGCACGCACGCACGCACGCACGCACACACGCACGCACGCACGCACCGTATTGCGTAAAATGTTTTGTTTAGACTATTGTTTCCCTGTCATAAATTTGTGTCAGCGTTATCCCAAATTCCAATTATCGCACAGCAATTTCCACGATATAAAACGTCATAGAAACTGAGGAAGTGTACGCATGTAGTGCACATTGAGCCTTGTATGCTCACTGGAATCCCCGACCTTTGTTGACACTGGTTTTGTTAATTGGCCTGTTTACTAATGTGTTGGATTGTCTGGATATTAATTTACCCGGATGACTATATTAGAATGTTGGTTCTGAATTTTAAAGCTGGATGAAAATAATATGTTATACGATGGACGTTCAGTTGGTTTATTTTCCTTTCGATTTAGTTAAATATGTTTCGGACGTGGTTGGGAGAGTGTATGGCTACTGTTATGTTGGCCGATGTATTACACGTTTGCGGCAATGTCTGGTATATTTCTGTGTCTAGGATCAGTGTTTGGCATCTATCTCCCAGATAGGGGTCTACTTCCCAGCATTGGCATCATACACAGATTATACACACAAAGTCACACGCACGCACGCACGCACGCACGCACGCACGCACGCACGCACGCACGCACGCACGCACGCACGCACGCACGCACGCACGCACGCACGCACGCACGCACGCACGCACGCACGCACGCACGCACGCACGCACGCACGCACGCACGCACAGAGCAGAAGCATATGTAGCAGTTAAAGAAAAACTCCGTTATCAACCAAACTGCATAAGACTATTGCATTCCTCGTTTATGTACAGTGCATATCTAGATGTATTAGTTCACTTACCATTCAGTGTTTCTTTAGAATACGGCCTCGCCTAAAAGAAACACAATGATGCAGTTTTAATAACAACAAATAAATAGAACAAATCTTCTGAATCCTGGTTCAACGTTCATGTATCAGTCATCATACACCCTGCTAGAACAGCCATTAACACGGATAAAATTCCCCACAAAGATTGCTATACGTACCATGAAATGACAGTGTGGAGACGTTTCGAGATCTTCACCTTTCCTGGGATGTGTTTCCCGCAGACTGGCAATGCCAGAGGTAAGGCTACGACATCAGCGGACCATAGACTGTACCGTAGACCGCACGGAGGTCTGTTAGACGGCTACTGACAACAGACCGGTTCGCGAACGACTAATCCGAAATGTGTCGCAACGGGACACTTTGTAATTACCGAGCCATTTGAGAGTTGTTAAGCGTATCCGTCAACGTGTCGTCGTTGCGCAATCTACCTTCGCGACAGCTAGTGATACCGCCTCAATGAGCTGTTTTCGCGCAGCGGACACGTACTATTCTAATGTTTTTTGTTGTAGCATTCCCACCAATTGATGCCCTGTTGGAGCGAAATCGACTCGCTGGCGTCGTAGCTAAGCTTTGGCCTTTCCACAACAACATGGCTTTCATTGCCTGGGTACGAATTTTGCACAAGCTGCTTGGTGTTGCAAAGGATTTTATGACGTAGACCGACAGAACTGTGGTTGGCTGTCGTACCTATAGTCACAGTTATATGAAGCTGTGAAAATGCCAATTAGTACCGGTTCATTAAGTGTAAATTGTCCTCATGCCTCGTTACCGTGCTTAGGACACACGTCCGTAGCATTAGTGGATTAAGCTTCTAACAACAGTGCTTAAATAATACACATCCACGAGCATTCCAGTGTGGGAGAGGGGAGAGACTGGGGAGGCAGGCAGACAGGCTGGGGGGGAGGAGGGATGCAGGCAGGCAGGCAGGCAGGCAGGCAGGCAGGCAGGCAGGCAGGCAGGCAGGCAGGCAGGCAGGCAGGCAGGCAGGCAGGCAGGCAGGCAGGCAGGCAGGCACAGGCAGGCACAGGCAGGCACAGGCAGGCACAGGCAGGCACAGGCAGGCAGGCACTGGCAGGCAGGCAGGCAGGCAGGCAGGCAGGCAGGCAGGCACAGGCACAGGCACAGGCACAGGCACAGGCACAGGCACAGGCACAGGCACAGGCACAGGCACAGGCACAGGCACAGGCACAGGCACAGGCACAGGCACAGGCAGGCACAGGCAGGCAGGCAGGCAGGGAGAGGGATGGAGGGAGAGAAAAAAGGAGGAGATAGAGGGGATGGCAAGAACATGAGTGGGAATAGAGATAAGGATAAATTTAATTTGTCCCAACACTGCAACAGCAGAAACACGTAGATAAATTATATTGAGTGGCAATATGAATTATGTAAATTCATATGATACATACACATACAGAACTGTACAATATATAATAACAACTAATAAATCATCAGTAAAAGTAATACATTAAGCAACAACATCCAAAAAAAGAAAAACATATTTGCTGTGGGACTGGAGACCCCTACTAAGACCAACACTGGTCGCTATCGTAGGAGCCACCCAAAATAAAATAACAATAAACATATATTCCCTATACCTATATTTCTACATTAAAAAGTAGAATGCATGTTTGGTTTTTTGTCTGTGTCTTACATATAATAAATTTAAGTGTGTGATGGTGTGTTGTACTGGTGTGTTTTATGTGTTGTTTTCGCATGTACGCGTATAAGCCTGTGTGCAAGTATACAAATTGAAAAGTTTAATTGTGATTGCATGAACTGTGTTATGCTCATTCATAATTTATTTAATTTAGTTGGCATATATAGCAATTAAGGAAAGAGCATGTGTCATTATATTTTTGTAGCATGTAATTTTTGGCATAACTTGAAAAGCCTTTCAAACTATGAGTCACTATCTTGTCTATAACTAAATCAGGGATATTGTTTATAACATGTGGCAAGTTGTATTTAAGACATTTTTTGGCAAATTCATGTTTAGTTCTGTAGGTATGTAGTTCAGTTTTTCTCTTAGTATTATAGTTGTGAATGTATGTATTTGGGGTTATTTGCCAGTTTAATAAGTAGACAGGTAGATTTTGATGTCTATATTTGTAATAAAATTTAAGTTCTTGTAGTTTTAGTAAGTCTTCTACTTTTAGTGTGTTGAGTTTTTAAAAAAGTGGTTCTGTGTGTGAATTGTATTTGCTTAATATTATAATTCGTACTGCTTTCTTTTGTATTTTCACTAATCTGTTTCCTTGATATCCCCATGTCGTAATACAGTAATTAATATGAGGTAATATCAATGCATTGTATAACATAATTTTTATTTCTAAAGGTAATACATGTTTTAATCTGTTTAGTATTCCTATACTTTTGGAACACTTATTTGAGATTTTTTCTGTGTGTTTTTTCCAATTTAAGTTAGTATCTATAGTTAAGCCTAGGTAGTTAAATTCTTCCACTTTCTCAATATCTATAATTATTATTTAATTTGAGAGATAATGTCAGTGTAGTTTTATTTGGCATTTGGAAGGTCATATATTTAGATTTACTTTTATTTAGTGATAGCTTATTTATATTAAGCCACTCAACTATTCTGAGGAGTTCTTCATTTATTACTGATTCTGTACTTTTATTTTGGACACTATTTCTGAAAGTTTCAATAGTGCTAAATAAAGTGGTATCATCAGCATATATTATAAAGTTAAACATTTGGCTGGCTTGTGAGAAATCATTTATGTATATAGTAAATAATAGTGGTCCAATGATGGACCCTTGTGGTACTCCAACTTTAATGAGTAAAGTTTCAGATGTGGTATCATCAAATTCGGTGTACTGTTTATGGTTGTTTAAATAGCTTTTAAATAAAAGAAGAGTTTTACCATCTAAGCCATAGTGTCTTAATTTATTTAATAATATTGAATGGTCAATAGTATCAAATGCCTTGGAAAGGTCAAGAAAAATACTAATTGGTAAGTGATTTCTATCCATTTGAGTAATGATTCTATCTACTAGTTCAAGTGATGCATATTCGGTTGAATGATTAGGTCTAAAACCGTACTGATTATCAAAAAATAGCTTAGAATCAATAAAATAAGCAAATAACTGATTGTGGATGATTTTCTCTAAAACTTTAGAAATAGTTGGAAGGAGAGAAATAGGCCTATAATTTTTGAATAATGTTGAGTCATCGTTCTTGAAAATTGGAATTACTTTTGCAATTTTAAGTTTATCAGGAAATATGCCTGTATTTATGACTTGGTTAATTACTAAGGTTAAGGATTTAATGATTGCGGGTTCAATTATTTTCAGCAATTTTGAAGAAATACCGTCGAATCCACTACTGTTTTTTGTAGGAAGATCATTTATTGTTTTCCTTACAGTTTCTTCATTAACATTCTTAAATTTGAGAACAGATTTAACTTGTGTATTTAAATAGTAGTCATAATTTTTATTTCCTTTATATTGAATGCTTTCTGCAATAGTTTGACCAATGTTTGTAAAATAGTTATTGAATTTCTTTGCTATATCAGTTTTATCAGTAATACTAGTACCATTTTCTTTAAAAATTGTCGAGGATGTTTTCTTTCCTTTATTTTTTGAAAGAATTTCATTGATGGTTTTCCATGTATTTCTTATGTCATTTTTGAATCGGTTAAATCGTGATTCAAAATAAATTTGTTTAGCTGCACGAATAGTTCTTTTTAATATGGAGTTGTTCGTTTTAAGGATAGTGTTTGTGGTCTCATAATCTGGTGAATTAGGGTCAGACATTTTTAATTGTTTATAAAGTGTGTCCCGATATCTAATAGATTTTAATAGACCTTGAGTGATCCATGTCGAATTTTTATGTTTGTATTTATTAAATTTCATTGTTTTAATTGGCATGTACTTATTTTTTGCTCGCATGATTTCTTCATGCAATATGTTATAATTTAGATTGGGGTCCTCATTTTGATGTTTATGTAGTTTGTTGTAACAGTTATATGAATCTATTTCAATTTTGACTTTCTGCATGGCTTCTTCACTTTGTGTATTTATTTTTATAAATTTGGGAGGAAATTCTATTTTTGGAGTATTGTCTAGAAATAAAAAATAAGGTTGATGGTCTGAAAAAGTTTTTGTGAAAATCCCAGCAATGCTTTCTAATATGGATTTGTTTAGCTTACAAAAAAAATTATCTATCAGTGTTCCATTGGTTTTAGTGAAACGAGTTGGGAAAGTAATTTGAGGGTAGAGACTATGTGATATTAAAGTATCAAAAAAATCGCTGTAGATTCTGTTCTCATTTATTTTAAGTAAATTTATGTTAAAACCCCCAGCTATAATGAGATTATTATTGCTATTTTCCAGAGATGATATAACTGATGAAAATTCATCAATGAATTTTGTAATATTTTCATTGCATGTTCTTGGAGGTCTATATATATTTCCAATGGTCATTGTTTTTGATAAAATTTTTCCAGTTACTTTAATCATTAGCCCTTCCCAGTGTTCGTACGTATTTAAATTAATTTTTACTTCAGAATTATATTTATTGTCCACATATATTAGTAACCCTCCTTTGTTGCTACACTTTTTCCCCTGTGTTATACACTCATATCCATCTAGACAAAATTGAGAGAAATCATCATTATCAGCTTTCCACGTCTCTTGTAAGCATATTACGCTAAATTTAAAATTGATACTACGTAAGTCCTCTACGAATATTTCAAGTTCATTAAACTTTGAATTTATAGACTGAATGTTCGAGCTTAGAATACTAAAACTGTTAGTGTTACTGTTTGCTAGAATGGTGAACTTATCAATGTCATAGTATGAAGAGCATCGTATTACTTGAGGCTCGTGATTTTCATCATTATTTTCATTTGTACATAAAACATTACTTAGGTTGTTTTGATTTCCTCCTAAGTATGAGAGGAATGCTTCATCGGATTTTAGTGTGTCTGTGCCTTGAAATTGAGAAAATTCTTCAGTAGTTATCGACATCATTTAGATAGATGAGTGACAAATTAATATTTAAATATGCTGATATTACTAATATTTCTAGTACATGTATACAGTTCTGGTGATATAATAGTCCTCACTAGAGAGGATAGTAATTGATGATGTAATGACATTGATGACATAATGGTCCTTATTGGATTAATTATTTTAAACATACACTTGTTGTTATTGAGCAACAATTCATCTAAACAATCAAAGTTAACATTTTGTATTTTCAAAGTATGTTCACATTTATCAATGCAAATTGATAAACCATAAAAATAAAATTAAAAATACTCTCAATGGAAAAAAAAAATAAGCAAAAAAAATTCATAACATTATTAGACATTTAGATGTGGTATATAACCTGTAGTCATAGTTACTGCTGGCAGAGTCACTTCAGTAGCTTCAGCCTTCGTCGTGATGCTCACTTTCTTTCCGTTTGTGAGTAAAACAGACTATTTGTCCATCGGACATCCACGTAGCTGTGACGCTTCTCGATGATTTTGCCTTGGATCAGGTGTGTGTTTGACAGTTCATTTTTTGTTAAATGCGTTTGTGTCCAGTGTATTGGTATTTCACACAGAGAACATTTCAGTTTGTTTTCAGCCATAATGAATAGTTAGCACTCAAGTTTAAGTCAGTCCAGGATTGACTAATATTTCATGTAGAGGTGTGTGTTCTTGATTCTCTCTTCCGACCAAGCGAGTTTGAAGAGGTCATCTGGGTTATCGAGCGTCACCTTCTTCTCCCTTCCATTTTTAACAAGATTTAACAAGATTTGCCATCCAAGCCAAAGGCCCAGATGGCAAGTGGACAAGGAAGCCATTGGCTTATCGAGAGTCCAACAATGTTCATCTACTTATAACCCGCCCTCCTGAGATATGTGTCAACCTTGTTTTTAAACATATTCACGCTGCTAGCAGTTACACAATCTGTAGACAATTTGTTCCATTCATTTATTGTCCTCTGTGAGAACGAGTGCTTCCTGATGTCCAATCTACATTGATCCTTTACTAATTTTACCTCATGTCCTCTAGTTCTGCTATCCTTCTTGAGTGAGAAAAACATATTTCTATCAATATTTTCATACCCATTCAATATCTTAAAAACTTCAATCTGATCTCCTCTTAACCTCCTTGTCTCTAGAGTTGTTAAACCACATTCTTTCAGGCGTTCTTCATAACTAAGGTCTCTCAGTTCTGGAATCATTTTAGTTGCTCTCCTTTGTATGCGTTCAAGCGTATCTATATCTTTCTTACGATATGGTCTCCAAGCTTGTATACAGTATTCTAAATGAGGTCTAACTATTGCTTTATAAAGAGGTATAATTAACTTTTTTTCCTTGTATGTTATGTTTCTTCTAATCAATCCAAGAATTTGATTACCCTTTGAAGCTGCAATACCACACTGCTCTGAAACTTTCATATCAGCGCTTATTGTAACTCCTAATTCCTTTTCTTTTACAGTAGTACCCAGAACAGTATCTCCCATTTTATAGTTTACATTCAAGTTCCTATGTCCTGTATGTAGGCATTTACATTTCCCAAAATTGAACAACATCTGCCATTTCTCAGACCATTTCACTAATCTGTCTAGATCGTTTTGTAAATGTTGTTTATCACCATCAGTATTAACCTTTCTAAACAGTTTTGTGTCATCCGCAAATTTCAGTACGTTACTTGTTATACTGTCGTCCAAATCATTGATATAAATTAAGAATAATATAGGTCCTAATACTGATCCTTGAGGTACCCCACTCAAAACCGATTTCCAATTTGAAACTTCTCCATCTACTACAACTCGTTGTCTTCTGTCAGTCAGCCATTGTTCTATCCAGTCAGTTATGCTGTCCCCGATACCATGGGCTTTTAATTTAAGTAGTAATCTTTGATGTGGCACTTTGTCAAAAGCTTTCTGAAAATCTAAGTAGATAATATCTACTGGCGATCCCACGTCTATCCACTTAGTGATTTCTTCCAAAAAACATAACATATTTGTTAAGCATGACCTCGCTTTAAGGAATCCATGTTGAGATGAATTTAATAATTTATGCTTAACGAGGAATTCCACCATATGGTCTTTAATTAACCTTTCTAATAATTTACAAATCACTGACGTTAAACTCACTGGTCTGTAATTCTCTGACTTATTTCTCGAACCCTTTTTAAATAATGGTATGATGTTTGCTTCTTTCCATTCAAACGGAACAACTCCCTCTTTTAATGACAAGTTGAATACTCTTGCAAGTGGTATACTGATTTGTTCTACTGTTTCCATTAGTAATTTTGGAGGAATCCCATCCACTCCCGGTGATTTGTTATCCTTCATTGCCTTTATTTTCTTAGCTACCAATTCTGGAGTTACAACTAACGGACCTAAATAGTCAGATTTAGCCCCCTGAAATTTAGCATCAGCAACTGGTAATGAACTAATATCTTCTTTGGTAAACACTGAACTGAAGTAACCATTTAGGTCTTCCGCCATTAAAAACCCCTGTGATATTATATTTCCAGCACTGTCTTCTAGAGGTCCAACCTTGTCTTGTACGTTTTGTTTACTCCTGACATATGCATAAAAACTCTTGCTGTCATTTTTTATGTTACATGCTAGTTTTTGCTCATAGCTTCTTTTAGATTGTCTGATTTCAGTTGTAGCTGCATTAAGTGCCTCTTTGTATTTTGCATAGTCTTCGTCCTTTCTGGTACGCCTATAAACCCTCCACATAGTTTGTTTTAGCATTATTTTTCTAATAGCCTCTTTTGACAAGTGTTTCTTTCTACACCGTTTTCCTTGTTTTTGGAAGGGAACAAATTTATCGATGATACTCTCAATTTCATATTTTAGAATATTCCAACATTCAATTGCGGTCTTATTCATCAGCATGTTATTCCAATCTAGCTTTGCTAAGTATTTTCTCATATCTTTGTAGTTACCTTTGTGGAAGTTTCTCTTGTACGTTTTCTTATTTTTACTTTCTGATTTTACATTGATGTCAAAATGTATTTGATTATGGTCACTATTACCCAATGGTTCAAATATTTTTACATTGTCCACTAATTCTTTTTGTGATGACAAAACTATATCTAATACATTTTCTCCCCTGGTTGGTTCTAGTACGTGCTGAGTAAGAAAGCTATCCTGGATTAAAAATAGAAATTGTTGGTCCTCAATCCCTGTGCTCTCTAGAGAATTCCATTGTATGTGTCCATGGTTAAAATCTCCCATTATGATACATTCCCCTTTACTAACTTCCTTTATAGCGTTTTTTTTTTGTGTTGTCCTCTTCGTTTATGTTTGGACTTCGGTAAACTAATCCAATAGTTAATTTTGAATTACCTGAAACAATTTTGCACCAAACAGCTTCATCGCAATCTGCTTCCCTTTCTAGTTTTATTTCATAAGCCTGAATAGATTCTTTAACATATAAAATAACTCCCCCGCCCCTTCTTCCTATTCGATCTTTCCTAAACATTACATATCCTGTCAGTCCTAATTCAGCATCTGTTATATCTATGTTGGCCCATGATTCAGTTATACCAATTATGTATTATGCAGTGGATTCTGCCGTCGCGAGTGAAAGTGCGTCTAACGTTGGGGTCCTTTTTCAACTCTCGTAGCAGGGCACTTCGCAGGGAAGTCAAATCTTCGAATATCATCAGTTTTGGTCCCGCAATCTCTTTCAACTGTTTTTTCGCTTTCATCGCTTCGATTTTCTTTTCCCTTCTCACGAATTTTGCGATCACTGCCTTTGCCCGCCCAGGCAGCCGGTGGCACACGCTGATGTCATGTCGTGAGACATCCACTCCGATCTTGCGACACGTTTCAACTACTAGTTCAGTAGTGTCCTCGACCACACCAGGAGCAGATTCGGCCAACCCGATAATCTTTATACTCTCGCGCCTGCTGTATTGCTCAAGAGCATCTAATTTCCAGCTTTGCTTTTGTATCTCTTGTTTTACTTTGCACATGTCATCCTTGATTGTTTTTATGCAACTTTGGATTTCTTCTTTCAGTTCACTGATAATCACCTTTGTCGTCGTTTCCAATGCTCCATTGACTGCTTCTGTGACAGTTTTCGCAATCATCGGCTGAATTTCGACAATTATCTGTGCCACGATATCACCAATTCCCACTGCGTCCAGATTTACGTCCGTCTCACTCGGCTTCTGTTTACGCTTCGATGACATTGTTCTGAGGTGCGACAAACGACAGGAGCAAAAACAAATAGTGTGTGTTGTCTGGTGCTCAATGAAGCCTGACTGGAATCTAGGCGTGGCGTGGGCGACAATGCAGTATTTTATGGATCTTTGATGAACTGTTCCTTCTATTTCCGCCAATACTTATCGCTCAAACATCTAAATTGGCCGTCCGAACAGCTCAGCACTTCTAAAGCGTGCCAAGTTGTGACCCAAAAAATTGTAAGACCTTCGATAAAGTCCGAAGAATATATAAACACTCGGACTGACTCACGTGGCTGTCGGTCTGGGCGTGGTTAAATTTAGATTTATAGAGGAAGGGAAGCCAAACAAATGGAAACATACAAACACACTGTCTCTGTATGTCTACGTATCTGCTTTTCTGCACGCACGCACGCACGCACGCACGCACGCACGCACGCACGCACGCACGCACGCACGCACACACGCACACGATTGTGGAATACATCCACACTCATCGAATCCAACTATGTGCTAATTAATTATAGGAACACCCTTTTTAAATCAGAAAAAAATATAATGGAAACATTTTTAGTGGAGCAAAACCACATGTGGGCACTCTACAGTTGTGTTTAAACTAGTGCCAGTTTAAAGATTTCAGACTATACTGATTTTGACATCCACATTTATATATCAAACATCTATGTCCTTCATAGTTACCACAACAAATGTCGGGCTCCTATGCTTCCATGAGACAATTGAACATGAATTATAGCACATAAACCACGGCCGTAAAATGCTACACCTGCCATGCATACCCCTCCCTGGTAGTAAATTTGCAATTTCTCATAAAACAAGTCAAATGAACACCTAATAGTAAGACCGAAGCGCGTGAGCCACGCCAAATACGTTGTTGATTTGAGATGGAATGACCCTTACAAATATCGATTTTTTTAATGACAAGTTAAATTTACGAAAACAAATCACCAAAATAATAATGGTTAAATGGTTGGTAATAACAGTTTGATTCCTGTGTGATTAATTAATCACTATCTCACCGCGCACTTATTGGAAATGCTACACGTGGTTAAAATGCAGCGAATAGCGTGCACAAACCTACCGTGTGGGCGGAGCTTAGCGTGTAAACATTAAGCGCGCGTGACAGTGGCCAGCATAACTACCTCCCAGGGCCAATGACCTGGGATCATTCAACCGGGGGATTTAAGGATAGGTAGGAGGGATTTCTAGGAATCCGTCCTCTGATTCTTTTCATCTAAAAAACCGGCTTTACATCTTTTACCTGCGTTGTACTGCTGGTATTCAGATACTCTTGTTCGTTTTTTTTCTGGCTATTTCGGATATATATATATATATATATATATATATATATATATATATATATATATATATATATATATATATATATATATAATATATATATATATATATAAAATAAGAATAATAACTTCATTTAAACACGGTCAAATCCTGGTGTAATTATGAAAAGATTCAAAATGCAAAAGGAAAGTACAATGGACAATAACATAATATAAAATGCTTGGCATACAATGTATAAAGTTGTAAAAACCGTTATTTTTTTAAATATACACACTACGTCATATAAAGCATAGAATTAGTTTGAAAATAAAAATGTCTTTAATGTATTTTTTAGCTGTGCGCAATTCCCGGTGTTCCGTAGTGCGGATGGCATAAAGCCTTCCACAGCGTTATCTAAGCCTAACCCATATGTATATTTATATCCAAATTAATCTTTTGAGCACCCATATTGCCGCGCACGTGCCAAACGAATTTCATCAATCTATAATCACAAGATCAAGAGAACACTTTTACACACATAAAAAATATAACAAACACACATATCGAGTTGGTAATTGGGACAGTCGTCTATCCATTCGCATAGCGCGAGATCGTGTGCAGCGATCGGTACTCAATCTTTTGGAATAAATAAACCGGTAATTTAGGTTGGAAATAGGCCACGCCATTGAGTGCGCGTAGCCCAGGCGTCGGTAGCCTTTGATCCCAGGAGCGGGCGGCGACTAAATGTCAATCAAACTACGTCGTAGCGGCCGCTCCACCCGCTCACCGCCCACCTACACGAAACGAAGACGTGAAGTGGCAACTCAATGGACGCTATTGTTTACAATTTCGTAACAAATACAAACATTTGTTTAGTTGTAATTACTAGCCTAACTTAGTCACAAGAAACGTTACATATAATAATCAAGTCAGATCATAAACGTACTGTGTTTACTTGGAACTATATCGTGTCGCGTAGGTTTTCAGTCTTTGTTTGGCGGATGCATACAAGGCGGATTGGAAGTCCTTTCTCTGCCCATTTTTGGCTTTCCATGGCGGCTCGTAAGAAATATTTTAGATTTTGACTGATGAACGAAATAAATGGCTTCTGAAAAAGCCAGAAAGAACGGACAGGAGTATCTGAATCCCAGCAGTACGACGCAGATAAAAGATGTAAGTAGGTATTGGTAATTTCAACCTTTTCCCGTCGTGTTATGATTCGAGCGAGGCGCCGCCATGAGCGCACACCCCTTTCATGTAACTCCTCCTTTTGCAGGAGATCCAACCGTCCCCCTTGGCTCTTCTCGCTGCCACCTGCAGCAAGATCGGAGCCCCGTCGGAAAATGACAATACGCCGGCAACGCCCCAGCAGCAGCAACCATTACTTCGAGTGGTCGGAGGCGTCCAGAATCCGGTATTCCAGGCGGCCGGTGGCGATGTTTTGACGACGCCTGGCTGGGTTCAGGTGCCTGGCTTCGGCGCCATGCAGAGCATGCCGGGCGCCGTAGCGCCTCCTACGACGGTCGTTCCCGCTCAGCAGACTGCTCCCACTGTCATCCAGAATCAGAACACCCAGGTGATCGCCACTCCCGTGACGGGACCAGGCGGCACGATCACATACAACCTCATCCAGAGCCCGATGGCGATGCCGCAGTTTCAGACGTTGACCATCATCGGCGCTGACGGCCAGGAGCAGCAAGTCATTGCGCCCGCCTCATCGCTGCAGCTGGGGCAGAACCTGGTCGCGCAGTCACCGGCCCAGAATCCGACAACTGCCTTCCTCTCGCAAACCGGCCAGCTGGTGACCACGCCCACCGGCCTTACTATGACCAGCAACAACGCAGTGGGAGGGTTGCCGGCGATCGCAAACTTCGCAGGGAATGTGGTCAGTTTGGGCGGCATGCAGAACCTTGCCGTCGCGAGGCAGGGTGGCATGATGCAAACAGTGCAGCTTCAGGCGCCACAGGTCCAGACAGTGCCAATCCAAATCCAGAACACTACCAATGCAGGGCTCCTGCAAACTATACATGTACCTATACAAACACTGCAGACAGCCCTACAACCCATGACAGGTCTAACCCCTCAACCAGGTACACCTGGGGTGATGGGCATTTCACCCAGGCAACAGGTGGCGCTACCGAATCAAGGTACTAATCCTGCCACCCCACAAGCTGTATCCATGGATGCGTCACCGCCTTCCATGACAACCATGCCCAATAACATCCAGACGCCTGGAACCACATTGCAGTCAGTGAATCCGAGTACAATATCACAGTCCACTTCTCAGCCGACCATCCTGTCAGTGCCAGTTGTTGGGTCAGCTGCATCCTGCACTGCCATGACATCACAGTCATGTCTAGCAACCAAAGCTGGCAATGTGTTATCAGGGACAGCGGGTGCTTCAAAGTTACTATACACAGCTCCGTCATCAACAGTGACAAACATTTCTGGAGCTCCGACAGATATTTTAAGCATGGCTACAGCAAACATACTGAATCCTACAGCATCGTCAGGTCTATTGAACAACATTCCAAACTATCTGAATACACAGCAAATGTCGGGAATAGCGGCTCCAGCACAGACAGTCCAGAACATCATCCTTCCTAATGGACAGATAGTGCAGAGTTTGGCCAGTCCAGCCATTACTGGCATGCAGAACCTACAGGTCGTAGGTCAGAATGGCCAGATGATTCAAGCACAGTGGCTAGCGCCTATGATGCCTGGTGTGCGGCCTGGCATCCAGCAGCTCCAAGGTATGACCGGGTTGCAGACGTATGGTGTACAGCCAACCTTTCTCAACACCAATGCTTTACTGCAGAACATCACTGCTGGTACGTCGGCTGTGGGAATACAGCAGCTGCCGCAGCAAGGACAGCAGCAGCAACAGCAACAGCAGAATGTTCTAGCACAGCAAGGAATCATCCCGAGCCAAGTGAATACCACAGTAACGTCACAACAAAATCCTGTATTATGTAAGTATATTTTATATTTATGTTGCTTACAAGTCAGTAACAATACTAAATTATTGGCCAGAAAATCTGAAGTTTTTAACAAGATTTAACAAGATTGCCATCTCGAACAACAAGTTCCAGATGGCAAGTGGACAAGGAAGCCATTGGCTTATCGAGAGTCCAACAATTTTCTCATCTATGTGTAGCCCGCCCTTATCAGATATCTGTCAATTCTATTTTTAAACATATTCACACTACTAGCATTAACACAATCATTTGGCAGTTTGTTCCATTAATTTATCACCCTCTGTGAGAAAGAGTACTTTCTCATGTCCAACCTACACTGCTCCTTAACTAATGCTGCTTTGTGTCCTCTGGTTCTACTGCCTTCTTTAAGTTTGAAGAACATATTCCTATCAACATCCTCATAACCGTTCACTATTTTAAACACTTCTATTTGGTCTCCTCTTAGTCTCCTGGTCTCTAATGTTGTCAAACCACATTGTAATAAGCGACTTTCGTAACTAAGGTCTCTTAATCCTGGAATCATCTTAGTTGCTCTTCGTTGTATTCTTTCTAGCTAATCTATGTCTTTTTTACGATATGGCCTCCATGCTTGAATACAATATTCCAAATGTGGTCTAACTATTGCTTTGTACAGGGGTACAATTAGATGTTTCTCCTTATACGTGATAGTTCTCCTAATTAGCCCTAGAATTTGATTTCCTTTTGAAGCAGCAATCCCACATTGCTCTGAAACTTTCATGTCAGCATTAAATGTTACTCCTAAATCCTTTTCTTGTGTGGTTTTACCTAGTACAGCATCCCCCATTTTATATTCCTCGTTTATATTCCTATTTACACTTCCCAAAATTGAATAACATTTGCCATTTTTCTGACCATTTAACTAATTTTTCTAGATCATCCTGTAAACTTTGTTTATCTGTATCATTAGTAACCTTTCTGAATACTTTTGTGTCATCTGCAAATTTGAGTACTTTGCTAGATATGTCATCCTCCAAATCATTTATATATATTAAAAACAGTATAGGGCCTAACACTGATCCCTGTGGTACCCCACTCAAAACAGATTTCCAGTTTGAAATCTTACCATCTACTATTACTCTCTGTCTTCTGTGTGTAAGCCACTTTTCTATCCAGTTGATTACATCATTGCCTATACCATGGGCTTTTAGTTTAAGTAACAATCTTTGATGTGGCACTTTATCGAAAGCTTTCTGAAAATCTAAGTAGACAACATCCACTGGTGACCCGTCATCTACCCACTTTGTAATTTCTTCTAAAAAACAAGAGATTGGTTAGACATGACCTTGCTTTTAGGAATCCATGTTGAGATGTATTTATTAATTTATGTTTTATGAGGAATTCCACCATGTGGTCTCTAATTAATGTTTCGAGTAATTTACATACAACTGATGTTAAACTCACTGGTCTGTAATTTTCTGGCTTCTTCCTCAGTCCCTTCTTAAATAGCGGCGTAATGTTTGCTTCTTTCCATTCTGAAGGAACTATTCCTTCTAGTGACAAGTTAAATAAGTTTGCAAGTGGTGTACTAATTTGATCAACAATTTCCTTTAGCAGTTTTGGTGCTATCCCATCAACTCCAGGTGATTTATTATCTTTCATCTTCTTAATTTTCTTTGCTATCATTTCAGGAGTTACAAATAACTGCCCTAAATGTTCTGATTTATTGCCCTCAAATTTAGTCAATGGAACTGGAAGTGAGCTGATATCTTCTGTGGTAAAAACTGAGCTGAAATACTCATTCAGGACCTCTGCCATTTGGAACCCATCTGAAATTATGTTTTCACTGTTGTTTTCCAGTGGTCCGACCTTATCTCGAACTTTCTGTTTGCTCCTTACATAAGCATAGAAACTCTTGCTGTAATTTTTTATATTACCTGCCAATTTTTTTTCAAAGGTTCTTTTAGATTTTCTAATTTCAGTTGTAGCTAGGTTAAGTGCCTCTTTGTATTTTGTGTAGTCTTCTACATTTCCAGTGTGTTTATAGACCCTCCACAGCATCTGTTTGTGAGCAATTTTTCTAATAGCCTTTTTTGACAGGTGTTTTTTCCTGGACCTTTTCCCTTGTTTTCATAATGGAACAAATTTCTCAATAATACCCTCAATCTCACATTTTAAACAAGTCCAGCATTCTGTTGCTGTCTTGTTCTTCAGCAAGTTATTCCAATCTATATTTGCTAGATATGTTCTCATCACTTTATATTTGCCTTTGTTGAAGTTCCTCCTCCATTGTTTTTTATATGTATTCCCTGTTTTTACTTTTATATTAAAATGGATTTGGTTATGGTCACTTGAACCCAAAGGTTCGTGTACTTTAACATTGTCAACTAATTCATTTTGAGAAGACAAAATTAAATCTAACACATTCCCACCTCTGGTTGGTTCCAAGACATGTTGAATAAGGAAACAATCCTGTGTTAGAAGTAGAAACTGATGGTCGTCACCTCCAGCACTCTCTAATGATTCCCATTGTATATGGCCATGGTTAAAATCACCCATTATAACACATTCTCCCTTGCTCACCTCCCTTATCGCCTTTTGTAATTTTACATCTTCCTCTTGTCCTATGTTAGGACTACGATAAACTACTCCTATTGTTAATGTTGAGTTGCCAACACTGAAATTTTTTCTTCAAAAATCAGATAGTAAACAAAACTATTTTTACATCTCCGAGTAACAACTGGTGCCAGGGCATGTATTTCAATAAAGTTCTTATGAACTCATCAAGCATTCTATCACAAACCTAGTTTTTTCTCACATGTAATAATAGACTGGGGATGTGTAAAATTAAAATATGGTAATTACAAGTGATGAATTTTTCATAGTACTAACGAAATACATTATAGAAAGTTGTTGACGTAAATGGTGAAATTGGCATATGAGCGCATTATCTTATAAACAAAAGGGTTTAAGCAGTTCATAATCGATAAGCAGTTCCAGTTGTAAACAGTTGGATTGGTATGATGGGGAGCTATGGAAGATAAGCAAGTTTAAACAGTTTTTTTTTTTGGTTTACGGCAAAATGTTGTTATATTTCCTACAGGCTTAACGCTAACTTGGAGTGAATTCCACAGAATCTGTGCAGCAACTGAAAAAGCTCTAGTTCTGACATTTGTCTTAACACTGGGAACAAAAAGTAGATTAGAATTAGAAGCTGTCAAGGCTGTAAATATGCTGCTTGCTTGGATGAAAGTGCTTAATAGGTAACTGTGCAGATCTTAAAAATAATGTGATATCAGACAGAGAGCCAATGCAATGATTTAAGAAGTGGTACTGAGTGAGAGAAACCAGGAGACCAGGTAACTACCCTTGCCAAACAATTTTGCACACGTTGAAGTTGCAAAATGTTCCTGAGAGCAATATTATGATAAAGCTAATGAACATTATATAGCCCTTGTATTATATGCTTCTGGTGTGGAAAATGTAAAGAATATGTGGCTTCATCACTACCAGTCCCTACTTAACTCTATACCTGGCTCTCCAGCCAACATCAAGAAGATCAATGAATACTGTAGCAATGTACAGTTTAATGTTCAAAATGATTGTTAATGTTAAGGAAATTCAAGATATAATACATGCAATGCCTATAGGCAAAGCCCTGGGTTATGATAGTGTAATTAACGAACATTTAAAATATGCGAATGAAAAACTTCATGTTCTCATGTCACTTTTATATATAGCAGCATGTTAATTCACGGTTTTTTACCGGATGCTGTGATGATTACAATCATAGCCCCCATAATTAAAAATAAGGCGGGTGACCTGTCTGATAACAACAACTACCGACCCATTGCTCTAGCCACAATTGCTAGTAAATTATTTGAATCCTTGATATTAACCAGGGTTTCTACTTTTTTATCTACATGTGTAAACCAATTTGGATTTAAAAAGCATCACTCAACTGAAATGTTCATATTTTTATTAAAAGAACTCTTTTGACACTACATAGCGAATGGCTCATCTATGTATGTTACTATGCTGGATGCCTCTAAGGCCTTTGACAAAGTCAATCGTAGTAAGCTATTCACCAAACTAATTGACCGAGACTGTCCTTCTTTTATTGTGCGCATTCTTTATTACTGGTACATAACTAAGAAATTCATCGTCAGATGGTGTTGTATCTTCTGAAAGAATGTGGTTTAACAACTCAAGAGACAAGGAGGTTAAGAGGAGATCAGATTGAAGTTTTTAAGATATTGAATGGGTATGAAAATATTGATAGAAATATGTTTTTCTCACTCAAGAAGGATAGCAGAACTAGAGGACATGAGGTAAAATTAGTAAAGGATCAATGTAGATTGGACATCAGGAAGCACTCGTTCTCACAGAGGACAATAAATGAATGGAACAAATTGTCTACAGATTGTGTAACTGCTAGCAGTGTGAATATGTTTAAAAACAAGGTAGACACATATCTCAGCATTCCATCATTATAGTTGTTTTATTTCACCAAATTAGTTGGGATATATGACAACAGCATTCCATCATTATAGTTGTTTTATTTCACCAAATTAGTTGGGATATATGACAACAGCATTCCATCATTATAGTTGTTTTATTTCACCAAATTGTCAATGTTGTTACTGCAAAATATCTGGAGATGATGTGTTAAAGGTACATAGTCTAATCATGTTATAAATGTGACTTAACAAGATTTAACAAGATTGCCATCACCAAAACAACATTACCAAAACAACAAGTTCCAGATGGCAAGTGGACAAGGAAGCCGTTGGCTTATCGAGAGTCCAACAATTTTCTCATCTATGCGTAGCCCACCCATATCAAATATCTGTCAATTCTGTTTTTAAACATATTCACACTAGTAGCATTAACACAATCATTTGGCAGTTTGTTCCATTAATTTATCACCCTCTGTGAGAAAGAGTACTTTCTCGTGTCCAACCTACACTGCTCCTTAACTAATGCTGCTTTGTGTCCTCTTGTTCTACTGCCTTCTTTAAGTTTGAAGAACATATTCCTATCAACATCCTCATAACCGTTCACTATTTTAAACACTTCTATTTGGTCTCCTCTTAGTCTCCTGGTCTCTAGTGTTGTCAAACCACATTGTAATAAGCGACTTTCGTAACTAAGGTCTCTCAATTCTGGAATCATTTATGTCAGAACTAAATGTTACTCCTTTGTAATGTAAGTCCTTTTCTTGTGTGGTTCTACCTAGTACAGCATCCCCCATTTTATATTCTTCGTCCATGTTTCCATGTCCTATGTGTATACATTTACACTTCCCAAAATTGAATAACATTTGCCATTTTTCTGACCATTTAACTAATTTATCTAGATCATCCTGTAAACTTTGTTTATCTGTATCATTTGTAACATTTCTGAATACTTTTGTGTCATCTGCAAATTTGAGTACTTTGCTAGATATGTCATCTTCTAGATCATTTATATATATATATACAGTATAGGGCCTAATACTGATCCCTGTGATACCCCACTCAAAACCGATTTCCAGTTTGAAATCTCACGGTCTACTATTACTCTCTGTCTTCTGTGTGTAAGCCACTTTTCTATCCAGTTGATTACATGGGCTTTTAGTTTAAGTATCAATCTTTGGTGTGGCACTTCATCGAAAGCTTTCTGAAAATCTAAGTAGACAACATCCACTGGTGACCCGTCATCTACCCACATTGTAATTTCTTCAAATAAACAAGAGATTGGTTAGACATGACCTTGCTTTCAGGAACCCATGTTGAGTATGTATTTATTAAATTATGTTTTTCAAGGAATTCCACCATGTGGTCTCTAATTAATGTTTCGAGTAATACAACTGATGTTAAACTCACTGGTCTGTAATTTTCTGGCTTGTTCCTTGATCCCTTCTTAAATAGTGGTGTAATGTTTGCTTCTTTCCATTCTGAAGGAACTATTCCTTCTTCTATTGACAAGTTAAAAAATTTTGCAAGTGGTGTTTGCTCAACAATTTCCTTAAGCAGTTTTGGTGGTATCCCATCAACTCCAGGTGATTTATTATCTTTTCAAATTTAGTAAATGGAACTGGAAGTGAGCTGATATCTTCTGTGGTAAATACTGAGCTGAAATACTCATTCAGGACCTCTGCCATTTGAAACCCCTCTGAAATTATGTTTCCCCTGTTGTTTTCCAGTGGTCCGACCTTATCTCGAACTTTCTGTTTACTCCTTACATAAGCACAGAAACTCTTGCTGTCATTTTTTATATTACCTGCCAATTTTTTTTAAAAGTTCTTTTATTAGATTTTCTAATTTCAGTTGTAGCTAGGTTAAGTGCCTCTTTGTAATTTGCATAGTCTTCATCCTTTCTGGTACGCCTATAAACCCTCCACATAGTTTGCTTAAACACTATTTTTCTAATAGCTTCTTTTGACAAGTGTTTCTTTCTAGACCGTTTTCATTGGTTTTTCAAGGGAACAAATTTATCGATGATACTCTCAATTTCATATTTTAGAATATTCCAACATTCAATTGCGGTCTTATTCATCAGCATGTTATTCCAATCTAGCTTTGCTAAGTATTTTCTCATATCTTTATAGTTACCTTTGTGGAAGTTTCTCCTATACGTTTTTTTATTTTTACTTTCTGATTTTACATTGATGTCAAAATGTATTTGATTGTGGTCACTGTTACCCAATGGTTCATGTATTTTTACATTGTCCACTAATTCTTTTTGTGATGATAAAACTATATCTAATACATTTTCTCCCCTGGTTGGTTCTAGCACGTGTTGAGTAAGAAAGCTCTCGTGAATAAAAAATAAAAAATTTTGGTCCTCACCCCCTGTACTCTCTAGAGATTTCCATTGTGTGTGTCCATGGTTAAAATCTCCCATTATGATACATTCCCCTTTACTAACTTCCTTTATAGCATTTTGTATTTTTGTGTTATCCTCTTCGTTTATGTTTGGACTTTGGTAAACTAATCCTATAGTTAATTTTGAATTTCCTGAAACTATTTTGCACCAAGCAGCTTCATCGTAATCTGCTTCGCTTTCTAATTTTATTTCATAAGCCTGAATAGATTCTTTAACATATAAAATAACTCCCCCTCCCCTTCTTCCTATTCGATCTTTCCTAAACATTACATATCCTGTCAGTCCTAATTCAGCATCTGTTATATCTATGTTGGCCCATGATTCAGTTATACCAATTATGTGAGGGTCCATATCTTCTACCATAATGTTTAATTCATTTTTCTTATTTATTATACTCCTAGCATTTAAACACACGCATCTATAACCTGCTTCAGACATGTTTTTCGGACATTTTGTTATTGGTTTATCTGTACTAGTGGCCTCTTGTCCTGCTTGAGGCATCTCTAAGTAACCCCCCTGCGCTTCTAGTTTAAATAGTGTTGACTACCAAAATATTCGTTATGCTACCCATGCCACTGTCTACTGCTGCTGCGAGTCCATCCGCAAATACATCTGCCCCCTTTCCACTTAGATGCAGCCCGTCCTTCATGTACATATCAGCCCTTCCAACAAAACTTCCTCTTCCCTACATAGCTTCTCGACTAGCATGTTAATTGTCATCCCCCGGCAATTTCGATATCTATGACCCCTCCTTCCTACTACTGGTGGAATCCCTGACAGTATTACCTGCTCAACCCGCGTTTGCTTTAGTGTTCTGACCAAATTCCGGTATTTCCTAACTATGGCAGTTGTACCCTCCCTCTCTACGTTATTTGTCCCTACGTGTACTAAAACAGATCCACCCTTGCCCGAACCCACAATGTTTTCTACCCTCTCAGTTATCGCCTCTATTTTGGCCCCGGGCAAGCAAACTACAACGTCATCTCCCTTGTTTAAGACTCTGTCGGTCTTCCTAACTATTGAGTCCCCCACAAACACCCTCGTTCTCTTTCTCACCCCCTCTATCACTTCCTCGGAATAGCTCTTCCGATGGATCCCCTCCATCACATTCTGTCCTGCAGCCTTGTCACTTGGTGGCAGATTGTTATCAGGCCCTCTCTCATGCATCAACATGTCACCTTTCCCTCCCATCTCCTGGATAACTTGCGCTCCCGTCGCCTTCCTGACACCTTCCCTCCCGTCTCCCTCACTCCCATCGCCTTAACTATCGTCTCCTTCCCCCCCGACTCCTTCGCTACTGTCTCCCTGACTCCCCTTTCCTTCGATCCATTTGTCTTCCCTCCCATTTCTTTCCTTCTCGTCTCCTTTCATCCTGTCTCCCTACGACCTGTCACCTTACTTCCTCTCAACCTCCTCCCAGGCTGAGGTGAGCTCACCCTAGCATCTCTCTCGTCGTCTTCCCCAACTTTATCCAATGTCCCGCCACCAGAACCACTGGCACAAACCACCTGCTCCCTTCCCACCACTGCCACAACGAGCAGCCTCAGCTGTTCTAACGCCACTTCAAGTTCCTTCATCCTCGTACATCCCCTGCACTCAAAACTAAAACTATCCACCTGAACCTCAGCCCAGGACTTCTCACATCCGGACTTGACGAAGTCCACCCAGTTGCTACAACTACTGCATATTAAATGCCTGGTGGCCTTTACCTGCCATTTGCACGGCACCATCAGAAAATTTATACTTAATCTAATTGCTATGTTAGCCTTGAATAAGGCTGTTTTTGTGTTCAAAAGAACACTTTAGACTAATATACTTGCTAACTATGTCTTTTCTACTAAGCTCACACGAGCTAAAAAAAGCCTGCCACCTAGCGAATACGGAGAACACTGTGTAAACAAAACAACGAAGTCAGTGTAAACAAACTTACGCTAAAATCCTGCTGTTAATTGCTTTTTACCGAAATCGTTTACTACAACTATGTTAGATATTACCTTATGTATGTAATTTATGTAAATGTATCACTTTATCTAATATATATTTAACAATGTATACGATAGTTTGGTACACCAGTTTATTTTACGACCTGTAAACAAACTCCCAATTATCGCTCGTTGAATTTGAGTCCGGGAAAAACACTGCCTCAGTTAACCAGAACAGCTTCTTAATATATGTCTATAAGAAGTTTGTGTATATAGTATATGTGTAATAGTAATACTTATTCTAATCAATATTCCACTGTTTCTGACTATTCACTATGCTATCTAAATTTAAAACAAACTCCCAATTATCGCTCGTTGAATTTGAGTCCGGGAAAAACACTGCCTCATTTAACCAGAACAGTTTCTTAATATATGTCTATAAGAAGTTTGTGTATATAGTATATGTGTAATAGTAATACTTATTCTAATCAATATTCCACTGTTTCTGACTATTCACTATGCTATCTAAATTTTCGAATGGTACACAACCCTATTAATGCTCACTGACTTCCCTGTCGGAGTCCGGAACTAACTTACTCTAAAATCCTGCCTCTGACTAATAATTAACATAAACTGTTTTCTAATATATGTCTACAATACATTTATGTATAATATTTATGCAATAGTAATACTTATTCTAGTCGATATTCCCCTTTTTTTCTGTCAATTCTCTACACCAATTTTAAGTTGCTGCTGCATCAAAATTCCGCTATCCACTCAGAAAGTGGTAATAATATAAACTGTATTTATCTTTATAATATCTTTAATTCCCAAAATGTATTTTAATGAACCACAGTATTTGTATATCCATTTCTCTGTTGATGAATATTGACCTAGCTGTTTAGCATGCGATGTAAATATTATATTCAAAACAGATAACAGTCAAATGATGTGGACAAATTGTGGTTCATTTATTATTCATTTGGCCGGTTAAGATGTTAGAACAGATATAATTGACACTATTACTATATAACACGATTTTATGATTAAACGGTCAGACTTTATACCTTTAATCTTGCATATAATTATTAACATTCTTCATCCATATGTGACCATTGTGATGATGTTCCTTGTTGGTCAGTGTCCCAGCTGCAGTCAGACATCACCGAGACCATCAAGTGGCAGGTGGTCCAGCCAGAAACTGACCAGCAGCAGCCAGAGATGGGTCAGCTGAGTCCCACCAGTGTTCAGGGCACAGATGATGGCATTCCGTCCAAGAGACTGCGCAGGATGGCGTGTACCTGTCCCAACTGTCGTGATGGAGATGGCAGGCAAGTACTTGACAGGTTGGCAAACAAGTTTTGTTGCAGATGTGATACTTGGAGCCCTTCCCGTCTGCTTCTTCACTCTCCTTCATTTCTCTTCCTCAGGTGGACTACTTTTACCATATATCCAACCCTGACTGATGAACACCTGTAAGACGCAGATCTCTTTAAGACCCACACACAAACTTGTATGATTAAATCTATGTCTGCCGGTTTGCTGCGCATGTTCAAAAGGAGCTCGCCTGGCAAACAGGAATATATTGATTGGATCACATGAAACTTTTAAGTTTGACAGAGAACATATAAAATAAACATGACAGCCAGTGAGTGATTCTTCGGACATCTTTTGAACTGATGATTTGTTATTCACATAACATTGACAAATGCACAAAACTTTAAGGAATATCTCCTACACCCATAGGGCCACCACATTCCAGAAAATCCACAAGAGTTAAGGTAATAATAGAGGGTTTACATGTATCAAAGGAATTGTTTTACTAAGAACCCTTCCAGCCTGTTCCTTCATTTCTCATCTTCATCTTGTCATAAACTCACGCTTGGCACAACGCTTTGCATAGAAAAGAATGTCATAGCATACCCAGTTAAATAATAATAATGTTAGAATGTTCTTCACTACAGTTTCCGGTACATGCTTCTCTTCTAGATGGTGAACATTAGAATATTTAGTGAAACAAGGCCCATCTGATGCAGTCATAGGGCCTTGCATGTTATCAGCACACACAACGTGGGCAACACCTTGAGTTTCTGATAGAGATGCCTGTTTTGTCTAGAGAGCCTACTGTTGTTTAGAACATGCAGAGTTCATTTGAGAAAAATAATGAATAGATTTACTTGAAATTTGAATTTGAGGGGGTGTATGTGTCTGCACAGTGTACCTGTGTAGGAAAGTTTGATGGGAAATTGTCATACGTGAATATGATTGTTAGATGGCATACCTTTGTATGGGTATGGAATATTTAACCCTCTACATGCAATGCATGTAGATGCATAGTGTACACACAAATGCATATGGTTGGCAATTCTGAACACAGAACAATCTCATTTAAGCCCAATTGCCTTGGTTGTTAACGCCCTACCATGGCCCTACCATTCCTTACACCAAGACAATGAAGGAATATGTCATATGTCACAGAATGTGGGACAGTCTCGCATTTTGACCAGATGTCCCGCACACTGCAATAGAATTTAGAAAGCAAATATCCCGCATTTTTTTTTTATTGATGTAATGTTTTACAATGCTACCATTTTTTATTCCAATTGGCCTAGAGCAGCCCTCTACGTTAATTTTTTTGTCTAGGAGCCAACTGGCTCCTACCTAAGTTTTTTAGGAGCCAAATAATTGTGTGTGCATATATAAATATAATAGCGTTTTATACAACTGCAGCGCCAAATTATTCCAAATTAACTACAGACATCAGTTTATTAATGTAAAAGTGAAATACAAATAAAAACGTATGAATGTGTGACCAGATACTATGCATTATAACACGTTACACTGACAAATTAATAACAGTCATATATGGAATCATTGAAATTACCAATAACTAGCAATAAGTATACATATAAATTGAAAGCAAAATGCATTATTTAAGAAGTGGCCAAAAACATAAATCTCCTTCACAATTGTGTGTTAAATTTAATGATGAGTCCGTCTTGGGTGCGTTCAGATTCTTTGGCCCACTTCGATTCCGGCGCCCTCAACAGCGGTCCCGTGCAATCCAAGCGTATGTCACAACACTTGCGGTTGTCGGCTGCTACTGGCGTGCTTCGTCAGGGTTTCTCGTTTGAAATTGCTACACCCAGTCGCAATATATGCATTCATATCGCATATCAGCTTCTTCTGGCTATCATTACCAGTCAAAGTAATCAGTCTTCCCAGAACGTTTTGCTGTTTTCTTTGACTTCGTCATCTTTTTGTTCTAACGGGGCAGTTTCTGATTCTGATGATTGCCGCTTTCGTTTACTACACATGTGATTAAAAACAAAATACATCCGGTTCATACAGCAAACGATAAGAGAAACAGTGCACAAGAAAAACAAGAATGAGTCGCAATACGCACGATAATTTACAAGAAATGACAAACGACAACACATGATTTATAAAACGGCAAACGACAACACATGATCTGTTATCATAGACTCGTCGCAGTTGCCAGCGGTCAACCGTACAAAATGTGTTAGTCGCCAAATAGAAAAAAACAGTCGCATTTGTGACCAAATCAGTCACAATGCAGAGGGCTGGCTTAGAGCACTCCAAATATTTATGATATTTAACTCATCCTGGGCATTTCTGTAGTTTGCGATGGAAACTAGTGCTATAAATTGTTTTACATGATTGCATTTGGATTTGATCTAACATGGCAGAAACTGATATAAAAAGAAAATGCTCAACAGAATTTTTTTGTTATATTAACATTGACCAGATGTCTTATGTCCCATGATAGAAAGCAAATATCCTGCCTTTTTATGGAAACCGAAAATTCTTCAGTGGGTTGACACATATGACACATATGCCATTTCTGTAAATTGGGTCTAGTGAAAAGCAGTTGTCACAATTTACCAGCAACTGATCAATTCTATCCAACTTACTTTTGCTAAGTCTTTGTAAACTGTTTTGGTGATCATGTTTACAAATTACCGTAAACAATGACACCTCGCAAAAGTGTACACGATTGAAATTGAATGGCATGAAATACAGCTTAAAACCACCCTCTTGCTTGATCATTGGTGTAATTCGTGCAAGGCTGCCAAATGAGAACTTTGGGTGTACACTTCACAGCCGCTGGATATTTTCTTGGTTGTCAACATCTGTTTGTATGCCTTTTAAATTTAATGATTGGCTGAGGAATTATCATGTTTTATCTTACTTACCCTCTTTGCACCCTAGTTGGTATTTGTACATTTCAGCTCCAGCTTGTTTCCTTTCGTCAGTCCGTGTATTATTTTTTTTTCCTTTTTTGGGGCAGATCGCTACAACAAGGGCATCCCACAAAAGTAGGCGGGTCACCCGAGGGCGACCTGTACCCCAGCAAAAATTCTTTCAGGATTATACCTGAGAGCCCCGCGTCACCAGGGCTCGTTATTTTCCTTACTCATTAGTTTAAGGCATGAAGTGTCATGTTTACAGAAAATTCTATACAGCTGATACTTGAATTGAAAATGTGGTGTGGATACTGGGCTGTTAACTTTCTTGATTGTGTCAAAATGTTACCGTGCTTTACATTTACATAATTCTTCCATATTTATATGTAGTGTGATTTTTGGCACAATGCCAAAGCTGTTACCATACGTATTATGATTGGAATGATTATGATGTATCCAAATTTTTACTCAAAACACATACACCAGTTTGGTTTGTATTTGTGGCGCCCCCTGGCGAATACACAAATTAACAAATTGACAACACCACAAACTGCTGATGCTCGGTGCGTGCATAAGGAGCTCAGCTAGACTATTTTAGGCATGTTTATAATAATAATATTATTATTTGTTGTGTTTGTTTGAAAGTTTATTTATTTTGATTCCAGAAACAAAGAAAATAGGAAGAAACAGCATGTCTGCCACATTCCAGGCTGCAATAAAATATATGGTAAAACTTCACACTTGAGGGCACATTTAAGGTGAGCAAAATCAGGGTTCTGTCATTGGCTTACCAAATTGACCTCAATTTACATATTTTGTGAAGAAGTGTACTGTTAAACACTTCTGGATCTTAATTAGGTTTAGATAAAAAAAATTTATCTTGGCCATCTTCATGTATTTAGTTTGGTCTTTGGATTAAAGTGCGGTAACATTTCTGCCAGTGAAGACATACTCAGAAATTTCAATAGTGACAAATCTACCACATGTAGGCCTATCAACTCTTGTTGACTTAAATTATATATCAGAACATTCAATGATTGCACAGTATGTTAATAAGATAAGTATAAAATGTAAACTTGTACAAAAATAAAATGCCAACTGTGCTAGAAGAAGAGGAAACTAGTGTTTGGTCACCTACTTGGTGACAAATGGTCTTATTTTCACACAACAATATCTTTAAAAAGAATGGGGATAAAAACCAACCATGCTTTCAGTAATTAGTTTAAACAATGTTACACTTTCATGATGACTCCTCTACATTTGTCATATACATTGTGCTTACCTTGTTTATTCTGGATTAATATGTAAACAAATAAATATTTCACTTCTATAGCACCAAATCTAGTTTAAGAACTACTCAAGGCGCTTTACACTAAAACTACATAATTAAATTAAAATTAGATAATTAAATTACATTAAAATTACATTAACATTTCATTTTGCAAATTTTTAAATAAATAATTATATTACATTAAAATAAAACAACATTTAACATAAAAAATGTTGATGTAAAAATTTAATTACATTAATATTAAGTAATAATTTTTAACTAACTAAATTGCAATACAATTGAATAGTATAGCTAGTAAATTTGTCTTAAATACATGCAGGTGATATAACAGTTCAGAACTACAAGGGCTTAGAGCCAAATCTAAAAGTCTAGCTATATTAGCTGTTAAACAATAATATATGATTACAATGGCACTGACAAAATGCTATTTTTAGAGGATGCATATTTGACATCCTAATTAAGTTGACATACTTATGTAGTGTTGCTGTGGAAGCCGAGTTGATTATGATTTCACTGTGTTGTTTTGTGGTTGCAGGTGGCATACGGGTGAACGACCGTTTGTGTGTAACTGGATGTTATGCGGGAAGCGATTCACACGGTCGGATGAGCTGCAGAGACACAAGCGAACTCACACAGGTCAGATAATGCCTCAGTGGTATCTGATTTAGCCAATTTGCCATCCAAAGCAACAAACCATGGATGGCAGGTTGACAAGGAAGCGAGTTGGCTTATCAAGAGTCCAACTGTCTTTTATCTTAGTGTAGCCACCTCTTATGAGATACTGTCAATATTATTTTTAAGTATACACTGCTAGCACACACTCCGTAGATCGTTTGTTCCATTCATTTATTGTAATTTAGCAGATGTTGCTCATCTTGTTCATTTACCTTTATCAGTGATGCTTGACTTGGTACAGTGACTTAACTTGCTCAGTATTTTAGGACTGATGGTGACTTGCTATAAGAATTTTCTTACCCCTAATCTATTTGTAAGCCAAGAAAACAATAAAATAGACTAAAGTGTTCTTTTGATCACAAAAACAGCCTTATTCAAGGCTAACGTAGCAAACTAATTAAAACTAAATTGTATGATGGCGCCGTGCAAACGGCAGTTAAAGGCCACAAGGCACTTAATTTGTGGCAGTTGCAGTAACTGGGTGGACTTTGTCAAGTTTGGGTGCGAGAAGTCCTGGGCTGAGGTCCAGGCAGATAGTTTTAGTTTTGAGTGTAGGGGATGTACGAAGATGAAGGAACTAGAGGTGGAGTTGGAAGAGCTGAGGCTGCTCGTTGTGGCAATGGTGGGAAGGGAACAGGGGGGTTGTGCCAGTAGTTCCGGTGGGGGAACAGTAGATGATAAAGTGGGGAAAGACACAAGAGATGCTAGGGAGAGCTCACCGCAGCCTGGGAGGAAGCTGAGAGGAGGGAAGGTGACAGGTTGTAGGGAGACAGGACGTAAGGAGACGGGAAGGAAAGGAACGGGAGGGAAGACAACCGGAGTGGAGGAGAGGGGAGTAGGGGAGACAGGAGGGAAGGAGAAGGGAGTGGGGGAGACGGGAGGGAAAACAACCGGAGTGAAGGAGAGGGGAGTGGGAGAGACAAGAACAAAGGAGTGGGAAGTGGGGGAGACAGGAGCGAAGGAGACATGAGGGAAGGGGTCAGGACAGAATGTGATGGAGGGGATCGAACGGAAGAGTTATTCTGCAGCAGTGATAGAGGGGGTGAGGAAGAGAGCGAGGGTGTTTGTGGGGGATTCGATAGTTAGGAAGACCGACAGAGTCGTAAACAAGGGAGATGATGTGGTGGTCTGCTTGCCTGGAGCCAAAATAGAGGCGATAACTGAGAGGGTAAAAAACATCATAGGCTCGGGTAAGGGTGGATCTGTTTTAGTACACGTAGGGACAAATAACGTAGAGAAGGAGGGTACAACTGCCATAGTTAGGAAATATAGGCAGTTGGTCAGAACACTAAAACAGACGCGGGTTGAGCAGGTAATACTGTCAGGGATTTTACCTGTATTGGGCAGGAGGGGTCACAAATATCGAAATTGTCGGGGGATGGCAATTAACATGTTAGTCCAGAAGCTATGTAGGGAAGAGGAAGTTGGATTTGTGGATTTATGGGGAAGTTTTGTTGGGAGGGCTGATATGTACATGAAGGATGGGCTTCATTTAAGTGGAAAGGGGGCGGCAGTATTCGCGGACAAACTTTCAGCAGCAGTAGATAGTGACTTGGGTACAATGACAAATATTTTTGGAAGTAAACATTCTTTAAACTAGAAGTGCAGGGGGGTTACCTAGAGGTGTCTCAAGCAGAACAAGAGGCCACTAGCACAGATAAACCAATATCAAATCATCCGAAAAACATCTCTGAAAAAGGTTATAGATGCGTATATTTAAATGCAAGGAGCATAGTAAATAAGAAAAACGAATTAAACATTATGGTAGAAGATATTGACCCTCACATAATTGGTATAACTGAATCATGGGCCAACAGAGATATAACAGATGCTGAATTAGGACTGACAGGATATGTAATGTTTAGGAAAGATCGAATAGGAAGAAGGGGCGGGGGAGTTATTTTATATGTTAAAGAATCTATTCAGGCTTATGAAATAAAACTAGAAAGGGAAGCAGATTGCGATGAAGCTGTTTGGTGCAAAATTGTTCCAGGAAATTCAAAATTAACTATTGGATTAGTTTACCGAAGTCCAAACATAAACGAAGAGGACAACACAAAAATAAAAACGCTATAAAGGAAGTTAGTAAAGGGGAATGTATCATAATGGGAGATTTTAACCATAGACACATACAATGGAATTCTCTAGAGAGCACAGGGATTGAGGACCAACAATTTCTATTTTTAATCCAGGATAGCTTTCTTACTCAGCACGTACTAGAACCAACCAGGGGAGAAAATGTATTAGATATAGTTTTGTCATCACAAAAAGAATTAGTGGACAATGTAAAAATATTTGAACCATTGGGTAATAGTGACCATAATCAAATACATTTTGACATCAATGTAAAATCAGAAAGTAAAAATAAGAAAACGTACAAGAGAAACTTCCACAAAGGTAACTACAAAGATATGAGAAAATACTTAGCAAAGCTAGATTGGAATAACATGCTGATGAATAAGACCGCAATTGAATGTTGGAATATTCTAAAATATGAAATTGAGAGTATCATCGATAAATTTGTTCCCTTCCAAAAACAAGGAAAACGGTGTAGAAAGAAACACTTGTCAAAAGAGGCTATTAGAAAAATAATGCTAAAACAAACTATGTGGAGGGTTTATAGGCGTACCAGAAAGGACGAAGACTATGCAAAATACAAAGAGGCACTTAATGCAGCTACAACTGAAATTAGACAATCTAAAAGAAGCTATGAGCAAAAACTAGCATGTAACATAAAAAATGACAGCAAGAGTTTTTATGCATATGTCAGGAGTAAACAAAACGTACAAGACAAGGTTGGACCTCTAGAAGACAGTGCTGAAAATATAATATCACAGGGGTTTTTAATGGCGGAAGACCTAAATGGTTACTTCAGTTCAGTGTTTACCAAAGAAGATATTAGTTCATTACCAGTTGCTGATGCTAAATTTCAGGGGGCTAAATCTGACTATTTAGGTCCGTTAGTTGTAACTCCAGAATTGGTAGCTAAGAAAATAAAGGCAATGAAGGATAACAAATCACCGGGAGTGGATGGGATTCCTCCAAAATTACTAATGGAAACAGTAGAACAAATCAGTATACCACTTGCAAGAGTATTCAACTTGTCATTAAAAGAGGGAGTTGTTCCGTTTGAATGGAAAGAAGCAAACATCATACCATTATTTAAAAAGGGTTCGAGAAATAAGTCAGAGAATTACAGACCAGTGAGTTTAACGTCAGTGATTTGTAAATTATTAGAAAGGTTAATTAAAGATGGATTCCTTAAAGCGAGGTCATGCTTAACAAATATGTTATGTTTTTTGGAAGAAATCACTAAGTGGATAGACGTGGGATCGCCAGTAGATATTATCTACTTAGATTTTCAGAAAGCTTTTGACAAAGTGCCACATCAAAGATTACTACTTAAATTAAAAGCCCATGGTATCGGGGACAGCATAACTGACTGGATAGAACAATGGCTGACTGACAGAAGACAACGAGTTGTAGTAGATGGAGAAGTTTCAAATTGGAAATCGGTTTTGAGTGGGGTACCTCAAGGATCAGTATTAGGACCTATATTATTCTTAATTTATATCAATGATTTGGACGACAGTATAACAAGTAACGTACTGAAATTTGCGGATGACACAAAACTGTTTAGAAAGGTTAATACTGATGGTGATAAACAACATTTACAAAACGATCTAGACAGATTAGTGAAATGGTCTGAGAAATGGCAGATGTTGTTCAATTTTGGGAAATGTAAATGCCTACATACAGGACATAGGAACTTGAATGTAAACTATAAAATGGGAGATACTGTTCTGGGTACTTCTGTAAAAGAAAAGGACTTAAGAGTTACAATAAGCGCTGATATGAAAGTTTCAGAGCAGTGTGGTATTGCAGCTTCAAAGGGTAATCAAATTCTTGGATTGATTAGAAGAAACATAACATACAAGGGAAAAAAGTTAATTATACCTCTTTATAAAGCAATAGTTAGACCTCATTTAGAATACTGTATACAAGCATGGAGACCATATCGTAAGAAGGATATAGATACGCTTGAACGCATACAAAGGAGAGCAACTAAAATGATTCCAGAACTGAGAGACCTTAGTTATGAAGAACGCCTGAAAGAATGTGGTTTAACAACTCTAGAGACAAGGAGGTTAAGAGGAGATCAGATTGAAGTTTTTAAGATATTGAATGGGTATGAAAATATTGATAGAAATATGTTTTTCTCACTCAAGAAGGATTGCAGAACTAGAGGACATGAGGTAAAATTAGTAAAGGATCAATGTAGATTGGACATCAGGAAGCACTCGTTCTCACAGAGGACAATAAATGAATGGAACAAATTGTCTACAGATTGTGTAACTGCTAGCAGCGTGAATATGTTTAAAAACAAGGTTGACACATATCTCAGGAGGGCGGGCTATAAGTAGATGAACATTGTTGTCCACTTGCCATCTGGGCCTTTGGCTTGGATGGCAAATCTTGTTAAATCTTGTTAAAAAATCTAGATATGGGGGGATGGTGGCAGTACAATTCTCTGGTCTCAGTTCAGATAATTAATTTCCATAGAGGCCTCTGTGATGTGTATTTTTTGTGTAGGCCTGATAATCTCAGTATAAATTGATATGTGCAACTCTAGGAAACTTATAATAGTACTGGCTGCAACTAGTGTTAAGTCAATAGTGAACCTGCAAGGGATGCCACCTTTTAGTGTTGACTTGATGCATCTCAAATGAGATGCATTTTGTCACAAATCTGACCAGAATTTTAAATAGTCTGTGTTATCAATTATGATGACAATGCAAATAAAAATATTTGAACTACAACAAAATATCATAAAATACCACAGCTCTAGGTATTACCGAACATAGTTCGTCCATAAGCCAGTCCATTAATATTAGCTACTTCACATTCATTATCAGGATTATTGTTGATCTTATAATCAGAAATATTTTTTTTCTCATAATTTATTTGTAGCTTCAGTGGTATAGTATGATATAACTGATATAATCTGAAATACAAAGGGATATTTAAATAGCTCCTCTTATGATTACACATAATAGAGAAAACTAAATGTATATGCCTGTGCTGTTGTTTCAGGAGAAAAACGTTTCAACTGCCAAGAGTGTGGCAAGAAATTCATGCGCAGTGACCACCTGTCGAAGCACATCAAGACACACGTCAATAAGCGTGTGGGAACAGCCACTGTGTCCAGCTCTGAAGGCCAGGACCAAGGTACGAAGAAACCGCATTTCTGTTTGAGCGTCGGTTTGTGTTCGTTTAAGTAGGAAGGTGGACTAGTGGCTTAACGGTAGACACCACAGTTAGACACTGTGTTTATTTGCATTGCTGTAATTTGTTGTAATATGTAATATTGGGTGGATTTTTGTGAGATTTTTATAAACCTTGTATTCAGTGTATTGCATTGGGCATAATTACAGCTGGGCTTTACTACAATGATAAATATTTATATTTTAAAGTAATATCATTGAAAGTGTTATAATGGTGCAACACCTAACCTATTAAAACAAAATCGCAAATATTTCTCTGTAATTATGTAGAGAAGATTGTGGAAATATTAAAATCAAGTCTATACTGATATGGTCTTTCAAAATGGAAAAACATGATATTGAGGAAATAGCCATCAATGTTTGTTTTAGCAACACATAAAAAAATGCTTTGTAAGATACTAAAAAGCAAAGCCAGTTGTTTGTTGCTCCACAGCTAAGTCGAGTCAAGTTAGCTATCCATCCTAAGTCGAGTCGATCCTAATAAACTACTAACTTTATCCCAGCTGCTGCAACAACCAGTGACTGAGGGTTTATGTCCAATATATGCTAATATCTATTAACATAACATTTAACATCCCTGACTGTTTGAACAAAACAGAGTTGCATAGTTTATTTGATGAAATCTTAAATACCTTTCTGTCAGTCTTGGCTGCATTTATAAGTGGCCATACAGACTAGTGATATAAAATACAAAAATTTTCTGAGGTTGGAGTAGACAGAAACCACTAGTAAGATGATGATCAGTGATGCTTTAAGCTGATGTTTTGTTGCATGAACCGTAGTCATCGTACAACTGACCATGTTTCTGTGTCTGTGGTACAGGTCTGCTGGAGCAGAGTGACAGTGAGAGTTTGAAGGATGCCCATCACATCAAGATGGAGGTGCCTCTGGAGAATGGAGTCAGGACAGACGCTATGATGGACACCTGAACACTGTAGTAGCCTACAGACAACTGGAGAGAACCACAAAATTGGTGGCTCAATGCTGGAGCAGTTGAATTCTGGAATACACCATGCGATTGGTCACAAGATTTTTGTATAGACAAACTGATTGAACTGAGTGTGTGAATGGAGCTTGAGAGGTGCAGGCATGAAACTGTCTTCGGCATTATGTTCAGCAGGCTGAGTTTGGCATAAGGTCGATGGAGGTGTCTTTGGTAAGTACATGCCAGTTCTGCTGAAATGTTGTGTTCGTCCATAGTGAAACAGGGTCTCTTATAAAGACTGGTGTGACTTAATGGGAGTTGTTCAGAAGACGGACTCCCTAAGGACAAACACAAATCAGGAGATCCCAAGAAGGTGCAGATGGATTCCTGAGTAAATAGAACATTTGTAGACCGAGAGGT
The DNA here is from genome assembly GCA_963662155.1 of Lamellibrachia columna. Taxonomy (NCBI): domain Eukaryota; kingdom Metazoa; phylum Annelida; class Polychaeta; order Sabellida; family Siboglinidae; genus Lamellibrachia; species Lamellibrachia columna. Next base: position 43,738,833 of record OY759271.1, read on the forward strand.
GCAACAACAAATATTGAGAGCAGGGAATTATTTCAATAACATTTTAGGAGCTCTTTAAACACATTCTTGTGAGAGAATTAGTTAAATCTATTTTTTTTGAGAGGCAGGTGGTTCAATGAGCTGTTTATGTTTTTTAAACATGAGTGCAGTAGATAGTATATGAAATGAAATTTATTAGACCAATAATTACAAGTACATATTATAATTTAGTATATACAATAGGTCAGGAGACTCCCGTTATAGAAGAGTAATAAAGCTTTTCAATTTTTGAGAGCAGAGTTGCTTAAATGAGCTTAGCCTAATTTAAGCTAGTATTGATTTAAGATATTTTGTATAACATTTAAGCAAATTCACAGATGCTTTCAGATATATTCTTTGTATGTTATTGTAAGTTAAGATTTCTTAGAAACTTACTGGTAAAATCATGTGCATTATTGTTGCGTATCATATCATAAGCTGTTTTTATGTTATTGTTTGCTACATAATTTGTTTTCTGGGGCAGTGAGCTTATTTGCTTCCCAATTACACTTTAAGAGCATAGTACTCCTTAATTAATATAAAGGTGTACATTTTTAGTGAATGGCACTTTCAGTGGTCAAAAAAGGCACAATTTACAAGACGAAGGTCATGAAATGGCAAAAGGGGCAAACTTTTTTATAAAAGAGCCACTAACTCAATTTCGTTCAGTCCATTTTGCCCAAGTCTTTTGGATAAGACATTAAAAGCCATAGGTCCCTTCTACCTGGTGTCTATGCCACTGAAAGTAACAGATCCAACACATGGAGGAAATATGTAAGTGTAACCTGTCATGGACTCACAAACTTTAACATGCACTGTATCAATTGTGTGTAGGATGGATGTTTAATTAGCTGCTACCAAAACTAGCTCTGATAATGGAGAGCCTTGTCTATGTGGATATATTATCATTTAATGGTGAAAAAAGGAGACAGTTCTGCCAAAAAAGATTGATGTTGTTGTGGTGCTGTTAGGAAGAAAATGTGCACCCACTGTTTTTTTTAATGTCACTGACAGTATATGCAACCCACTGTGGTTCAAACAAGCAACATCAATTTCTATGTCCAATTTAAAGGAAGCATACTGCTTGCTCCTTGTTGTGTCTCTCCTGAATTGATTTTGGAAATTACTTCATTTTTTTTCTTAATTTGATTCACATAACTTCATTATATTAAAACTCCATCCTCAACTGATTTAGCCTATCACGAATCCGGTTCGTTGATGTAGTGTGTGAACAGTTTAAGTAATATCTGCAGTCGGTTTAATAAAAAAGTGCATATTTTTGTTCAAATCATCAAAAGAATTGACTTGGTAAGGCTCGAAATAGTAGACATCCAAAATGGTAAACACTTTATGGAATCAAGACTGATCATGGGCCTGACTTCCATCCTCTTGTCGATCACTTGATAAAGTTATGAAATTTCACCATGGACGAATTTTCAGCATTTCCATTTTCATTTCAATAAATTCTGGATCAAGAATTAAATAATTTAATAGTTTTGTCTGATAAGTTTGCAGAAACTACATACAAAACAAACGAGCTAGCATTTTGTAGCGGATACTAGATAGGTTTTAATTTTCGCAAAATTTATTTGAAATGAGATGAGCAAAAAAATTTAATTGTGGATGGACCTTTAATTCACCTGCAGCCACACTAACATGGCTGCAGGACTAAGCATTCCCAGTTTCATGTATGACTTGGTGAAAACTTTGGCTTAAAATATTGAATCCACAAATTACAATTATGAGAAATGATAACCTGACATCTAGAGACTGGTTGTGATAATCTTGGGACTGTGGTATCCCATGAAAGAAAGCATGGTAAATAAGGCAGTGGGGCAAATTAGAAGCATTAACAAACAATAACTTTTTCCTAAGTGTGACCTCAAACCATTGAACGTGCCCATTCAGGACATTGCCCCATTGTGGGTATTCACTAAAAGACCCTGGTGTACTGGGTGTAAGTAGGTAGATTACCAGAGGCTGGTACCCTGGACCGCAGTTGTGCTTCAGTTATTAAAATATGTTAAAAAACATCTAAATCATTATTATTTTAGTAACAATGTATATAATATTGTTTGTTTTACATAGCAAAAATATTGAAAACAACAAGAAAACAATTTGTATGAAAATGGTATATTTAAAAAAATACAAACAAATATATTCGACACATTGAGTGTAAACATGTACACAATAGCTCTTTATGGGACATTCATACAGTATGTCATTCTATTTTGGAGACATGCAAAGCTTTATGATGCTGGCCTATACACGCCAAAACTACATTTGTTTTGAGAAAGACACTTTACAATCCCCTACCCTACACAAAAATTCATACATCTATTTTTATATTTGTTGTATGTCTGTATTGATTCATGTATAGTTAATAATAAGCAATCAATTCAACATGATGATTGAATTAAACTTTTAATTTCACGTGTACATAACCAATTCTATACTTAGGAATATAATAGACTGTGTCATTCATTGAGCACTTGTGTAAGAAAGTGTAAGAAAGCCATTTTTACTAAGAGAAGAATGTTATCCCTGTTGAAAGTGAAGCTATTGAAAATGAAAGGGACACAGCCATGTGATTGCATGTTGTCCTGCACACATAATTTTTTTTTTTTTATTAAAATCAGTTGCATACCATTTGTAGTTGCAACCCATTGTTGATGTTTTTGTGGTGAGCAAGAAACATGTTTTAACTGTTTTTTCGTGATGGTTGCTCTTGCAAATGATTTGTTGTAACTATAGTCCCACTTAATATATATGTATCACTTGTATGTGTATAATTATTTGTAAAATGTACATCTCTGAAATCCATGTCAATATTTTTGTAAATATACTACACAAATAAATGTGTCAATGGTACAGTGTTGGTGTGTTTGTTTGCCTACGACCTAGCTAGCAACACCTCATTGGGCCAATGAAGTTCAAACGTGCATTTTTAATTGGCCCATCATTGGCTGTTTTTCATTGGCCAAATAAGAATTTGCACACCAAGTCATGCCAAAAGCCAATGAAAACATCATTGGCCCTTTACTGGCCCCAACAAAACCTGATTGGGCCAATGATTGGCGACCATCATTGCCTCAATCATGTTTTTTTCATGGCAAGCCAATGTAAGTTGAGCCAATGACAGCAATCATCGGGCCAATCATTTTTTTTACAGCCATCATTGGCCCAGTAAATTTTGGTAGCTGGGGGTAAGTCATAACATATTACGTATTGTGACACAGGCAGGCAGGCAGGCAGGCAGGCAGGCAGACATTTTTTATTTGTCTCAAATACATATCAGTAAATAAAGTGAGTATGTACATACAAGTATAAGTAGTTAAAGTATAAATATAACACAAATATCAAATAAGGGGCCAGGAGACTCCCATTAAGGCTAATGACTAGCCAAACAGGAGCCACCCTATGTACAGTTAAGTTCAACTTATAGATTATACAAATAATTACATATAATGATATAAAGACTGAATAATTGTAGGCTATATAACAGAAAAACATGACATAATAACAGTATAATAACATACATAACAGTTTCTGATATTACATAGTTGTATAAACATTTTTGCAAATAATAATTTTTGCTGCTGGTTGCAAAACCATGTAGATTGTGAGTGTAAAATTTTTCTTTTCAATACATCAAGTGCATGGCAAAGCATAGACTTCGTTTAGCAAATTCGTGTTGTACTCAGACTGTGTGTAAGTTGTATTGTCCATGTGTGTATGTGTGAATTTATAATATATTTTTAGTTCTTGTAATTTTAATATATGTTCTATTTTGAATAATGTAAGACTTAAACAATGGTTCAGTGTGAGCATTATATTTGTTTACCGTAACACTTATAATTCGGACCACTTTCTTTTGCATTTTTTTTTATTCTGTCACATTTGTAGCCCCATGATGTTATGACAGTTCAATTGTGGCAATATCAGTGAGTTGTACAAAATAATCTTTATGTTAAGAGGTAATAATCATAGGTGTTCAAAGGCCTTGAACACTTATTTGAAATTTTGTCAATGTGGTTTTTCCAGTTTAATTTTTCATTAAAAGTTAATCCAAGAAAATTTAATTCATGCACTCTATCAATATTTATATTATTTATTTTTTTTAGTAACGGTGGATTTATAAATTTTCTTCTAGCCGTTTTGAAAAGCATATATTTAAATTTGTTTAGGTTAAGAGATAATTTGTTTTGTTTAAGCCACTCACAAATGTTATGCAGTTCTATTTTGATAGAGAATTCTACATTTCCATTTTCTTCATGAGTTGAAAATGAGTCTAGGGTACTTGAGAGGGTGGTATCATTAGCGTACATTATAAAATTTAACTTTTTGGTGGACTCATCAAGTCATTAATACACTATATAGAGTTTGCTTTTTGAGGCCCCACCCCTTGTTATGCTTTGTAAGGCTGGGCTGTGTATATGTATGTATGTATGTAGTATGTATATATGTAGTATGTATGTATGTAGTATGTATGTATGTAGTATATATGTATTTATGTATATATATATAATCCCTGTACATTTTACTGATTTTGTTATTTCATCGTGTCAGATTTAATGGTTTCATAAATTTTTTTTACATTATGGTTTCTCTGTCTGCCTCTCCATCTGTCTGTCTGTCACAATACATATGGCTTACCCCCAGCTACCAAAATTAACTGGGCCAATGATGGGTGTAGAAAAACATGATTGGCCCAATGATGACTGTCACATATATATATGTATATGTATATATATAAAACATATTATTAATATTATACATTGGTCATTCTCCGTAGAATGTATAAAATGGGATGAGGAAATCCAACCAGATCTTTAGAGAAATATTTTAAAGGTGAACAGTTGATGTATTTGTCTACAACAGGAAAATACTATCAGCAGTGCTCGCTACCCTTTCTATCGTCCTATACTTTAATTATACAACTGTCTTGTCCTCTTCTGGTGTAATGAGTTCCTTGGTAAATCTCGAAATTTTACTGAAACAAACAATTGTTCACAATCGAATATTTTATTATCACTGAAACCACAAAACTTTAAAAACCGAAAACAATTTTTCAACAGAGTCCTGGTAACGAGGTCAGGGCGCATTCAGTTGCCAAGATCTCCTCTGGTCATCTGACAATAGCCTCTAGATGGTTGGGTCAACCTGGACTTGCTTCGGCTCGTCAATAATAGATATCACCCTCTCAAAGCTGTACCAGCAAAGATCTCTCATCACTGGCCAGAAAAACCTGTTGGGCCCGATACAACACATGCAGTCGACCTTGACATCTGTCTCGTCTGTCTGCGTGTTGATGACTGGGTAAGGCTTACCCTCGTACTCACCAACACACCATTTTCCAGTTGCGATGTCGATCCCTTCACCTTCCATGATATATTTCCATTCATCGTCATTCCCGTTACCGAATCGTCATTCCCATTACTGAATCAGGCGTTACAGGAATGACTAACAGTAATGACAATTTGACCTTCAGTCCCCTGCAAAAAAACAATCCCCATTCTGGCCAACTCAAAATGATGTGAACGTACACTGCTTAGATTCATCAGCTTATCTGTTGTACATTTTCTCCCAGGTCTAACTGCATTAGAGAAGTAACAGTAATGACATGTAATTAACCTAACCATGATGAATGAGGTGACACGTACACGTGGAAATTAACACGCTGAATTAGAAGCTATGATGGTCTATCGCAGTAGTTCCCGACACGAGTTGCTATCTATCGGGAAAATTTGAACGAGATCGGTCTGTGTATGGTGTGGAGAGTGGCTTTTTGTAGTCGAGTAACAGGAATGACACCAAAATCAAGGACGTGGTGGAAATTCGAGAAAAAAAGAGATCTGTATGAGCTAGTCATATTTGCTCTGTCACGACAATGTCATTGGGTTACTAAGAATGAACAATAAGAGAAATACGCCATAAAACACTTTTATGAATTATGGTACGGTGAATGCAGTGACCCAAACTTTGGGACAAGAGGAAAAAGCTGACTTTGCTAATTTTGGACCCTATCTTCATTCCAAAAGTCATCAACAAGCGACTCGAATAGTATGGAGAGTTTGCATCTGGTTCAGATGTGTTGGCCACGAAAGTTTGTTCAGTTAAAATAATTCAAAATTAAAACTCCTGACATTGGGACTCAAATTATAGGCCTACATTCTATGGAGAATGATCGATATATATATAATACACAATTTGCTTTGTCGACTTTTTTGAGACCCTCACTCCCTTGTTATGCTTCGTAACGCTGGCCTGTACACCCCAAACTATGTTCATTTTAAAAAATACCCCCGCATGTTATCTATTTCTATATTTTTTGCATGTCTGCATTGATTCATAGGTATGTGTAACTAATAATATATCAAATGTCTATGTTTACGTATGTTTAATAAAAAATGATGTGTAATGAAGTAGTGAAGTCAATTGGGAGTTCTTCTCTGTACTGATGCACTCATGAGTCAAAGTCATGACACACTAAAAGACACTTCTGATATATATGCCTACTGACCATAGACATAAATAGAACACCCGTTAGTAAAACAAGACCGCTAAGCTCTTATCAGTTGACACATGATAAAGTGATGCCGGCATGGACCAGCGACATTCATGCTGCACGGCAAGAACCCACTGGAGGCCCAGTGTTTATACTGTACAGCACCCAGTCTTCATCATATATCTATAGATATACAGTACTAATAAGAGATTATTACTATATAGCTATATATACCTAATACCTTATTACATGCACAATCTATCCATGCACCTTGTATATCAAATACCAGAACATATTAACTATAACAGTAGCACCACTAAACATGATCGAAACTGAACTTTCTGAAGTGCTCTATACATGTATTAGCTAATGACTGCAAGAGGTCAAAATTTCATTAAGCCCTGTTGGACATTCTTCTCTAAGGTCCCAAAAATATTCTTTTCCCATCTTCCAACACATTCCCCAGCTGCTCCATCACAGCTATTTCCACCTGCAGATCAAGATCTCTCGAATGTTATCTGGCCAACTTGCCCAAGGACACGCCTCATGTAAAGAAATGTGCTCTCTCATTTAAGCTGTCAATTGTTTTAGTAGGCAACCTTTCACATGGTTTGTCAAACAAATGCAATGAATGTTGCAATGTGTACAGAATGAGTTACATGATAGTGGTTCATACAATGAAGAAAAGGCAAACGACGACCAAAAAAGGGAGAGCCTCATTAAATGCAGATGACTTAATAAAGAAAAAAAATCTTATTAATGAGCTGACATCTAGTAGAGTTTTATAAAAGAGTTACAAATTTGCATACATGCACGCACACATTATTTATAAAACTGAATCCTACCCCTATAACATTTTATGTTTTATTGGATGAATTATTTTAACTATTCAAAAATAATATAATTTCTCCACCTATGTTATTATGTTGTATTCAACAAACCATATGCAAAAAAAAAATTATTAAATAAATATTTTATATACACTAACTGGGTATGTTGCCTGAGGGCAACACTGTCCAACGAAGCATATTTCTACTGAAAGTCCCCAAATGTAAATTCAAGTTTATTTGTCATGATCCATGGGGTATCTATACTAGAAAATAAATAACCAATGCTCATACTATTTCCACTATATCAACTGTGTTTTATTAGTACTACATATATGAGTTCAACCATTGGTAAACCCTCATCACGCAGTCCCATCGTTTGATGAGTGACACTCTATCTGTCTGTGTGTCTGTCTGTGTCCCTGTTTGTATATCTCCCTCTCTCCTTGCGTCCCTATCACCCTGTTATGCCTGTCGGTCGGTCGGTCGGTCGGTCGGTGTCTCTCAATGTATGTCTGTCTGACAGTCTCTTCTGTATATCTGTGGGTATGTGTCAGTCTGTATGTCTGTCCTTCTGTTTACTGATGGAAAAGGTGGAAACAGTTGTTGGTTGGTGTGAAGCACAGATACGTGCTGCACTTCATGCACATCACTTTCGGTGTGCCTTTGCACCCTGGCAGGTTGCAGCGGCCTTTCTTCTCGGAGAAGACAGGCCAGTGTCCAGTGTTGTCTGTCCGCACAGCTTTCTCTGGAAGAGGGGAACTGCTCCACGAGCCTTCTTCGCCTTGATGGCCCTCTCAATGTCTAGAGATGGTCGACCCCTCTTCGTCCCCTTGTCACTTTTCCCCTGGCGGGTCAAGCAGTGTGCAACGTTCATTTTGAATTGCAGCAAGGGCTGCTTCTTGCGAGACAAGCCGCTGGCATCCGCATCTCGTCTGTACATCAGCCAGGACTGCACAACAAGCATATCGAAGTAGTGGAAGAGCAAGCAATGGTACCATTTCTTGGACCGGACAGGTATCCGGTACAGAGCCAGTAGTGCATCAAGCAAGTCTACTCCTCCCATATGCTTGTTGTAGCAGCGCACAGCAGTTGGACAGCTGACTTGAAGTTTTCGTCGCAACTTCCTGTCAAACCTCTCGATCTGGTTGTTGGTTCAACAGCAGTGTAGGTACTCAGGAGTACAACACCACGATTGTCGAACCACTTTGTTGCACACAGCTCAACACCATCGATCGTGGTTGTCTGCAGACAAGTTGTGCCTCGACCCTGGCGCTTCATCGTCTTGTCTGTGGGCAAGGTACAGCCAGGCAGTCGGTTCGATCGCACCGTTCCCAGGCAGGCAATTCCTTGTTTGCTCAGTGTCGTCTGGAGCCCCACGCTTGTGAACCAGTTGTCACAGTAGATTTTGTGCCACACACCGCGAGGTATCGCAGCCAGCAAACGCAACACAATGTTGCCTGATGCCTTGATGTCAGGTTGTCCAGGGCAGGGCTCAATCTTTCCAGTATAGATCTCCAAGTTGTGGATGAGGCCATCCACACCAGACAACACAAATATTTTGTAGCCCCATTTCTTTGGCTTCTTTGGATTGTACGTTCTGATAATAGACTTTCCCTTGAAGGGCACAACCTGCTCGTCAATGGAAAGTTTTTCAGCAGGCACGATGCCTCGGACCTTTTCCCCCACTGCATCAATGAATGGCCGAATCTTGTAGAGACGGTCTTGGCAGTTACCAGGCCGGCTTGCATTATTATTGACGTGCAGCATCCATTTGATCGTCTTGAAGCGAGCGATAGGCATCACGTCCACAACTTTGCCATACCGCATCTCGACACTCCAGTACATGTCTGCTCGTGGCATGCGGACAATGCTCATATAAAACAAGATGCCAATGAACTGATCGAGTTCTGGCACCGTGATGCCAAGAGGTTTATTGGGGGTTGTTTGGATCGCAAAAAGGTTGGACTGAGCTACAAAGTTAGCTTTCATTTCGTCGTCCAGGTGGTCATTGAAGTAAGCAATCGGTTCGCTTACAGGATTACCAGCGAAAGTTTCGCCACGAAACACTGGTTCAGTTGAAGCCACGTCAGATTACTGCCGTATGCGCCATACCAGTTTCCGGGTTCTGCTGTTGGCAGTAGAGGTTGACGGCACAGGGTCTTCCTCATCACTTGCCTCCTCACTTTCATCTGGCAACATTAGATTTACAATTATAATAATTGCAACTACTAGTACATTGCAAATCAGTTTCATATTCAAACATACATTCATTACTATTTATTAGGCTATTTCAAAAAAGTAAATATTGTAAAAATGGAATAAATCATGACACCTAAGAAAGGTAGCGCGCGCTTGTGTTCGTGCGTGCGCGCGCGCATGTGTGTGCTATCATAAGTACCTTCGGCTTCACTGTCACTACTCAAAGGATCCGGAACAAAGGTTTCAGAAGAGATGACAGCATCAGGTTCATCATCTTCTGATGACAGATCGCTATCATCAGACCCATCTGGTATTGGCTGTGCAACAGTCTTTGTATGGTAGAAGAAGCATTATATAACAATCACTATGCATTATATAGCACATAATATGATAATAACTCTTACACTAAATAATTATAAATTAGATCATCTGATCATCTAAACAAATACAGCCTGTGATGAGTTGGCCAAACTACCCTAATATCGCCCACTCACATTATCTGCATAGATGGACATTGTTGCCCTCAGGCAACATCCCTATTATCTTCATTTATTCTTCACAAGGATGATGTATTAATTTCTAGTAAACAGTAATGTATTATGTGATAATAATACTTATAACATGTATTTTATGTGATACATACCTTGAGGTGTTCTTGTCAAAAGTTGACTTTGAATGCGGATGAAAAATTGAACTTCAAAAATCAACGACCTTCTCTGGGAAGCTGGATGGACCAGATGCAGCATCTCTAGAGGGATCATGCCTCGGTTAGACTTCCTGGTGTGTTACGAATGTAGGGCACAGTAATTTTAGGTATGTGTCATTTAAAAAAAATCACATCATCTGACATAACTGCATTTGAGCAGGCACATTGGCAGCTTTGCTGGTAGAACATGTTGGCAGTGTAACTGTGGATTTTTAGATGATTTCAATAGGCGGAAGGATTCTTGGCATTTTTTTCGACACAAGGCACATGTGCGTAGTAATTCATGCAGAAATTGGTCAACATTGACGGGTATGGCACGTTCAGGCATTTTAAAAGAGTTAGAAGTACGAGACTTTGACTAAACTCGAACAGCATGTCAACGAGATGATGACAACGGCAGGTAAGAAGTTTCAGAATTTTTGATGGTCCCATTTTCTTATAATCGTGCAAAACGTTAACATGGTCGTCAATGGGAAATGTAACAGGAGGCTGAACCCTAGAATGATCTAGAACTAGATGCCTATATATCCACCAGATGGCAGCACATATTTTGTATTCACTGCTTTGTATAAAATAGGGGATATAGACCGGGTACACAGCACAAAACTGGTAGCCTCAGGGCAACAACAGCCAATAAAGGGTTAATATATTGATATTTATGAACATTTTCGAAACTGTTACATTCATTCACATATACACTAACATAGCACAAACATTTGCAACATAAATTACCTGAAAATAACGAGATGTTAGATCCTGTCTTCTGTTGATTCGTACAGCTGTAAGCCACACTGGAAATAACCATATCCGTTGTCCCACAACTTTCTCCAGCAAGCCTCCAATATGTTTGTCTTGAAGAGTTTAACACTAATGCATGTATGAACAACCCAACTGCCCACACTTATAACACAACTGCTGGGACCACCCTCACCCAAATTATTTATCAGTCTGGTAGCCATGCTCCATTAAGAACAAATGACAATGACAAATCTTCAAGTTAATTGGTTCCTGGTGTCATCGTCACTGGCTACTAGTTTATAATTCTCTGGTAGCCACCTCATCTTCATTGCTTTTGTTTGCCTTATATTGTAAATGATGATGATGGTGAGGAGGAAATACATTAACTTACTTACTCACTTACTCACTTACTTACTTACATATGTTAGACAACTATTTTTAACATGCTATGTTCACACTATAAACAGTACTACCCTATGTGTCTTGCAGTGGATGCAACTGTTTCTGCCGTGCAATGAAATGCCGGCCAGTGGTCTACACCCGCTTCACTGCAGTGAGCTGGCTTGTCGCTCTTGTTTATAGGGGGGTGATTAATGATGTAACTCTATGCTACTGACACAGCAGACATCCTCCCAGGTAGGCAACCTCCCAGGGATTAATTATATTGCTGTCCATGGGGATTAATGACGTCCCAGACACCAGTGCTGTTGGGGAGTGCAACAGTCTCGCTCTCTGAATCTGCTGAGAAGAGAGTCTGGCCGCAGAGACGTGGTCTCGTTGTTACCCACTGCCACCTCTCCATTTTGTGTAGGCGTTCACATTAAGTGCCAACGGCCAACCAGCGTTATTATCGAGATGCAACGCAAATATGTTTTCTAACTGTTCAGTCTGATAGTCAATATAATCAAAGTTTATAGTTAATTTAAATTGTATCGTATAAACTGATAAAAGTTAGCTCTTATTTTTAGTTAGCTCGAATTGGCCAAATGTCTGGATGACATCGTAATTAGCTTATTTTTATGCGCCCAGAGTTTGGGTGCATACATAATTTCCGTCACAATGAAAAGTACACAATGTCATTGATTCCAGGCGATTATGTGTGCGACATTGGCGCAACAGCACGGAATCTGAATAATCGAGGCTAGGAGTGCAATGAATGTCTATAATATGATATACGTCCTCCTCATCATGCCTCGTGATTTTTCGGTGACATCTTTCGAGGGGTTGGGATGCAACACGCGGGTCTATTTTGTAGAGCTTTTTATTGCCGGCACACCATATGTTTGCAGAAACCCGTCACTACATAATCATAGGGCCTACTTCACTCATGCATATGGGATATAGAGTCGGCATTCCTTTGCGTATAAACGCCGTTGGAATTCAGTTAAAGGTACGGTAGGTGTTCGTAAAACAATTTTTTTTATTATAAAATCGTGTTATTTAGTGTAAATTATATATAGGGGAGACCAGGCTACAGTGAATCACAGGGCACAGTGAATCAGAGGCTATTTATAGAAACTGGCGATTGGCAATTCCAAGCTGATGTCGTCAGGGTATTCCCGTGGAAATTCTCCATCTAATTTTTTGCATAAATTAGAAGCAGACAGCATTGGCGGATAATAGCAAAGTAATGTGTGTTTATGACCATCAGAAGTAAATGTTCATGACTCTGTTCGTGTTGTGAGTTAGTGTAGATCATACAGGAATGTGACCCTGAACATGTGTTTGTAATTAGAGTGATATTTAATTAGTTTAATGCACATGTGCTCTCTGTGCTGTAGGCGGCCATTTGCATAAAATTTGCACTTGAGTACCGAAAGGCATCTCGGGGTACAGTGGATCGGGGTACAGTGGCTCACTGATCCACTGTGCCCCATGGTGATTCACTGTATACTGGTATATTTTCTTGACATTTCTAGTTTCTAAACAATAATTTTCTTGCTTTCGGTATAGTTATGATTTTTCCAAAAGAACCTTATACACGTACTATAACATTATACAGTTTTCATTTTCTATTTCAGTGACAAATTAAGCAGCATGGCGCGAATCAAAAAGCGTAAAAAGAGAAAGATCGGGAACACTGACAGTGAGAGCATGGCTGCGGCTGTTCGCAAAGTGATTGATGAAGGGATGAGTATCCGGAGCACATGTAAAGCATATGACATAAAGTTCTCAACTCTACGTCGATATGTCAAAAAGGCAAACGCTGCTGAAGACAAGGAATTGATGACATATGCACCAAACTACAACTGCCATCAGGTTTTTACTACCAATGAAGATATACTTCTGCAGGACTACCTCATCAAAGAGCAAAAATTCAATACGGACTGACGCGGAAGCAAGTCCGTGTGCTAGCCTATGAATACGCAGTTCGTAATCAGAAAACCTTCCCCGATTCTTGGACGACACACGGTTTGGCAGGAGAAGATTGGTTCACCGGGTACATGAAACGCTTCCCAAACCTATCACTACGTCGCCCTGAAGCAACCAGCTTATCTCGGGCAACGAGCTTCAACAAGAAGAATGTAAAGGAGTTTTATGCCAACTTGGAACAGGTGATGGAGAAAAAACACTTCAGCCCAAATGACATCTACAATGCCGACGAAACGGGATGCACTACAGTGCAGAAAGTTGGGAATACGAAAGTCATCGCCTGCAGAAACGAGAAGCAAGTTGGAAAGATCACATCAGGAGAGAGAGGGTCCTTGGTGACAATGTTAGGCGCAATAAATGCTGCTGGTAACTCGATTCCACCGTGTTTAGTATTTCCGCGTGTTCACTTCAAAGACGCGATGTTGCATGGAGCTCCCCCAGGCAGTGTTGGAGCTGCCCATCAGACAGGGTGGATGACAACGGAGAACTTCACGGCATTTATTCTTCACTTCATCAAGTCAACCAAATGTTCGAACGAGCATCCGGTGTTGCTTATACTTGACAACCATGACACCCATATCTCGATTGAAACTGTTGAACTTGCAAAAAACAACGGGGTCGTCATGCTGACTCTGCCGCCGCACTGTAGCCGCAAGCTGCAACCACTAGATATAAGTGTGTATGGCCCTTTCAAGGCTTTCTACAACCAGGCAGCCAACGCGTTCATGATCAACCATCCTGGCCAACCGATCACCATCCATGATATATCCCAGTTAATAGGCCATGCTTATCCCCTGGCCTTCACGCCAAAGAATATATCAGCAGGCTTCAGCATATCTGGTTCAACCCCGATATCTTCAGTGAAGAACATTTCCTCTCCTCCTACGTTACCGATCGACAGCTCGCGGAAGACGACGTGCCTTCGGTAGCAGCGGGCCCAAGTGTTGAGGCCCCCGAGCAGAATCGCCCTACCCAACACCCTGCGAGACACTCGTTGTCTCCAACCTCATCCGATTCCGACCAGTGTATTGTCGCACCGGAAATCATCAGCCCGTTTCCAAAGGCTGCACCGCGTAAACACAAAGGTGGAAGTAACAAGGGCAACACGCTTGTCCTGACATACACCCCAATCAAAGAGCAGAACAGGACTGACGAAGAAAGGAAAAGGAAGAACGATAAACAGCAGGCCAGTCAAAAGGAAAATATGGAAAGTAAGAGTAGAAAGAAGCTGAAACTCCAACCTGATGATGTGGTGGCTAAAGAAAACACAAGCTCCGACGAGGACGACGATGATGCGGTCTTTAGCGTTGACGACGAATCAGATGACGAACTTGAACAGACTCAACTAGAGGAAATGGAACTGCCTAATGCAAATGCTCTGAATAAAAATGATTTTGTGTTGATAAAGTTTGCCACAAAGAACACTGTCGTAGGCATAATGTACGTGGGGCAAATACTAGCACGCACATAGGACACTGATGAAAGCACTTATGGAAGACATCTCAGAGGTTTCTTTCGAAGATGTTGTAGGGAAATTGCCTAACCCCATTCAACATAGAGGCACAGCTCGTGTTGCACGCCATATGGTGTTTCCTGTAGACCTCTCCTATTACTCTGATGTGCTGCGCTAAGTTGAATTGGTTACATCAATCACAAATTGTCAGTTTGGTTGACATGTGTTTAGTCTTGTAGTTTTGGTCTGTCGTTTACACATTCCATGATGTTGCATTGTTGCTATTGTCGTTCTTCTTAATAATTTTCTAAA
The DNA here is from genome assembly GCA_963662155.1 of Lamellibrachia columna. Lineage (NCBI taxonomy): Eukaryota > Metazoa > Annelida > Polychaeta > Sabellida > Siboglinidae > Lamellibrachia > Lamellibrachia columna. The sequence goes on from OY759271.1 coordinate 43,753,970, forward strand.
TATTCTTCTTCATACTTCATACGCAGAGTTAATAATCACATTGCGTATGGATGATAATGATTGACTACATTCAGGCCAAATAAGCTAGATTTGTAAGACAACCTAATAATAATTTACCTGGCAAATGTTACAATGGTAATGATTTTTAACATGTTCGATGCTTAATAAAAATGATTCCACGTTAAGCATAATTAGTGTCGTTTTCACAGTCCAAAGTGTTGCATTGTTGCTAATATAGATTATTCGATCTTCGTAATCTTCTTCGTAGCCTACTCAGACGGGTCTCCTTCCAAATGAATGACAATGATTGACTACATCCAGTAGACAGATAGCATAAGCTAGCTCTGTAATCGAGTAATTATTGTTGTTTAACATCATAAAATTAATGTTTGATGGATAGTGCATGTATTTATTTAAGACACATACGTACATATAACAATTTTAAATAAAATAATAACTATAATTAACATCTGAATGATAATGGGAGATTTGATCCACTGTGTCCCAGCCTATGATCCACTCTGCCCCGGTACCAGGGCACAGTGAATCAATTTTTTTTTTACTTTTCACCCCGTCTCACAACAAACTGCTATAAGTTGGAAGAATAATTGAATATATGTTAGGAAGACAGAAAGCTAATGTATTCTTTCCACCATATAAATCCACCTTGCTGTCACCAAGGCAGTAGAAATGTTGAAAAAGAACAAATCCGATCCACTGTGGCCTGGTCTCCCCTACTGTAACATATGCCGACCGGCCAAACGTGTCGAAATGAAGAAGACGCAATTTTTAAATCGACGCTTCGACGCTTACAACACTCGACGTCGCTGGTCAGTGCACTTCCCGAACAGCTTTCGGCAAGTGCCGAGAAGGTCGCGACCCGAGGAGGCGGAGCTTGTATTATATCAGCGCCTGTCACTGATAAGCAACATGGGCATTGGCATTACCCTGGCCTTGTCATTTACTGATTTAACATAAGTCATAACGAAAATTAGACTGGCTAATAAATCAGCGAGTACTGCTAAAGTATTGTCAAACCAGAAACTAAAAGATTCCATTCTGGTTTAATCACTGGAACAGTTTTGTGGATATTCCCCCAAAGTTGCCATTTTCATTCACAGCTGCAAGCCTATATGTGATAGAAGGGACAAAGAGTCTAGAAAAGAAAAGAACAGATGGACTTCAGAAGGGAAAGCAAAATGTAAGGTGAGGTAAGCACTCTTGCATGACCTGTCAGGTAAGACATTCCCGGCTCTGCATGCCATCATAGTCCGTGTGGCCAACCAATGTCATGAATGACATCATGGTCAGGTAAGACCGAACAGCACTGCATGATCTACGTAGAAAGGATTAGTTTCCTGCACGACTGTCAAGTAAGTTCATATTGTTTACATTACTGTTTTCTCAGAGAGGGCCGGTCAGCACGCCTACACGACTTAAAGGTACTTCTTTGTGGTGTGAGGTCCTAGTCTATGTAGGAAGAGCCAGCGCCTCGTGGCTTGACTGTGAGGTAAGATCTTCCCGTGTGCTGTCCTAGTGTATGTGGGAAGAACCAGCCCCTCGTGGCTTGACTGTGAGGTAAGATCTTCCCGTGTGCTGTCCTAGTGTACGTGGGAAGAGCCAGCGCCTCGTGGCTTGACTGTGAGGTAAGATCTTCCCGTGTGCTGTCCTAGTGTACGTGGGAAGAGCCAGCGCCTCGTGGCTTGACTGTGAGGTAAGGTCTTCCCGTGTGCTGTCCAGACCCCTAGTGTATGTGGGAAGAGCCAGCGCCATGTGGCTTGACTGTGAGGTAAGATCTTCCCGTGTGCTGTCCTAGTGTATGTGGCAAGAGCCAGCGCCTCGTGGCTTGACTGTGAGGTAAGATCTTCCGTTGTGCTGTCCAGACCCCTAGTGTATGTGGGAAGAGGCAGCGCCTCGTGGCTTGATTGTGAGGTAAGATATTTCCGTGTGCCGTCCTGACCCCTAGTGTATGCTGTATGCGGCAAGAACCAGTGCCTCGTGGCTTCACTTTGATGTAATATATGACATTTTTTAATCTTTGTCGGCTGGTTTCTCAAAACCATGTTTAATTTTGTTTTTGAAGAAAGATATCTCTGGAAGTAATTGTCATATTAAGCTGAGTGTTCTTCTCTTCGCAGCTGGTAGAACACATCAAGAACATTAAGTTTGAAAGTTACTTCAGTATTTATTGCCCCAAAATAAGTATTTTTTTGGAAGTTACAAACATTTATTAAAAAACAATAACAACTTTTATTAAAATTGATTGTTCTACCAGTTGTGCATTAGAATGAAATCTGAATATCATTTTGTAAGAATTATAATGGTATCTTTGCTCAACTTGTAAAGAATGGCATTGATTCTCAAGTTGCTAATATTTGTTTAAAATGATGGTCATTTTGTTTGTTATCATGGAAACAGAAGGTGTGGCATAAAGACGTTCAACGTACCTTTTTACTCAGTAAGACACTCTACAGTTTGGGTAGAGAAATTGCACTAGCTGTGAAAATTAAAACGAAATGATCAAGTGCCATGCCTCACCTTAATGTTTCGCTGAGTTGCTTTCTGCATTGTTCTTACACACTTAGCTTTACTATAACAACTGACACTTTTACAGGAGAGTGAATCATCGACATGTGGATGACCATGGCGTACAGTCACGATGGCGTCACCCACATGTCAGCATCACGTTTGACACCAAGCAAGGTAATTAATGCTCACTTTTGCGGGCATAGATCATTTCGACACTTGGTTTTAGTTGGTATTTTGATACGTTCTGCATTACATACCAATGATTATATAAATTTCACTTTGCGTATGGCACTTTTTAATGCAGCATAATGAAGGTTCCCTTTTATAATGCATCACCGCATGTTAGCCTATCCCAAATGTCTGTCATGATCAACCAGGGTTACTGCAGAGTTAATCAGTTCTGTGAAAAACTGCAACCCATATTGACATTATCTATAGCAATCACAAACACAGTGCACAATATCATACTATCAAAGTGCTTTATTTGTCAACATCACAACAATGTACGCTCCTGGTTCTGTAGTCTCAAGAAATGTAAGTCAATAAGTGTACTCCGTGCCTGATGTAAGCAAAATGGAAATAGAAACGACACAGGGAATTTTTTATTTACTGTCCATAAATCTAGTTCCTACATATTCCTTGATATTAAATAACACATGCAGGTGTACGATAAAGTTTTATGTAAAGTGCAATAGTCAATACTTAATTAAATAAGTGGATACTATTAACATGGTGGCTCGTGTGATGGCAACCAAGCCTGGTCTTAGTAGTAGTTTCCCAAACCTATAATGAATTCCTGTCGTTTTATTTGAAATAGTCGTATTCTGTGCATTTACATATGAATAGAGAACTATGTATGTTTTATTATTGTATGAAATGATCATGGTACTGTATGTACGTATGTATATGTTTGCAATTTATGCTATGGTTCAAATAAAGCATGCACAACTTCAACAAGTTCCATGTGATTTCAGACAAACCGATGGATGCTTCCCTAACAACAAGTAGCATCATGACATAAAGTGATGGTCCTCACTTCAACGAAGACAAAGGAGCAGTGGTTGCCTGGTGAGCAGGCAGGCAGGCAGGCAGGCAGGCAGGCAGATCTGTGAAACATCTGGTTGTAGACAGGAGGAAGACCCAGAGGCTTCACTTACTGACGACACACTTAGGACAGAATCAGTGAATGTGGTGGAACAAACTGTAAGAAATGCACGCAGGAAACCTGTGAAATAGACATGATGGTAGAAGGACATTCTGCATGTGAACATTGTCATACTGATCATCATAAGTTGTACATCTATCCTGAATTTGTGTTGAATAAAATGTAGTACTGAGTGAATGTGTTCTCATTTGATTAATAGCAGAACCATTGTAGTAAACAAGTTTGTGTGTTATATGCCCTTTCGAGGTCCCTCTTAATATTGTTCGTCTATTTTACGTTCGGCCTTCCTCTTTTCCTTCTACCACTCTCTTCTGTCTTTCATGCTATCTTTGTCACTTTCCTCAATCATTCTCTGTATGTGTTCTGCCCACTGCATTCTGCTCCCCACTACCTTCATTTTCAGGTGTTAATTTCTTTATTCCAATCTTCTCTTAATTCTGTCTTATATATTCTATTTACATACATAATTAAACACATGCGTAATTACATACATTATGCAGTACCCTTGCAACGCAGGAACACTGCTTTCTGAAACAGCCTGCATAGCTTTCCGTTAACTCTGACTTCAACGCTCTAGATGAATTAGCTAGGGTTGATTAACCCTTTGTTGCAATGTACACACATTGTTTTCTGATAATTACAGAAAAAAACTGACGAACAGTGTATAAGATCTTGATATGGGGAGATCGGACCACAGTGCAGAATGGCATTGGTGGCCGTGCTAGCGTTTCGTCTGATTATAAGAAAAATTGACGATTAAAAATTCTGAACTGTTTTCGCTACAACTGCTATCATCTGTTTGACATGCTGACCAAGTTTTGTCCAAATGACACACCTCCACGGGATGCCCGTCAGTGTTTACAAAAACATCCATGTATTCATGAGCCCATGTCGCCAGTAGCAGAACAGTTCCCATAAACCCCTCCGCCTGTTAAACTCTTAAAGTAATGCATTATTTCACAGCCAATAGCTTCTACAAACAAACGTGTGAATATGCCAGTTCAACTGCACTGATGTCATATCATATGAATTGCTTAGTTTCACATATCACAATTTAATACGCCCTATACATTCGTGTGAAACGATAAGCAGGAATGTCAACTGTGGTTTGATCCCTCGATGCTGGATGTGACGGCGTAAAAATATACTGCAAAACGGGCACAGCTATGAATGCTATCAGTCTGATATCGACATGTAGACGAGCAAAAAACGTCTGAATAACGAATATAACGATCACCGAGACACCCCACTGTAATGCTTCCTTGTTTTATACACCGTATACAAAACGTCCTGTAATTTTAACTATAGGAATGCATCAGTTTGAGACAGCTTTTTTCAATAGCACCGTGTCTTTATTACATCCGCCGCAGGGGGCCAGAACCCGGATGACAGCGTAGGAATATCAATTCTCATTGAACATCACAATAACATGTAAATAAACACATCCCCCTTTTTACGTTTTATAATCTCGATAGATTATAATGTAAAGAAGTCCCGGATCACTAGAATAGAGTTCCTCTGTCCGAGGTATTTTGACAAGTCACAGTTACAAATCCAATCGCACAGGAGCCTTCCGGACTCGTTCAGAGCGTCGTCGCACGGGTGAAGACGACACAGACGAGGTGTGCTCCGACAGCTCCGTGACCTCGTCGATATCTTCCGTCTCTGCATCGGGATGCATCTCAACCACTGTTGCTGGTGTTGATACAGTAGACTGTTGGGTCGCGTTGTCTGGCAGAGTTACACATTCTGTGTGAGATGCTTAAACGTTTCTCGCGTTGCCAGCAAATGTTGTCGGTTGCGTCGCATGCGGCGTCCATCCTTACACTGAACGTCATAAGAGCGAGGTCCGCTGATGCCTACTACTCCTGCGCCCTCCGACCATCTTCGTCGTCTTTGATCCTTCACACGCACCGTGTCATTTGGGTGTAACACCTTCAGTAGTTTCCCTCGATCGTGTGGTGCAGATTTCCTGGTGTATATCTCACATCGATATGGCAGACGCGTTCTGATCTTTCTGCCAAACAGTAGCTCGGCCGGAGACTTTCCACAGTCGAGGGGTGAAGAGCGATACGCAAGCAAGGCGAGGTAAGCATCCTCTCCTCTGTCGGCTGCCTTCCTGAGTAAGCGCTTCACAATCTTCACACCATTTTCTGCAAGTCCGTTTGACAGTGGATAATAAGGGCTCGACATCTTGTGTTCGATGCCCCACTCACTGGTGAATTGTCTGAACTCCTCACTGGCAAACTGCGGGCCCCCATCCGAAATACACTCCGATGGAATTCCATATCGTGAGAAGAGTGACTTCAAATGGATGATCACCTGTCGGCTCGATTCGTTCGACAAGAGTGCTATCTCAGGATAGTGCGAGTAGTAGTCGACCGTCAATAGGTATGGAACTTGCTTCAGGTAGAAGATGTCGCAAGCTACCTTCGCCCATGGTCGATCTGGCCTCTCATGCATCTGCAGTGGTTGCTGTTGTTGTGCATATCTGTACTCCTGGCACACGTCGCGAGACTCCTGGCACACATCGCGAGACTGTGTCATAAACATCTTTGTTCATGTTGGGCCAGTACAGTATGTCTCGGGCTCGTCTCTTACATTTCTCGATGCCCAAGTGACCCTCGTGTATTAGCTGAAGCATCTCTGCTCTCATGTTCTCAGGCACAATAACTCGTTGTCCCTTCAGTATGACACCATCGACAATGGTCAGTTCGTCTATGAATGTCACATAAGGCTTCGGGCAAATGTCACTACCATCTGCCATGCTGCGAATAACTCGTTGTAGTTCACAATCCTTTTCGGTCTCTTCCGCTAGCTCAGCCCATTTGCGCTCAGACACAGGTAAGCTTGATTTTACAGCGCAGACGTGTATGTGCACTTCGCTCTCTGTCGTGCTCGCCACCTCCTTTGATGAGAACGATCTCGACAACGTGTCCGCGACCACGAGGAGTTTTCCCGGAGTGTACTCCAGCATCAGGTCGTACTTCTGAATGCGTAATAGAAGCCGCTGTAATCTCGGTGGTGCGTCGCAGAGCTGTTTCTTTGAAATCGCTATCAATGGCTGGTGGTCAGTCTCAACTATGACTTTGCGACCATAGATGTAGACGTGGAAACGTTCACATGCAACCACGACACCGAGCTGTTCTTTTTCAATCTGTGCGTAGTTTTTCTCCGCTGTCGTCATGGACCTCGAAGCGTACGCCACAGGCATCCACTCTCCGTTCGTCTCTTGCAGCAGAACGGCACCAATCCCGTCTTTGGATGCATCGCTCGAGACTTTGAGCGACTTGCTCTCATCATAGTACTGCAGTACTGGATGTTTCGACAGTGTCCCTTTGATTCCATTCCACGCAAGCTCGTGTTCGTGCTGCCATTGCCAGTCACTGTCTTTCTCTAACAGTAATCTGAGTGGAGCGGTTCTGGCTGACAGATTTGGTATGTATCGGCCAAGATATGTCACCATGCCTAACACACGCTGTAACTCGGTTGCGTTGGTCGCTGTAGGCATATCTGTGATCGCCTGGATTTTCTCCGGATCGGGTTTCACGCCGTCTTGGGTCACCATTTCTCCCAGATACGAGATTTCGGGTTGTCGGAAGACACACTTCTCCATGTTCAGGCCCAGCCCCACCTCAGAGAGTCTCTGCAATGTCTTCATTAGGCGCTCATCGTGCTCCGCAGCAGTGGAGCCCCAGACGATGATATCGTCCATGTAAACACTCACACCTTCAATGTCTTCTAGAAACTGGTGCACGGTTTTGTGGAACACCTCTGGGGCTGAGCAGATACCCATTGGTAGCCTCAGGTATCGGTAGCGTCTAAATGGGGTGTTAAAGGTTGTCAACAAGGATGATGGTCTGTCCAATTGTATCTGATGAAAACCGGCTGTCGCGTCCAATTTCGAGAAGCATGTTGCATTTGCAAGCTTTCCGATGATCTCCTCCTTCGTTGGGATTTGAAAGTGTTCACGTTTAATCTCCTTGTTTAGATCCTTTGGATCTATGCACAGTCGCATCTTCCCGTTAGATTTTTCTGCTATCACAAGCGAATTTACCCAGTCCGTTGGCTCTTTGACCTTCGCCAAGAATCCCAAATCCACCTGCCGGTCAAGCTCTTGCTTCAGTTGTGGCCTTTTCGAAACTGCCACCCAGCGAGGTGCATGGATGACTCCAGTGGCGCCATCTTTGAGGACAATCGTGTGCATCCCAGGCAGAGTGCCATTCCCCTGGAATAACTGTGGGTATGATTTCTTGATCTCGGCCCTCATTGTATCATTGATCTTTGCTTCATCCTTCTTCATTGCGTTGACTCGTTTCACAAGTCCGAGTTTGTCACAATCTGGACCACCTAGGAGTGCTGGTCTGCATTCTTCTCGCACGACTTCAAGGTATGTCGATATTCGACGCTTCTTGAAGCGTACTGATACTCTACACACCCCTAGGCTTGGTATCGGGGTGCCACTGTATGATGTCATCACTGTGCTACATTCTTCCAGCTTCGGTGCTGGTTTAATGCGCTGATACTGCTTCTCTGAGATTATGCTAACGTCAGACCCCGTGTCCAACGCAGCTTCTGAGTCCATTTGTTGTCGGTCGCCGTGTCCGCATTTTTTACCATGCCGACAAACATCTCAGCCGTACCATCTGTGGGATCATAATGCGATACATAGCGCACTTTTCCATCCTTCGGTTTTGATCGACAAACGCGCGCAAAGTGTCCACTCTTCCCACACTTGTTACAAGCCTTGCCGTAAGCAGGACATGCACGAGGTGTGTGTGTTGTGTCGCAACAACTACACTTGGTGACAGGTTTTTGCTTCGTCGATGGCTGAAATGGCTTTCGTTGTTGTTGGCGACGCCCCCTAGTATTGCAGTAATTGATGCTAGTGGCACTGCTCGGTGCACCTTTCTGTGCTAGCGTCAGGATTTGTTTCTGTGTGGCCTCTGCAGCCTGACATATTTTAACTGCCTTGTCAAGGTCAAGGTCGTCTTCTCGCAACAAGCGCTCACGCACCCGTTGGCTCGATACCCCTAAGACAAGGCGGTCTCGGATCATACTATCTCTGAGATTGTCAAACTGACAGGTTTGGGCCTTTAGCTTAAGGTCAGTGACAAACTGTTCAATTGGCTCTCCCTGTAATTGTTTTCTACTATGGAACACGTAGCGTTCGTAAGTTTCGTTCTTCTTGGGATTACAGTAGGCATTGAACTTCTCAATAACACTCTCATATTTCCCTTCCTCTTTCGCAGTGAAAGAAAATGTGTTATAGACCTCTATTGCCTGCTTTCGAGCAACATGCAGCAACAAAGCTATTTTCTGCTTTGGCGGTTTTGTATCGTGCCCAGCAGCAAGCATATACAACTCAAATTCCTGTTTGAATTTCCGCCAATTCTCAGCGATGTTTCCTGCTAACACCAGTTCGTCAGGCTGCCTGATAGACTCAGCCATGGTTAAGTTGACTGATGAAGTCACACTTATTTTCCGACAGTTCTTGTAACGCTAGCGCTAAATGTCAACACAGTTCGATTTTTTTATTAATGGTGTGTTAGCCCTCTCTTGACACTACGCCGGGACGGTGTTTTTATATGCACGGTGCAATGTTCGTGACACTTATCAACTAGATTTAACAAGATTTGCCATCCAAGCCAAAGGCCCAGATGGCAAGTGGACAAGGAAGCCATTGGCTTATCGAGAGTCCAACAATGTTCATCTACTTATAACCCGCCCTCCTGAGATATGTGTCAACCTTGTTTTTAAACATATTCACCCTGCTAGCAGTTACACAATCTGTAGACAATTTGTTCCATTCATTTATTGTCCTCTGTGAGAACGAGTGCTTCCTGATGTCCAATCTACATTGATCCTTTACTAATTTTACCTCATGTCCTCTAGTTCTGCTATCCTTCTTGAGTGAGAAAAACATATTTCTATCAATGTTTTCATACCCATTCAATATCTTAAAAACTTCAATCTGATCTCCTCTTAACCTCCTTGTCTCTAGAGTTGTTAAACCACATTCTTTCAGGCGTTCTTCATAACTAAGGTCTCTAAGTTCTGGAATCATTTTAGTAGCTCTCCTTTGTATGCGTTCAAGCGTATTTATATCCTTCTTACGATATGGTCTCCATGCTTGTATACAGTATTCTAAATGAGGTCTAACTATTGCTTTATAAAGAGGTATAATTAACTTTTTTCCCTTGTATGTTATGTTTCTTCTAATCAATCCAAGAATTTGATTACCCTTTGAAGCTGCAATACCACACTGCTCTGAAACTTTCATATCAGCGCTTATTCTAACTCCTAACCTAAGTCCTTTTCTTTTACAGTAGTACCCAGAACAGTATCTCCCATTTTATAGTTTACATTCAAGTTCCCATGTCCTGTATGTAGGCATTTACATTTCCCAAAATTGAACAGCATCTGCCATTTCTCAGACCATTTCACTAATCTGTCTAGATCGTTTTGTAAATGTTGTTTATCACCATCAGTATTAACCTTTCTAAACAGTTTTGTGTCATCCGCAAAATTCAGTACGTTACTTGTTATACTGTCGTCCAAGTCATTGATATATATTAAGAATAATATAGGTCCTAATACTGATCCTTGAGGTACCCCACTCAATCACTATGGTGATAACATGCCGATACACAGCTGTTTACATTCGTAATATTGCCCTGCCATGCAGCTTATACGCCATGACAGCTTGCTCAATGGAATGCGGGAGAAATGACAACTGTCAAAGACAAAGTTTAACAAGATTTAACAAGATTTAACAAGATTTGCCATCCAAACCAAAGGCCCAGATGACAAGTGGACAAGGAAGCCATTGGCTTATCGAGAGTCCAACAATGTTCATCTACTTATAAACCGCCCTCCTGAGATATGTGTCAACCTTGTTTTTAAACATATTCACGCTGCTAGCAGTTACACAATCTGTAGACAATTTGCTCCATTCATTTATTGTCCTCTGTGAGAACGAGAGCTTCCTGATGTCCAATCTACATTGATCCTTTACTAATTTTACCTCATGTCCTCTAGTTCTGCTATCCTTCTTGAGTGAGAAAAACATATTTCTATCAATATTTTCATACCCATTCAATATCTTAAAAACTTCAATCTGATCTCCTCTTAACCTCCTTGTCTCTAGAGTTGTTAAACCACATTCTTTCAGGCGTTCTTCATAACTAAGGTCTCTCAGTTCTGGAATCATTTTAGTTGCTCTCCTTTGTATGCGTTCAAGCGTATCTATATCTTTCTTACGATATGGTCTCCATGCTTGTATACAGTATTCTAAATGAGGTCTAACTATTGCTTTATAAAGAGGTATAATTAACTTTTTTCCCTTGTATGTTATGTTTCTTCTAATCAATCCAAGAATTTGATTACCCTTTGAAGCTGCAATACCACACTGCTCTGAAACTTTCATATCAGCGCTTATTGTAACTCCTAAGTCCTTTTCTTTTACAGTAGTACCCAGAACAGTATCTCCCATTTTATAGTTTACATTCAAGTTCCTATGTCCTGTATGTAGGCATTTACATTTCCCAAAATTGAACAACATCTGCCATTTCTCAGACCATTTCACTAATCTGTCTAGATCGTTTTGTAAATGTTGTTTATCACCATCAGTATTAACCTTTCTAAACAGTTTTGTGTCATCCGCAAAATTCAGTACGTTACTTGTTATACTGTCGTCCAAGTCATTGATATATATTAAGAATAATATAGGTCCTAATACTGATCCTTGAGGTACCCCACTCAATCACTATGGTGATAACATGCCGATACACTGTTTACATTCGTAATATTGCCCTGCCATGCAGCTTATACGCCATGACAGCTTGCTCAATGGAATGCGGGAGAAATGACAACTGTCAAAGACAAAGTTTAACAAGATTTAACAAGATTTAACAAGATTTGCCATCCAAACCAAAGGCCCAGATGGCAAGTGGACAAGAAAGCCATTGGCTTATCGAGAGTCCAACAATGTTCATCTACTTATAACCCGCCCTCCTGAGATATGTGTCAACCTTGTTTTTAAACATATTCACCCTGCTAGCAGTTACACAATCTGTAGACAATTTGTTCCATTCATTTATTGTCCTCTGTGAGAACGAGTGCTTCTTGATGTCCAATCTACATTGATCCTTTACTAATTTTACCTCATGTCCTCTAGTTCTGCTATCCTTCTTGAGTGAGAAAAACATATTTCTATCAATGTTTTCATACCCATTCAATATCTTAAAAACTTCAATCTGATCTCCTCTTAACCTCCTTGTCTCTAGAGTTGTTAAACCACATTCTTTCAGGCGTTCTTCATAACTAAGGTCTCTAAGTTCTGGAATCATTTTAGTAGCTCTCCTTTGTATGCGTTCAAGCGTATTTATATCCTTCTTACGATATGGTCTCCATGCTTGTATACAGTATTCTAAATGAGGTCTAACTATTGCTTTATAAAGAGGTATAATTAACTTTTTTCCCTTGTATGTTATGTTTCTTCTAATCAATCCAAGAATTTGATTACCCTTTGAAGCTGCAATACCACACTGCTCTGAAACTTTCATATCAGCGCTTATTCTAACTCCTAACCTAAGTCCTTTTCTTTTACAGTAGTACCCAGAACAGTATCTCCCATTTTACAGTTTACATTCAAGTTCCCATGTCCTGTATGTAGGCATTTACATTTCCCAAAATTGAACAGCATCTGCCATTTCTCAGACCATTTCACTAATCTGTCTAGATCGTTTTGTAAATGTTGTTTATCACCATCAGTATTAACCTTTCTAAACAGTTTTGTGTCATCCGCAAAATTCAGTATGTTACTTGTTATACTGTCGTCCAAGTCATTGATATATATTAAGAATAATATAGGTCCTAATACTGATCCTTGAGGTACCCCACTCAATCACTATGGTGATAACATGCCGATACACAGCTGTTTACATTCGTAATATTGCCCTGCCATGCAGCTTATACGCCATGACAGCTTGCTCAATGGAATGCGGGAGAAATGACAACTGTCAAAGACAAAGTTTAACAAGATTTAACAAGATTTGCCATCCAAACCAAAGGCCCAGATGGCAAGTGGACAAGGAAGCCATTGGCTTATCGAGAGTCCAACAATGTTCATCTACTTATAAACCGCCCTCCTGAGATATGTGTCAACCTTGTTTTTAAACATATTCACGCTGCTAGCAGTTACACAATCTGTAGACAATTTGCTCCATTCATTTATTGTCCTCTGTGAGAACGAGTGCTTCCTGATGTCCAATCTACATTGATCCTTTACTAATTTTACCTCATGTCCTCTAGTTCTGCTATCCTTCTTGAGTGAGAAAAACATATTTCTATCAATATTTTCATACCCATTCAATATCTTAAAAACTTCAATCTGATCTCCTCTTAACCTCCTTGTCTCTAGAGTTGTTAAACCACATTCTTTCAGGCGTTCTTCATAACTAAGGTCTCTCAGTTCTGGAATCATTTTAGTTGCTCTCCTTTGTATGCGTTCAAGCGTATCTATATCTTTCTTACGATATGGTCTCCATGCTTGTATACAGTATTCTAAATGAGGTCTAACTATTGCTTTATAAAGAGGTATAATTAACTTTTTTCCCTTGTATGTTATGTTTCTTCTAATCAATCCAAGAATTTGATTACCCTTTGAAGCTGCAATACCACACTGCTCTGAAACTTTCATATCAGCGCTTATTGTAACTCCTAAGTCCTTTTCTTTTACAGTAGTACCCAGAACAGTATCTCCCATTTTATAGTTTACATTCAAGTTCCTATGTCCTGTATGTAGGCATTTACATTTCCCAAAATTGAACAACATCTGCCATTTCTCAGACCATTTCACTAATCTGTCTAGATCGTTTTGTAAATGTTGTTTATCACCATCAGTATTAACCTTTCTAAACAGTTTTGTGTCATCCGCAAATTTCAGTACGTTACTTGTTATACTGTCGTCCAAGTCATTGATATAAATTAAGAATAATATAGGTCCTAATACTGATCCTTGAGGTACCCCACTCAAAACCGATTTCCAATTTGAAACTTCTCCATCTACTACAACTCGTTGTCTTCTGTCAGTCAGCCATTGTTCTATCCAGTCAGTTATGCTGTCCCCGATACCATGGGCTTTTAATTTAAGTAGTAATCTTTGATGTGGCACTTTGTCAAAAGCTTTCTGAAAATCTAAGTAGATAATATCTACTGGCGATCCCACGTCTATCCACTTAGTGATTTCTTCCAAAAAACATAACATATTTGTTAAGCATGACCTCGCTTTAAGGAATCCATGTTGAGATGAATTTAATAATTTATGCTTAACGAGGTATTCCACCATATGGTCTTTAATTAACCTTTCTAATAATTTACAAATCACTGACGTTAAACTCACTGGTCTGTAATTCTCTGACTTATTTCTCGAACCCTTTTTAAATAATGGTATGATGTTTGCTTCTTTCCATTCAAACGGAACAACTCCCTCTTTTAATGACAAGTTGAATACTCTTGCAAGTGGTATACTGATTTGTTCTACTGTTTCCATTAGTAATTTTTGGGGAATCCCATCCACTCCCGGTGATTTGTTATCTTTCATTGCCTTTATTTTCTTAGCTACCAATTCTGGAGTTACAACTAACGGACCTAAATAGTCAGATTTAGCCCCCTGAAATTTAGCATCAGCAACTGGTAATGAACTAATATCTTCTTTGGTAAACACTGAACTGAAGTAACCATTTAGGTCTTCCGCCATTAAAAACCCCTGTGATATTATATTTCCAGCACTGTCTTCTAGAGGTCCAACCTTGTCTTGTACGTTTTGTTTACTCCTGACATATGCATAAAAACTCTTGCTGTCATTTTTTATGTTACATGCTAGTTTTTGCTCATAGCTTCTTTTAGATTGTCTGATTTCAGTTGTAGCTGCATTAAGTGCCTCTTTGTATTTTGCATAGTCTTCGTCCTTTCTGGTACGCCTATAAACCCTCCACATAGTTTGTTTTAGCATTATTTTTCTAATAGCCTCTTTTGACAAGTGTTTCTTTCTACACCGTTTTCCTTGTTTTTGGAAGGGAACAAATTTATCGATGATACTCTCAATTTCATATTTTAGAATATTCCAACATTCAATTGCGGTCTTATTCATCAGCATGTTATTCCAATCTAGCTTTGCTAAGTATTTTCTCATATCTTTGTAGTTACCTTTGTGGAAGTTTCTCTTGTACGTTTTCTTATTTTTACTTTCTGATTTTACATTGATGTCAAAATGTATTTGATTATGGTCACTATTACCCAATGGTTCAAATATTTTTACATTGTCCACTAATTCTTTTTGTGATGACAAAACTATATCTAATACATTTTCTCCCCTGGTTGGTTCTAGTACGTGCTGAGTAAGAAAGCTATCCTGGATTAAAAATAGAAATTGTTGGTCCTCAATCCCTGTGCTCTCTAGAGAATTCCATTGTATGTGTCCATGGTTAAAATCTCCCATTATGATACATTCCCCTTTACTAACTTCCTTTATAGCGTTTTTTATTTTTGTGTTGTCCTCTTCGTTTATGTTTGGACTTCGGTAAACTAATCCAATAGTTAATTTTGAATTACCTGAAACAATTTTGCACCAAACAGCTTCATCGCAATCTGCTTCCCTTTCTAGTTTTATTTCATAAGCCTGAATAGATTCTTTAACATATAAAATAACTCCCCCGCCCCTTCTTCCTATTCGATCTTTCCTAAACATTACATATCCTGTCAGTCCTAATTCAGCATCTGTTATATCTATGTTGGCCCATGATTCAGTTATACCAATTATGTGAGGGTCAATATCTTCTACCATAATGTTTAATTCGTTTTTCTTATTTACTATGCTCCTTGCATTTAAACATACGCATCTATAACCTTTTTCAGATATGTTTTTCGGATGATTTGATATTGGTTTATCTGTGCTAGTGGTCTCTTGTTCTGCTTGAGACACCTCTAGGTAACCCCCCTGCACTTCTAGTTTAAAGAATGTTTACTTCCAAAAATATTTGTCATTGTACCCAAGTCACTATCTACTGCTGCTGAAAGTTTGTCCGCGAATACTGCCGCCCCCTTTCCACTTAAATGAAGCCCATCCTTCATGTACATATCAGCCCTCCCAACAAAACTTCCCCATAAATCCACAAATCCAACTTCCTCTTCCCTACATAACTTCTGGACTAACATGTTAATTGCCATCCCCCGACAATTTCGATATTTGTGACCCCTCCTGCCCATTACAGGTAAAATCCCTGACAGTATTACCTGCTCAACCCGCGTCTGTTTTAGTGTTCTGACCAACTGCCTATATTTCCTAACTATGGCAGTTGTACCCTCCCTCTCTACGTTATTTGTCCCTACGTGTACTAAAACAGATCCACCCTTACCCGAGCCTACGATGTTTTTTACCCTCTCAGTTATCGCCTCTATTTTGGCTCCAGGCAAGCAGACCACCACATCATCTCCCTTGTTTAAGACTCTGTCGGTCTTCCTAACTATCGAATCCCCCACAAACACCCTCGCTCTCTTCCTCACCCCCTCTATCACTGCTGCAGAATAACTCTTCCGTTCGATCCCCTCCATCCCATTCTGTCCTGACCCCTTCCCTCCTGTCTCCTTCGCTCCTGTCTCCCCCACTTCCCACTCCTTTGCTCTTGTCTCTCCCACTTCCCTCTCCTTCACTCTGGTTGTTTTCCCTCCCGTCTCCCCCACTCCCTTCTCCTTCCCTCCTGTCTCCCCCACTCCCTTCTCCTTCCCTCCTGTCTCCCCTACTCCCCTCTCCTTCGCTCCGGTTGTCTTCCCTCCCGTTCCTTTCCTTCCCGTCTCCTTACGTCCTGTCTCCCTACGACCTGTCACCTTCCCTCCTCTCAGCTTCCTCCCAGGCTGCGGTGAGCTCTCCCTAAGTTCCACTTAGCTGCGCTTTTTTTGTGCTTTCGGAGCTTTAGGCGTGTTGTTTCAACTCCGTGTTCTGACACCATGTAGTGCTTCCTTATTTTAGGCACCGTATACGAAACGTCCTGTATTTCTAACTATAGGAATGCATCAGTATGAGACAGCTTTTTCAATAACACCGTGTCTTTATTACATCCGCCGCAGGGGGCCAGAACCCGGATGACAGCGTAGGAATATCAATTTTCATTGAACATCACAATAACATGTAAATCAACACACCCACCCCATGTATATATCGCTCCGTGACGGTTTGCCTCACCCTTGGTGACCCCTATAAGCTGGGTTGTACAATTGTATTGCTATTTAGGTAAGAAACTTGTACTATATGTGGCTGCGTTAATAGTTTCCGCCTTAGATGAAAATTAGTAGGCCAGATCGCGCTTGCCTCGAAAGGGGTGCGCTTTGCCCCACTCTACGACAATTAACATAGATCCATACGTAAATTAGCTCCATGTATGCACGTAATAAACCTAAAATAGTAAGTAGGCCCTAACCTTACATTAACCCATATATTCTGAAAGTGTATAATGCTCAAAACAACAATCAACTAAGTCTAAGGATTTAAATTGCCAGTAGTCGCCGCGGCATAGTCGACATATTTTAGTAACAAGTAACTTGCGTCATTTACGCGGGAAAATTTACCCGCCACGCGCATAGATTTCCCGCGGTTTGCATCACGTGCATTGGCACTGTGACCTTACCGACCTTATTCTCGCAGCATAAACGCCACCCGATTGGCTGATTAGACAGCTCCGCTGTTTTCATTCTGTGGCGAAACGAACGAGCACGTTGTCTCAAGTCTGAGAAACCTTTGTAAAGCGAGATGCACAAATGCAGCTGGAACACTGTCAAAGAGTCTGGATGACACCGAGCGTCAACACTACAACAAGTATGACTGACATTCATATGCGACCGAAAAGGCAGCGGACCGACCCCCACCGATTTTTTTGCAACACAAAGTTTTTGGAACTGGAAGGAATCATAAAGGTATTACGGGAGTACGAAGATTATGACGGCGGAATCAACTGTAGCATATGCGGTAAGTTTCAGTAAATCACCGATACTGCATATTGTAAAATCGTGACAGACGCGTTAACGATACTAAAAGTCTAATCATCGGTATGTTTGCGAGCGAGGCGTCAGCTTGTTTGTAAACACGCCATTCGCCTGTTTCAAAGATGGCCGCGTGGTGGCTGCTGTTGTGTTGTCGTTTGCGGTCGTGTCAACGTCCTAAACCTTGATTAACAGTGTGTGAACGTTTGTACACTTTGTTGTGAAAGTTTGGTCGACGTCCTGCTGCACCAAGTGGTCATTAATACGTAACATGACATGCGTTTGTTATGAAAAATAACGAGAAAAAGCAACGAGCACGTGTTCTATCGGAAATGGCAGACTAGTCGCAGAGCAGCTCTGCGAATTACAGCAAGTTCAAGTTATGCGCAGAGCACCTCCGTCATATGTGAATTTCGGCTAAAGTTATTGTTATTCGCAGAGCAGCTCTGCGAATTACACCTATATTAGTATATATATATATATATATAATTTACGGGGAATTATTCTGCGAATTGTCGGAGTACTCATTACGGAGGCGTACCTTTAAACCTACGCTAGTGTAAAAGTACGATAGTAATTTTGCACATGCTTTTTGATTTCTTGTTACGTGAGCCGTACTTTTTGTAGCACTATAGAGGGAGGTTGGGACCCCTGCCACATTATGGTATAGGGAATAGTATATGTTATATATGGTATGGATAATATGTTAATGATATGAATAAACACAAGGCAACACTGTATTGAACAACCAGGACAGTGTTTTATTAACTAATAACCATGCATACAATTTACAATGACACGTGAAATCCTGACTACAGTATTTTTTACAGATGACTTGAAAACATAATACACAACAGACTAGTCTAAATACGAACAATTGAGATCCTGTTACAAAATACTAACGTTATAATAGTGTTGATTTAATTTTATATGATATACTAAATAGTCTTGTGTTATTACGTTGTTTATTCGTTTGGTCAATTTCATAAATTTCTGTAAAACGTTATATTAAATGGTATTGCAATTAAATTTGGTAGCATATGCTAGCATAATATATTAAAATAACTGAAATCCTACTAACATATTAAATTAATTAATGAAGATATTGAAATCTTGTCTCCATACTTACACAAAACTCATGTACTCATGCTAATATAATGGATTTTCATAAATACTATCAACTAGAATGCTAATGTAAATTAAACTGCTGTATGTAGAACATTCTAAGTTAAAACTGGACTGTAATTATTCCAATGCAATGAAGAAACACTTGAGAATGAAGATAGTGTGAGCCTTCTTGCAAAAGAAGAGGCTCCATTGTTAAATTGTAGCATATATAATATATTGACATTATGTTAAAAAGGCAATAAAACAAGTCACGCCTAGAGCTGAAGTAAGCATTGTCTGAAAACCACAATGTGTATGAAAGACCACGATGCTCAAACCTGCATTCTGCACATGCGCAAGAAAATGGTGCACAGTGATTGGTTGATTCCTGCGCTGCTTTTGCTGTAATTTGCAGAGCTACTCTGTGAATAGCCAGTGCGATCGGAAATTCTGAGCAGCTCAGCTTGAACATCGCCATCCATGCAAGCTAGTTTCACCTTAACTCTATCCCATAGGCCCATCCAAAATAAGCCTCCTAGTTCCCAAGCAAATTTGCTTTCGCACCGATTTCATGTTTTCTGTCTGTATATTCCTTGTTCATGTTGTATTCGTTATGCTTTATGTGTCAGGAAGTACCATAAACTATATATGAAATGAAATCTCATTAAATTATCTTTTGAATGGTCTGAATTTTATAAATGTAGGTCCATTTTAATTGACCATAATATATAATTTTTTTATAAATGTTTGAGTTCATTAAAAACGTAAAATTTATATAACTATAGTCGACTTCAGATGCCATAATGACAATGATTAATTATTTTTAACCACAAGTATCAGTCAATGAAACCTTCATAATTAAGTTCTGCTTCAAATTGTAAGAAAAGTATTAAACAAATTATTATTATTATCTGCGCGTAATTGTCGAAAACCCATCGTGTGGTGCTAACCCTCTAAATTACAGTCGGTTTCTGAATCCTCTACTAGCCAAAAACAAAGTTGCATCCAGTTGTCATTAACTTGTGCCAATAGAGTGGTTCAAAAACCGCCTGATTACTATTTAAAATAACATCTGAATCATACGAGTACGCATCAACATCGTGCACAGGGTGAATGGCATCAGCCCTTTTGTGATAACAATGAAAATCAGCACTTTATGTAGTAATTTTCGAAGATTTAAACAGAACAGCGTATAAAACAAGAAGTGTCCCGGGCCAATACACATACACACATTTTGTGACGTCAGGAATATGACTTGTGTACTTGAGGTAATTCGATAGGCCTATGCTATAACTACACTAAAAGTCATAGTCGGGATAAAAAATGAGTTAAACAAGGACTTGATTTGTGAATAACAATAATTTCTGTTGGAATAGGCAACCTAATTTCATTATGTATTATTAATAATATTAAACTGGTTACATGTAGCAATTATATGTGGAATATTAGATGAACACACATGAAAGTGGTTGTGTTTTGAGAAGATCCCTAAAATGTACCTTGCAGCAATGTTCTTGGAAGTCCTGCTACTAGTAGTGTGTAAGTACACCCTTAGGCTTTTGTATCCACAATGCATCAATTGTGGCGTTCAACATATCCAGGTTTCTGTATCTGACATCAGTAGGATTTCTGTGCCTACATCTTTCATTGGACAACATAATTAATGTTGTCAAACCACTGGCCTGGGGGTGGCTGTTTACCCAAGGTTTGATGAGAGGGATCAGGGTGAACTATTTCACCATAAATCATCAGCTGTTATCAGTCAGAGGTGACAAGTCATTAATATCAATTGGACCTCCCCTGTATTTTGCCAGGCCCATTTTCTAAATATTTGGGATGTTACGCTTATCAAAGTAGATATATTGAAGTTGATGGGAGTCTAGTAAGTGACTAAATAGGAGGGGGCAACTAGCGAATCAGCAAAACTACAAATCTACAACAGACTGAACACTTGCAGGTCACAGTGGTGTCCTAAAGTGGGTCAGTGTGATGATTGGATCTGATGTCTTAGTTTTACTGCCAGTAACTTCCACTGTATTAACCAACCTTAATCTTTATTATAACCATCAATATTAAACCCTGACAGTCTACCAGTTCCAGCCAAGTTTACGACACATCAGCAGTTCACTAGTGTACCCATTCCTTTGCTGAGAGGGAAACTTTCCTCAGCTTACACCACTGCCTGTCTGCTACTTCCCCGTGTTTCTCCCTGTCTACAACACTATAATAATCCAACCCTGGCTGACCAAACACTCACCAGCCAATCATTATATCTCATTTTCTAGTTTTAACAGACTAACATCACATGTTTCTCTTGAGGCAACAGTCCCTGGGTAATTAATTAACATGTATTCTTATAAATCTGGTGACACTGGACCTTGGCTATTATCTAACATCCCAGAACCAGGGTTGACAAGTTTCTGACAAGATGGTAAATACCATGGTATTTACCACCTCGTCAGAAATACCTTTCTGACTTAAACATGTCAGAAACTCAGTTTTTGAGAAATTTTATTTAAAAAAATATTACATGCTATTTTGTTTAATGTGTAGATTGTATATAAAATAAATGTAGTGATGCATTAATAACATGTCATACAGTTGCAACTTTTACTCTGCACGGTCTGTTATGTTTGCATTCTATACTGATTTATTAGCAGATAGAAATGATAACAGATCTATGTAATTGTTATAGCATGGTTTCACTTGGCAGCTAGCTTTTTAAAGAGGACAGGTGTCAATCACAGTTGGGAAAGCATGAAAGAAGTTGGGTGGGTGTAGGTGCATATCAGTAATAACATTGGAGATGACTTCAAGTGACTGGGTTAGGACTGCACAGGCCTGTGTGGCTGTGTCAGTAAGCCAATTGGAAGCCAACAAAAGAGTTAAACTTAAGCAACTGAGACAGAACTACTGTTGTACTGCTCACTGCTGTCAGCTGATCATAAGCTATGCACAGCTTTGTTGTGTAAGATTAGACAAATCGATATCAAAGATAGATTCAAGGCACGTCCAGGCAATCATTTGAAGTCCCATTTTCTTGATAGCTGAACTATCAAGTGAGCTACAATTAAATTTTATAAGAGTATTGTCTGAGCTTGCTTTTATCACATTTGCACCTGTCTGTGCTTGATGGAGGTATAAGCTGATTGGCCCAATGCTTCCTACTTAGCAAGTTGCTTGGCCAACCACCTGCTTGGCCAACCACCTGCTTGGCCAGCCACCTGTTGCTATACCTTCACACAGAGATACACTGTTACATGTGAAAGAAGTGCAGATTGATTACCCATATTTTTTAGCCGTCGTCATATTGAATAGTGACTTCAATATAGGCTCTTAGCCAGAAATAAAATTTTGCTAGTCTTTTGACATTCTAAAAAACCTTAAACGCGTGAACGGCTTCCATGTGTCTAAATACGTCTAATACGAACAAATATGATTAATTTACAATCACACTCAAAATCAAATGCTTGACACTAAGCGTAATACAAGACGACAAATAACAGTAGAAGATATAGCACTCAGTAATATAATTGGTTTTGAAAGCAATACATTGAAATATTACTTCTTTGATAAAACAGCAACCATCCAGGTTCAGTATTGCCTATTGGACAAAAAAGAATAAGAATTTACTACACTGAGCACAGCCTAATCGTTCGTGGTTTGTCTGTCGTTTGAGCTGAATAACCGGGAAACTGCTGCCGATAGTAGGGCCTACACACTGGTTATGTATGTGAATCGGAGCACGAATCCGACTCAATTTAAAAGTTTACCGCAATCGCGTTTGGCCACTGCAGAATGCCAGCGGTGGGCGACAATACAGTAAGCAGCGGCCGGCACATCAACATTGTGGATCTCCACCAACAAAGGATGCTGACTTGGACTGTTCATGGGCAATCGCAGGAATGCTGCTTTTATTCACGTTTACGAAAAAGGCATCGATTGTCGTGAACTTTGACGTTGACATATCGCATCTTTTCACTGGCAGGTGCCATTTTGAACTCGCCCCATGACATCCAGGTCATGGGATTGTTTCTTCAAATAAGAGTGCCAATGGATAGGCATTAAGAAAGGCCATAGAAACGTGTTTCCCAACTAGTGACATACATGATTACAATAAATAGTGATCAGCCGCAATATGATTATTTTCCAACGATATCAAGGTTAAAACTATATAGTCTTATAGATCGGCGGTATTCGCTATTCTGCCGCCGACAACATTCGTTGAATCACGATCGCATGCGCTAAGAGTCACAAAGACAATTTAAACAATTTTATTATAAAAAATCTCATCTTGTAAAAAGAAAAACCCGTCTTTTATTTTTATATTACCCCGTCGTTGTAAGACATTTTATCGTCTTCAAGACAGATAGGTCTCTGGCTAAGGGCCTGCTTCAATAGTTCTAGTAGCACCCCTGGGTGCACCATGTTTAAGTGTGGCAGACCAGCTAAGGCTGTGTGGGAACATTTTGTTTCGGTGGAAAGTAATGGAAAAACAGTTGCTAGATGCAAGTTCTGTATTCACCAGATGTCACCCAAGTGTGGTAGAATGCAGAAATCCATAAATTGATATAGCATGTATTAGATTCTGACGTCAGAAACTAGTTTCTGACATTGTCACATCAGAAATACCTTTCTGACTAAGTACAACTTGTATCAAACTGATGACATGATTATATTATAAAACTGATGTGGTAACAATTATATTATAATGAGCCCTACCACACACCTTTAGTTATATGAGGTAATTGTATAATTAATTATTTGTATGATTCAGTTCAATAATATAATTGTTTTGGAGGCCATTACAAAACTATTTTTTATGAATTTTTTGGTTTTCCAAATAATTTATTGTGTATTGTTTGGTATTTAATGTTTGTATGAGGACTGTCAATATCAGGCTTTGTCACTGAAATTGACTAGGCCGGGATGGTAACCCACAAATTGCATGTATAGTACTGGCTTCAAAGTATGCATGGTTTGGAACTATTTCAAATTGTTTCTGATTTCAATAGAAAGAAGTTATACAATATCATTGTCCTTCAGAATTACAACAAATTACAACAAATAAGATGTATTGGGAAGTTGTAGAAAATATTGCGCTGATGGGAACGAGAACAATTCTTTCCCTTGCCATTTTTCACAACGTTACAAGAAGCTGCCCGCATTCTGCCATAAATATTTTTATGCAATCAACAACACAACACAGATATAGAGATATGAAAAGGCCAAATGACGTTTATTGTGGGGATTAAGGGTAAGCTCACTTTCAAAGAAATGTAAAACAAAGAAATGTGGGTTCCACAACCCAACGCCAGGCTGACTACGCCCCATGCGAGCCTCCTGGACGTCGGGTTCAATAGAGCCCACATTTCACCACAAAGCAGTAGCAGTATTCCTAGAACAAATAAAAGAAACAATGGCATTACTATTGTCATGGAACACCCTTAAACCAAATAGCATAATGCCCTACATGCTATCACGCAGTCTATGAATACAACTACCTGCTTAAAAATACACTAGCTCTAAATGGAATAACTTCAAAGGTGGGGCCAATTCGCCACCGGTCACCAACACGTGACCACCCCACCAACCATTAAGCATTATATGAATTTTAACTATTTGACATTAATTTGTGGGGCACCAGTTTGTTGTTGAAAACAACATCCCCTGTCTGGTGCGTGACCGGGCTGCCATGCCTGATGCCCTACTGCAAATCATGCAAGGGATGATGCAAATATGATCAATACAAATTATTGGTTTTCCACGTAATCCGAAATAGCAGCAATGTTTCTAAACATCTGTTATACATTATCGCTAATTATTATTTTGTTTCCATACAAATGTTGACATTTAATACATTGTGGCAGCATATGTTGATAGTTTAAGTTGGCACAAAGATAACCTTTTCTGCATCACTATTCACCAGTATTGGCTTCTGTTGGGTGCTCGTGGATAAGTGCGCCTTATGCGCATCTAGCGGACTAGCATGGAATCAGCAGTTAATTTCAGCGTTTCATATGCTGTCAAGTCTTGGCTAATAAAATTGCATTGAACAAGTGAAGGGATGCTTCTTTCAATTTATGTAGGATTGAATTTGCAAGCTAAGGCGAATTGACTCAGTGTCTGAAATTAGCAATAAATTAACTGGCCAAGATTACGTAATAAAGTTAGTAATTATAAGTATACGTAATAAAGTTAGTAATTATAAGTATATGTAATAAAGCGCAGTTTTCATGCGTAAAACTAAAACAGACACTGCTTTAAATTAGAATAAATAATAATTTAATATATATAAACGATACCAAATGTTGTCGTTCATTTCTTGTAACTAGCAGACCAATAAAATTAAGTAATGAATTGACTAAACATTTTAATGTGAGTTTTATTTGCAAAAAAGTTACAATTATTGTTGAACGTAAGCCTTCACTTTTACAGACAAATATCACATTAATCAGAATGTCTGGGCACATTGGACTGTCTGTCATTAGTGTCACCAGTATGAAGTAGTTTGGCTGAATATCCTTAAAAAATTGCCAAACTGTACAAGTCTCGCAACTTCGTGTGCCATCTTTGCTTTGCTGTTTCCCAGGTATTCGCTAAGATACTGACATCATTAAATGTGGATCATCCAATAGGCATCCATGTTACAAATAATGCAAGAGGTTTCCCTGGCATGTGTCGACTTAGCATTTGCCTTGCCAATGATTTGTAGCTAAAGAAGGAGTTTGTTACAAATTGTATTTTATGTCGAATTACGTCGAAGATTAGTAATTACTGTAATGTGCATCACTAATACAGTCCGACCCAGCCATGGTCCCTGGGATGAATCTGCGGGTTTGGCCGATAACTTGCGCATTTTAGCTGAATCAGCGGGAAGCATTTTGAATCGGCGGCTGACGATAAAAAAAGGCTTTAATTTCGAGCACTGCAGCTATATCGTTGTGTACCAAATACCAGAATTATGCACCCTTCTGGGTGTATTCATCTGATTCAATTACACCAATCTTTCAAATATTGTGTCAGTGTTGCAAATGCGCGTCCTAGATTGAACCCTGAAGTATATAGTTTTAACAAGGTTATCATGAAGAAGATAGGACAAGACCAAAGCCAAATGACTTGTCTTTACCCCTTTGTAACTGTTTCCGTTTTCACACTCTGTGACCCCCAGTGGCATTTATTTCTGGGTTTTTTCCTCACTCCAAAATTGAATAATGCGCATTTCTAGCTAACAAACATAGTGATAAATAAATGTACTAACAGCAGGTAGCAGGTAGTAGTTGGAATGTGAATTTAATTATATTTTTGATGTTTCCGGTGTGACTAAAGGCCGGAAGTGGAAAAAAAGAATAGGTAGCAGCAGTATTCACTATTTGAGTGTAATATATTATGATGATTAATAGTTGTTTGCCTGAAATTACTGGCTGGTTGGGTCCTGCATTACCTTTGGTAATTGTCGGTTGGCAGTCTTCCTTAAGGCACCGTGCTCTGGTCAATTCTATTTTCTTTATTTTTCAACCCAGCTTATTGAAATTTCAGGTCAATGTTAGTGACAAATTAATTACATATTTTTTTGACCACCAGGTGGCGGTGTGGGTGGCGTCCATCTTGGATTTCAGCTGATTCACCGTGATTGGTACATCTGGACAATGGCTTGACCAAATTTGTTCTAACTTGGCACATTGAGTGACTACATATATATGCAAATTGTGACAGTTGGATTTTTTTTTGGGGTTTCCATACAAAATTTATGATTTTTTCAATCTTGGTAACATCGAAAAGCCAAATTTTCCATAAAAGTCATAATATTATGCAATCTATATGTTGCATCTCAAATCAGAAACTGTCACAATATTGCACATTATATTGGGATGATATTCTGAAAATTTCAAATGATTCTGTTGACAAATAGCCGAGTTCTACCAAACAAGAGATGTCTTGTCGGTCAAAAACGTTTTATTGAGAAAAACAGTTTCAAAGTTTGTAGACATTTCAATACGAAATTTTACATGCAAACAATAGAGCTACAGTACTAAAATTTCACAGTGGGATTCTCCAGTTCATGCTCTTTCTAATGGTATACAATGGTCATCATTTGGTTGGTTGAAAACATGAATAAAAAAAATTCAGACACAACCACACCACAAATATGTGTCCATCGTCACTCCACAATCCCACCGCACCAATACACAAAATAGAGTTGCAGTACCAATATTGCACAGAGAGCTTCTCCAGTTCATGCTCTTGCTAATGGTGTATAATATTCATTATTTAGACAACAGCATTGAGTTCAACACAACCCTGCATGTTGTACAGTATGTCTCGTACAGGCACACAAGGCCGAGGCAATGATCGAGGGCATGTATCTTCAGTATGGGCGCACTACACTCGAGACACAGGAGTCCTTTCACATGCGTTGACATGCAGAAATGCATAAACTGTCTCGATGAGTTGCCGACATTGTTCAACAACAATAATTTTCTGGCGCAGAGGAAGACCCTGCCGATAATTTTTTTTCGCTTGGTTGCCGAAATGGGGGTTGTCAAGATGGGGGTTGACGTTGTTGAAGTTGACAGCCGAGGGATTCCAGCTCAACAAAGTTTACCTGCAAGCATAATTATTTGTTATTAGTCAGGTATATTAGTCAGGTATATCTGGTTCACAATACTTACAGTAAGCATATTCAACTTCATATTGACTATTGTCAACAACATAATAAATAGGGCAAACAAGCTGGGCAACTATCATTGATATCGATAAAAAAACAGGTTCAGGTATTTTGTTAGGCCATGCCCATGGCTATAATGTATGACAATGGTCCACAAGCACAAGTCAACAAACATAAGAAATACTGTCAATAACTAACGACAATAAAATGTATGTCTTTATTTATTTATATATATTTATAATATATGGGTGTGATTATCTGCAAAATGTAAACAAACGATTATACGTCTTTTGTGGCCTCTCGCGTCTCGGATATTGAACCCGAAATTTTGCCAGATAATCATGAATAATGTGACGCAAACAATGATAACTAATACTTACAGTTACACCCTGATCTGTTGACGATGACATCTCACTGACACTGGTGCTGCCACTGGACATCGGCACATCGGAATTCCCGTCGTCTTCACCACCACTTTTCGCCCTCTTGCCGATCATAGAACGTGCAAAACTCAACTGTCGGCGTCGAGACCTTGGTTTCTTACTAAACTGCTGCTTATATTTCAACTGTCTTCCGGATATATTACGTAAATTACTCTAAAGCACACCGAAGCGTAGAAAAACAGCAATGGCGTAAGACGGGAAATTCCTTTGTGACGTAGTAGGCCGCCTGATAACCAATCAGCATGGCACGGTTGGGGTGTGACCAATCGTAGCTGCGCTGACTAGCAAAGGGGGGGTCCTCTTCTAGGTCGTAATGGTCAAAATCTACCACAGATATTACAGAACCAGTACTACCACGATGCACTGCGAAAGTGAAGCTCTGCATCGATACCAGATATGTTGGGTTGTTTACAAAGATGGCGGCACGCGTTGCTTCGAAAAACGTCGTATTTTACGATCGCGATTACGTAAAGTAATTACTCTAAAACAATGGGCATGCTACAAATGTTCGTTTTTATTGCATTTTACGAATATATTCATATGTATAAAACACACAGATAATAACAGTACACCGATATGACAAAACATGAAAATGACCAGAAAAAAATAAAATCGGGAAAAATATCGATTTTTGAGGAGCGTGCGTTGCCTTAAAGTGAAACCAAAGGCATTTTTGGAGCCTTTGCACCTATAAGAGTACTTGAAAACTAACCATTTGCAACTATAATCAAGAATATCACGCGTGGTTAACTAAATATACCTCGTTGAACACTGAAAATATTTTTTGCATGGGCAGTGCCATATTTGTTTAGAATCCTACGTCAAGAGTGCTGACTAGGTTTCCCACAACTCCAACTTTAAATGCCTGATCGTAGACGATTTTATTCACATACTTGCCAATAACTTTGGACATGCTGTTTGCGTCTAAGACTAAACTTATTTGGCAAGATAGTCCATTCATTCATTGTTTACTAACCACCTCCTGTTCTGATTTGACAGTTCTCTTGATCGAGTGTTTGCGTTGTGTCGAAGTATTTGGTTGAGGTACATGCTGGAAGATTGTCGGTACCACTTCAGTTTTAAATAATGTTCTCCGTTGCCGACGTTTTGAAGGATCTTGATCCATTAGTTGATGAAAATGTCATGTGTCAACTTCAAAAACATTTGACTCTTCAAAGTCTAGCATATCGCATGGGATTCCATCGTGAATTCTTTGCTTCACTACCATCTGTTTTTCCAGAGGAAATCAAAAAAGACAACTCTATACCTCGCTGAATCATGTTTACATCAGAATGCTGCACAGTACAGCATTGTAAGAGTTTTTGCTGAATGTAAATTCAATATAAAAGCCAATAAAAATGTAACTTCACATCTCAATCACGTTAAAATATGCACAATATGCACAGCCTACGTCACAGCCGTATTGGGGATTAAGGGGCTGCTAATTTCTAACTTTTAGAACAGATGAGGGCTGGGGTGAATTAAAAAATTAATTGGATTTATTAAATTCAATTCCTGAATTTGAATTGAAAGATTTTGAGTAAGTTGAATTGGAATTGAAAGAAAATGATTTGAACATCATTTCTTGTGCTGGTGCGATCTGGTTTTATTTCCAGTGTAGTCCTCTATCCAGCCCTAGAATTGTATATGAACTCGAAGTCTTTGTAGCAGCTAAACATACATTTGTACACCATTATTTTGAAGATCTGTTTTGTCCAAATTTGAAGAAAGGATCTGTGTGGCAATGTTAACATGTTGCAATTGGAAAAAAGAACTCTGCTCAAATCAAACTATGGTGGGGTATGATGAGTTTACTTTGAATTCAATACAGGTTGCAGCTCCTGCTCTAAGATAACATTTGTTGCCTGCCTGCACTTATATGAAACCATGCACTTAGTGTGTGCTAGGAATGTGTGAAGCCGTAGCCAGGGCTTCACATTTGAAAACAACAGTTTTATCGCTCGCCCAAATATGCCAAATTAATTTAGGCGAGCGATTTGTTAGTTGTTTTTTTTTACCGTGTGATGGCGCCACCATTTTCCATTCGGATTCTGTCGTCGCCATGAAAGTTTAATTGGTGCTTGTTGGCACCGACTTTTGTACAAACAAATTAATGTTTACTTTAGTAAACCCCATACATTGCAATTGGTGAAACGGTTTTGAATTGCAACATGTCACCGATTACCGTAGGCGTAGCCTAGGCAAGGCCAGTGGCAGTGTACTGTGGCTGTGCCCGGGCCGTGGCCACGACACGGTACTGGTCTCATGTGCGACTTCGCTTAGGCGGTTTGAAAATTGCAATTGAGATTCACAAATACGCCACTTATAAGAATTAGCTGTATAGTCATAACTCATAAATTAGATGTATAGTCATAACTCATAAATGCGGCTCAGTAGGCAACCATTATCAACGGGGGTGAAATGGCATGCTTCCATTGCATCATAATGCCAAACGCACAACTTGGTGCGCAAAAATACGAATTTGTCATCTGCACATGAAACAGTAAATCAATGTTAAGTGGTATCGGAGATGTGCATTGTGAATTTATGTGTTCAGAGCGGTTGAAAGACGAAGTGGAACAATTCCTAAAATTATCGTTTTCAATGTCTAATCAACTTTTACACTCCGTGTCAGCTCATACATTTTCGGTAGATCCAGGTTATTATTTTTGATTCCCATTACAGCGTAGTCGGTCAATCAGATCGTAGCAAAATATCATTGATCCCTTAACTATTCCATATTGTACATGTATACATGTATTTTATTCAGTTCGACATATAACAGTATGTGACATTTATATATACACATCGACGTTAGTCCACTCATTTTATAACTTTTTTATAAACCGCGTGGCCAGCATAGCTTCGATGGCGTTCTTGCAATCTTGGTGCAGTGGGCAGCAATCGCCGGTGATGGATGATATGTGAATTCCGAATATTGGAGCCCGAACACTACGTTATAAAGAGATTACACATTCCTAGTGAATCTAATACTCAAGAAACTACTTGTCAAGACGAACACTTGCAGGCAGCGAGCGATTTTAACAATTGACGCAAACAATAAATTGCTCCCTAGATTATTGATTTACGCGAGCGATAGGGAGCGAGAGCGATCGCTCGCCTCAAATATGATGCCCTGCATAGCCACCTCAATGGGGCATCCCAACAATTAGTAATTGGCTTTCTACTCCTGCATTGTTTCATAAGCAGGTATTTCTGAAACCACAAAATGATCAGCCTACTGGGCTTTTCAATAACTGCTCAGCCATTGTCTGTACATTGTTTACAATTACTAGCAGTTGGAATAACATGCAAACAAATCTGATATTTTGTAAGTTTGCAGCAATAGATGTAATTGAAAAACAATATACTTATTTATTACTTTAGGATCTATTACTATTACTTGTGAAAAAAGTTCCTCTATTACTATTACAAAAAAATGTCTTACAATTACATATTACTATTATCCCATGTGTTTCGTTGGAAAAACTCCCATAGAATTAATTCTAAATTGGAATTGAAAGATTTCAGCTGGAATTTGAACTGAATTTTTTTTATTGAATTGGAATTAATTAAATTGAATTGGAAGGAATTGGAATTGATTAAATTGAATTGGAAGGAATTGGAATTGGTTAAATGGAATTGACCCCAGCCCTGGAACAGATTCCTAGTAAACCACTTGCATGATATTCTTGAATATAGTTGCAAATGGTTAGTTTTTAGGCACTCATAGGTGCTATGGCCCAAAATAATGCCTTTGGTTTCACTTTAAATTATTGGTTTGTATTTTGTAATTGTCACTGCCTCACCAAAAAATATACATTACTGTGAAACATGATTTAA
Organism: Lamellibrachia columna; assembly: GCA_963662155.1. Lineage (NCBI taxonomy): Eukaryota > Metazoa > Annelida > Polychaeta > Sabellida > Siboglinidae > Lamellibrachia > Lamellibrachia columna. The sequence continues at coordinate 43,785,762 of OY759271.1, forward strand.
CCAGCTTAGATGAATACTAATGTTTTTCTTTACAATGCATGGGTGCCTTATACTAGGTTCCCCAAACTGTAGATGTAAATTGCTATTATTGGGAAAGTTTACACAGTTATGTATGACATGGTTGTATCATTTAATTGGTATGAATATTAGCAAACCAATTGATTTGACTCTATCTCGGCTGCATGAGTCACAGCAGTAGAGTCGTTGACTATGCTCAGTTAATTCTAGCAGATACCTAGCATGAGGACACCATGGATGTGAGGCCAGTGGGGGGGGGGTAGGCACAGACATAAATAAAACACCCCTTAGTATAAAACTATATATAGCGGAATGATTAATGATGTAACTCTATGGGTTTAGGAGGGTCTTGATTGTTTTATGACCCTGACATAATGGTTAGTGGGATGATGTCATTTTACTAAAGGGAACTGAGTACATTTCACTACAGGTGATCGAGTACATTTCACTAAAAGGGGTTGAGTACATTCACTATAGGGGAACTACTACATTTTACTGCAGGGGATTAAGTACATTACATTTCACTATAGGGGATCTAGTACATTTTACTACAGGGGATTTAGTACATTACATTTCACTATAGGGGATCTAGTACATTTTACTACAGGGGATTTAGTACATTACATTTCACTATAGGGGATCTAGTACATTTTACTACAGGGGATTTAGTACATTACATTTCACTATAGGGGATCTAGTACATTTTACTACAGGGGATTTAGTACATTACATTTCACTATAGGGGATCTAGTACATTTTACTACAGGGGATTTAGTACATTACATTTCACTATAGGGGATCTAGTACATTTTACTACAGGGGATTTAGTACATTACATTTCACTATAGGGGATCTAGTACATTTTACTACAGGGGATTTAGTACATTACATTTCACTATAGGGGATCTAGTACATTTTACTACAGGGGATTTAGTACATTACATTTCACTATAGGGGATCTAGTACATTTTACTACAGGGGATTTAGTACATTACATTTCACTATAGGGGATCTAGTACATTTTACTACAGGGGATTTAGTACATTACATTTCACTATAGGGGATCTAGTACATTTTACTACAGGGGATTTAGTACATTACATTTCACTATAGGGGATCTAGTACATTTTACTACAGGGGATTTAGTACATTACATTTCACTATAGGGGATCTAGTACATTTTACTACAGCGGATTTAGTACATTACATTTCACTATAGGGGATCTAGTACATTTTACTACAGCGGATTTAGTACATTACATTTCACTATAGGGGATCTAGTACATTTTACTACAGCGGATTAAGTACATTACATTTCACTATAGGGGATCTAGTACATTTTACTACAGCGGATTTAGTACATTACATTTCACTATAGGGGATCTAGTACATTTTACTACAGCGGATTTAGTACATTACATTTCACTATAGGGGATCTAGTACATTTTACTACAGCGGATTTAGTACATTACATTTCACTATAGGGGATCTAGTACATTTTACTACAGCGGATTTAGTACATTACATTTCACTATAGGGGATCTAGTACATTTTACTACAGCGGATTTAGTACATTACATTTCACTATAGGGGATCTAGTACATTTTACTACAGGGGATTTAGTACATTACATTTCACTATAGGGGATCTAGTACATTTTACTGCAGCGGATTAAGTACATTACATTTCACTATAGGGGATCTAGTACATTTTACTGCAGGGGATTTAGTACATTACATTTCACTATAGGGGATCTAGTACATTTTACTGCAGCGGATTTAGTACATTACATTTCACTATAGGGGATCTAGTACATTTTACTACAGCGGATTTAGTACATTACATTTCACTATAGGGGATCTAGTACATTTTACTACAGCGGATTTAGTACATTACATTTCACTATAGGGGATCTAGTACATTTTACTACAGGGGATTTAGTACATTACATTTCACTATAGGGGATCTAGTACATTTTACTACAGGGGATTTAGTACATTACATTTCACTATAGGGGATCTAGTACATTTTACTACAGGGGATTTAGTACATTACATTTCACTATAGGGGATCTAGTACATTTTACTACAGGGGATTTAGTACATTACATTTCACTATAGGGGATCTAGTACATTTTACTACAGGGGATTTAGTACATTACATTTCACTATAGGGGATCTAGTACATTTTACTACAGGGGATTTAGTACATTACATTTCACTATAGGGGATCTAGTACATTTTACTACAGGGGATTTAGTACATTACATTTCACTATAGGGGATCTAGTACATTTTACTACAGGGGATTTAGTACATTACATTTCACTATAGGGGATCTAGTACATTTTACTGCAGCGGATTAAGTACATTACATTTCACTATAGGGGATCTAGTACATTTTACTGCAGGGGATTTAGTACATTACATTTCACTATAGGGGATCTAGCACATTTTACTTTTATTTATGACATGATTCCAAAAGATGTTTTCTCATGCATGCCCCGACCTTGCTGTTACAGGGAAGCTGTACCGAAGCAAGGTGTGCTTTACGAAGCACCTGTGGGAACACAGTGTGTACTGGGACCTGTTTGACGGGGAGAGGAACCAGGACCGTGTCCTCTCCATCCAGGCAGCTCTCATCCTCTACAGCGGTTACCATGGATATGCTGAGTGTGGGGACAACAGTCTGTCGTTTCTCCTTGTTACAGCGCCACATGGTGAGAAGAAGCGAAGTGACGGAGCGAGCGAGGAGGAAGAACAACATGAGGCGCAGTCCGAGAAAAAACGCACAGCCCGGAGGTCACCGGTGAAACGTAGGTCAGTGTCGGAGACGTCGTCGCCTGAAAAGAAGGCGCGCTCTCCTTCGGTGTCGGAGACGAGTTCTTCAGACATGGAGGTGGTGAAGTTTTAACAGGTGAAAGAGGCTGATTTAACCTGAAACAGTATTGGCAGACTTTATGGACTGGTCAAGTGTACAGCCAGTTCGTCATTGGCCACTGGATAGACATTGAGACAGCAAAACATGCAGCGTAAACTTGGGCGTTTTATGTTTTGCAAACACTTGTTGATTGTGGTATTCAGTTTCGCTAGGGTTTCACCTGGGATTAAGGTGTGAAATTACACTTGTGTTCTGGCTGCTAGCTAAACCTGCTGCCTGTTTAGCAAGCATACTGCTATGTTTTTTACTTCCTTTAGCCCTAAGCAATGTTGAGTAAGTGCAATACTTTGCCTGGCTCTGTCGGACCATAGCACTGTCACCAACATAAGTTGTTGATAACCTTTAATCTTGGGTTCTTGAATTCTGTCTTGGAGGACAAACTATGCACCTGAAAAACTGTCATTGTGGTTACTTAATAATTCTTGCAGATAGTCTAGTTAAATAGGTGCTTTTCAATTGTTATCACAGTTCCAGCAGTGGTTGTTTATGTTGATCTTGCATTCCTCTGTAGGGCTTGTCATATTTTCATGAATAGTCTTACATATAAATGTATGTATATATATGTAATTAATTTGATTGTTTTATGGCGTGCTATATTTAGTGTCATTAGTGCAATACATATCTATATCTATTTTATAGCTGTACTGATGTTTTCTACTATCAATGTTGTGAAGATTTCATGAAAATTTTTCATGGTAGTTTTGGAGGGTATTAATCAAGGGTTATGCGAATCAATGTTAAATATACGGGGAAGTTCTTTATCTAGTTTGTTTGAAAATTATTGTGTGTTGAAGATGATGGTGATTGTTTTTACAAATAATTAATAAAAATCAGGCCAACAGTATAAAAAATCATGTAGACTAAAAACGTGCCATATTATCTAGAACTGTTGTGATTTTATATTTTGTAATTATCAATCATGAGGTTAATTGGCTCCGTGTGAATACTTAATTACATGATACTTAATTACATTGACCTGTTTGCAACTTGGGAACAAAGGAATATTTCGGCTGTCACAACTCAAACATGCCTGCGTGCCCTCGAAGAGTCGAGGTCAACATCATCCTTATTAACTGTAGTGGGAAAATATAGTGTTTTTATTTTTAATACACCTGTGTACAATGCTAAAATGCTGCAGACCCCCCTCCCAGGAAACCTATTTCTTGTAGTGTTGTACATTGCTGTTTTGGGATGATCCCTAAATTTAACTTGTTTTTAGATAACGTATACTGATGCTAAATCGGTCATAGAATTTAGCAGACATTGGTAAATGCATAATGTGGAGTGAAATCTTAAATTGTTCTTTTATTGTAGTTGTTGTCATGGATACAGATTTTATTATTTGTTAATTGATTTTTATTTTGTTATCTTCCATGGTAGGGCCGCTTTTATTTGGTAACTATTAGCCAGATATGTGGCCCAGGTAACTGTTTTTATGACGCACAGTAAGACTTACGATAGCAGAAGCAAGACAGCGAAAGACAACTATTTATAACCGACAAACTGTCAAGTTTTAGCTATGCATAATTATGTATGCTCTATGTTTACCAAGGATACATTTTCCCTGTGAAATCGGTGTCTGCTATGCACGTTTTATTGAGTGTTGTTTAATGTGATGTATTTGTTCCAGCTGGTACTTAGCTGGCAGCTTCTGCTATTCCAAAATATGTTTGTAAACTTATCAAATAAATTATTATTTAACATCTGTTCTGATTCTGTTTTATTGCTACCTTTCAGCCGTGTACTCATCATCATCATATATTTAATTGTAGTCTTAATGTAGAAATGTTATATGTTCAATTATTAATAGCTTGTCTTCTACTGTGTTCTGTGGCTGTTGTAATAATAATACATTAATACATCCTACAACTGCCCCACCAATCCTTCGCCTTTGACCATTGTGTCTTATTTATCCTCCATAAATGATATGTAACTCTTCTCCTTGATTTTAGTGTACAGTTAAGACCATTACAGTCTGGTGGGCAATTTTACAACTTTGTGTAAACCAGTAAACCACCTTGCAACTATGTGATGCCAGTGTCACAGTATGAAACACTCCTGGCCGTTTCATTTAGGCTCAATGAGCAGTGATGAATCATCACTGGTCAATCACTGAATGAGGATTCACTGATGAGCAAGGAAGACTCGCTGATGATTGTGAACAATTCATTGATGATTGCGGGAGACTGTCTTTGAACAGTAACATTTCTAAAAATTCTTTAAATTATTACTTGCACAGCTATTTATAGGCATACAAAATCTGTCTTAAATTTGTGGTGTGTATATACGTTGGTGTCCCTCCCTCATTTTGAAACCCCTAGACTGGCTTTTTTCAGTGGTTATGGCAACGATTGATGTCTGTGCCCAGGTAGAGGCATGGCAGTGCGTCCTTTGGCTTGCATTAAAAATGTTTCCATGATATGTAAACCTGTTGTGTGGCTAAAGTAATGGGAGACTAAGCTGGCCCCCTTGGAGAGATAATCCACTGAAGTGATGCATGCTTTGCCAAAGGCTGAACAGGAGGAGACGGCCCTTGGCCTTGCTAAGCGTGAGGCTGAGTGAGTGAAATTCTACTATTGTATATATTTTAAGTTATATTAAAATTATTATTTAACTCGTGGACTGTATTATTTCAGCTCTCAAGATGCTATAAACCTATTGAATTTAAATAGTTCTGTTCACAAATGTTATGCTTTTTACTATCGTGCCTGGCATCAATGAAATCAAAGCAGTCATTCGTTTACTCAATGTGTTTGAAGATGCCTGGTTTCTGAAGTGGAATGACAGGCCGGACATGAGATCTCGCATCCGCTTTTTATCAGGCATTTCGTGTAATAACAGGGCGACCTCTCATAGTCCCCTCCCAACATCCTTGTTGCCACAACCTTATTTATACATCAGTGGGACCTGGCCTGCTTGCCCTTACAGAGAATCACTTGTTTCACCAGAGGTCGACTTAAACCCTATACCTCCAATTAGCTCCACTTGTCAGTTCTCCGCTTTCACAGCTGCTGGGCCTGGGCTCGCCACCAACACCCCTGCAACAATATGAGCGGCACCCTCAGCAAATTAATGGGTGCTGCCTGGGGCTGAGGTCACAAAAGGTGAAACACATCAAGACAGCCCCAGCTAAATGTGTTTTCAACTTGGGTTGCTTTTATTATGTCAACAGGACAATGGGGGACCAGTTTGAGAGTGGTGACAGTACCACTGATACTAAAAATACATCTTACCCTATTTACCCTAAGGTGTTCATGGCACATAGAATTACAGTGTTTGGGTAAATATTGGCTGTCATTAAACTAGTCATGTTTGCCAGCCATTCGCTGTGTCATTTGAGGGTTATATTTAATACTAGTTATGTGTATTTTGTTGATTAATATTCACGTTTCTTACAAATTACATGTAGGAAAAGGCACATTAGCCCTTTATCTATGACATACTTTGTCAAGTCTTCGCAGTTAAGGGGAATGTACAATAACTAACAAAAACCAATAAAAATTGTTGTACGTTTCCTTTGAAGACTAAAATACAAAAATGCTCTACTGTCTCTGGAAGTCTGAACAAAAGGAATGATAGCTGCATTATTGCTCACAAAATATTCAATCCAAAATACTTCCAGCACGCAGTGTGATGTAAAAAGCACTATGCAAAGACTGTCGTACTTAAATTACACTTTGAGTATTGGTGAGTGGAGTCACATCCGACTCGTTTTGTAAGTGGAGTGTCTTCTGTTTGTTTGCAAAGTTGATGACATCAGGCAAACATTCTGTGTTACTGACGGAATATACAGGCCTACATCCAACAGGAATTCTTTAGTAGAAGACAACAAATTATCACAAGTCTGGTAGTTTTTAATGTATAATCATCGTGTTACATAGTTACACTGTATCTATTCTAACATCTCAACCACCCAAATAAATGAGTTTCAATGAAAATATAATAACTGTTACTCTATGAATACTTGCCATTCAGCTTGCACTGCAAACATGATATATTCGAGTTGAAACATTAAATTTATTAAAACAGATAACGGTAAAAACTATATGAACAAAATGTGGTTCATTAAGACACGTGTGCAGTCAAGATATGTTAGAACAGATATATTATAATAAAGGTATACTATATTATACAATGAAAATGAGACTATATGTTTAAGAAGATTGCCAACAAGAAGATGTGGGTTGTGCAACACATTAGTTTTATTGCTAAGAAGAATGCAGGCCAGCCGCATTACAACACGTACAAGCATGTGTGAGAAGCAGTTTCACGAATAAACACGTATAACATTGGGAAATAGTAAATACACAAATACGATTTAGCCACTATGTAAATACACAAATACGATTCAGCCACTATAATTATGTTCACACTGTTATTATCACAAGAGTAGGAATGATCGCATACAGAACCCTTTGACAAAACACATTCTGATTGCCGGTGACATCACCTGAGATATGCTACTGGTTGAAATGTTAACAGAAACATCATTTCATTCAGTAGATTTAACAACATTTGGAACTAGAAAGTGTTCTTAACATTTCATTTAGTAGTATCACAACATTTGGAACTAGAAAGTGTTCACAACGTTTCATTCAGTAGTATCACAACATTTGGAACTAGAAAGTGTTCACAACATTTCATTCAGTAGTATCACAGCATTTGGAACTAGAAAGTGTTAACAACATACATAAAAGTGGCAAATATGCTCATGAAACTTCAGCGTAACGTGCATATATTTGTTCTTGTTTATTGAATAAATATTCAAAACTTCAAGCTGGATCTGATGTGATAAAAAAATTTAAATGTGCTTCGTGAATAACATCAATATTATATTATCCTCACACACAAACATTTTATATATATATATATAATTGATATAATTAACCATTTCAGGTTATTAAACCCTCGGATATATGTGCTGAATAAGTAACTAAAACATCATCGAAAATATAATTTAACATTATCACAGTGATAAACATGATTGTTATCACTGGCGTGTATTAGTCATTGTGAAAGCCTACAGCACTATTATAGAGGGGAGAAAGGTCAACACCAGAGTCATTTCTCAGTCAGTACTGACAGGAAGATTGGTGGACCGTAGATGACAAACTTGTAAGTATCACATTATCACAGCAAATTACACTATGACCAAAGGCACAGCTAGTATACAATTATGTTGTAGAAAAACAGCCATCATAAATCTAAAATTAATTGTATGAATCAACCTCTATGCTAACCCACAATATTCAAATAATTAGTTATCGGTAATAATAGATAATCGGTTTTGTCAATATAATATATATTATATATAACTTTGCACTCATAAGTCAACAAGTCACACGTTGCACAAATCACCAAAATGTTAGCCCAAAAGCCAGATATCAAACTGGCGTCAAAAGTTACTAAGAAAAAACATAAGCATTGGTGAAGAAACATAGACAAAACAGTCATGATTCCTGGGTAAATATATTGTTATGTACATATATGGGAACCATCTTTGTTAAATACGTGGTGTCCATTTAGTTCAGGTTTATATTTACTTAGCTTTTTTGATCTCCTTTTCTTTGCTGTCAATTTCATATTCGAGCAAACCAATGCGTTTCAAAAGCTCTTCCTTCTGTGCAGTGATGTGTTCGAGTTGTTCTGCAAGTTGCTGTTCCTCACTGCTAGATGGTGCCACCTTCCCACGACCTTCCTTCAGATCCGACTCGGTCTTCATGAACTTAATGGAAAGGAATGTGACAATTGTTTGTGGAAGAATTCATATTTATATGTCTTGAAAGAAAACAACCTACGTAAATAGTGTATAATTAATTGGCTTGCAGAAGAATTTAACTTATAGCATTACAATCTGATTTTTTTAATAGCTGCAACACTTAAATCAAATGCCATTAAAAAAGATAGAAATATTGTAACTATCAACATTATTAAATGCACATGATAGCTCATTATTTTGGGCATAAAATGACACAGAATGATAAATCCATTTCTACAATCTAGTAGTGTAATGCCACTTTCATGAGTAATTTTAATAATGTGCCTATGACATTTATGTACACTGATTGATGCATAAATTTTACTACATTTATTATTTTAGTTATCCATATATATTTATTAATTAACATAATTATGTCATTTCATGTACTAGCTATTGGTGTGTCTCAGTCTTTCTGTCTATGTTGTATGTATATGTCTGATATGGTTCATGATGGTTGCAAGTTTCCTTGTAAAGTTTGTAGGTTAATAAAAGATGTGTTATGTGAGGATGAGTAATGTAAGATGTTTAGCTATAATAATCACCTGAGCCAGCTCCTCATTGAGAGAGTCCCACTTGCTCTGGAAGTTTCTCAGCTGACTGACCTGGATGTCACGGTGGCTCGTGATTGGTTGGATACGACGCTTTGGTGCAGTGCTGCATCATGGGATAATAATAATTCAAAATAATTTTAACATTAAAATGCATCAATTTATAGGTATTTTTTTAACCCTTTAGCACTGAAGTTGGCCCTAGTCAGACCAGTGAGATACACGTAGGTCCATCTGGTGATCAAGTAATAGACTAATTTATAAGATACCAAGGGAATAATTTGCAATACTTCCTTTCTTTGTGTTGCAATTTTATGATTTTTGAGTTGATGATCAACAATCTTGTAGTGTTCTAACCAAAATTAAACTTGGACAAATAGCTTTTATACACTTTTATGTATACAGCTTCACAGAACACGTCTGCAGACTGAACTGAAAAAAATTTGCCAAATCTTCTCTGGCATTTTAAAATGTTCTCCAGGAATTGGTCTTTAATAACAACATGTGGTATCCAATATGTAGGTAATTCAATTATCTTTCAAATTAACACTTAACATAATTGCAGCAGTGAGAAGCGAAGCCCAAGTTGATTACATCATAAACAATGACAACAACACATTATCAAACGTTTGTGTGCCTAGCCCAGTAAGGTCAACGTGATTCAATGGCATATATCATTGTGTATATTATTCAATATTCTTCAAAATAACTAACTTTTGTGTCAGTAAGAATAAAATAATATCAGCGGTACCTGAAAAATCTAAACACTCCGACATCTAGTTCAAATTGCTGACGAGTAAACAAAATAGTAAACATATATAGGGAGTAAACAAAATAGTTATTGAGTGCTGTTTTTTTTTGGTCCAAAATGTTTAACAATACGTGCTGTGTTTCTCTCACCTTGGGAATGCCTCTTCTGGGGCTTCCAAACCCTTCAGCTCTGCTAGTCGTTTACCAATAACATCTACCTGGGCACTGATGCCCCCTCTGGTGGCCAACAGCTGACGCACATGTGCCTGGCCTGAGAACTCGTTGTAAGTCTCCAGTCTGTCAGCGATTTCCTTCAGCCAGACAGCAGTGCATATGTTAGACACGTGACTTATGCAGTGCATACGAAATATGTCATAAATGAGAATTGCCATTAAAAACTGCCAACATTTGACTAAAGGCATTTTTATAGCCATTTGTTGACTGTCCCACAAATTTATCAAAGGAGAAATCATAGAGAGTTATATATGACCACTGGCTTGATACAAGCTAGACTCATGTTGACTGCTAGGCTGTATTTTAATTGGGACATAGGATATGCAATATTGCTAGTCTTTTTATAATCTTATGGGTCTTAACTAAAGAAACCACAGCAATGTTGATCAGTTTTAAGTATCAAACACCAGTTCCAGACACATGAGGGTTTAACTGAATTTGCATCAACTGACCTTCTCTGAAGGCTGATTGACCTTGACATCCAAGAGTTCGCCAACAACACTGATGCGTTCCATCTCCGTGCGACTGACTCGGAATGCCGATTCCAGTGCAGCCCTTGCATTTGTTGCATTGCTGCCCAGAATGCCAGCTGCGGTTGCCGTGTTGCGAGATCGAGAGAAGAACATGTCTTGACACACCATTCGCAGTGCCTGAAGTCACAACGCCAGAGAGTGGTAAGCCACGAGAACAGGACTGTCAGTCACACCACCCATGGGGGATCTTTCTGTGGCTGCCAGCCAACAAAATGGTCATATCGTAGAATCATTTTGACGTCGGAACACAACAGTATTCTCTGCATTAATGCTATAAGAATAATGCTACTAGAACCATGGTGTATCTCAACCTAGATTTCTCATCCTTCTCACTCTTCATATCTTTCTAAATAGTTCTCTAATCTAGATAATTGATTAATTTTCTTGTGATTTACACACAAGTCAAGTTGGGTTACCTATTATGAACGTTTTCGATGAAAAAGATCAATCCAAAAAAATTGTCAACTTAGAGAACATCAACTTCCCACTTCGTTTGGATCTAAAATAGTGAATTGCTAAATTTAGCCTATACAAATTAGAGTTATTTGGACATGTGCATATACCAACAGACCTACATAAAGTGCCCACTTCTAGCCAGCCTACCTTGTAGAACTGCTGCAGGAACATTGGGTTTGCGTCGTCCGTCAGATCACCGGTGTTGATGTGTGCCACACAGTGCACAATCAGCACAATGAAGTCACCGATTGACTCAAGCCGTTCACGTCGCACGAACAAGATCTTGCGAGCATGCTCATAGAAGAACGAGTTTCGGAAGCAGTTGTGATCATAGTCATTGGGCGGCAGATTGGATGCTAGCAGCAGCGTCACCTGTGGTGTGTTGACAGTCTCGTGGAGCAGGCGGATGACAAAGCTACCAAACTGGTAAATGACAAACTGACTTGGACTGATGCTGTTGATGTCGGTGGGCTGGAGCTTGCCGTTGCACAGCCACTGGGCGTCTTTCACGTCTATGTATGCCCGCGAGTAGTCAGCGCCTGTAAAACCAAAACAGTCCCATTTAGTCTCATGCTCATGTGTACGAAACGTGGACATTCAACATTTTGAAAAATGTGTGTTTAATCCTCTTTTGTCTTGGGAGTCACTGGCTGGAAGGCCTTCATAAATATAGTACTCGTTACAACTTACACCCCCAACAGCCTGTACATTGCAAGCTAATAAGTCATGCACAAACTACCTGTACAATGTATTAAAACTGCTCCATCTATCAGTGTTTAGATGATGCAACGTCCATATTCATATATCCATATATCACAACAACAATGCTCTATGACATTATTAAAACATGCATATTAGTGGCAAATAAACACAGAGACTGACATCCACAAGACGCTATGGTTGATGTTTCACAATAACACATTATGTGACCCCTGAAGTTTGGTGTAGTTTCCTAGAACAGTTCTTCCCCCTGTGAAATCATGTCCTACAGATATTGTAAAGACAACATTCTATCCACCCACCAAGGATGGTACCGGAAGCACCAGGCACAGCATTCTTGTCAAGCAGGGTCTGCAGGTCGTTGATTTGTTGGAAAAGTGGGGATGCCATCAACATCTTCACCCACTCTTGTTCCTGGCCACCAGAGCCCACGGGGAATGGACCGACTTTAGGCTGAAATAGTCACAACAAGCACAATACTAAGTCTTCCCAGACAAGCATATTTAGCATAACAAAATCTGTTCTCAATGACCTGCGTTCAGTTGTTCAAATTCCCCCTTTCAACTATCATTTTAGAGTACAAGCTTTACACACAGCAGTGTAAAGAAAACAAAAACAGTTTCTTATTATTATTTTCACTATATACTTTTTTAACTTCTATTAAAATCTCTTCATTCCTGATTTTCTCTTAAGATTGATTTTCTTTCTGATTTTTCCCTGACCTGCATGGATAGTGGACAGAATACACTGCCATAATCAGTCAATCGTCCCACTCACCCCCTGTTCCTCGTCCCCGTCAGCACCCTGTCCCTTGCTGCGAGATTCCTCCTTCATCTCGTCCAGAAGCTCCCTCTTTTGTGCCTCCTCTCCCTCCAGAACCATATCTTTCTCGAGTCGTGCCATCTCGACCGCTCGCTTCTTGTTGCGCCGCGCCTCGAGCTTTGCCTTCAGCGCTGCCTGGGAGCGCGCCTGCTCATCCTTCAATGACAGGTCGTACTTTGCAATGTTTTCATCATGCTCCCGTAGGAGGCGCTCTCGTTCATCTTCACCGACCTTCATCTGTTCAATGTCGGCACGTTCACGACGAGCCTTCTCCTCTATCTGCTGCTGACGGCGACGATCTCGCTCCTCCTGTCTCTGCTTCTCTCGCTCCTCATCACACAGACGGTCCGCCTCCAGTTGAGCCTCCAGGTCACTATAGGCAAGACACAACTAAATGTGACGTATTTCTGACAGCAACAAGTGAAGAATTAAGAACTGTCACCACAAAGAAGGCTAGGTTTTGTCTGGGCTAACATTAAGGACTTGAGAACAATCTGTGGGAAGAATTAAAGGGAGCCTTCAAGTACATGCTGCTAATAAGTAATAATTTACTACACTGCAGTTTGTAATGTCATCTCCCATGGCGGGGTGAGCTAAACAGTTTCTAGATACAGGAAAATATTGGAGGGCGTTTCTCTGTAATACACTAGATGTTGTAACTGATTTCTAGGTGAGAGTATTCCACATTGGGATAGAAGGGCCATAGTGGTATCTTTGAGGTAATTTCTGGTGTATAGTGTATTCCGAAGCAGGTTAGCATGCATAGCGATCACATTTGAAGTTATCTGATAGTTGCTAGCAATAAAAGAAGCTGCGGAATGGGAGGTAAGCAGCATGGAGAAAACTATGTTTAAATATGATGGAAATATCAAGGAATGGGCAGAAATAAATCCACTGCGTGGGAAATTCAGTGTTTCTGACTTTGGAAGAACCACGTACTCCTTATTTGCAACAAGAAAATTCAATATATCTTGCACGCTGTTGGCTGGGAAGATTTTCATGCTAATATCAACATTTACATGGTTTTGTTCGTCTCTGTTTATTGGTTATAATTGACATACTTGTTTAACTTAGACATTATTTTCACAACTACACCATTAAATTCTTGCAGTTCTGTCACAGCTGTCTAATTAGAATACATGCAACTACGACACAGAGAGATGAGACTACATACGCCAGCTGTCATAGCTGCCTAGTTAGAATACATGCAACTACGACACACAGAGATCAGACAACATACGACAGCTGCTTCTCCATGTTCCTCTTCTTCTCTTCCTCTCGTTTCAGTTTCTCAGCCTTCGCCCTCTCCATCTCCTCGAGCACCTTCCTCGCGATGTCCTCTGTGTACCTCCTGGCTGCCTCCGCAGCCTTCCTCGCCTGCTCGTCATACTGCTGGGCCAGGGCCTCCTCGGGGGACAGCGTTCTCATTGCCTCTGCCAGTTCTCTCAGCTGCTTCTCCTTCAGCTGCAGACGAGCATTGGTCTGGTCAACCTCAGCCTGGGGAGCGAGCTCCTTCTCTGCACGACTTATCAGCTGGGCCGTGAGGGCGTCGAAGTCAACCAGTGTGTTATGGTGGCGCCGCCTGAGGGCGTCCTTGCGCTCAGCAACTTCTGCTGGCGGCAGTAGACTTGAGTCGGCCATCAGAGAGGAGAGTTCCTGCAAGAACGGAGCAGTTGTTTCACAATTTCTGCTTTAGTGACTTTATTTAGTTTACGAAACTGAAAACTGAGATTTTCACTGATAATTTTTAAAGGATTACATGTAGAACTCTGCCTCTGATTATAGCCATGACTATATAAAGTATGCATGTGACTGTTGGTGTTATGACTATTGACTTAAGTGGAGTTATAATTACAAGTATTAGCCAAAGCTGTATTTATCCTTAACTTTGTTTTATATGATATCCGTATCATGTACCAAAGTGAATGCCTTCCACATATATCATACATTGTCTCATACACCCCACCTGTCTGCAGTTCTATCCAAACAAAAGATACTCTTACACAAGAAAAGTACCATACCTGCTCATAGGCTGCCTGCAAAGTCCACCTGTTCACAGAGGGCCTACAATGTGTACCTGTTCACAGACTGCCTACAATGTCTACCTGTTCACAGACTGCCTACAATGTTTACCTGCTCATAGGCTGCCTGCAAAGTCCACCTGTTCACAGAGGGCCTACAATGTGTACCTGTTCACAGACTGCCTACAATGTCTACCTGTTCACAGCGTGCCTACAATGTTTACCTGCTCATAGGCTGCCTGCAACTTCTCGCGTTCCTCAGCCCGTTTTTCTGCGACAAGAGCGCGCTCCTCTGCGAGACGAGCCTCCCGCTCTCGCTCCAACTGCTCCTCTAGATTGACAGCCTCCTTCATGTGACGCTGGCGCAGCACCGTGTAGATGACATTCTCTGCTGTCACCGCCTCCTTATCCTGTGTCACAGCACATGTTAACATATCTGCTCATATTCTTGCCCATGGGCACATTTTCATAGTTGACACAAACAAATTATTAACTTGGTGCAGGGGTAAGGAATGATGTCAAAACATCAATGCATGACACTACATGAAAAATATATTGATGCATAATGCTAAACAAAATGGCTGGTAATCCCTCCCCCCCCGATGAAAGCAATTTTGCGTATCCTCTTACATCCATATTTTGACATCATCCATAAATTATCCACTAATTTGCAGCACACTTATACATTCTGGACACAAGAGAGAGTTACACCTTTATAAGTATTGCATGACTTTTATAAGTATTGCATGACTTGAGCTATACATATAAAATAACAACCTTTCTTGTATATCTGTCAAAGCTGTTTGGACTGTAATGAGTGATTCTGGTTGTACAACCACAATATAATGGTGTCCATTAACAGACAGATATTGATAAACGAATCATGTCTTCACCATCATATGTTACACACTTGACCACATCTACATTTCAAAGTATGCGAAACATGGTAATTGCAATGTATATATGTAACCTTTTAAATTAACAATAGTTCCTTGCACAAACATAAATCACAGTTGGGTATCTGTGCAAAGTGGCACTGAGTAAGTGCAAACAGGGAATATGTCTTGAGCAGTGGTGCAAACAGCCAACATATAAGCTAGGCCACATCACCAATAACAAATGCAGTGGTCATTAGGCATTGAGCAAAAGTGCAAATAGCCAATGTCTTGAGCAGTGGTGCAAACAGTAGTGATGTTCCTAGAAAAAAAAATGGGCTAACTCCCTCAATAGCATGGGCTAATGTAAAAAAATGTGGGACACTTGAAACTGTTAAAAAGGAGCCAATCATGTAGCGTAATTTTAACCCTAAAACAGCACATATTAACTATTTTGTCTTAGACGTTAATACCAAGGGATACATGGAGTGTTATCAGACATTGAACTTCACCTTAATTTTTTTTATTTTACCTCCTGCACATGCAAATCATGACAATGAGTCAATGTAACTTGAAGTTACATAAATCATGGAAAAAATACAAATAGAATTGATTTTAAAATACAGAGGTTTTTATTGAAAAACTTTCGCACATTTACAATTGTCCAGGAATGTAGTCCTGGACGGTACACAGTACACCTTGACAATTGTTCATGAAGGTAGTCCTGGAGGGCGATGTCAGGAATTATCCATGATTGTCAACTTGTTTCAGGAGAGTTCCAAGTTAACAACTTGCTTGAATGAAACCTTTCTGTGTGGCTGTGCCTTGGCAGCTTCTTGGTGAACTTGGGTAATCATGTCATTTGATAGTGCTTGTTCTGTAATTTTTACATCCACTTATGAAAGTGTTGTCTTTGTTGACAAACTTGCAACATATTTGGCATTTCATCCCATCATCAGTCTTTGCAAGCCAGGGCCATTTGGCCTTACACTTCTCTTGGAATGAATACTCGAATATTTTGCCTTCTTTGTGGGCGCAGGTGCCAGAGCCGGCACTTCTATGACAACATCACTTGATTCCTCTTCTTCGATATTGTGTGTGGCTTGTGTTTTGCCTATAAAGAAGTCTGTCATTTTTCTTTTCATCATGATTCCATCCTTGTGTGGTGAGCTCGGAGCATTCCCAAGCATTGAACAATTTTATTGGCCAGCATAACGACGCTCCCTCCAAATAAACTAATCAAATAAGTCATTATTTCACGGAGGCTACCGATAGTCAGCTAAGCAAATCGCAACTCATTCATCTTTTGATGAAGAAACCGATTTATATGCAATTAATTAATTACGCAGTAAGCAAACAAAAATGCGCCAACATTTTAAAGGGTTGGTTTCCTTTGGCGTGCTGATGCTTAAATTTTGCGACAAGATTGTTAATTGCGGGAATTCCCACATTACGCATCCTAGAAACATCACTGAAACAGCCAATACATCAGCCAGGCCACAGCACCAATCACAAATGAAGTGGTCATTAGGCATTGAGCAAAAGTGCAAACAGCCAATATGTCTTGAGCAGCGGTGCAAACAGCCAATACATCAGCCAGGCCACATCACCAATAACAAATGAAGTGGTCATTAGGCTTTGAGCAAAAGTGCAAACAGCCAATATGTCTTGAGCAGCGGTGCAAACAGCCAATACATCAGCCAGGCCACATCACCAATAACAAATGAAGTGGTCATTAGGCTTTGAGCAAAAGTGCAAATAGCCAATATGTCTTGAGCGGCGGTGCAAACAGCCAATACATCAGCCAGGCCACAGCACCAATAACAAATGAAGTGGTCATTAGGCTTTGAGCAAAAGTGCAAACAGCCAATATGTCTTGAGCAGCAGTGCAAACAGCCAATACATCAGCCAGGCCACAGCACCAATAACAAATGAAGTGGTCATTAGGCTTTGAGCAAAAGTGCAAACAGCCAATATGTCTTGAGCAGCGGTGCAAACAGACAATACATCAGCCAGGCCACAGCACCAATAACAAATGAAGTGGTCATTAGGCTTTGAGCAAAAGTGCAAACAGCCAATATGTCTTGAGCAGTGGTACAAACAGCCAATACATCAGCCAGGCCACAGCACCAATAACAAATGAAGTGGTCATTAGGCATTGAGCAAAAGTGCAAATAGCCAATATGTCTTGAGCAGCGGTGCAAACAGCCAATACATCAGCCAGGCCACAGCACCAATAACAAATGAAGTGGTCATTAGGCATTGAGCAAAAGTGCAAATAGCCAATATGTCTTGAGCAGTGGTGCAAACAGCCAATACATCAGCCAGGCCACAGCACCAATAACAAATGAAGTGGTCATTAGGCATTGAGCAAAAGTGCAAATAGCCAATATGTCTTGAGCAGCGGTGCAAACAGACAATACATCAGCCAGGCCACAGCACCAATAACAAATGAAGTGGTCATTAGGCTTTGAGCAAAAGTGCAAACAGCCAATATGTCTTGAGCAGCAGTGCAAACAGCCAATACATCAGCCAGGCCACAGCACCAATAACAAATGAAGTGGTCATTAGGCTTTGAGCAAAAGTGCAAACAGCCAATATGTCTTGAGCAGTGGTGCAATAAAATCTTGCGCAGTATTGCATGTGACATTTCAACGGGAACTTACCTGTGAATCCTGGTCAGGCACAAAAGAAACAGATAGAGTATAAGAAAGAATAACAAGTATTTGAAACAATGCTTCTCTTTTGTAAGAGTAAATATTACCTTGTATAAGTACAGGTATATATGTAAGGTGGGAAATACAAGATGCAAAGCCTTATCAGTAACAACCATTGACACAAAATACTGTTTGCTAACATAACCATAGTTTATCATTGGTTTCGGCATAAAGACAATAATATTTTCAAAAGCTCCAACAAACAAACCTTGAGTGATTCTTTGAGAGCTGTGTTCTCAACATCCTTGGCGATCTTATCACTGACTTTGAGCCGTTCCTTCTGTAGTTCTAACATTTCTTTGGCTGTCTGTGCTGCGTGTTTGTCATGGAGCATAGCTTCCTTTGTACGGCGTCTCTCTGCAATCTGCAAACAACACAAACCTGTCAGACACTTGAGTGGTTGGATATTAGGAAAGTAGGAACTGCGAAGAGGAGAATTGTGGAAGCCGAGACGTAGGAGAGATGAGGGTAATACAGAAGCCGAGACGTAGGAGAGATGAGGGTAATACAGAAGCCGAGACGTAGGAGAGATGAGGGTAATACAGAAGCCGAGACGTAGGAGAGATGAGGGTAATACAGAAGCCGAGACGTAGGAGAGATGAGGGTAATACAGAAGACGAGACGTAGGAGAGATGAGGGTAATACAGAAGCCGAGACGTAGGAGAGATGAGGGTAATACAGAAGCCGAGATGTAGGAGAGATGAGGGTAATACAGAAAGAGGACACAAGAAGACACACGATTGAGGAGGAGGATGGTGACAGTGAAGCAAACACATGAAAAGAAAAAGCTTGAGATTGAGAGGGGAACTATGATGAATGTGGTCAGAAGAAGAAGACTGACACATTGTAAGTAGACAATTTGTGAGGAAAGAAGAACAGATTAATAAGATAAAAAAGCACAAGGGGCGGGAGAGAGTGCACACTGCTGAATGACCACATCATCCTGACCTCTTAACCTACGACCTCGTCACTTATGCAAATGTCCCAAGTTTCACTCAACTTTACATCACTACTTTGACAAAGCCATGATAATCCCCCCCAATTTTTTTTTACCCAAAACATAATCCAATTAATATCCATGTACCCTGTTCTGGAGTTTCTTTTTCTGTTTCTCTTTCTCTGACTCGTGACTCTGTTCAATCGCCTCCTGGTTGCGGCGATGTTGCAACATTAGTTGCTCAAATTCTTCCTCACTCAGATTCTTGCCTTGAAGCAACATCTCTCTGTCCAGTTTTTCCTTGTTGTCATCCAGAGCCTAGAACACACAGACACTTTTAACAAGATTGCAATCGAAGGCAAAATTCCCAACAATTCATCTATGTGTAACCCGCCCTCCTGAGATATTTGTCAATTTTGTTTTTAAACATATTCACTCTGCTAGCATTTACATGATATGTAGATAATTTGTTCCATTAATTTATTTATATACACATAGAGAACATCTCCTGGTCCAGCTAATCCTTGATAAACTACATCACTAATAACCAATCTATTTAATAAGCAAATTATCCACAACTGCAACACTGAGAATGTAATCAACTCGATTCATTTTGCATGTACAGAAAATGGTTATTTCACACAGGAGGGGGGGGCATGCTGGAAATGGCACTCACAAGTTTCTTCTGCTCTTCCAGTTGCTGCGCCACCTCCCTCTCCTTCTTGTACAGCTCTTCATCCAGCCGCTGTTCCATCTCTCGCTCCTCCTTCATCTGTTGTGCACGGAGGTCGGCGAGATCCATGACCTGTTTCTCCTGCAACTCAGTGCTGCCCCCTGTTGATGGCAACTGCTGCATGATGGCTGAGATGACCTCCGCAGATTCCGCGTCGTTACTCTTCTTCACCTGGTGGACGGTTCATGGACTAGTTATTTGTTTATTGATGATTAAAATGACGGGCCTGGCATAAATGTGATTAAGGTACAATGTAGTGGGGCGGCTAACGTGTCAGTCGATATTTTTTTTCCCTCATAACATGCTAGGAAATATTGAACTGAACATCTTTCTCATGAACAAAGTCAGTATCCCCCGAAAAATATTTTCTCTAAGAAATCTCAAATTGTTTTCCCATTGGAACAAAACTATAGCATATGTCTCTTACCCAATTAAAAAAGCTTGCCTAAATGGAAACTCTCCAGAAATGTACAGTTGTGCCTTGTTATTGTGCCCCCCGTTATGACATGGATTCGGTGCACCCCGATTTTCTGCCGCCACGGGGAAATGCCAAATGGTATCATTGGAAAGCTGAATCACTCTCCATTCTGATTCATATTTATTCATGAGCATAGTCGATGATAGCTAATGACGATCTAGCTTACAAAACGTATCACATAGTTGGTGCCCACATTTGGCTGCTTTTACTAAGCTCTGCAGAATAAATTTACGTTTCCATTCATAGTATCTAAATATGTACCGCATCACACCTTTGGAAAGCTCTATGATTGGCCTATTCGTATACATGTGAATGAGCGAGCGAGCTATATGCATCGAATGAACAAGCGTCATTACAAACACGTGTTGTCTGGGCACCTGAACTTTTTATTTACTAAGTTTCCGCGAATTGAATGATTGCATTAGTGAATCACGTTATTATACTAGTTCAGACAGAACGATGTTGCGGGATTTTTTGAGGTAAATATCAGCAAGTTGCTATCGCGATTTCTGCTGGCTTCGACAGCCCGCACTACCACGGTAAACGACGTGGGATCGATGGGCCTGTCTGAATCAGCATAGTCCGGTGTTGGAAAAGATAATAAAAATAAAATTTCTCAATATATTTTATTAATTTTTTTATTTTGTAGCTAATATGTATGGCTACATTTTTTTACTTGGACATAGGGACATACAGCCACTCAGTAATTATCTAGTAGCAGGGTGAAAAAAAATGTTGGTTTCTTTTTTGAAAAATAAAAATAATAATATCCCCACGATAAGATTACATGCTGTAGTTTTTATCATTTTATTATAGCAACAAAATGATACCTCAATCACATTTGTGAGATAATTATTAGCGATGTTATGATTTTTTAAAAGCACCCTTATGAATAACTATGATTTGTGTACACCGTGGAAATTTATCATTGGTCACTCCTACGGTTAAGTGCTTTATAGCTAAGATATCCTACAAGAGATGACAACAAGTGATGTTCACTCAATCACCTGGTCATGGAGGATCTGTTCCAGTTCCTGGGTGACGGCTGCTTCCCGTGTTAGCTCCTCCTTCAACTTCTTCCTTGCTGCCAGCTTGGCGAGGATTGCGTCCCTCTGACTCTCCTTCTGCTCTCGTAGTGTGGCACTCTGCCGGTAGAGGTCATCCTCGTACTGCTGCATCAGTCTGCTCACCTCCTCATCACTCTTACCTGTCTTCTCCATCGCCTTCTGCAGGTCTGTCAGCTGGGCCTTCCACAATGTCTCCTGGAAACACATGGCAGTTACGGCATTGTGCAGCTTTGAGCAGATCAGATTTAACACCTTTTCAAGACCAATACTTGGACAATTTAAGATCTTTTTTCTATGACAAATTCATTAGAAAAAACAAAGAATTTCCATTCAAACACCCTTTAGGAGCCATTTATTTATTTGGTGATCAAACTGTATAATTTGATTAAATTATTAAAGAAGGATCAGCGATACGCAATCCATTCCTGGGAGGTATATGTAACACGGGAAATACAAGATGCAAAGCCTTATCAGTAACAACCATTACATATTTCTGGGCTATTTTCTAAGGGACAAGGATCCAACAAGAGTTAATTGGAACCGTAGGGGTTAAAATTCCTGTTTTTTTTAAGAGATATTGTTTTCTCTTCATAATTAACAAAAACATGCTTGTTGATGACCGTCTTCAGATTTTATTCACATATTTTTGAGAATACTGTAACATTGCACTTAAATTTATCAACAATCACAATGGTTGTTTTCCATAAACAATTTATCAAAAATAATCACTGCAAAAATAAATTTTAGTTTTACTACTCCGCTCTACCTCCTCATGAGAACGCATGGAGGTTAGTATGGCATTGTCCTCGCGCAGTCTGTCTGCCTCCAGCTGTGCCTCATGGATGTTGGCTGCTTCACGCTTCTCCTCATCGCTTAGTCCCTCGAGTGCCTTCAGATGGCGCTTGTGTGCACGCTCGGCCCGTCTCCTCAGTTGGTCCTTTGCCTCTTTCAGTCGACTCTCTGACTCACCTGCCTTCTTCTTCAGAGACTGGCAACAAACAACATACCAAATTATACACAAAATGTCTTACAGCAATTCTCAATTTGTGTTCTTCAAAAATCTCAGGAGTATATACATAAATAATGTAGGTCCATCAAGAAATCATATTCAGTGTGTGTGTGTGTGTGTGCACGCACGCACGCACGCACGCACGCACGCACGCACGCACGCACGCACGCACGCACGCACGCACGCACACACACACACACACACACACTGAATATGTCTAGTCTAAGTAATTTATTCTGCCAAACTTGTTGGTCTTGTGTGTGCTTTGTGTGTGCGTCCATGTATGCTATTTTCTAAATATATATATATATATATATATATATATATATATATATATATATATATATATATATATATATATATATATTATATATATAAACGTGAGGTAAATGCACAAAGCTGGACAAAGCTGAATGGTTCTCCACAATCCTGTTATGGACACATAATTAACAGGAAATGGGAGACCGAAATGTAAGAAAATATCATACTTCACACAAAGCACACACAAGGCCAACTAGTTTGGCAGAATAAATGACTTAGACTAGACATATTCAATGGCCGACCAGCTACATGGCAGAACAAATGACTTAGACTAGACATGTTCAATGGCCGACCAACTGCAACTTATCCTACCTGTAAGACGGCCTCTTCCTGGTCCCGGCCCAGGTCCAGAGCCCGGATCTTACTCTCCATGTCCGAGGTGTCTACAAGAAGCGTGAGTTTGTCGTCCTGCTCGGCCGTGGTGTGATGGAGGTTGGCTGTCAGGGACTCCTGCTGCTGGGTCAACTTGTACAAGTCATGCTCCATCTCCGCGTGTTTGGGGATCACGATATTGGGCACAATGTCGGGCGGCATGCCCAGGGACGCTGCCTCGGTGATGTGGGCCTGGTGTAACTCCTTCTTTCCCTTGCGACGCCTCTCCAGTAGTTGTTCGCGCAACTTACGTAGCTGACTCTGCTTCTGTTTCTCGAGAGCATCGGTGAGTTTCTGCAGGTTGGATGAGTACTCCAACATGATCTTATCTCGCTCGGCCTGACTCGTAGCCTTTGCGAGCTTTGCACGCAAGTCACGGGTCAGGTCACCTGTGACACCCTTCTTCTTTGCTTCGGTGTCATCGAGAATGTCATTGGTTGCTTTTATCTCGTTACTGCAGAGGTTGTTTTCTAACTTTGCTGCTTCGTACATCTGTTTAGTGATGAGGTCACGAGTGCGTGACTGTCGCTCCGAATCACTCAGGGGGGTGAACGATGGCTTCAGCTTCTCTGGATCCATGACAATGATGTCAGCATTGAGACTGTCCACAGGCGTTAATGTTGATGTCATGTGACCAGCATCATGCTGCACTAGCCGTGTGGTTGTCACGGCAACAGGCTTTGAAACTGAAGCACTTGGAATGGCACGTAGTCCTTGTGAGTGTACAGCTGGCTGGGTGACCTTTGTCCCGGAGATCTTCAGGTCTCCCTGGTAGATGTTGATGTTTGCCCCTGATGTTGCGGGGGCCGCAACAAACGACTGGCCCGACTCTAGCATTGCAATCAACTGCTTCAACAAAGGGATCATCTCCTCGTTACATGACCCTGACTGCAGAGAGAGGTGAAGGTCACCGTAGACTCCCACCAGCATACAGTCGTAGTCTCCAGCAATGGCTATGTTATTGGTCAGCACGGACTTTGCTTCAAGAGCCAGGACCTCACTGCGCTCGCGAGTGTACTCCAAAGTCGCATGATGCTCATCTAACATCTCCATCTTACTTATGATGTGACCTCTCATTTCTGTCACCAGGCGGCTACGAGCCTGCTGATAGCGCTGGTGCACAACATCTTCGGCATCAGGATTGAGCGAGCCAATCAACTCGTCGAGTCGATCCTTGTACCTCTTTTCCTCCGCCTGTAACTTCTGCACAAACTTCCGCACGATCTCGACAAACTTCTGGTGCGATGTCATGTGATTACCCTCTGCCTTGTGCTCTGATTCATCACCTTCAACCAGCACAGTGATGACATCTGGTGGCAGCACTGAGGAGAATTCCTGAGTGGCATCCCCCCGTCGCTGCACCTCGCGCTTGGCAGCATCGTCCAATGCTCGAGCCTTGTCCAGTAGACTGTTTAAGGTCAGATCCATCTTGTCCAGATTCACAGAGTCCAGATTATGCAGCATTTTATGAGCCAATAGGAACTCAAGCTGCGTGATGTCAGCCTCGCGCTGGCGCTGTCGTCGCCAGAAGCTGCGCCTGGCCACCACTTCGTCCTCCAACATGGCAACGGCCCCGAGTGGAGGCTTACGCTTGCGATGACCACCTGACGACAGTGTTACCGGGACGACGGTGTCGGTTTCTGCTTGGATGCGGACGCTGCTGATTGGACTCAGCTCGCCAGTCAGTGGGTCCACACACTTGTGTCCTATCATTATTGGAATTTCACCTGGATAGAAATAAAACCAAATAAAAACTTTAAACTGTGAAGCAGCAAGAGAAATTCAACTTGGTTTTTAGCATATTTAATAATGCATTTAAAAAAAAAATTTTGCTTCATGTCCCAATAATGGTTTAGTTGGAAATGACAACTACTAAATAAATATGTTATGCATGCACTGACCTTGACCTTCAGGGTCCTCCATGGTGCCACCTAGTGGACGGAGGCCACCTTTTGTCTTTGCTCGTCCTACACCGAGTATCGGCACATCAAGGTCAGTGCCAGAGGGATCCTTCATTGTTGTGCCAATGAGGATGGGCAGTAGCTGTCCAGTGTAACTGCATGCATATGTGCCTGTAAAACCGCACAATCACATTTTTAAGTCCAAAAGTTGTTCAACAAATATTTAATTGATTCCTTACATTTACAAATAATATTAAAAAACTACTTGTGTAACAAACAATACACAGACTTTTGACTGCCACCTAAGGCAAAGGCCCAGAAAGCAAGTGGACAAGGAAGCCATTGGCTTATCGAGAATCTATGTGTAATCTGCCCTCCTGAAATATGTGTCAATATTGTTTTTAAACATATTCACGCTGCTAGCAGTTACACAATCTGTAGATAAGTTCCATTCAATGATTGATTGATCCATTCAATCTACAATGATCCTTTATTAATATTACCTGATGTCCTCTAGTTCTATTATCTTTCTTGAGTGAAAAAAAATATTTCTATCAATATTTTTATACCCGTTCAATATTTTAAAAACTTCAATTTGATCTCCTCTTAACAGCCTTGTCTCTAGGGTTGTTAAACCACTTTCTTTCAGTTGTTCTTCACAACTAAGGTCTCTCAGTTCTGGAATAATCTTAGTTGCTCTCCTCTGTATTCATCCAAGCGTATCTATACCCTTCTTACAATATGGTCTCAAAACTTGTATACAATACTCTAAATGGGGCCTAACTATTGCTTTATACAGAGGTATAATTAGCTTTTTTCCTTGTATGTTATATTTCTCCTAATCAACCCAAGAATTTGATTACCATTTGAAGCTGCAATACCACACTGCTCTGAAACTTTCATATCAAGGTAAGGTAAAAGGTAAGGTAAAAGGTAAGGCAAAAGGTAAGGCAAAAGGTAAGGTAAAAGGTAAGGTAAAAGGTAAGGTAAAAGGTAAGGCAAAAGGTAAGGTAAAAGATAAGGTAAAATACAATTTACTTCCAAAAGACATTCTAAAACTTTTTCATTTGAGAGATGAATGTTGTCATGTTACAAGACAGAGATAAATTTAATCAAATGTATGTTCGAAGCACATGTATGACTACAGTTGGGGTCAAACTGTGGAATAGTTTATCTGCATGCCTAAGAAGTGTCAAAATAATTCTACATTAAAAAAAGGTAGAAATCATCTAATATTGAGAGATATACGGCAATAATACAGTCATCAGATTTTGTGTATGTTACAGTGGTATTTTTAATGTTTATTATTATTATCTTGATTGATGTTGCATTGTTTATTAATCTCATTTTCTTGTAACACAATTAACAAACCACCAGCAACAATGTATCTTCAACTTAAAAGAACTTGTTGTAATATTTATAAATGGAATGCACCGGGGGGAGTAAGCATAAGTTTAAACTTCAACTCTTCCCGTTTCCAACTCATCATTAATACTGTATATAAATGTATGTGTGTGACGATTTTTATCTAAATTTAATTTACATCATGATGCTATACTACTTTACTGCTTTTGTCATATGACGTTGGAAAAAAATATTTTTTTATTGATTTGATTTGACTTGGACGAATACAGAGAACTAAAATGAATCCAGAACTGAGAAAAGTTAGTTATGAAGAACTCCTAAAAGAATGTCGTTTAACAACCATAGACACAAGGAGGTTAAAAAGAGATAAAATTGAAATTTTCAAGGTATTGAATGGATATGAAAATATTGATAGAATTTTTTTTCTCACTCTAGCTAGAAACTAGAAGACATGAGGTAATATTAGTAAAGGATCAGTGTAGATTGGATATCAGGAAGTACTCGTTCTCACAGTGAACAATAAATGAATGGAACAAATTATCTACAAATTGTGTAACTGCCAGCAGCGTGAATATGTTTAAAAACAAGGTTGACACACATTTCAGGAGGGCGGGTTACACATAGATAAATAATGTTGAACTCTCCATAAGCCAATGGCTTCCTTGTCCACTTGCCAACTGGGCCTTTGTCTTGGATGGCAATCTTTTAAAATCTTGTTAGAAGTCGCTTATAAAGGATGATCGTCAGTACTCCAGAACTGAACAGAGAAGGACAACTTGCATACTTAATACTCCATTTACGTGTCAATAAAGTAGACAGCTGGATTGAACTTAGGAGGTGAAAAACCAATATTTTAATTATACTTATAACAAACATGTTTTTATACCTTAAAAAGTCATCAATATGTATAGCAATAATTAGTCCATCTACACTTGACAAACGTCAAATCTGAGGCCATATTCAAACTGAGCCTGAAACACACTAAATTGCTATTTATGTGGATAAATGTGACTCTTGGGACACATTCTGTGTTGTTAAATGCACAACTTACAGCAGTCAACAGAGGACACAAATTAATACTGGTTCCGCAAACCATCAAACAATCAGATAAACATATCTGTGAGATTATTCAACCCGAGTTTTTATTAAAGCTTTGGTTGGTTTTTGGTTGTATCAACTAAGTTGTCCTGACTTTAAAGTTTCCCATTTTGTGGCAGTACTTCATAGTGCTGTTATTTACTGCTATGGTTGCTGTGACAATGAAGTTAGTTTTCACACGATACCCATTTAAACTGACACCTTAGGGGTTTTGTAAATATAAAAAATCCAATAATGCAAATATAATTTGGACAGAATTCACGCCATGGATCTATATCCCCAAAAATGGAAACTTAGCCAATGCAGCGAATGGAAAGCCAAATTACAACCATGAAAACAATCTAAAAAATATATATTTCCAATTTTTGTGTGACAATCCAAGTGATTCCTTTACCCACCCACCCACACCATTTTTGGGGGATTATTGGAATTGGTTTAAATTTCCAAAGCCCCTTTGAAGAGGTAATATTCTGATATTGTGAAGCCACCAACATACCAGGAGAGCCACCGCTTGTTGCGAGGATCGAGGCTCTCTCCTCACGCCTTGCGAGGTCATGGCTAGCATGCAGTGACGAGGTCATGCTGAGGGTGCGGGCATGGGCCAGGTCCTTGAGAGCGGCCTCGATGCAACTCACTTCTCGCCTCACATTCAGTCTCTTGCCCAGATCCACCTGACTGGCTCCTGAACACACCAATGTGGGTTAACAACACTGGAGACAAACAAAGTAAGCAGGGATCAAATAGAAGTATCTAAGATGTTAATGGTAATGAAAACATTGATAGAACTTTGTTCTCTAGCCTAAGGAAGAAAGAACTAGAGGAGATGAAGTAATATTAGTGAAGAAACAGCATGTTCATTCTCACAGAGGGCGAAAAATTAACAGAACAAATTAGCAGCTTAAATAAAAAAAAAAAAATTGACAAATATCTCAGAAGGGCAGGTTACACAAAGATTAATAACTGTTGGATTCTAAATAAGCCACTGGCTTTCCAATAGTAAAATGTATGCCAATTTTGTTTAATTGTCATACATTACGACACAATTCACTTCAACATCCAAAATCTAATTTGTACCAATTCAAATTATTTACTATTATAAAGAGTTTTAATAAATTTCAATAACCTCTTGATAAAATCCTGTTTTTATTTATTACTGCTACATAAAATATAATTTGCCGAAGGACAAGGTTGGGTTTGATTCACTGTAATTGATAAAAATAATTGGTAATTTAAAATTATATCAAATGCATAAATGTAATTGGCCTACATGATTGATTACAGTAAAATATTTTATTAATAATTAAAACTTGACCACAATGATGAAACCTGATCATGAACACTACAGCTGAGGTCTCAATTTGAACTGCAGTACTAGAACACAAATTAAGAATACAATCCATGTCAATTAATTTGTTTAGCATACTGGACAGAGAGAAAAATATATTCATAATGACAATTACTGTAAACAAATTAAAAATAGTATTTCTCTGGATAATGTCATTGCAATGAAAATTTCAATGGTGCATTAAATGTCACCAAGAGTTTGTGATTTTAACGCATAAACTGCTACTTAAAACACAAACTAGGCAATGAGGACACATCAAATTGTGAAGAGATTCAGCACACTGCTGATTGTTTATATTGGTATTGCCCTTCCCCTGTCCAAGGCCTGGGGGGCCACACCAATGAGAGCACCTGCCTATGATGACTGCCGCACCCCCATCTAGAGGTAGTCAGTCTTATGAAGACAACTGAAAGCTGTCGAAACATTAAAAAAAAAAGTAAAATTATAATTACGAAAAAAAATCCAACATTACACAGAAAAAAGGTAAAACTGACAGAGAAAAATTAGTAAAAGATTATTATAATAAATATAACGCATCAACTGTTTGCTCACCTGCCACAGCTGCGTTGAAGTCCTTCATCACCTTCACAAGCTGCCCTTCAATCGTCAACACATTCATGTCCAACAACATCTGGTATCCACCACTAGATGGCGTCACATCACCATCGGCAAGAAAAGCTGATCCAACATTGACCTTGAGTCCACTCAGTGGTTCCATGAACTTGTCACAGTGTGTGATTGCCTTTGGTCCAGTCTGACCTGGTCTGGTTCCTCCAATAGGCAGGACTCGGCCTGAAACATATACTCTACAACGTGACACTTTCTTATGCAATTTGAAATCTTCTAGCGCCAAAATCCTTAGAAACCCTGACCTGCCAAACTAACACTAACAGGGAGCGAATTCTAAAGACTTCAGTAAAGATGCATATTTTGCAAAACATGTTGCTAAGAACGGGTTTCTGGGTGGTTTCTGGGTGGTTTCTGGGTGGTTTCTGGGTGGTTTCTGGGTGGTTTCTGTGCCCTACCTTTATTATGTTTAGCTAATTAATCCTATCAACAGATATGTATGATTCATCCATACTAAGAAAGGGGAATTGCCCTCGACATCTAGTAAATTGTCGGCAATGTCCACTGTCTTACCTACAACTGTATTATATAGTTACCTGGTCTTCTTGTTTCTCACTCAGCACCACTTCTTAAATCATTGCATTGGCTCCCTGTCCGATATCGCATTATTTTCAAGATCTGCACAATTACCTATCAAGCGCATTCATCAGCCCAGACAGCCTTGATCATCTAATTCTAATCTACTTTTTGTTCCGAGTGTTAATACAAATGTTGGAACTAGATATTTTTCAGTTGCTGCACCAACTCTGTGGAACTCACTCCCTGTTAGTGTTAAGTCGGTAGGAAATTTAACAGCATTTCGTCATAAACTAAAAGCAGCAGGTTCCAAATTCACACCACATCCAACAAATGCACTAAATGAGGCAACAATACCGTGAGTAAAATACTGTTAAGATAATATCACTTTTGCTAAGAAAGCCTCCATGTCAACCTTATGATGCATGGCTCACACCACCTTCCAAAGGGATTACTGATGACATGAAACTTAAACTAATTTATCTATGGACGCATGCTGACTAATTCTAATCCTGGTTTAATACAATAAAAAATTTTTTATTACAGTAGCTATGCACTGATAACATACATTTTTACATCATGTTATGAAAGATTAGTGATAAATTTTAAATATTGATTTAAACTGAACTGACATACCAGTACGCTCGTCGAGTGTGACGGCCATGATTGGCACGACTTGGGATGTCACAGGATCCACCATCATTGACCCGATCTCTATGGCAACCGGCAGACGAGTGACAGGGTCGATGTGAGAGCCCCCTACTGGCAGTAATGTTCCTGACTGAGGATGGATTGTGACGGCCTGGATCGGCACGTGCAGGCCACTGTCAGGATCAGGTATGGGGGTGTTGTAGGCAAGTTCAGTGCCGCCCTCTAGTGGGGAGAGTATATTCGCCACGGGAGCACCCGTGTCGGAGTTGATGGGGTAGGTGATGTACGGAATGAGTGGACGGTTGCTTCGACTCGATTCACCTGGGGAAAGACGTCAAGTGTAAATGTGAATCAAGAAGGCTGAAACCATTACAAATAACACATCAAGTAAACGAACACACCTAGGAGATGAAGCTGTGTAAAACTTGCATAGTAAGTTATGATATATTTCCTGCTATGATGATCAATCACAACAGTGTCAGTATCAGAAATCAACATTGCAATACCACTTTGTTGATATTCTACCAGAATATCATGCATACAGTACTTGCACGTGACTACCAAGCAAATGTGCAAATAAATACAAGAACAAACACAAAACTCACATCAGCGTTTTTAAAACAAACCCCTGCATTACCAGTACAACATTACATACCTGAGGTAGAATCAACTGTGATGATAAGTTTTGATGTGACGGGATTGTATGCAACGTTGCCATGGATAGGCAGAACGTGTCCAGTCTCTGGGTGGACAAAGCAGTCGGTTGGCACATCGACAACATCGCCTGAGGCCAGTAACATCTTAGTGCCACTGTTGGGCACTGTCAGGCCATTCACTTTGTCCTCATGGACAAGGTCTACAGCGTGGTCACTTTGCGCCGGACCTGCGGGCAGGAACAATGTCCATAAGTTTATTTACAGTAAAGGTACATAGTCTGATCGATTTTATCGTAAAATCATGTTTTTAAAATCACATCCTAATAATACAAACCATCCACAGAATTCTTACTTGTCACTGGAACATCACCTATTTTCTTGCACAAACCAAGATCATTGCAATAAACCTACCTATCAACTCGTCCCTGGTCATGGGTTCCCTTGTTCCTGGCTTGACCAGTGGGGCTCCAATCCCTTGACCAATGAGGCCCCATGCCCCCACCCTCTCACACTCCTGCTCCAGTTTGCCAGCCATGCGGTCAAGCAGTAAACCAGCACGGCCAGTCACGGTCCGGTGGAGTTCCGTGTCGAAGCCAGTATCAGTCAGTACTTGACCGCGCTGTAGTCTCTCTGTGTGGTCCTTTAGTAAGCGCGAGACTTCCCTCAGGTGGGACTCATACATCACCTGATAAATCAATAAATAATTTATTTCCAATGAACAGTTCAAATTCCATATTAATAATATAATACAACACCATATTCAACATGTGGAATTAAGGTTTAATGAAACAATAGTGTTGGAAAGAGGGTGACCAGAACTGTAACATCATCTATGATTCACCCCTGACCAGCAGAGTTATTATACTAATGCAACATTGTAACAATTCTAAGTTACAAATGTGTAACTAATGTGTACACTGTGTAACACATGTAATGTTTGATTATGAATTCATGTTTTTTAGGCTTAACTGCATAAAATGACCTAATAAAAAAATGTAATCCTTGTATGCTTTTGATCAAACAACAAACGTTGCATATACAGTTTGAGCTTATGTTGTTAGCACATAATTAATATAGTCCTTTTATTTTACATACATTGATTTTTACTTTATTTAAAATATTTTCTAACGTAAAATGTACCCATATTATTTTAACATACTTGTATCTATTGCACCTTTTATCAATCTTATGATTGCCAAGTAAACAAATTGTGTTATTACTTTATTCATTGATCAAAAAGTTTTAACTGCAATAAACAATACATAAATTAATTGTCCTACACATTCTTTTGATGTACATGCAGGAAGTGTTTGACCCATATAGGTGCATGGCTAACACAATATTGACAAGACAGTCCCTGCAGGGAGGCAGGGAAGAGACCCAGCAGGGAAGTAGGAAATAGTCACTGTGGGGGAAGAGAACAGCTTCTGCAGGCAGATCAGGAACAATCTCTATTAGGGGATATGGAACAGATCTTGAGAAGTTGGGAACAGTTTGTGAGGGAAGGGCAAGTCCCTGCAGGAAGACAGAGGACGCTTCCTGTGGAGAAGTTCTGCTGGGAAGAATGGAACAGTCCTTGTAGGATTCAGGGGACAGTTCCTGCTCCAACATAGGGAACAGTTCCTGTGGGAGGTAATATTCCATGTGGGGAGATGGGGACAGTCACTGTGTAGAGAGAGGGAAAATGTCCCAATGGAGAGGTAGGGACAGTACCTGGTGTTCCTCTCGTTCCAGTTCGTCCGTGTTCATCAGCTGCCTGGTTCTCTGTAGGACGGACTCAAACTGAGCCCCAAGGTCCTTGCGCCGCTCCAGCTCTGCCTCCAGTTCATGCAGCTTGGCGTCGTACGTGGCCAGATCCTCGGGTGTCGCCAGACCAGACTGGCCTCCCAGGTTCAACTTGGTTACCCACAATCCCTTGAGGGATTCATTCTCGGTGCTAATTCGCTGATATAGTTGCTTCACCTATTGAATGAGACAATCAGAGACACCTGGTGAGAACTAGGATGGGGTGACATCAGATACATTCATAGTGCAGGGAGGTGTACCAAATTTGGTTGCACACACCATTATGTGTTTAGAGAAGTTCAATATTTCTAGATTAAAAAGCAAGTTGTACAATTTCATTTGCTGTGAGCATGATAACTATGATTAAGTAGGCAGTTATAAAACTTGTTAAAACATATTCTCTTAATTAAATTTTAATTGTACTGCCGTCTGTAATGAATGTAAAGTAAGATTTACACAACATGATCTGCTTCAATGTGACAACCTGATTTGATTAAAGTCAGATCAACATTATTCACATATACATATAATTGTTTACATGATAAGATTTAGTTGTCTACATCCATGTGGTACAACTAATTGCACACTGGTTCATACAAATCTACGTTGTCAACAAACGGAACAAAGACAAGATTTCATTACTTCAAGTTATCAAGTCTGATAATTTTTATCATAAAATCAAATAATATAATGCAAACAACATCTAATTTAACATGTTTAATGCCCAAATGTGTTTTAATGAACCACAATTTTAAATATAATTTGACCATTATCTGTTTATGAATATCGACCTTGCCATTTAGCCTGCAATGTCAACATGACATTCACCGTAAACTTTCTAGTTAAACAGATAATGGTCAAAGTATATTATAAAAAGTTGTTCAATAAAACACATTTGGGTGGTCAAGATGTTAGAAAAGATATAGTTTATACTATATGATTTTATGATCAGATGTTGTATCTTTAATATAGCGAAATCTGCCTGCCAATTCAGTTTACATTTTTTATCAATGCAGTAATAATCTGAGGGACCACAGCCTAAGGCTAAGGGAGACATACACCCACACAAAAATTCAAGGACACTCCTTCACAAATCCTGTCATCGATTGTTGTAACAACCTTCCTGAAGTCAGCTCCTACTGTGAAATCCTTCAAGAAGAGATTGAGGTCTCTAGTGACCAGCTGAGACTATACAACCAAGTAAGTAAGCAAGCAAGCAAGCAAGCAAGAGATGCTGCTGACTCTACCTGTTCCTTCTGCTCGCCGAGGTTGCGTGTGACGTCCCTCGCCTGGCGTGACAACACGTCGTACAGCGTGTGGGAGCTGAAAGCCTCCAGGTCCAACTGTCGGTCGTAATCCCAGAACTCGTCATTCTTCACTTCTGCGATGGCAGCTGCGTGACAACACAGAGAGAACATGAGGCTGGACAGCTCAAATGTTTGTCTTTGTTTTATATAAAATTGTCAAATATGATGTGAAAGTTTTGCTAGTGACTAATACGTAACTATTCCAGATGTCATCAAGCAACGAAGAGTACATCGTTCCTGCTAACTCATCCATTGACAACAAATATGCATTGCGTACAGAGTTATAACATACTCTCTAGATGGGAATTCAATGTACCTTGAAATAAATGTAACTTGCAATTGTAAATTTTCAGTAAAAAAAAGTATAGCTGAAAACCCAACCTGACCCAATTTTCACAAAAATAAAACATTTCTCAAGGATTTCAGCATATATACTGACAAATTTCAATGAATTTAAAGTTTTAAAACACACATTCTTGCAATGTTTAAATATTAATACCTACATACTCGTTGGCATCAAGCTAACACAAATGACATCCAACTACCACATGACGAGATGGATATCCCAACGATGACTCACCGGTATTGGCCCCAGTGTCTGAAGATGGTCCTTCGATGGCGGCCATGTTGGATGTCATGTTACGGTTGTATTTCTTCACTGAGTGCACTGTAGAGCCCTTGCTCGAGTAGTCGTCAAAGTTGTATTTCTGAGCGAGGTAGCGGTAGCGGGGAGACACGAACATCGCCTTGCTCCAGCCGTACTTCTTGAAGAGTAACTGACAGAGAGAGAGATACATGCACTGTTAATGTCAGGGAAGTAGCAACGCATGGTAAAATTCAACAAAGAACAAGGAATGAATTATTCTAGTTGAGAAGGGCATATATGCCCACTCTTGTGTACATCTGTGTAGAGGAACTGATGCAAATGTGTGACACAGAGAATCTCCTCAAAGATGAGGGCACAGAAGGAAGGCCTAAGACTTATGACTAAAGCAGATAACTCGAGTGAGAAAACATAAATAATAACTCCATCTTAGAATGGCATGATAACACAATTATGACTACTCTATGAACTCAGCTGAATGTGCATGTGTGCGTGTGTGTGCAAGTGCGTGCGCACGCGCATGCATGGTTTGTGCATAGTGTGTGTGGTGTGTGTGTGGTGTGTGTGGTGTGTGTGTGGTGTGGTGTGTGTGTGTGTGTGGTGTGTGTGTGTGTGTGTGTGTGTGTGTGTGTGTGTGTGGTGTGCGTGCATGTGTGTGGGGCCAGGTGTACGCGCATGCCTCACCAGAGCGAGGATGATGAGGACACAGAAGAGAACAAGGGCTGCCATCAGGACGGCCATGACAATCCAGTCAGGGGACTGTAGGATGGTCCTGTCCAGGGACATCCCGTTCTGGATGAGGTAGCGTGCCGTTGGAGGGAAGAACGGACCGTCCTCTGTGCACTGGGCGTTCTTGGCCATCACCTTGATGTACTGAGGTAGACATGTGGCAGAGAATGAGAGATTGGCATCATCTTGTTCACTCACATCACAATAATCCAAATGTATATAAGCAAATCTTAATCTAATAATAATAATAAAATAATTAATTTTTGAAGATACTAAATTGAATGACAGTACCAGGTGACTATTAATTCAACTAGCCTCATTGAAGACACTGCATATTAGACACACATTGTGCAAACTTAGTGAACACCACAGTACAGATCATTTTACATTTTCAACAATGAAATTTCACGAAGCATTACAGGCAAGAAGAATACGACACACATCAAAGCCTGGCGGTCTACACTTGGGACTGAATAAAATGCTGGGAATTAATGGGGAGCTAATTAATGGGGAGTTAATTAATGGGGAGCTAATTAATGGGGAGCTAATTAATGGGGAGCTAATAAGTAAACTTACCATTTTCTTATTGCTATCAGTGCTGATATAGAAGACATAAGACCCAGGGTTCTTGAAGCGGTAGGCAAACAACGTTGTGGCTGTCGACTGTTGAGACTGGGACTCTATCAACTCACGGAAGCCACCGAAGTCAAACTTGTCATTTGTGTTGTACAGATTGTCCCTGGAGCAATGGCAAGTTGTCAAATGTCTTGTTATAAACTAAGAAGACTAGGTATCATGGTGCAATCACAAGTTGATGAAAGACAAGACAAGACAAGGAAAGAATAGGAATGAAAATAAAAACACTAACTTTTATGGGATAATCAATTTTTTTTTACGTATATTGCATTGAATACCACAGTAGACAGCATCCATTAATATTATTGTTAATAACATAGAAATCACCCGATTTTTTAAATACAGAACAAAATACTTCCGGAACGTGCCTTGCTCAAAGACATTCATGCTTATATTTCACTGCTATAACAACATTCAATTTGTATATGTAAGATACAGGGCCATTTTCACCAAGGATTCCAATCATACAATAAAATGAATACAAAACATTGTGAAACAATTTACATAATGAGAACCTTCATATGAAGGTTTATTTGGTACAAAGGCATTGCAAATCTAGCTCTATAGTTCTGTATTTGAACAAACAACATATTAATGGATGTCTATAGACCATTTTGATATAGATATACACACACAGATTTATTGCCACACTCACTTGTCATATACAGGGTAGCGTTCATTCGTGACACTGAAGAACACCACCTCGCCAAACTTGATACAAATCACAGGGTTCAATATTCCCGAGAAGGTTGACCCAGCAACGTTGGAATCGGCCAACAGACGGCGCTTCCGGAACGGGCTTTGCTGAGAATCAGCAGTGTAGTTGAGACCCTTGCTGTTTTCAAGGAAGAGACGAAGGATCTGAGCAGGGTTGCCATCATATACTCCCAAGAAGCCGTTTTCTCCCACCTCAACTAGGTTCATGGGTTCAGGGTCCACGTCGAGACCCTCGCACTGGTCGGGGCTGATTGCATTGCGCCAGTTACCCACGCGACGCATGTTCTTTGCCGATATGTTCTGCAGACCAAGACAGTAACACCATCATGAAACTTCTTTAATGTATTCACTTAACAGATGGCTGTAGAACAAATGTCACCTCTGCAGTTCTACCACCAGGAAGGGGTCAAAGGTCAATAAATCAGTATAGTGAGTGGTACCCCAGGGGCTATAATTAGAACAGCACTGATAACTAGACCACCTACATTTTACAGTTTCCCATTGTGTTCTACTAAGCAACCACTTACAGGACAAATACATTTTAGGTTATTCGGAGGGACTTAAGAAGCAGTCAACTGTACTGTTGACTACATGAGTCTACAGTGGTAACATTACATAACTAATGCCTGCCCCTCCCCTGATGTTTTAACAGTCCTCATAATTGTACAAAAATCACATCATTTTATATATT
This sequence comes from Lamellibrachia columna, assembly GCA_963662155.1. Lineage (NCBI taxonomy): Eukaryota > Metazoa > Annelida > Polychaeta > Sabellida > Siboglinidae > Lamellibrachia > Lamellibrachia columna. The sequence goes on from OY759271.1 coordinate 43,823,701, forward strand.
TACTCTACCCAGAAAATTTTTTTTTTTTGAGGAAATGTTTCCAAACAGCTTTTGCTGTAGTTTGCTGAATTATACCTTGGTAGCGCCATCTGCACTCTTGATCTGCAAGAACGGCTCCTCGGGCGGGGCTGGACACTGGAATGAGATACGATCTCGCTGCTGCGTGCGACATTCCTCATCACATATGGCCTGGAGGTCGTCTGTCTTGCACTTACACATGCCCAGCAGACGGTCGATCCCAATGTAGTTTTCCTTGCCATTGCACTCCTGTAGGGATTAGTTAGGGGGTGATCTTTAAGAAAGCCTTGATGCTTCAATCATTTAGTTATGATGTACTATTTGTTCATAGAGTTGTTACCATTATCAAAAGGACAGCAGGTTGTTCATCAATGTTGTAGATTAGATAACTATGTTCACCACTTACAGATTTCTGAGGTGCAGCTAAGATCAAAGTATATTTTCGATACACATACTAATCATTTTGTTCTATATAATAAAAAAATTACAAAAGATTGCTCTGATGAGTATATGCCTTTTTAGCTCCCCTACCTTCTCGATGCAGTAGGTGTCCCACTGTTCTTGGGTCCAGCACAACCCATGTTGAGTGCGTATCTGGGTAGCTCCACACAAGTCATACACATGCTTGACACAGTCCTGTTCTCGCCCTGCCATGGTGCGGTAGCCAGCACTACATGGACAGTTTCTGTCACTTGGCTGCACACAAACAACATATTTATATGTATACATTCACCAACATTCACTGTATATACTTATGTAAAAACTTATATAGTACGTGCCAATCCTGAGTGGTGCACGTCTGGTAACAGAAATCAGTAAGACCTGCAAACGAACCCGTGTAAATATCTACGTCTGCTGGCTTGTAAAAACTGGTGTATATATATATACAAAAAAAGCATGCAATGTAAACATGATTCTGGGCAAAATGTTCAAATAAAACTGCAAACGGTTAAATTATATTAAAAATGTTGGTTCATTAAAAGACATCTTGGTGGTCAAGATGTTAGAACAGATATACTTTCAACTATGACATGATTTTCCGATGAACACTGTTAGATCTTGTACCTTCAATATGTGTTCAATCTAACAGGAAGCGTGCAATGGGTAGCAAATACCCCTCCCAAAACTCCCTCCCCTGATACAGAGAGGAAACCAAGCCTTGACTCCTCAATGCACACACCTGGAAGTCTCTTCCTGCTCCTGCACATTCACACAAGGGCTGGCCGGTCTTTTTCTGGGATGCCTCTCCCCCGCACGAGAAGCAGCCGGCCTGTCCCATAAGGTGATTGAAATGGTCAACTGGGCACTGGAGGCAGTCCTCTCTCTGCCCCATGTAATAACTGGGGTTGTATGTACCCTGAGGGCAGGGGTAGGGTATAGAACTGTTCATTGGACAGTAGTAACCTGCAAATAAAGACAGTTTTTGTATGACATTTCATAACACTGCACATGATAAGTGCTTGGACAGTCATTGTTGTACACATGAGATCAGAACTGTCAATAAATACACACTTTGGGACATTTTCAACATTAATTTTGGAGCACAAGGTGGACTTTCTTTAAGTGAATGTGCAAACATTATTCTCTTAAAGCTCTCTCCTCAAATGATTTACGTCTTGTAGCCCACGAATCAGGTTCTTGTTCAAATCTGAAGTGCATAAATAGCCACACAAGAAAGTGTGAATAGGCTTGTGTTACAGTATCTAGGATCACTTGTGCCCTATAATTTAATAGTTTTTTTAATATTTCACCAAAACGAAATAACAAATTTGTATACACAAGCTAACATGTCATAGTGGATATACTAGATTGGTTATTTTTTTCATGAGGAGTCTGAATCAAAATGATCGAAACAATTGAATTGAGGAAGGACCTTTAACTGAACATGCAAACAGTATTACATTAAGGTACCTTTAACTGAACATACAAACAGTATTACATTAAGGTACCTTTAACTGAACATACAAACAGTATTACATTAAGGTACCTTTAACTGAACATACAAACAGTATTACATTAAGGTACCTTTAACTGAACATACAAACAGTATTACATTAAGGTACCTTTAACTGAACATACAAACAGTATTACATTAAGGTACCTTTAACTGAACATACAAACAGTATTACATTAAGGTACCTTTAACTGAACATACAAACAGTATTACATTAAGGTACCTTTAACTGAACATACAAACAGCATTATATTAAGGTAGCTGGGGCAGCTAACATGTCATGTGATTTTTTTTTTTTTTCCAAAATTATTTGCTAGAAAATATAGAACTGAACAACGACACCACAAATAATAACCCGGCACTAACATTGTATTTTGCCAATCCATCTTTAAAAAAGTCCGTATGGAAATACCCTTCTTTTTGGTAACACTAACGATGTTTCCATTGTAACATCATGTCAATATTAGAAATGGCCATCATGTTTTGTCAAAAATACATAAAACGTCAGTGAAAAACGTCACATTTCAAGCATGATATGCATCTCTGTTGACATTTCTGTTATCACTACCAACCAGGAAACGTTACCTAATTAAACGTTTTATAAAAACTACAAGACTTACGAAGCTGTGAACGCATGCATATAAGCAACTTTCCCGAAGTTTTCACTAGGATTAATGGTTTGTGTCAAAAATACACTGTGAGTTTGGGCTGTCATTCAAATTTCTGTTAAAATCTTCCTGGTCCTGCAGCTGCTGTATTGTGTTCATGTTAACAAAAATAACTTGTGGGATCATTAGCGAAACTGTCACACTTATATGTATGTCATTTATTTGTTTGGAGGTTTGTTTGTTTTAAAAATCATGAAACATCACCAAGTAAATGAAAAACTGTTTTTTGCAGTAGTATCCCAAATTGTGTCCAGGCGGCTTTGTATGAGGCTCAGCCACAGGCTTGGCATGTGTTACAGGGTCCACATTTCATGCTCTTAATCGGAATAGTATGCCATTAGGCATACTCTTAATAAACGTCATTCATTTGGCCTTTTCATATCTTTACATCTGGCTTGCGTTGTTGATTGCATAAATGAAAATATGTTTTATTAATCTGGAGTCTTATTTTGTATTTCAACTACAATTTGTGAAGAAATGGTTGGTTTATCTTAAACACGTTTACTGAAACTACTCAATTCAAAATAGCCATCCCAGCTACCTTAAACCCTACTTCTCACTGTGCAAGGGTACTTACCTGTTGGGCAGGGGTACGAGTTAGTGATGCCATAGCCAAATGCCACTGTGTCATTGTCCAGTGGTCGGTCAGTCCAGGCCGTCTCCTTACACACCACGCCTGGACGACAAGGGCGACACTCCAGGCGGTCAGGGTGGTTGCCATAGTAACCAGGGCGGCACGGTTCACAGGTGTCATCAAACAGGGACTGGTTCGACCCGTCATACATCTTGTAGCCGAGGGGACATTTTACAGCCTCAATAGCTCCTGTGAGAAACATAGATCTTAATGTACACAGTCTGTTGTAGGCAGAAAATACACAAAACATTTCCCCTGGGAGATAGATTCACAACAAGCTCATAAGCTTATTTCATAATTAATATCACCATTGTTTGAAAAGTTCTCGTCACTAATTTCCTTGTAAACATAAAAAAATTCCATCAAAAAGAAGGTACATACAAATAAGATGTACATACAAATGATTTTAGAAAAAGACTTGTGCCTGTTGCACATTACAATGTGTCACCCCACCAGAATGAACTCCTCAGCAAGACCAAAATGACAGTAATTAATGACTATATATAAAACAGTTCATGGGATGATCACAAAAGTTTCACCTCTGAGTTGGCCGTCAACTATCTCGGTGGGGCAGTAGTGGCCGTACGGACACACTTTGGGATACTCAGACATGAGTGGACACCAGAATCCAGGGGGACATGGCAGCTGGGTCATTGACCGATTGCAGTAGTAGCCTGAAAGAAACACATACAAAGCGTCAAGTTATTGCAAAGAACTATACTGACACAAACTGCTCTTATTATTTATAAAACAATCTTATTTATGGTTATTTGTCTCAATAAAGTATAGTCTACAGTGGCTATGGTAGGAGGGGAATGTTGACAGTTGTTTGTGAATGGTAAAGTCGATATATTCTGTAATATTCATATACTGATATTGGTAAAACTATATTAACAAAATTATGGCTCAATAAAATATATTTGGACAGTTAAGATGTTAGAATAGATATAGCTTATGAATTTATAACATGATTTTATGATAAAAACTATCAGACTTCATAGCTTTAGCTTTATACAGAATTAATGACAACTGACTGAAGGAGAAACCCATGAAGACTGACGCACCTGGCTGGCAGACAGTCTGGTTCTGAGAGCCCTGTGGACAGAAGTAGCCACGGCCACACTGAGTGCCATTAATGGTTGAGTTTGTATCTGGACATAAGTAGCCAGCTGGACATAGGCTGCAGTCGGTCCAGTTGCCTGCACCCTCCTCTGACCTGCACAACATGGTCAAACATACAAAGTTCCTTTAACATAGTAGGTGCACTGTGTAATTGCCAATATGTTTTGCAATAAAGAGATAAACGATACATGAGTGTTTGGGTTTAACCGTTTATATGTACACGAAGGTCAATTCTCAGGTAACCATCAAATAAGTAAAATAATATAACTAATAAAATAAAATAAAATCCAATAATTCACATAAATTCACATTAAATAAGTAAAATAATATAATTAATAAAATTAAAATCCAATAAAAAAAAAATTACATTTAAATATGTATTATTAAAATGATTATAGCATAACATTAATACTGCAGTAAATATGTTTCACATAACATTAATAGTGCATTAAATATGATTTCACATAACACTAATACTGCACTAAATATGATTTCACATAACATTAATACTGCACTAAATATGATTTTACATAACATTAATGCTGCACTAAATATAATTTCACATAACACTAATACTGCTTGTTTGTAATACATGTAATAGTCAACTCCACACAGACAGTAACCAAGCAGTCACCTGTACGTTCCTGGCGGGCAGGGAATAGGGCTGTGGGTTGCCTCGGGGCAGTAGTATCCCGTTGGACATGGGCTGACTTCATAATGTGCCATGCCAGTGTCGTCACAGAAATAGCCAGCTGGACACGGCTGACAGTCGAGGAGACTCTGGCCGCCCAATTGGTCATTGTAGGTCAACCTTGGGCATGGCTGCTTCGTCTCGTTGTAGGGGCAGTAGTAACCCTGGGTACAGGGCTGGGGCAACACTGCATTGAGGGGACATATGAGTCCAGCAGGACATACGTCACACTCGGCGGCATATGCCGCCCCCACACGGTTGATGACAAAGCCTGGGTCACATGTCTGTGGGGCAACAGCGCCTGAGGGTGACAACAAAAGGGGTGTATAACAACAAATGTTGTCACTTTTTGTAAGTGAACATATACTTTATATTATGGTACTAACTCATGCATGTGCAACACAAAATAAGACATTTTAAGGACATAGCAAAGAAATAACCTAAACATCTGTAGTTCTCAATCTTGGAAGAAAATTATCCTTATTTGTGACAACTAAAATGAGTACCTTTTGTCACATGAAAAGACAATGAGTCACAGGCAACATTATAATTTACCTAACATATCCATTAAATCACATTTTATGGCATGAGTTTATTACAAATCATCACTGAAGAACACTGGTAAAAGCTAAAATATTACCTAGCCTTTAACGCTGTAGCAGTGTACAGAAACGATCACTGACATATTGACATACATGTATCACACACAAAAACACCATGGCAACAGGCCGAGATGTGCAATTAAATTATTTAATATATTATCCATTAACAGATCCAATGACAATTCTGGGTTCTAAAATAGTCCACAGTATTGGGGTTTGAATCCTCTTGCTGCCGCTTCAAAACTTGGAAAATTGTGTTCACTCCACCTCCCATCAGTTCACTCAACTGAATAAAGGAGTACCTGGCTATAGACAGTGGAGGTGGATGTGTGTGAGTGACTAGGTCTTATAAAGGAGTACCTGGCTGTAGACAGTGGTGGTGGATGTGTGTGAGTGACTAGGTCTTATAAAGGAGTACCTGGCTATAGACAGTTGTTGTGGATGTGTGTGAGTGACTAGGTCTTATAAAGAAGTACCTGGCTGTAGACAGTTGTTGTGGATGTGTGTGAGTGACTAGGTCTTATAAAGGAGTACCTGGCTATAGACAGTGATGGTGGATGTGTGAGAGTGACTAGGTCTTATAAAGGAGTACCTGGCTATAGACAGTGGTGATGGATGTGTGTGAGTGACTAGGTCTTATAAAGGAGTACCTGGCTATAGACAGTGGTGGTGGATGTGTGCGAGTGACTAGGTCTTATAAAGGAGTACCTGGCTATAGACAGTGGTGGTGGATGTGTGCGAGTGACTAGGTCTTATAAAGGAGTACCTGGCTATAGACAGTGGTGGTGGATGTGTGTGAGTGACTAGGTCTTATAAAGGAGTACCTGGCTGTAGACAGTGGTTGTGGATGTGTGTGAGTGACTAGGTCTTATAAAGGAGTACCTGGCTGTAGACAGTGGTGGTGGATGTATGTGAGTGACTAGGTCTTATAAAGGAGTACCTGGCTATAGACAGTGGTGGTGGATGTGTGTGAGTGACTAGTTCTTATAAAGGAGTACCTGGCTATAGACAGTGGTGGTGGATGTGTGTGAGTGACTAGGTCTTATAAAGGAGTACCTGGCTGTAGACAGTGGTGGTGGATGTGTGTGAGTGACTAGGTCTTATAAAGGAGTACCTGGCTATAGACAGTGGTGGTGGATGTATGTGAGTGACTAGTTCTTATAAAGGAGTACCTGGCTATAGACAGTGGTGGTGGATGTGTGAGAGTGACTAGGTCTTATAAAGGAGTACCTGGCTGTAGACAGTGGTGGTGGATGTGTGTGAGTGACTAGGTCTTATAAAGGAGTACCTGGCTATAGACAGTGGTGGTGGATGTATGTGAGTGACTAGGTCTTATAAAGGAGTACCTGGCTGTAGACAGTGGTGGTGGATGTGTGTGAGTGACTAGGTCTTATAAAGGAGTACCTGGCTATAGACAGTGATGGTGGATGTGTGGGAGTGACTAGGTCTTATAAAGGAGTACCTGGCTGTAGACAGTGGTGGTGGATGTGTGTGAGTGACTAGGTCTTATAAAGGAGTACCTGGCTATAGACAGTGGTTGTGGATGTGAGTGAGTGACTAGGCTCATATAAAGGAGTACCTGGCTGTAGACAGTGGTGGTGGATGTATGTGAGTGACTAGGTCTTATAAAGGAGTACCTGGCTATAGACAGTGGTGGTGGATGTGTGTGAGTGACTAGTTCTTATAAAGGAGTACCTGGCTATAGACAGTGGTGGTGGATGTGTGTGAGTGACTAGGTCTTATAAAGGAGTACCTGGCTGTAGACAGTGGTGGTGGATGTGTGTGAGTGACTAGGTCTTATAAAGGAGTACCTGGCTATAGACAGTGGTGGTGGATGTGTGTGAGTGACTAGTTCTTATAAAGGAGTACCTGGCTATAGACAGTGGTGGTGGATGTGTGTGAGTGACTAGGTCTTATAAAGGAGTACCTGGCTATAGACAGTGGTGGTGGATGTATGTGAGTGACTAGGTCTTATAAAGGAGTACCTGGCTATAGACAGTGGTGGTGGATGTGTGTGAGTGACTAGTTCTTATAAAGGAGTACCTGGCTATAGACAGTGGTGGTGGATGTGTGTGAGTGACTAGGTCTTATAAAGGAGTACCTGGCTGTAGACAGTGGTGGTGGATGTGTGTGAGTGACTAGGTCTTATAAAGGAGTACCTGGCTATAGACAGTGATGGTGGATGTGTGTGAGTGACTAGGTCTTATAAAGGAGTACCTGGCTATAGACAGTGGTGGTGGATGTATGTGAGTGAGTGACTAGGCTCATATAAAGGAGTACCTGGCTATAAACAGTGGTGGTGGATGTATGTGAGTGACTAGGTCTTATAAAGGAGTACCTGGCTATAGACAGTGGTTGTGGATGTGTGTGAGTGACTAGGTCTTATAAAGGAGTACCTGGCTATAGACAGTGGTGGTGGATGTATGTGAGTGACTAGGTCTTATAAAGGAGTACCTGGCTGTAGACAGTGGTGGTGGATGTGTGTGAGTGACTAGGTCTTATAAAGGAGTACCTGGCTATAGACAGTGATGGTGGATGTGTGGGAGTGACTAGGTCTTATAAAGGAGTACCTGGCTGTAGACAGTGGTTGTGGATGTGTGTGAGTGACTAGGTCTTATAAAGGAGTACCTGGCTGTAGACAGTGGTGGTGGATGTGTGTGAGTGACTAGGTCTTATAAAGGAGTACCTGGCTATAGACAGTGGTGGTGGATGTGTGTGAGTGACTAGGTCTTATAAAGGAGTACCTGGCTGTAGACAGTGGTGGTGGATGTGTGTGAGTGACTAGGTCTTATAAAGGAGTACCTGGCTATAGACAGTGGTGGTGGATGTGTGTGAGTGACTAGGTCTTATAAAGGAGTACCTGGCTATAGACAGTGGTGGTGGATGTGTGTGAGTGACTAGGTCTTATAAAGGAGTACCTGGCTGTAGACAGTGGTGGTGGATGTGTGTGAGTGACTAGGTCTTATAAAGGAGTACCTGGCTATAGACAGTGGTGGTGGATGTGTGTGAGTGACTAGGTCTTATAAAGGAGTACCTGGCTATAGACAGTGGTGGTGGATGTGTGTGAGTGACTAGGTCTTATAAAGGAGTACCTGGCTGTAGACAGTGGTGGTGGATGTGTGTGAGTGAGTGACTAGGCTCATATAAAGGAGTACCTGGCTATAGACAGTGGTGGTGGATGTGTGTGAGTGACTAGGTCTTATAAAGGAGTACCTGGCTATAGACAGTGGTTGTGGATGTGTGTGAGTGATTAGGCCCATATATCCACCACTGGATGGTTTCCAGAGAAATTGAGTGTCTGAATAAACAGGTCTGTCTGCCAGGGGGTGAAATATAAAGTAGTTTGAGCAGTCCCAAGGACTGGATACTGCATTAGATAAGAACATACCTTTACCTCATTTAAATGGTAAACAACGACAAATATAAGAGGCATGGATTCAAACAGGTACAGTGAAAGTGATGTATTAAGAAATAATGGCTGTTTAGACAAAAGGAGACATCTCCTCACCAGCTGGGCAGTAATAGCCGTACGGACAGGGCTCCCCTATTGTCGAGTTTGTTGTATTGGTGAATGGATAGGGAGAAGGGTTGCCAATCCTGCAGAGGAACCCTGCAGCACAGTTCCCAGTGATGCGACCATCCGTGCAGTATTTACCTGCCGGAAACAAGTACATTCATTACACAAAGAACCTATTAGTCCACCAGCAGTAAGATTTACAACATTTATGTTGTGGCGTTTGATAATGTTCCTTTAAGAGGCTTGTGTGTATCACAGGAACATATCGACTGTCTAAGTTTACTCTCAGTTTCTATAATATACTAAAATACATTTCTGCATTAAATAATATTTTATATTGTATCTCTCGCGCTGGTGTTTGTGTGGGTAGTGTGTGCATGCGTGCGTGTGTGTGTAGTGCATGCATGCATGTGTGAACTAAATCTTTGCATAACTTGGTCACTGTTGGTTTTATGCAATTCAAGTATGACCACGGTGTTCTTGGTCTGTTCCAGCAATCCTTGCTGCTTTGGTTGTGTTCTTGGTCTGTTACAGCAATCCTTGCTACTTTGGTTGTGTTCTCGGTCTGTTACAGCAATCCTTGCTACTTTGGTTGTGTTCTCGGTCTGTTACAGCGATCCTTGCTGCTTTGGTTGTGTTCTCGGTCTGTTACAGCGATCCTTGCTGCTTTGGTTGTGCTATCAATAGTTTTACTCCGCAACATATTTGAAATTTTGTTGACCAATTTTATTGATTTTTTGGAGCAATCTTTCTTTTATAAACCAGGTTCCACCATGTTTAACTGAATACATTTTAGGAGTGCTCTAGATAAATTGAAAACAAATTGTAGCATTGAAAAATGCAGGACTGTCCCATGGGCTGCGGACATGTGATATGTAGGTGGATATAACTGCCCTGATGCACTCACCTGGCACGCAGGCTGCACACTGACTGCTCATCTCAAGGCGAGTGACGCTGTCTTCTGTGAAAGTGCCGTCAGGACAGAGTGTTGGCTCCACTGACCCCTCGGGGCAGTAGGAGTATGCGGGGCACTGGAGGGGCACACTGCTGTTGCCAATGCAGTAGTACCCCTGTGGGCAGGGCAGACAAGAGTTGGTCGCCATCGCTGGCTGGTAGGTGCCTATAACGCAACAAACAAATCTTATGAGCAGTGGGCTGAGCTAAACGGGGAAAGAATTGTAACATTTTAGATAATATTCATAATAGTATCATATGTAGTTTTTGCATTAGCGATTTTTCTAGCACTAACACATCAAGTTACATTGATTTTGTTGGCAACAAGTTGGGCACACATTGTTGTTTTTAAGGCATTGTCTACTACCAAGGCATGATCATTAAAACACATTTGGGCAGTTAAGATGTTAGAATATATATATAATTTATAATAAATAATCTTATTTACAATAAGATGATGAGACGTTGTACTTTTAATTACGGTGCTCCCTCGAACAGACCAGTTAAAAGGAATTGCTGTGACAAGAAACGACCAACAGTCATACCTGGCACGCAAGCATACGGTGTCGCTGTCTTCTGGCTACAAAAGAAACCGGCAGGGCATTCGAAACCACTTGGCTGTGCAGAAGTGACATTGGCAAAGTCTGGACAGTAGTAGCGAGGGTCACACTCGCCAGTGACCTCTATAGCACCCTCGCTGGCGCAGTAGTAGCCCGGTGGACAAGGGAAGCAGTCTCCCACCGCCCCTGCCCCAGTGTAGTTCCGCAGGGTTCCACGTGGGCAAGGAATGGCAGACAGGGTTCCTGTGGGGAAAGAAATGAACCAGTCTGGTTGCTTTAGCTGTCACAAATTTATAGCATTCCCAATTATTGTGTATTCAATATCAATTTGCAGAGAAAGAAGTCTTTCAAATACCAGTTATTATGAAGTGGAATAAATATTCATCAGTGGTCATTGAGATTCCAGGAATTACTAACATTTGTGGACATGTTTGACGCATCTTCTGGAACGTGAAACTCAAGAACTTACCAGTAATATTCTACAATGCCAATTTTCCAGGACCATATAAGCCTTTTATACCCAGTATATACATATATTACCACAGTGGTCTGAGAAATTCGGAAGTGCCAACAGAAGTTTTACTACAGGCATATCAAGAATGAATTCAACATTTTTCAATGGACACTGCTGTTGCCTTTTCATAATTTTCAAATAATTTCGAGGACCAACCAGTCATACTGTCCATTTTCAAGAACTTGAACAAGAATTTTAAAATTCAAGGACTTTCAAGGTTGTCAAAGGCTCACATGAACTGTGGTGGATCAGTCACCCTTACCTTCCGGGCAGTAGTGCCCGACCGGGCATGGTCCATTAACGCCATCATTAGGCTCTGGGCTGGCGGCGTGGAACTCACAGAGGAAGCCTGCGGCACAATCTCCAGCCGGTGCACTCAACCCTGTCTCGTTACAGAACCTGCCCTGAGTACAGTTCATGCACTGGTCACTACTGGCCTGGCCCTCTTGGTTGTTGTAAGTACCTACAATTTAAAATTCAACGTCATCACCATCTTTTTTATGCATTTGAACAACTGTTCACTTGTGCCATACGGCTGCCATTTTTGTTTTTACATTCATAGATTGTCAGAAAACCACCCTAAAAAAAACCCTAAACAGAAAACCACCCTAAACAGAAAACCAACCTAAACAGAAAACCACCCTAAACAGAAAACCACCCTAAAACAAAAAAAAATGTGCAAACCATGTCATGACTATGTTAATAGAGAATCCCTAGTTTTGTCATGGTTTAAGTGAAATAAAAAATTTGAGCCCTAAAATAAAATGCTACTAAAACAGCAATGAACAGCCTGGATATTGAAAACTTACCAAGAGGACATGGCATGCCATCATCGAAAGTTCCATTTGGACAGTAGTGACCAGATGGACATGGACTTGTCACATTGAGACCAGTGTATTGACATGTCTGACCAGCAGGACATGGCCAACATTCACCTAAAAACATACATCTTCCAAGTGAAGTCTGACTGACCCTAAGACAGCCAACACATATCGTCCATAATAAAATAAAATACAAAGTAGATATAAGGCCACATTCAAGTGTTCTATGATGCTTTACATCATGCTATTATTCTAAGTAGGCCTGTACAAAATCATAAATGTATATATATATATATATTTATAAAGATAACAATAAATGGAAGCTACTATAAATTATATGCTGTTTGCCATAGAATGGTACAAATTAAACTGAATTAAATAAAAGGGCCATATCAACATTCAAAGTTGTTCTGCATTATTCATTCACATTTGTATTAAAATCATGCAAAGTCAAAGGGCTGCATGGCAGAACAGACATTTTATATAAGTCAAAGTAAAAATACCTACTGACACATGACCAAAATTCCTGACTTTACAGGATTTCTGTGACTCTGTTACAATAGTGTTTCAGCAATATTTCCCACTCACCAAGCCCTTCCTGGGGGGCATAGTATCCCCTGTGGCATGGCTGGGCGGTGACGGCTCCTTCTTCACAGAAGTGGCCGAGTGGACATATGAATCCAATTATTCCGTCCGTGGGATTGGGCTTATCTGATCCCAGCTTGCAGATGTAGCCCGCATTACAGGGTACTGTGTTACCTGACCAGGTGAGATACGACACAATGAAGTGGATAGAAAAGCATCTTACATTTAAAATTATAAAACTCTTTCAGTAGATAAAAATCAGTTTATAATAAAAATTATAGTTCCCAAAGTGGGTAAAGAATGATTTAATATATTAAATAATACAGCTCTCCAAGTAGATAAAAAGTAATCTATATGTGAATAAACTAATTTTATATTCTGTGTAGATAAATTAATATATATTTTAAGTATTACAGCTCTCAAGAGCAAACCAACAATTTATGTTTATTTCAAAATGAATTAATTACATTTATAATTATTGGTCGTGTAGGAAAAGAATATTAGCATGGAAAATATGTTGCCATAGTTACCACAGAGTAAGTTAATCAGGAAACACATACCATTCTGAGAGCTCTCTGCGGTGCAGTAGTGACCACGGGGGCAAAGGTCACAGTCTGTCACATTTGTGTTACCCATGTCGATTGCCATGGTGCCAGATGGGCAGGGCTCTGGCAGATGACTGCCCAGTGGGCAGTAGTTACCAATTGGGCACATTGCATATGGTGGGTTGGGCTCAATGGTGCTGCCATTGCAGTAGAAACTGAAAAGAAAATAAACTTAGAAATAACAAGTGTGAAATAGGCATGTAATAAATTTGTATTACATTTTAATTAGTGTTTTATTTTTCAAACCATGGTCAAAATAACTTGCTATCAAGCACATCTATTAACTAAACCATCTGTGAAACAATAAGGCTGTAAGAAAAGGGGCCAGCCAAAATTAAGACGGGAAGAGAGATGTGAGAGAGGCGGAGGAGGACAAGTGGAGAGGACAGCTGGCGACAGGAGCCGTCAAACAGGACAATGAAAGCAGTGCAGTAGTACAAGAACTAGTCGCCATGACCCGTTTAAAGGGAACAACAAGGACGAAGCACACCATGGACATGAAAAACCCACATACCCAGCCATGCATGGTCCCTGGGGCTCAGACAGACCATGGTCCAGGCAGTAGAACCCTGGTGGACACTGCTGGCAGTTGTGTTGCGTGTCCAGTCCAGTCTGGTTGTTGTATGTGCCTGGTTCACACTTGAACTCGTTGGCTCTTTGTGTGCCGTTCGGACAGTAGTGACCGGTTGGGCAGGTGTAGTTGACCAAGTCAGACACCGGCTCAAGAGAGTTGTCACAGTAATAGCCTGTGTAGAAGACGATCAGGTGATGTCATGTCGTAATTACGTTATACCAGTAGAGTTGAATTAATCATAAAAAATACAATGACACACAGTATCTGGAGGAACACAGTGATAATCAGAAAACAGCGAGACACTAATTATAGAAATAATGACCTATTTTTAACCAAGAGAACAGCATGAGAAACTGACCTGCGGCACAAATCTTACAGCTGGAACTTTGCATGTTGTTCTGGTAGAAGCCATTGGCACAGCGTATTGGCATACTGGTCTGTTCTGGACAATAGTGACCAGTCCAGCACTGGAACTCGTATGGTGTAGGGGTCGTCTGACCGTCAGGACAGAAGTAACCTACAACAGGAGGACAATAAATAAGGGAGAAATTAATAAGGAGACAAGAAAGAAACAATTATAATTTAGTCACTACACATGTACTAGATCACTAGTCTGGTTTATATGGCATTAAGAAAGCAGAGTTAATATTTAAATAGACTGACTGACAAGTATAAATGACAGTCATTTATGGATGATACAAGGAAAGTTGGCAAACACCATTTCATTACACCAGAGAAAAAAGCAAGTGAATTGTATTTGTATTATTATTATATTCTATGGCAAACTCTCTCCTTTAAATTCACCCAGTCTAGTCCTAGTTCTTTCTCATTCAACAGAAAATGTCACACAACACCTTTATTTGTCACCAATTTGTTGTATATAATCCCATAACAATGGAACCATGATAATCAGCCTTAATTGCTAGGTCTTAAAAACTAGGTTGTTGGGACAAGAGGAAAATAATGGCCTTATCTCTCAGGTGAATTTTGTATGGGGGTTCAGTTGTATTTACAGTGTTCAGAACATTTATCACGAACACCACAAGACAAATATTTCCATGTCCGTTGCAAACATCCACTGACCTGCGAAACAACTGCCGCTGACCATAATGGCAGCGGTCTCATTACAGAAATGACCGGGATCACAGGCCCGACACTCGCTCTGGGCTGCCAAGTTGTCTGCGTCACCATAAGTGCCGTTACGACAGGGCTCAGGCAGATCAGTTCCCACTGGGCAGAAGTATCCCTGCGGACAGACGAGCTGTCGCGGGGAAGAGGAGCCAGTTGGGCAGTACCATCCAGCATCACAGTCGGCTACTGGGGCCACAAGACCACTGCTGTTACAGAACTGTCCTGCAGTGCATGGGATAGGTTGAGGGGAACCTAGTGGGCAGTATTCCCCCGCCTGGCACTCCCCACCAGTGGTAGATGGCTAGAAGACATGGAGAACAGTTGGAAGCAAATAACAAAAGATACATCTGAATACACAATTGTAGATACAATATATAATCAGTTCTGACATGCAAATATAAATACTTTTATTTTAGGTTAAAAACATACATACACAAATGCATTAAAAATATAAGTTAAAATGTAATAAATAATTAAATATACATATATATATATAAGATTTAAAATCACTGTCCTACACAATGAAGTATTATTATGGCTAACAGAAATACTACAATCTTTTTTAAGTTATAACATTCTTTGCTGCTGATCAGTTGCTAAACAAAACAATCTACAAGATAGAGTTATTTGATCCTTGGTTTACGTTAAGAACAACTTACTGACATCAGATACTTTGTGCTTTGTAAATGATACAAGAAATATGCATGTTGATTCAGAAGACCATTGAGGTTTGAAGAATAAACTTGCAGAAGAATATCATACGTACGCGTGCACTATTTGACCCATTGGTGCAGTACCAGCCGGCATCGCATGGACCGGTGGGGTCGGCATTGCCCAATCCCTCACAGTACTTGCCAGCAATACATGAGAGACATGACCCTATGTCATGCTGGGCTGTCAGGTTGTTGAATGTGCCAGCAGGGCAAGGATACTGGTAGGGCTGCTCAGAGCCAACTGGGCAATAGTAACCACCCGGGCAAATATTGGGCTCAAAATGTGACGTTGTATTGTAACAGTAGTGCCCAACTGGGCAGGGTTTGCATTCACGTTGAGCTTCAATGTCCTGATATGTGCCCGACGGGCAACCAATTGGAAGCATTGTACCCACTGGGCAGTAGTGCCCGGTCGGGCAAGAATGCCCAATGATTGGGTGGATGGTTCCACCTGGGCACTGAGACTCATTCAGCATGAGTGGATTGGGGCGATCGGCGCCCGATGTGCAGTAGTACCCCTCGGAACATTCACCTGTCGCCTCAGTCAAGTGTAGATCTAAAAAACATCACAAATATTTGTGTCGTGTTGTGTCCTGTCGACAGGATTTAACAAGATTTCCATCCAAAGCAAAATGGCAAGTGGACACGGAAGCCATTATTCATCTGAGAAACCTACTAGATTTTGTTTGATGTAAGAACAATTTGTAGATTGGTAGATGGCGACATCGAAATGAATGCTCAGGCCAATTAACAAATGAAAAAGCTAAACAAATTTATACAGACTTTCAATAAAAAAATATGGATTTCAACCAAAAAAAGTTGTGTCAATATCATGTCATCCTGTGCCATCTGCTGAAGTCCAGAGACTTGTGAAAGTTCAGATGCGTAGGAATAAGAATAACTTACACAGACAATAGTGGCCAGGATCACAAGGTGTACACTCGATGGCTGATCGCAGACCGGTCATGTTGCCATAGCTACCAGTTGGGCAAGGCTGGTGGTCGGCTCCAGTGCCGTTCAGGCAGTAGTAGCCCTGTGGACACAGCCACATCACGGTGCTGACGTCACCGTTGACAACCAGGTTTGGTAGGCAGTAGTACCCTGTCAAAGCAAGCAGACATCTTTCAAATATCCCCAGGCAGCTCAGACCATCTATCTCACAAAACCTGTTTGTTCCTAAGACTAACCTTAAGCCTGGTTTCTCTGTAGCTGCATACAAAATGTGGAACAAACCCCCCATTACATTAAAATCATCTGAAACTATAGCTGCTTCACACAACAAATTTGAAACATATTTTTTTTAAATAGCAAACACTCAGTGATCCCATCTGTGATGATGGCTTTTGTGCATCCCTGTTCTTAACAAACACTCAGTGATCCCCTCTGTGATGATGGCTTTTGTGCATCCCGGTTCTTAACAAACACTCAGTGATCCCCTCTGTGATGATGGCTTTTGTGCATCCCTGTTCTTAATGATTCTAGTTTCTTGTGCATTGGGATACTGAGGATTTAGGTATTAGAGAAGAATTATTATTATTATATTATCAAATTGAACATTAAACAACAGTTATACTTAGTAGACGATGTAATGGCATGACAGTATGTCCATTATGGACAAATGTTGTAAACCTAATTTGACGTAGTCAAGAGTAAAAGTGTAATTATGTAAACAAACAGACATACTACAGATAATACAACACATCTTTTATGTTTTTTATGTCATTCATCTACCAGGACAAATCGATAAACCCTAGGACATTTCACAGACAAACAACATACCTTCTGGGCAGATCCTGCATTCTGAGGCTCCATCATAGTCAGTGTAAGTGCCATCCACACAGGCCCTGGGCTCTGAACTGCCTTCTGGGCACTGTCGCCCGATTGGGCAGATCATCTGTGTTGATACACTTGAACCTTCCGGGCAGTAATAACCTGAAAATATATACACAATAATGAGCTTCAATAAGAGTTAATGTTATTTTGCTATGGTGAATGATAAACACAATTAACTGCCATATAGTGTGTGATAAATGTGTGAAGATGATAATTTAAATTAAATATCTAAAAAATCTCTAATTGTATTACAGGCAACTGTAGGTGCTGCAACCAGAAGTATAGAGCTGCTGTGAATGATCACAAATCTGTGTCTTCTATTCTGGTGACACTTTGGCTCACACTGACACACAATAAATGAATAATCATTGGACTCTTGATAAGCCGATGGCTACCTTGATAAGCCGATGGCTACCTTGTCCAATTGCTATTTGGTGTTTTTGCTTTGGATGGCAATCTTGTTAAATCAATAGCCAACATATGCCAACATTTGGATCTGGGATGTTCTGTTTGTCTGAATATCGTAAGGTCAGTGGGTGTTCTGTTTGTCTGAATGTCGTAAGGTCAGTGGGTGTTCTGTTTGTCTGAATGTCGTAAGGTCAGTGGGTGTTCTACTCATTTACCAAGAAGCTTCATGCCATTTCTGTGGGGTTTTCCAACCCCCCATTTTCCAGGTCACCACATCTGCTGTGTTGCAGTGCGCTCATATTTACTATGAATACTGGATCACGACATGTAAATGAGTTCAACCAGTCGCATTTACAAGTCGTGAACTCAAAAGTAAAAAAATGGTGCCCGAGTTGGCAACTTGGAAAAATGTCACTTGATGAACACATTATATAGATACAGGCATTGACTTTTTAATGACATGGACCTTTAATTATGTATTAACATATTTAACATATATTAACTTCTTCTGGGCTTATTTTACAACTGAAATCTATCATTTATTTATTTATTATTTGTGGTATAATTCACATAGAACTGACATACCAAACCTATGTGCATCATGTTTATAACATGAAACTGTTCTTTATTACTACTAACAAACTTACCTCTTTGACATGGTCCGCTGGGCTCCAACAGAGCATGTCCATTGCAGTAGCTCCCTGGTGTGCAAGGTCGACACTGCGACTCAACCCCAAGCCCTGTCTCGTTGGAGAATGTACCATTGGGGCACTGAACAGGGTAGTGTGTAGCAAGGCCACAGTAGTAGCCCATTAGACACAACTCCTGGTCAATACGGCGAGATGCCTCTGGACAGTAGCCGCCCGGAGCACAAGGGCCAGTGACCGCAGTCAGTCCTGGTCAAGGAGGAAACATGTGAGTTGAACAGTGGACAGTAATGATGTACTTATCATGACATTATAAAGCTCTTCAAAATAGCTGTCATGCAATGATTCTTGACAATATTTTGGTATTACGGTGAAATCCCTATAAGCACAAAATCGAAGTGGGGGGTTGGTAAGAGGGGTAGTTAGTCACGAGGGGTTGTTGTTGTTGCCAAAACTACAGCTACTGAACGTTCAAAAAAGGGCTGTTATTTTGCTAAAACATTTCATCAAGTGATGAAGTGCTGTCATGCAGCTCAATGCCGTGACTGAATGTTTGGTTATTCATCAGAGGTCAAATTAAAATTGACATAACTACTGGTTGCATCTTAGGGGTGATTATTGATGAGACTATTTATACAGTTTATAAAGTCTGTTGATTAAAATGGAAACGAGGGTGGTTCTACTGCATATATCAACTTCTTGTACACGATGCTTTTCTAATGACTGTCTAAACATAATATCCTACCGGCTTCTTGAGTTTATGTTCCCCTTTCTGCCCTCACCTGTTTGGTTGCAGTAATACCCTCCTGTGCAGTTGAGGCACTGCCCCACATCATGAAGGCCTGGAGTAGGGCTGTATGTGCCTTCGGGGCAGGGCATGGGCTCAGCAACACCCTCTATACAGTAACTGCCTGCTGGGCATTCATCTGCATTCACTCCTGCAAGTAAAGACAGCACACAAATGACTTAGAAAAGTTTACTTCATTTCTATGAATGACAGGAATGCTTTTCTTAGTATGTCTTGGTTAGTATATCCTGGTTAGTATTATTTGGTTAGTATTAATTGGATCTTGTAGCAACAGTAATGTCTCAATCACATAACCACAAACGTTTGACAACCCAATTACCATATTGATAAGTTACACAGCCCCCTCTTTCCCATTTGTCTGGTACTGGAAAAAATCACGACAGTGAGTAGACTAGAATTTGCTAATCATGAAATAAGACTCCACTACTGATCAATTAGTTATAAAATACTGCCGTACTAAAATAAATCTCTTATGGCTTTATTACAAATTGTTGTTTTATGGCTTTATAAAAAAAATTTCAGTTTATCAAAACTAGCTAAACAAACTATTTTTGGCATTTTAATGAATGCTAGAATTTACCAAGTCTTGGAGAAGTCATGTTGGCACCCTCGCGACAGAAGTACCCAGAGGAGCAGGGGCGAATAGGGCTGATCATTCCGTCAACGTCACAAGCCATGCCTCCGACACACGGGGTACACTGATCAATGGCACTCAACCCTTGAATAACAAACACACACAAAATTTAATCTTTTTATGATTTTTACAAAAGAATGCAATACTTTATTAAACTGACTTCACATATTACTTAAACTATATAATAAAATCACATCTAACCTAACAATACAAATGTGATGTTTAGGATAGTCATTTTTAGATAATAAAAACAGCAATGATGCTGGGCATTCATCTGGGCATTCATAGTGATGAAAGAAATTTTCCTTAGGCCTCAACATCGCAAAAGCATTAATAAGTATGAAAATAAACAAGCTTAAAACTCTACCTGTTCTGTTGTTGAACGTGCCTCTGGGACAAGGGAACTGCTCTGCGTATTCTGTGCCATTGGGGCAATAGAACCCTTCAGGACAGATGTAGGTGCCGTAGGAGATGACAGGGCCAAATGTTGCATTGCAGTAGTAGCTTTCCACACAGTTGTTGCAGTACCATTTACCCACAGTGTTCTGTTAGAAATGAACAACTCAAGTTATAATTACATCAGTGGAGAATACAGTACTGGCAGATTGACTGGCAAGGGTTATTGTGCAGAAATGCAATGCATATTTACTACTATCAAATTAATCAAAGATGAATGAAAAGGCATGAATCTACACCCATAACATTACACTGATGACTCTGTGCTGTCAGGACAGAGCCTCTGTGCTGTCAGGACAGAGCCTCTGTGCTGTCAGGACAGAGCCTCTGTGCTGTCAGGACAGAGCCTCTGTGCTGTCCGGACGGTGCCTCTGTGCTGTCAGGACGGAGCTTCTGTGCTGTCAGGACGGAGCCTCTGTGCTGTCAGGACAGCTTCTAGGCTCCCATGAAAGGGAGTTTATCCAGCAAAGTTCAACATTCATTTACGTTAAAGCAAAGCATTACTTGTTTTCTTCCTTGCTCACATATGGAAACAAATTCTGTAAAAATATACCAAGTTTTTAGTGATCTTTGCTTCCCAAACCTACCTGATAAGTGCCTGATGGGCACGGTTCAGGATCCCCAACCCCACTGAGGCAGAAATGGCCCAAGGGGCATGTGTAATTTGCAGGGGTGGCTGTCACTCGACCAACAGGGCAGTAATAACCCTGCTGACACAGCCCCGTAGGCAAGGGCAAACCCTCGCCACCGCAGTATGACCCTGAAGCAAAATATAGGTGCAATGTGATAAGATGTGGGTTTGGAACAATAACAATAAAAAATTGTGAAAAAATGGAAGGTTCATAAATTTTTTTCACATGTCTCATTTAAAAACACTTTGTGAAAAATCAAACCTTATCTAGTATCCACTACGACATGCTAGCTCTAGTATCCACTACAACATGCTAGCTCTAGTATCCACTACAACATGCTAGCTCTAGTATCCACTGCAACATGCTAGCTCTAGTATCCACCATGACATGCTAGCTCTAGCATCCACTACGACATGCTAGCTCTAGTATCCACTACAACATGCTAGCTCTAGCATCCACTACAACATGCTAGCTCTAGTATCCACTACGACATGCTAGCTCTAGCATCCACTACGACATGCTAGCTCTAGTATCCACTATGACATGCTAGCTCTAGTATCCACTACGACATGCTAGCTCTAGTATCCACTACGACATGCTAGCTCTAGGATCCACTACGACATGCTAGCTCTAGCATCCACTATGACATGCTAGCTCTAGTATCCACCACGACATGCTAGCTCTAGCATCCATTACGATATGCTAGCTCTAGCATCCACTACGACATGCTAGCTCTAGCATCCACTACGACATGCTAGCTCTAGTATCCACTACGACATGCTAGCTCTAGTATCCACTATGACATGCTAGCTCTAGTATCCACTACATGCTAGCTCTAGCATCCACCACGACATGCTAGCTCTAGTATCCACTTCGACATGCTAGCTCTAGCATCCACCACGACATGCTAGCTCTAGTATCCACTACGACATGCTAGCTCTAGCATCCACTACGCCATGCTAGCTCTAGTATCCACCACGACATGCTACCTCTAGCATCCACCACGACATGCTAGCTCTAGATCCACCACGGCATGCTAGCTCTAGTATCCACCACGGCATGCTAGCTCTAGCATCCACCACGGCATGCTAGCTCTAGCATCCACCACGACATGCTAGCTCTAGTATCCACCACGACATGCTAGCTCTAGCATCCACCACGGCATGCTGGCTCTAGCATCCACCACGACATGCTAGCTCTAGTATCCACCACGGCATGCTAGCTCTAGTATCCACCATGGCATGCTAGCTCTAGTATCCACTACGACATGCTAGCTCTAGTATCCACTACGACATGCTAGCTCTAGTATCCACTACGACATGCTAGCTCTAGTATCCACTATGACATGCTAGCTCATTTGTGCAAATGTGTTATTTATTTTTGATGACATCATCAGACAACCATTAAATTATTTTTGACCAGATATGGTAAAAATTTTGCAAGAAAAGGACAAGAGTGGTCTGACTCCATACATAAAGCTATTCACATGTTCACAATTGACTCGATCTAGCAATAAAAGTCAATTCATTATGCACTGTTTTATTAAACTAATTGCACATAATTATTATGTAAACTATTCCAGCAAATTAGAGTTGAACATCGACGAACCTGATTTGCTATGGGCTGGATGAACTGATTTGCTATGGGCTGGATGAATTGATTCACTACGGGCTGGATGAATTGATTCGCTATGGGCTGGATGAACTGATTCACTATGGGCTGGATGAATTGATTCACTATGGGCTGGATGAATTGATTCGCTATCGGCTGGATGAACTGATTCGCTATGGGCTGGATGAATTGATTCGCTATGGGCTGGATGAACTGATTTGCTATGGGCTGGATGAATTGATTCGCTCTGGGCTTGATCAACTGATTTGCTATGGGCTGGATGAACTGATTCACTATGGGCTGGATGAATTGATTCGCTATGGGCTGGATGAACTGATTTGATATGGGCTGGATGAATTGATTCGCTCTGGGCTGGATCAACTGATTCGCTATGGGCTGGATGAATTGATTCACTACGGGCTGGATGAATTGATTCGCTATGGGCTGGATGAATTGATTCGCTATGGGCTGGGTGAATTGATTTGCTATGGGCTGGATGAACTGATTCGCTATGGGCTGGATGAATTGATTCGCTATGGGCTGGATGAACTGATTTGCTATGGGCTGGATGAATTGATTCGCTCTGGGCTAGATCAACTGATTTGCTATGGGCTGGATGAACTGATTTGCTATGGGCTGGATGAATTGATTCGCTATGGGCTGGATGAACTGATTTGCTATGGGCTGGATCAACTGATTCGCTCTGGGCTGGATCAACTGATTCGCTATGGGCTGGATGAATTGATTCACTACGGGCTGGATGAATTGATTCGCTATGGGCTGGATAAATTGATTCGCTATGGGCTGGGTGAATTGATTCGCTATGGGTTGGATGAACTGATTTGCTATGGGCTGGATGAATTGATTCGCTATGGGCTGGATGAACTGAGGCGGGAGCTTTAGAGATCATATACTTTAGAGATCATATACTTCCGAAACAAAAATACACACAACGTACCTTTGGTACAGATCTTACAACTAGAGGGAGCTGAATTCCCAGTCGAGTCGAGGTAGTAGCCTATATCACATGGGATGCCAGCTGAGCTACCCTGGGGGCAATAGTGACCCATGGGGCAGATATTCCCAGTAACGTCATCTGTTGGGTTATGCTCTGATGCCCCTAGGGTACAGTAGTAACCTGCAAGGGGAAGAAATTGGCTCAATTAGATGTCCCAGGCATTCTGCCTTATAGGCATTATGTGATAGAACATACAAAATACAAATATGTCATCTCTTAAGGGTGTTGACTTCAAGCACATGTTGACTTCAAGCACATGTTGACTTCAAGCACATGTTGGCTTCAAGCACATGCAGGCAGCTTTGCATTATGGTGGCTGAATATGATCAATATGCGATGGTTACACATGAATGGTTATGGTTACACATGAATGGTTAATGGTTATACATGAAGGATGAGGACATTTTCCCAGGTCAGTGTACTCCAAGGTTTCATGTGGTGGGGGAGGGGATTTGAGATTAAATGACTTCAGTTTCGTGTAGAGTCATACACCAATGTTTTGAGATCATCCTATACCGGGTACAGTTTCGTGTAGAGTCATACACCAATGTTTTGAGATCATCCTATCCCGGGTACAGTTTCATGTAGAGTCATACACCAATGTTTTGAGATCATCCTATCCCGGGTACAGTTTCGTGTAGAGTCATACACCAATGTTTCGAGATCATCCTATCCCGGGTACAGTTTCGTGTAGAGTCATACACCAATGTTTCGAGATCATCCTATCCCGGGTACAGTTTCATGTAGAGTCATACACCAATGTTTTGAGATCATCCTATCCCGGGTACAGTTTCGTGTAGAGTCATACACCAATGTTTTGAGATCATCCTAACCCGGGTACAGTTTCGTGTAGAGTCATACACCAATGTTTTGAGATCATCCTATCCCGGGTACAGTTTCGTGTAGAGTCATACACCAATGTTTTGAGATCATCCTATCCCGGGTACAGCTGTCCATTCTGGACACAAACTAGAAAACTGGAAACTAAACTTGTGACTAGTGAATTTATCTACCAAATACAGGTGACATTCACTGTTGTTTAGAGACACATGGTATTTTGGTCAGTAACACCTTGACATTCATCAGACTTTGTTTTGAGTTTTACATTTTAGATAATAAAGAACACCATTAAAAAAACATTTCAGCACTGACAAATCAAAATAATTTTTTTTTAATATTAGCTTAATGGGAATCAACTAGAAAAACAGTATCCATTGACTACCTAAACATTTATATTACACTATTATTTCTATTATTTATTACACTATCACATGACCCTTCTGAGATAATTTATGTCAGTAAACTTTGTTTTATTGGGAAGCAAAGTTCATATGTTACTTACCTTGGGTGCAATTGGCTATGGGGGTAGCAAGCCTCTCCGTAGCACAATAGTAACCCTCGGTACAGTTAGTTGGGGCATCACTTCCACCAGGACAGAAGGTACCGGGGTAACACTTGCCACCCTCTGCAGGGTTAGTGGGCATGGGCTGAGTTGAACCCCCACTACAATACCACCCTTCACTGCAAACCATCGAAGGAATATTATTAAGGTTTCCTAAAAACAGCTGTACCGAATACATAACCAGTTTGTGTTGACAATGATTAGGATCCTTCTATTAAAAATCCAAATTCATAGTTAGTTTTCAGACTTAATTAATACAGAATTTTTTTTAATGGTGGCCTTAATTTGTTTGCTGACTTGGAGATAGATATAATACCACGATCTTTGTCAGATACCCGGATTTTCGTCAAATACGAATTTCATGCATGCCCCATCAAGGGTGAATAGCTGACCTGCAGTTGCTGGTGGGTAGACTGAGTCCATTACCCAAGCAGTACAAGCCGGGGGTACACGCCTTGCATGCTGTCTCGTTCGTCTGTCCGCCCAATGGGTTGAATGAGCCGCTT
Source organism: Lamellibrachia columna (assembly GCA_963662155.1). Taxonomy (NCBI): domain Eukaryota; kingdom Metazoa; phylum Annelida; class Polychaeta; order Sabellida; family Siboglinidae; genus Lamellibrachia; species Lamellibrachia columna. The sequence goes on from OY759271.1 coordinate 43,849,319, forward strand.
GGACATGGGTACTCGTCTGACCGGCTTGTGCTTAATGGACAGTAGTGACCACTGGGACAGGTCTTGTCTGTGAAGTCAGTCGAGTTGGCAAGACAGTAGTAGCCTGCAGTGGAAAGAAATACTGGTCTACTGGTCAGTGACATGCAGTGGACAATTTAAGTTGCCATGGTCAAAATCATGACAACTCAATCATGTTGGTCTCATTTACAAACATGACTGGTTGGACCAGTGCCAATACACTGGCCTTGTCCTGATGATTTGTATTAAGAATGATGATAATAATAACTCTGTGCTTAATTGTTAAGATGTTCTGGTCTAGTAAACAACAAAAATGTCAGTGGCGACATTATCTCATAATATGTAACAACGAAAGCAAGGGGTTGTTGAGCACGCACGCACCCATCCTAACCACCCTTATAATAATAGTAAAAAAACTACTTATACAACATTTGATTAAATAATATTACTCTCAGGAGTTGACTTCACAGTATGGAAGATACAAAATATAAATTATTATATGTTACTTACATTTTTACATACATCTACACTGAGAAAAATACATTACATTGACACGTGTATGACTTTTTACTTTATTTAGTGATATAAAAAACTAAAAACCCCTTCTCTGAATGACTTACCCTTGGGACATGGCATACATGAGCTCTGCCCCTCCTGGTTCTGGTAGGTACCCGCCTCGCAACTCAGGGGCAAACTGCTACCCATGGGGCAATAGAAACCTCGTGGGCAGACGTCTCCATAGCCTATGGACAACAAGTCGCACATTTTATACTTCCGTCAACAGCACTCTACAAAGACAAGTTCCAAGCCAATTCCATTATATACATTCAAAGAATTTGTTTAATATCATGCATCCATTACACACAGCTAGCCATTGCATTTTTTTTTATAAATGCATGTAATGCTTTTAACCAGGTGTATGTGGATAATATATTTCATATGGGGACATGTATATGATCAGTAGATAAACCAATTTATTTTTTTACAAAAACAGCATTTTAAGACAGAACCACATACAATGTTCGTATTAGTGAATGGAATATTCTGTTTCCAAGTCTTTAGGTGCAGATACAGAGAAAGCGTGCTTTGGCCAGGTAAAGTTTTTAGTTTTAGAAACAAAACATTGTCCTGAGCTGCTGGGGATATTTGAAAGACACAGGAGCTGGCTATGGAGGATGACGGTTGTGAACCTCCTGAAGCATTCTCACGCCATGGCCTTACCTGTATGTCCGCCTAGCAGAGGGCAAGAAGGTGGGTAGGTGCTGTTGGTCTCTGCATTATTTGGACTGGGCCGGTCGATGCCGGATTCACAGTAGAACCCGGCCGCACACAGTCCTGTAACATTTGTAGCCGACTCCTCCGAGCAGTAGAACCCCCCGTCACAGTCTCGACACTGCTCCACCTGGTAGTGCAAGTGGAAGAGGACATCCAATCACAGCCATGGTAAACATCCAATAACTTAATTATATACAGAGAATTAATTAACACACACACCCCACACCACACCACACCACACCACACCACACCACACTTGATTTAACCCATCAGAATTCACACCCTGCAAGCTATTGATATTATTTCTATATGAATTATTTTGCTGATTTTCAGCGAAGTAAGACATTTCTTGAATCAAGATTGAAGTGCAGTAAACTGACCCTGAAGAGATTGAGCTGGTTGCTGTAGGTGCCTTTGGGGCAAGGCTGCCAGTTGAGCCCAGTTCCACTTGGGCAGTAGTAGCCTGGTGGGCAGTCATGGTAGCCTGACTGAGGATCACCAGCGGTCACATTCTCGGGCAGACAGAAGAACCTAAAAATGTTTTTGTGATACTTGATAATTTTCAGCTGCATCAACTAGAATCTGTTGTTAAGTAGCAGAATATGTAACAGTGTGCAAAGCTGGCAATATCACACTCCCACATCCCTGACCCACTCTAATCCCACTCACTCGTCTGGGCAGATCTCACATGCCCACATCCCTGACCCACTCTAGTTCCACTCACTCGTCTGGGCAGATCTCACACTCCCACATCACTGCCCCACCCTAGTCCCACTCACCTGTCTGGACAGATCTCACACTCCCACATCCCTGTCCTGTTGGTGAAGTTACCCGACTGGCAGGACAAGGGCTCGGCAGAACCTTCTGGGCAGTGCAGCCCAATTGGGCACACAACTGAATTTGGCAGTTCAGAACCTGAAAACAGTTACGGACATGTTCTAGACACGCGCTGCAATCCACACAGTTGTTGATAACATGGAGAGTTTACTGCCTATTTCTACACATCTGAAATTTCAAGAACCAGTAACAGTGTAAGATGTAATGACAAGATTGCTTTGTTATGCTAATTTGCACGAGAAATCAAAATATCTTTTCCCAAATATCTCTTTCCACAAAAACTTACAATTATACTCCAATACTACGACCAGCCCTTTTTGGCTTATTTTAAGCTATTTTATGCTCCTCACCAAATAAACTCAAAGGTAACTTCCTCCATCTGATATAGCATGGAGTGTGTGGCTTCGGGCTGATCAAATATAAGACTTTTTTAAGACCAATACTTCAACAATTTAAGACCTTTTCAAGACCAATACTTCAACAATTTAAGAACTTTTTAAGACCAATACTTCAACAATTTAAGACCTTTTTTCATTATTTGGTGATTAAACTACATAATTTGATTAAACAAGTATATCACTCAGCGATATGCAGTGCATTCTACCTTTGTCAAATTATAGCCTATGGTCTAGGCCTGCTTTGGTTAAATAAAAATTAAGACCTTTCTTTAAAAAATCCCATTTTTAAGACCTTTTTGAGGGATTAGAAATGAAAGCTCCAATTTTATACTTTTTAATACTTTTTCATGCTCTGTGTAGTTTCTATTTAATGAAAGTAAAGACAAATGAAAAGTACTGAAAAGTATGTTACCTTCCGGGCAGTAGTACCCCTGCTGACACAGGCCCTCGGGCATGGTGAGCCCGTTCTGTTGGCAGTACCAGCCCGCTGGGCAGGGCGTGCATTCAGCACTGCTGGCGAGACGCGTCGCATTGGACCATGTGCGATTTGGGCACCGGTAGGGGGTGTGGGTGGCTGCAGGGGGCAAAATTAAGGGTAAGAAATTATATATCTGGTTTAGTACCAAGGATGAGCTTTAATAGTTTGTGTCATGTTGGCTGAACCAGGAACTACTGTTAGTACTGGTCATTGTTTTACTGAAATGACTAAAGGCCATCAAAGTGATGCTGCTAACATACTGCATGTGTGCCATGTCACTTTGACACAAAATGTATTTATTTCATGAATCTACAGGTTTATTTCCTCTGATACATTTTATAGACCAAAGGTAACATTTACCATTCATTAAATTATAACCAAACATATCAAATTCAAATCATATGGTCCATTATTCACTAGAGGAACACAGCTCAGATCTATGGGTCTATGCACAAGACTCACCGAGAGGACAATAGTTGCCCTGCGGACATATGATTTGTGTGTCAGAAGGTGAACCCTCGTGACAGTAGAAGCCAGGAGAGCAAGGTCCTGTGGGCTCAGTCAGGCCCAAGACATCACAGTAGAACCCTGAAACAGTCCATGCATGGACACTAGATCAACATGAGTCAGGGACCTTAAGAAGAAAGTGACATCATTGATACTGAGTACTCATGTGAAAGTGATGAAGACATTATAAAATTATGAACAAAGGTAATAATAAAAATTCAAGTCATTTTTTATATTAAATTTTAAGTAGCAAATGTGTTACAAAGTGTCTGCAATGTTTCAGTCAGTTTTGATAGAAGGCAAGTTTTGCTAAAGGTACTTTCTTATATAGCGCGGTATCCGGTCCATAGGACTGCTCAAAACGCTTTACACTTCACCCCCTGGCAGACCTGTTCATTCCAAGGCCATCTCAACTTCTTTGGGAAGTATTCAGCCACACTGAAATTGCTATTCGTTCACATATCCACCACTGTCTGTATTGCCAGGTACTCATTTATACAGCTGAGTGAACTGTGGCAACGTGGGGTGATCAAACTTGCCAAAGGTTCGAAGCGACCGCAGTGGGATTTGAGAGTCCGGCCTTCTAACCGGTATGCTATCGCGCCCCACAAAGGTAGTCATGGCAACAATATACATGAACATCATAAAGTTTTTGTAATTTAATAAAAAAAAAAAAAATTACATATGCAAGCAACAGATTCGGCCAAAATTTACAACTGGAGCTCAAATGTTTTTTTCACATTTAAAAAATGACATAACTGATTAAGCTAGATAAGTAATTCAAATGTCACTGTATAATTCTTGAATAAAGGAATCTATTTTACTCAATAATAAATCAAACTACCTGTAGATGTGACCTGACTATGTGGACAGACAAACGTCCAAACAGACAGACTCACCTCTAGTGCACTGGATGCAATCTGTCTCATTCCTCAGTTTTGTGTTGTTTGAGAAGGTCCCTACTCGACACTTGATTGGCTCAGCTGTCTGTTCTGGGCAGTAGTGGCCAACTGGACATGGGTCCGCATACTGGCCCTGTACTGGGGTGGCAGTCCTTCCCCCCTGCTTACAGTAGTAGCCAGCACTGCATGGTAGATCAGGACTGACCACAGCACTGCCCGGGCAGTAGAAACCACCTGTCAAAGCGTCAATCAGTCAATCAATCTCAACCAATCAATTAATCAGCAGTACTATTTGTCTTGACAAACTAATATCATACAAGCCAAAAAATTACAATAAACTGACATTTAATAGCCAAGGTTTTCTTACTAAAAGGTAGATGTTGTTGAGAAAACGTTAAGTGCATAATAATTTTTTATGCATTTGCTACCATTGATAATATTATTGATTTGGCCATTTAATACCATTGAAATGTAATTTGATCAAGATATAAATGTGAATGATGCCAATGTGACATGTACCTGTGCAGGGTAGACACTCTTCCTCCCAGCGCAGGCCAGTGTGATTGTTGAAGGTTCCCGCGGGACACGCATACTGTGTCGCTGACCTTGTACCATTAGGACAATAGTACCCTGAGAACACGCACAGTCAACACACTTCACTGATTCAACACGTTTCATTATTTCAGCACACCTGTCACTCATTCAACACACCTTTCGGATTCAATCAAGTGTCATTGACTGCTTTGATCATCTGCAATGTTTTTTGACAAAATTTGTTACATTTGCAGACTGACAACTTATAAAGCCTACTACTGATTTTAATGTTTGAAATACACAAATTGTCCATATATTCTCATGATATGTATGTAACAACACTGAAAATGTAAAAACCAACAGACCTTCAGGACATTCAAACAGGGTGTAGTTGACAACTGCAGCAAGGGCATTGTCACAGTAGAAGCCGGCTGGACATTCCTTGCAGGCACTACTCCTCATCTCATCCTGATACGTGCCCGATGGACAGATCTGGGGCGATGGAGAACCCTCAACACAAAAGTACCCCAGTGGACAAGGGTATTCGTTGGGGTCCGGCACAGTCTGTCCCTCAGGGCAATAGAAGCCTGGCAGAAGGAAAAGGTAAGTCAATTATTGAACAAGTTCTCTTCAATTAGCAAAGTTGCTAAGACAACAATGGTCGATGAGCAAGAACAAATATTGCTCAGAGTATGAGAAGTTTTCATAAGAATTGTTGTTTTTATCAACTACATTAATTTACTACATTCTGTTTCAAATGTCTAATGCTTCCTGCGTATCGTTTCAATATTCTAGGTGACATTTATAAAACTAATCATACATAACACTGAATCACCTGTTATTTATCACAGTAAGTAAAGATGCTGTAAATTCTTCAGGTATCAGAAAAAAAATTTTTTTTCAATAAATGTTATTAACAGAAATAAAAAATAGTTCTTGAAATAAATAGTGATTGAAATGTAATGAGTTGTGTGGACTCGATGAGAAGCTGCGTCATGTTGTAGTCAAGACCACCTACCTGGACTACAGAAGCCCTGGGGTTGAGGCAGACCAGAGATGTTGCAGAACTTCCCTGCTGTACACAGCAGACAGTAGGTAATATTCTTGGCCCTGGGACTTGGGAGGAAATAGCCTGGAGGGCATGGGTCCTCCATCCAACTTCCCTCCACACAGTGGTAGCCCGGCTGACACTGGTTCCCTGAAAGGTCAATAGATAGCTATGTGCCACCTGGCAAATACGAAGTTGCAGAAGTTGCACACATGTTGATGTAATTCAAGTTTCATGCAGCATGGGAACGGGGGGCTAAGGTTAAGTTACATCAGTTTTGTGTAGTCTCATACATCAATGTTTTTGGATCTTCCCTTAGAACAGTATTTTCTGCATGACTGTTCCATCAACTCCACTGAATAATGCTGCAGAAAAAGGGTGCAGAGACTACATCAACATATGATCAACACTTTGATCAACATATTTACATGTACTATATACAGAGAAATGTATATGGTCAGGAGACTCCTGTAAAGGATTGAGATGTCGCTATCACAAAAGCCAATGTAGGTAATATTGGAAAATTCAATGTGATTAAAGCAAAACCGATAATTATAAACTGACCATCTGAATAAATATTAAAGGCCTATTACTGCAGTAGCTGAAAATAAGGATAATTACACACATGAAGACTCGGTTAACCAAACAAACTAGTTAAGATTATTTGACATTGCAACATTAGAACCTTGTAATACAGATCTGACTAAATAAGGTTAAACAGCCCTTGCGCCTCTCACCTGAAGGTCCACTTGGTCGGTCAGTGGTCGAGTTGACCGTGCAGTAGTAGCCAGCAGCACAGGGGCCTCGGGGAGCATCCATTGCATCAGCATCACAATACCGACCAGGGTCACACCCCAAGGGGGTGGAGCTGCCTCTTGGACAGTATGTGCCTGGTTATATCACAGACTGGTTACATACAACACTAAAATGTCTTATGTCAATGCCCTATAAATATATCGTTCCTTTGATCATAAGTGGCATTCTAATCTTATTACTTTAAAATATTAAACTAGTCTTAGAATTTATTATTTAGAAAATCAAATCAATACATTATAACATTTTTTCTTTCAATATATTATCAAAATGTTTATAAATAGTAATTTTTAATAATTAAGTAAAACATCTCAGATTTTTTTTTACTGCATTTTAAGTTAAACATACACATATTCCACATAGTTGTACCGGTAGATGTTATTTAGTAATGCCATAAATCTATAAAAATCACCCATGTGTGTTTTGAATTTAAATGGGGTTGAAAATGAGATTTCAAGAGGACTACTTGCCTGCAACACACTTGCCACCCTGTGGATCAGAGGGCTGGGCCAACCATGAACCAAGGGTGCAATACCAGCCGGGGTCACACTGGCTGGTTGGTGAACTCTGACCTTGGTTCTCGCAGTAATAGCCAGGGGTACAGGGGCGACATGCAGTGTCATTCGCCTCACCTGATGAGTCAAAAGAAGATAGAGGTGTTAAAAAAGACACCAATAAATGTAGAAATGAAGCATAGTTTCCATAAACTAATAGCAAACCAACTACCACTGCAAACATTCCACGAAAACACCACAGCACAAACAAACCAATAATAAACTCATAATGTGGCTCAAATGTAAAAAAAACTAAATAATTTTTATAATATCTTATATCTTCCTTATTATTTAGAAATGTATGTCATAAAAATTAAATCTACAAAGTTGGATTGCATAGCATAAACTACATCTATTCCAATATCTTGACGGCCCAGACGTGTTTTACTGAAGCAACTATTTTGATATAGTTTTACAGTTATCTGTTTATGAGTAACGAACTGGTCGTTCAACATGCAATATAAATTCAGCTTCTGCCTAGAGGCGCAACAAACCAGAATCATTAAGCATGACGTCATGAACAGGGACATACAAAAGTCATCATCAGAGTGAGGTACCGAAGATTTAAGGTGAAAAAGTTATTTAAAAAAAATATATTTCCAATTTCTTGAAGAAGGTTTCAATAGTTTCACACATTCACCCCAAAACTTTCAAATTAAACAGATAACGGTTGAATTGCATAACAAATAATATGATTTTATGATACCAATGATCTAAAGCAATAGTTTCACACATTCACCCCAAAACTTTCAAATTAAACAGATAACGGTTGTTAAGTGTACCTGTGAGGTTGTTAAGTGTACCTGTGAGGTTGTTAAGTGTACCTGTGAGGTTGTTAAGTGTACCTGTGAGGTTGTTAAGTGTACCTGTGAGGTTGTTAAGTGTACCTGTGAGGTTGTTAAGTCTACCTGTGAGGTTGTTGAAGGTTCCCTGTGGACACTTGTACTGTGTGTCATACTGTGTGGCTTGTGGACAGTAGTGACCAGATGGACAGATCTGGTCAGTGTAGGTGGTTGAATTGGCCACACAATAGTAGCCAGCAGGACAGTCCTTGCACGTTGGCATGGTGGTCAAGTCCTGGGGAGAAGTCACATGGTAAACCCTGTCACTATGGGCAATTGGACATAATAAACAGCTGTTGACAATGGAAGTCTTTACAGTTGCTCCGTTATAGTGGACAACTGCATATTTCACACAATACATGGGCTGAATCTCTTGAATTTAACGTACAGGCAACATATTATTAGTAGATAACAAATAAGAGTTCACTGGAATGTCAATGTCCAGTTCTGAAGCCTGGCGTCATGGCAAAAAGTCAAATTCATCAATGTCATAGAGTTAGAAATATTTGCAGTCAGTCTACAGAACATTGTGGAATGAAATCAACAGGGTTATCATCTGAACACTTCAACAGCCCCTGTCTGCAATAATAAAACTTCTAGTAACCTGAGCTCGGAAGCACAACAATGCAGATTCGTGAAGCAGAATAAACAGGGACACGCAAGTCACTGCCGAGGATTTATGATAGAAATACAATTTTTTTTAATATGTATTGAGTAGGAACAAAAAGTTGTGAGATAGATGATTCCCCAATTGCAATGACAACATCCGCACACTGGTCTGACTGTTCTAATACTAATTTATGTGGAAGATCTTGCAAACATTGAATGTACGTCAAAGGCAACATCAAAAGGAACAACTGCAGCCGACTCTAGGGACCAAATTCACATGTTCAAAGAATTAAAAAACTTGACTCTATATCGTATTTGGGTCGATTCTTGTGATGGTAATATTATGCTAGGACATTATTTTGCACCCAGTACAATGACATAAAAAAAGTTCCACAACCAATATTAATTGTTACACTAACCTTTATTTAAAATATTTACACTCCTACAGTTTTCCACAAACCTGGTAAGTTCCTGCGTCGCACCCTTCAGGGTTGATTGTTCCAGTAGGACACTTGTGCCCAGTGGGACAGATACCTCCAACCCCTGTGTGGGCCCCGGATGGACTGGCCCGGTCCACACCACTGGTGCAGTAGTAGCCTTCATTGCAGTCGCCAACAGGGGTGGTCAGGTTGCTACGGTCACAATACTTGCCACCTGGCAGAGCAATGAATTGGGAACTTTTCACTTCGCTTGTTATAACCTAACCTCAACACTTTGTGAACCCCAGAAAATTTTGGCAACCCCATCTGCCATCCCATCTCTGGCCACATGGTTCATGCTATTTTAAACTGTAAGGATTTTACATGAATATTCCTGACAGTTTACATGGACAATGTTTTAACATCGCCATTGTTTAGTCCATGTTAAAAATAAGTAATAAACAATGTCAGAAAAAAACTTAAAATTAATATATACCATACTGACATCACAAGTCATTCAACATTGCAGTGACCGAGTCATTTGCAATATCTCCAATACGAATAATTATTTCTAAAACCACTCCAATAGCCTACACCGTGAAGAGCCAGCAGGGCATATTGAAAAACCCCAAGGGGTAAAAATGACAATGTGACCAATGCCATTAGTACATGGTCATGGGGAACAGGAAGTGAAAGAAGAATATTACACGCCCACCAACCTGTGCACTGCTGGCATTCAGCTGTGTCTCGCAGCCCGAGCTCATTGCTATATGTGCCCGGTGGGCACGCACTCAGGTTGCGTCCAGTGCCCGACTCGCAGTAGAATCCTCTTGGGCAGAGTCGATGGCCGGAAGATGAGTTCCCTGCAAACATAGTTATACAGCAAATACAATGACATTTGCTTGTAGGTCCACTATGGGCCAGAATGTAAGACACATTATGTCAAAATATAATGTTACACATCATGAACTATTAAGCATAAATGTAAAGAAATGTGGCATATCAATGTAAATGCAACAAATCTGATTTGTGAATTGGTGGTCATGTAATTGCTGCTTCCATTCTGTCCAAAGACGACTGATGATGACAATGATGAATACTTTCATCAACGCATATTTGTCCTAGGTGGCAGCACCCACCTTGAACGACTTCCTCCGGCACGCAGTAGTATCCCGCTGGGCAGACAACACAAAGCACCGCCTGGGAGAAGTTGGCGAAGTAGCCTGGTTCGCAAGGCACGGGCTGGCCACTGCCTGTTGGGCAATGCAGCCCAATTGGGCATGGCGTCTCCACGGGGCTTGGATCAGCATTGCCTCCTGGGCAATAGAAGCCTTCGGTGCACTCGCCCACAGGAGAGGTCAGACCTGGAGGAGTCACAATCAGGGTTCATGAATTTAAATTCAGTTTAACAAGAATACCACCCAGAGCAAAAACCCTGATGGCAAGTGGACAAGTGGACAAGGAATTCATTGGTGTGTTGAGAATCCACTGGTTATTCATCCATGAGTAACCCACTGTTCTGAGATATTTGTCAGTTTTGTTCACACTGTTAGCATTTACACAATCAGTAGATAAGTTGTTACATTCATATATCGTCTTCTATGAGAATGACTACTTTCTGATATCCAATCTACAATGATCCTTCACTAATGTTACTTCGTGTCCTCTAGCTATTCTATTGCTATTAAGTGTGAAAAATACTTTTATCAATATTTTCATAACCATTAAATATCTTATCTTAACTTAGTTAATCAGACATCCATGGTTACACATTCAAAACACAATGGGATTTAAATTAGCACTGAGATCTTTTTAAATAACGTTTCCATTTTTAATAAGAAAATACAAATTCCCATCTTATTTACCTGTATTATTGCAGAATTTGCCTGCGTCGCACTGCGCACACTGGCTAACATTCTGATAACCTTCAGTGTTGCTGTATGTGCCTCTTGGGCATGGTGTTGGGCTTCCCGAACCTTCGGGGCAGTAGTGCCCAATTGGGCATGTTATTCTGGTGGCATTGTCTGAATGAATTTCACAATAGTATCTGCAAACAGATGTTCTCCATCATTTTTACGGCTGTATTCAGTTAGGACTTTGCTAATAATACAAACCAAAGATTGCAGAGTCTGGATGGAAGTACCCTGGTAGCTCATGTTAGAGAGACAAGGAGAGACCAGTGTCTCTCTCTATGTACTTCTACAACTGCCTAAAGGCCTGTTTCGTGTCTTCTGAGACGACACAGGCCACAACAGTCAACCAGCCCAAGTCTCGACTTAAAAGAGAATGGAAAGATCATCCAGACCTGTGGTTACTATTTCACAAACTAGATAAATCAGAACAACAAAAGTAACAACAACAGTAACAACAACAGTAACAACAAAAGTAACAACAAAAGTAACAACAACAGTAACAACAACAGTAACAACAAAAGTAACAACAACAGTAACAACAACAGTAACAACAAAAGTAACAACAAAAGTAACAACAAAAGTAACAACAACAGTAACAACAACAGTAACAACAAAAGTAACAACAGTAACAACAAAAGTACCAACAACAGTACCAACAACAGTAACAACAACAGTAACAACAACAGTAACAACAACAGTAACAAAAGTAACAACAAAAGTAACAACAAAAGTAACAACAAAAGTAACAACAGTAACAACAACAGTAAAAACAACAGTAACAACAACAGTAACAACAAAAGTAACAACAACAGTAACAAAAGTAACAACAACAGTAACAACAAAACTAGCAACAGTAACAACAAAAGTAACAACAAAAGTAACAACAAAAGTAACAAATGAAAAGTGAAAATGTGAACAATGCCAACAAAAAACTATCCTTTGAGCCGGTCTCATTACTAAAAACTGGGTAACTATTGACCATGCTTAAGTTATGTGCTTAAGGTATGTGCTAAAGAATACATTGTCATTGTTATGAATGCAGAGAAAGCAATGAAGGGGAATTATTGCAGTCGGTTGAGTTCAAGGTGAGATATCATTCAAATGCCTGAACCTTGGGACAGGCTGTTTTTCTGTTCAGCTATTTGGCAGGAGGATAATCAGTTCTGGTAATTATGCTTATAGCATACATTCTAAGTTTCAGAAATGCAAATGCAGGAGATTTATTCAGAAATCAGAGGGTCTCGGCATATCAGAGAATTGTACATAAATTGGAGGGTCTCAGGGTATTAGAGAATTATGCATAAATCAGAGTATTAAATGTCAGTACACTTGCATGTTAATAAACATTTTGGCAGTAGACAAATGCTTTGTGGACTAGTAAAATATATAACATGGTTACAATACTCTTATGGTATACAAACATTTTTTCTTTCAACTCCTGAAATATATTATGGTAAGACAAAAATCCTTTATCTAGCAGGCAGAAGCCTACATATTTGATTACACTTAAGCAACTAACATAATATTTACTGGCAGGGCTAGAACTGAAGCATTTTATTTAAACATAGGTGATGGAGGCATTTATGATCCTAGGTGACAGAGGCGTTTTTTTAAGACCTTTTTATTATTGTTTTTGCATTCATATTGTGCTCCGACAATTATCAAATATATATATGAATGAAATAAAACTTGTATATAATGGAGATGTATTGAGGGGCAATATTTTAATTCAATGTACATATTGCACATGTGGGTGATAATAGGGGACCGTTAGTCTAATGCAAAGCACAAGTATACTGTTTTAGCTAAGTTTTCCTTGTCCACAAAACTTGATTGAAATAAACCCTGCTGTTGTTGTGAGCGTGAGTAAAAGGAAGGATTGACGATTTTCTGTTAGGCCACATAAAAATATTTTTGGTTTCATCAGTAATCCAGGACAATCTCCTGTTCTCCCATTTGGGAGAACAGGAGATTGTAGTTGGCTTATAATTGGGATGGCACCCAGTCAGCTGACTTGGGGAAGGGTTTCTTAATGATGGCTCTGCTCCCTGAGACAGTGTGGCCCACACTGATTAATAATTACATTTATAAATGCTGTAGCCATACCCCCTAAATAATGACTTCTGTCTTACAAACTTGAATCTCTTCAAACTTTCCAATAATTCAAAAGGAAACCTCCTATACATGAAAGTTACATTCTATGTAAACATATCATCACGTTAACACAATGTCTTTAGTTTTTAATTTTCCATAACTATATGAACTAAAATTATCTATATTGTCCCACCAAAAGACTTATTAGACAGAAATTAGTAGAAGAATTAAATATTTTTAGACTGAAAAATAGCAGTGTCAACGTACCCCTCCTGGCACAGCCCACTGGTATCATCCATGCCAACTTGGGCACAGTACCAGCCAGCTGGGCAGTGGATGCAGTCAGTCTCTTGTTCCAGTCCCGTGCCATTGTTGAAGGTGCCTTTAGGGCATGGCTGCGGGTCTGCAGTGCCTTGGGGGCAATAGTTGCCCATGGGACAAATATCAGCATCAGTACCTGTGTGAAATAAGAATAACATGGAAATCATATTTTGGTAAAATGGGAACCATTACAATTTAATCACGATACTTAGAAGCTTAAACTATTTACTACGAGTTTTACTGACTGATTACATGCCTGGTTGGTCAAAGAACCAAGCATCTATATTGTGAGTGACAACAGACACTGCCATTTAATAAAACATATTATTTATACACTCATAACCAGAGTTAGACCCTGTTTAGGAGTGTTTAAAACAAACAACAACATACTAAATATACATAAATACCATTGGTAGTTAAACTATATAAAAATATTTTTTTTAGTAGTCAGAACACATCTCCTTATTTGGTGTCACAGCGCTAAGTGGCGAGGCGACATCACATCACTGCTAGAGCGACCCAGCCAGCAGACTTCAATCACTGGCCGCTCACGGAAGCAGTGTCTACATCGTCGCTCTTTTGTTAAGTTTTCCCACCCTCCTTCCCCAACTTCTCCTTCACAAGTGCCGATTTTGTTGGATCTACAGTGGTGGTGGTTTCTGGGCCCCACATTTATTACGCTTAGCTAGTAAATTTTTGGCAATCCCCATCGACCGATATGTTCAACTCTTTGTTACTAGGATAGGGGAATTGCTTTTTATATCTAGTTAGGTCGTCGGCAATGCCCATTGTCATGCATATCACTGTCTTACTTTATGTAATTAAAGGGCATTGCCATTTTACCAACCATATTTGTTTTGTTTTCTCTTGCTACATAAACTTAGCAATGCGCAGCAGGCCCCACCAATACACACCTAATCCAACAATGGCACTTTATGACATACGGTACAGTGAGTAAAATATTTTTTTTAGTAGTTTGACAGCTTTGTTTACACCCCAGGTGTTCTCTACTATGTCTGCACATGGGTCTGCATTACTATTGCTGTATGTACCCTGATTGGGGGCTGATGTCTCGGCAAACCGTCGGCAGTAGTAGCCAGCAGCACACAGGTCAATGGGAGTGACCATCCCAGGTGTGGGACAGTAGTATCCTCCCAGACATGGGGAGCACTGGTCTTCCCTCTGCAACCCTACAAACAGGCAACAGGGAAGGTAGGTCTGAATCAGTGTCAGCTGTAGATCTTAGTGATATCTATTAACACACGGGTTCCCAAACTTGGCAAACATGCAAAATTATTTTACACTGGTACATTTTGTGAAACGCAAAGCTGGGGACCTCAGGCAAAATACGAATGCTTTTGGGGGCATTGATTGGGCTGAGAATGTTTGGGAACCCTATGTTAACACATGATCACCCAAATTAGCCTACACATAGAAACTGTGCTGCTGCAATCATCCAGTGATAATGTTTTCCAACCATCACTTTGTAGGATGCCACTTCCACAAAGACTGCTCAAGTTGATGTATACTGTGCTTTGCTAAATGGCACAGTGTTTAATAATTTATTGAAGGCAACTATTAAGATTGACCATAGCTCTGCATGTTTTATGGTTTAGCTACAGTAAATCTCTTACCACATCCCATTTCTGGGCACACCGCAAGCCATCCTGAGGTCTGATACAGTGACTCAGTGGTTAGGTGATCAGATAAATACAAAGGTGAACATCAATTTAGTACAGTGTATAAGAAGTATAATTTTTTACTTTATGCTTACATGTGGTTACAATCAAATTATAATTAACATAAACTGTTCACATGATTCAAGGAAAAATTTAGACACAACTCATATGACAATAAAATAATTACTGAATTTGACACTGCTTTTCAATAGGGTACGGATTTTATTTTCTAAAAGTACAATGGAATGAAACAACTGAGTTCTATGTAAACCATTGCAAAAATGTATTAAAATAAACAACTGAGTTCTATGTAGACCATTGCAAAAATGTATTAAAGTAACCAACTGAGTTCTATGTAAACCATTGCAAAAATGTATTAAAATAAACAACTGGAGCCAGACAAAACTAACATCCATGTTTGACAAATTGACAACACATAACAATGAATTAAACTTTCTTACAACACAACTATTTATCTCACACACTGGCTCAGCCAGGTATGGGACCACTTGCTTGCCCCATCCCTGGTGAGCAGAAGAACTGAAATCCCAGCATTCAGTTTCCTGATGGTTGTGGCAACATAGAAGTGAGAGATGACTAGTTGTGTTGTAATGAAATGTAATTCATTGGATTACCCAACTTGTTGACCATTTTCACATAGAACAGATTCACAAATCTGTAGACTGTAAAACAGATTCACAAACCTGTAGAATGTAAAACAGATTCACAAACCTGTTCTGTTGTTGAACATGCCAACTGGACAAGGAAACTCATTCCAGAAGCGGGTGCCAGCCGGGCAGTAGTGTCCTATGCGACAGATGGTTGTTGTGTTGTCAAGAATGACAATGTCAACAGTGTTGTCACAGAAGTAACCTGTGGGACATGTCTTACAGACGGGCTGTGTTGTCTCATCTTGATATGTGCCGTTCTCGCAACGAATTGCAGCACCAGCACCAGTTGGGCAGTAGTGTCCGATTGGGCAACTGCAAAAAAACCATGTAGCAGTTTTTGTATGCATTTTATGAGATAACAGTCAGCTGGAATTAGTAACAATACATTATATGTAATAAATATACATACAGTACGTTAACTTAATCAAATTTAGCTTATCAACTAAATCTGAATGAAACAATCTGAGCACAAGACTTATTGATGAAATCCAGTCTGGAAGAATTTTATGGACATTAGGTATAATTTAAGGGGAGACGGAGTAATATTTTATTATTATTTTTTAACGTAGAAAGCTGAGTCTCAAGAATTTTCATAATTAAAATGTAGAAACTGTGGGAAATTTGTTAAGCTTAAATGGTGGCCATCTTGGATTTTGAGGGTATTTTTTGTACCCTGGTAACTCTTAAATGCGTTGGGTCTCACATGACTACAGTTTTTCCAAATATTTTTTTTTTACGTGGGACATAACACTGTTTAGTTGTACCATCTGAGAATAAGTTGACTGCATGATGAATTTGGTTTATGAGAACCCTACAAATAATGCCATGAATTTAGTAATGTCATAACAAAAAGATGTTACCATAAAAGCTGATTAACAGCACATACCTATAACTAGCAGGTGTAGCT
Organism: Lamellibrachia columna; assembly: GCA_963662155.1. Classification (NCBI taxonomy): domain Eukaryota; kingdom Metazoa; phylum Annelida; class Polychaeta; order Sabellida; family Siboglinidae; genus Lamellibrachia; species Lamellibrachia columna. The sequence goes on from OY759271.1 coordinate 43,866,138, forward strand.
GTATTCTGTCTCCCCGGACAGTAATATCCTTCAGTGCAGTTGCCCGTGGGCAGCTGACGCCCAACTCCTGGGCAGTAGAGCCCAAGCAAGCAATCTTGACAATCTGCTTCTTCATCCTGTTGAGTGGCATCCAGGTATGTGCCCGTCGGGCAGGGTACTTTGTCAGGGGTACCCTCCGGGCAATAGTGCCCGACTGGGCAGACGTTGCCCGTAGAGTCAGAGGGTGTGCTTGTGGTTGCAGCCAGTAGGCAATAGTACCCTGGGAGAGAGGGGTAGTTAGATTCTTGTCAGTGACAACATTCTTCATCTGTTTAACTTAGGTTTTCCTTCATACTACTACTACTTAAAGATCAGAGTATTATGTATAAAACTGTACTTAGTGGCCTCTAAATTTAATTTAATCACCTACCTATGATGTTTGTGTTGTACAAATTCTGTTTCATGCATTTTGCACCAAGTAATAATGCCATGGTGTACAACATGGTGTACAACATCTCATATAAGTTTATTTTTATTTTGCAACCATGGAGGTTGAGCACAGAAGAAATTGCATAAATCATTAAATGCAGTAAAATAAAAAAGGATGTTTGCAGAATTAGACCCAGATCTCTGTAGTGATATAAGAATGTAGACATAGTCTTAAAACTGACAATGCAATGTTAACCAAATTATCACTACTTCATAAATAAAATGTAGAAAATGTCACATGAAATATTACATGCAGCATTCAATGTTTAAATGAAACCAGTTTTTCATGAATCAATATTTCACTGTGTACAAAAAAAACCATTCATATATATAATTAGTAAGAAGTTTAAGATACTCCAAGCTAAGAAAGCTTCCCCCACCAGCAGTGCAGTTGCCAGTCGGTGCGTGCAGTCCAGGTGTCTCGCAGTAAGTGCCCGGGTCACATGGCGTGGGTTGGTACGAGCCGACTGGACAATAGTAGCCTGGTTGACACTGTCCTCCGTATGTTGTCTCGTGAGTTGAGCTGGCGTTACCACTGCAGTACCAGCCTAGAAATATACAGAAGAACTACCTTTCAATAAGAACACAAATTTTATTTTAAATCCTTCAAATCTAATTGTTATTAAACTTTAAGGCAACAATACTTTGTAATTTTTAATAGTTATTTTTAGGGGGTGGTCAAGTAACAAGTAGATCAAAATCATGAACTTTTTGATATGGAGCTAAACATATATCGAAATATTGGACCAAACAGTTTGAGAAATTATATACAAAACAAAATAATTTTTTTAAATTAAGATATATAAATGACCAACGTATCAGTATTGAGTGAGCTATATGTACCACAAAACTGGTTGTGCAATTTCGTCAAGTGACAAAACCAAAATATTCTGGCCACAGTAAGAGACAAAATGGGATGTAAAAGACGATACTGGAGGGAACAGTGGCATGAGCTGAGTCAAGCCATGACAAAGATGAGAGGAGGACATCGCAGATATTTTCAGAGTGGTGACAGCAGCTGGTAAAATAACTGGAGAAAGATATCAATTTCTAAAAAAGATTTGGGTAGCGACATCCTGAACAGTATATGTAAATTGAAGAACTGACCTGGGTCACAGAGTGCAGTGGGCATGCTCAATCCATCGACCTCGCAGTACATCCCAGGCAGACATAGCAAGCAGTCAGCAAGGTCCTTCGCTCCAGTCACATTGAAGAAGGAGCGGGCGGGACACAGGTTCTCATCCCCGTGGGTCGTACCCTGGGGACAGTAACGACCAGGGGGGCACGGCGTGTCCAAGAATGTCACAGCACCTGTAAAAACACAGTTTGAAATATAAGTAAAAATACGAAGCAAAGGCCAATACTGCACATTTCTGTTACACAACAAGGTTTGCATAAATTTTGAGCAAACACAATATTCTTAACTATAATCATTCAATGATTTAAAAAGTACATCCCAAAAATCGAAGTTGTAGTAAAAGTGCCTTAAACAACCTATGCTATTCTGAGTCTTACATGTTTTCCATTTACAGTATATATAAAAAAACTCTTACTCTTATTTTTCAAACTCTTACTCTTCTGTTATGAAAAATAAACAGTGACTTAAAGATGTTTTCAAGAATTTCACATGTCAACTTAAATATGAAAAATAAGAATAATTAATTAAACTTTTTATTATTCATATTAATATCTAAAAATATTATTGCTTATTTAACTTTTCAGTTATTAAATATTCACATATCTTGTAACAATGATTACTGGGACTAAATGGAATAACAAAACTGACCAACAACATTTAAAATAAAATGTGGCAAACCTTCCAGACAGTAGAATCCAGCCGGGCAGGCGAGACACACGTCAAGACCAGTGACATTGCTGAAGGTTCCTGCCCCACAACGCTGGGGTAGGGTGGAGCCAGTGGGGCAGTAGTAACCCTCGGGACATACGTCACCTTTACCTGTCTGCCCGCCTGAGACAAATTGAACATATTAAGTGAAAATTATATTTAAATTAATATAATTGAAATGTGACCTTATGTACTATGGTGTGATGGGTAAGTAATACATTTGAAATGAAACATGGATAGAATTCAACAAATTTAGTTGCACTGTATGCTACCAGTACTATCACAGGTACAGATTGGGGTAGGGGTAGGACAAACTCCTGCAGAAACTGCCTTTGTTCCCCTCACTGATCACAACTGTGTGTCTGTCTTAAACTGAAAATTAATTTGATGATATAAAGTTAGAGTGTATGATACAAGCACTCTGCATTTTAGTTTCAGGCAATCCTATATTCAGCCAAAATATTGAAACTACCCCTGGTAGATAGATAATATTTTATTTACAACACATCACAGTATATATACTTGTAAAAGTGTTATAAAAAGAAACATTAGAAAGAAATTGCATTGCCATAATCCTATTTCCATAGAGGACCTTAAATAAATAAAAATCCACATGGTTATGAAAACTTACATAAACCTAACCTCAGTATATTTACTAATCATAAATAGAACAGTTAATTATCCCCCATGTCTTACCTGGCAAGACACAAGCACCGTTCACGAAAGTTGTATTATCGCCCCCAGTTGGTCTTGCCCTATCCATGCCGTATTCGCAGTAGTAGCCACTGTCACACAGCCCTGTGGGTTCATCTGCCCCGGAGAACTCGCAATACTTCCCCCCGGGGCATGGTTTGCACTCAGGCAGGGATCCCAGCCCAGTGTCGTTGTTGTACGTGCCCAATGGACATGGCTGCCAGTTGATGCCCGTCCCATCTGGGCAATAGTGACCCTCTGGGCAGGGCAACACCAAGTCACCCTCGGTGCAGAACCTTAATCAAATCAATCACACAGAAACATAATTAATAACATAGACACAATTTTATAACTTTTTAAACTAAGTGAAATGATATAATTATGATGTGGGTAGCATAGTTGAACAGTTGTTCTAAAAATGAGTGTGGATATTGTGTATAAGTGTTGATAATTTTACTTGTAATCTAGATAAGTCACAGTATGTGGGCCAGTTTCATGACACATTCAAAGTGTAAGATGGAACTAATATAAACATGTGTGTGTTTCACAAACTATACATACCTTGGAACAATCAAAGAAAATACAAAAGGTGAACAATTGTATTTTGGTGCAATGATTTGCACATGGAAACCTTCATACAAATACTTATACATACGAATGCTTCATGAAACTAACTCGGGAACACTTTTCACATTTCTTCGTAAATTCAAGCATTTATTGTTCTGCTAAAACTAACGAAAATAACAACCTTGCTAAGTCAAAGTGCTAAATCCATCTTAATTTTATTAATGTCAAATTGTGCATGCACTCAAGAAAAATCCATGAATTCTTTTTGATAAATAGGTACTGTTTTGTTCGATAAAAAAATTCATGAATTCTTTTTGATAAATAGGTACTCTTCTATTTGATGCAATACAATAATTCTGATCTGACACAAGTGATTACCCACCATCCCGCTGGGCAGACGTAGCAGGCCGGAGCGTGGGTGTGGTTCATGTAGGTGCCGTTGGCGCAGGGGATAGGCTCGGAACTGTTCAGTGGGCAATAGTGGCCAACAGTGCATGGGTATGAAGCTGGGCGTGGAGAACTCTGTCCCTGGGGGCAGTAGTATCCCGGATCACAAGGCCCGGAGGTTGTATTCAAGCCCTCCGAATCACAGTAGGAGCCTTCAGTGCACTGGGTGCACTGCTCAGTGCTGTTGAGTCCGAAGTATGGATTGAAGGTTCCCTGAGGGAGAGAATAAAATATAAAATAAAATAAGCCACACCATCTAGAGTGCACAGAAATTAGCACTTTATTAATTGGTGTTAGTGAGATAGGTTAGTGACTGTGTGCGGTCAGTACAGTCCTGAATTACATCGCCAGGTCCTGCGGCGAATCTGTCATGAGCCTTGGATGATTCTAATTTAGCAAGATATATCTTCAATATCAGGCTCTGGGCTGTCATAAATAGAAACATGAGGTAATTAAAGACAAATAAGGCAACAAAATGTTTTCGTTCGTTTTTCATTTTATTCACGGACCAGGCAACCAATTTTCTGTTTTTGTTAGATAAATTTTCTGACATATTACTTGCACAGAAAAAATTTAACTTAAATTAACTGCATACCTTATCATCAGATTACTTCAGTGGCAGTGATTTGATTTTCAACCTGTACAACTGTACAATTGCTAAGATATTTTAAATTTGTCATCTGAATGTGACTTGTTTTTATATAACACATAATATATTTTCTGGCTTTCTTTCTACTCAGACGTTACACATTATTGTTCTGTTTTATGTAATATTTACACATGGCAGACATATCCTTACCGTCACTTGCAAGGCAGCAAAACAGAGTTATGTGGTGCAATATTTCATGATACACATACCTGTGGACAGCGATCAGGGACATCTGTTCCTGTTGGGCAGAAGTGTCCCGGTGGACAGAGAGCATGCCTTGCTGTCTTTGCGCCCTCCTCGCAGTAGTAACTCGCTAGACAGTCACCTTCAAACACAACACATCTGTACATCACCAGGCAACATACCACATCAGTACTTTATCAGGCAACATACCACATCAGTACTTCACAGACGCAACATACCACATCAGTACTTCACCAGACACAACATTCCACATCAGTACTTCATCAGGCACAACATACCACATCAGTACTTCATCAGGCACAACATTCCACATCAGTACTTCACCAGACATAACATACCACATCAGTACTTCATCAGGCACAACATTCCACATCAGTACTTCACCAGACATAACATACCACATCAGTACTTCATCAGGCACAACATACCACATCAGTACTTCATCAGGCACAACATACCCCATCAGTACTTCATCAGACACAACATTCCACATCAGTACTTCACCAGACACGTCATACCACATCAGTACTTCACCAGACATGACATACCACGTCAGTACTTCACCAGACACGACATACCACATCAGTACTTCACCAGACACGACATACCACATCAGTACTTCACCAGACATGACATACCACGTCAGTACTTCACCAGACACGACATACCACATCAGTACTTCACCATTCAATTGCAATAACACAGCTTCCAACACTGAATAATTTACGAATAATTCAGCAAGTGATGGTGAAATCCGTTAAATGCAAAATTGTAATGCATAACATGTGTATTTTTACTATTATTTTATGTATGCATAATCGTATATATGTGGACTTATGTTTGATTTAAACAAACTGTACATAGAAAAATTAGCTTTTAGAGACATGTTTTGCAGATTTTATTTCAGGGAACTGCTCTATTAAAACCTAACATGAATTCGGATGTCCTAAAGTGAGTTTTTTTGCAACACAAATATTTGTGATTCTCCGGAGAATGTTAATATCACTAACTTTAAGACTGCTTCCTCAACTGATTCAGCCTATCGCAAATCTGGTTAATATGTGTCCAAACATGTAGTGTGTGAATAGTTTATGTAACATCCGCAGTCGATTTAATTTTTTTAAATGCCTATTTTTTTTCAAATCATCAAAAGAATTGACTTTAGTCATTAGATCTGGTAAAGATCAAAATAGTGGATATCCAAAATGGTAAACAATATGTGGCTCAATGCTGATCATGGGCGTGACCTCCATCCTCTCGCTGATCACATGACAGAGTTATGAAATTTCACCAAGGAAGAAAATCGTGATTTTTCAGCATTTCAATTTTCACTTCAGTTAATGCTTAAACAAGCATTAACTAACTTCATAATTTATCTGATGATTTCACAAAAACTACATACAAAAGTTGCACAAACGAGCTAGCATGTTGCAGTGGATACTAGGTAGGTTTAGTTTTTCTCAAAATTAATTTGAAATGAGACTAGCAAAACAATCAAATTGTTTAAGGACCTTTAAATGCTTGCAAACATTTCCAAGTGTACATTATACTGTAATATTCAATATGTAGTCATGTGCTGTGACAAAATGATCAGGTATGACAATAAAAAGAAACATTACCTGCCCCTGACACTGACTTATTAATAATTATAACTAGCAGTGTCACTATTAAAAAACATAACACAACATTAAAAAAACCATAAAAATAAAACAACAAAACCTATTTACATGTTTGTGACAATTATTGCTATTTACCTACCTTCAACATCGAGGAGCCCCGACTGCTCACAGAACTTGCCAGCATGACACGGAGTGCACTCAGACACATTGGTCAACTGCACAGTTGCCCCAAAGGTACCCGGGGGGCAGTCCACAGGCTCGGCTGTTCCCTCGACACAGTAGCTCCCTGACGGTGAACATACATGGAAGATTGCAATAATTAATTAGAGAACATTACGTATATCAGTGGTCATCCTATGGTGGAGTATCTATCAAATATATAAGAAGGGCAGGTTACACATAGATGAGTTTTTTGCATTGGATGGCAATTTTTTTAAAGTTTGTGTAGTTTCTAAGTAAAAATGTACTTCAAGTTTCATACATAATTCTTGCATTTCTTGAACTACTAATAAGGTGTGCATGCATGTGCTCACATGCGTGTGTGCATTATGAAATATGCACAAGATACAGCAATCACAATTTTACCTGACATAACCAACCAATCAGAATATGATACAAATGCACCTGCACAATGTAAAAAACATAGCCACTATATATGTTTAGTTGTACACCAACATTACTTAGTTGAGGAACACTCTGTTCCATGTTTGTCATATTAAGTGTTTGTAGTAAGTAATATGCTACATAGATAAACCATAGGTGCCTACTCTTACAACTTACCTGCAAGTCTTACAGTTTACCTGTAAGTCCTACAGCTTACCTTAAGTCTTACAGCTTACCTGCAAGTCTTACAGCTTACCTGTAAGTCTTACAGCTTACCTGCAAGTCTTACAGCTTACCTGTAAGTCTTACAGCTTACCTTAAGTCTTGCAGCTTACCTGTAAGTCTTACAGCTTACCTGTAAGTCCTACAGCTTACCTGTTAGTCCTACAGCTTACCTGACAGTCTTACAGCTTATCTATAAGTCTTATAGCTTACCTGTAACTATTAGTTTTGTATTTTGAACAAGGTTTTTGTTAAATGGCTTGCAAATAACGCATTTGTTAAATGGCTTGCAAATAACACATCATCAGTTCAAAACATATTTTAAGAGTGAATCATGATTAAAAACCCACCTTGAGGGCAGATGTTGGCGTCTGAGCCTTGGTTGGGCGTCAAAGTCTCAGCAAAACGTCTGCAGTAGTAACCTGCACTACAGGGGGCAGTTGGCTCGGTTTTACCCACAATGCCGCAGTACATGCCACCCAGACATGGGCTGCAGTCGGCAGTGGAGTTGTAGCCTGTTGCATTGCCAAAGGTTCCAAGGGGACATGGCCATTCCTCTGCTCTCCTTGTGCCTGGGGAATTACAATACAATAGACATGAATGCAGGTTAGGGAAGTCTGAAGATACACGTGTATGCTATGTATTCTACTGTGCAGCTTACAGTGCTGAATGAGATCTATTTGATAAGGAAAGTTGATGTTATAGATAATGGTTGAATTTGAAGGTGGATATACAGAAGTCGCATAAATATATTCATGTGTATTCTAGTGGGAGTGGGTAAAACTTTTTTTATAAGATTCCCGGTTTGGGAGTGGCCTTATGCATCAACTACGGTGGGAAGAGAAGAGAAGTTTGCAAAGAATGCCAGGGAGGGTTCAATATATCAAGAAAATGTAAACAATGTGTGATAATTTTTTTTACAAATTTTGCGTGGGTTACACATTCACAATTACAATAAGTATCACATGAAGAAACTGGATTGACAAACAATATGATGACCACACCTTCTGGACAGAAGTAGCCAAGTGGACACTTGACTGTGTCATTGATGACCACTACGCCATAGCTGTTGTCACAGTAGTAACCTGCTGGACACAGCTTACATGTCCACTGTCCAATCACATCCTGGTACCAGCCACTTGGGCACAGCATCGGCTCGTACGTATGTTCCACACAATAGTGCCCGATCGGGCAAGGATGTGCTGTTTGAATCGTCTCACCCCGAGGGCAATAGAATCCTTGACTGCAGTTACCTTGAATGAACAAAGATGTTAAATGAACAATCATTTAGATTTCTGAAACATTTCTTACAGACGAATGTGGTTGAAATGAATAAAGAATTAACTAATTATTTGACATATTCGATAAGTTCAGATCGTAATGAAGCTCAGATTGGAATGGAACTTAAAGATTTCCTGCTTTCACTAGAAATAGTTTTTAAAAGGAAACTTTCAAAATAATAAACACGTAATAATTAATAAAGCAAAATAATAAATACACATCATTAAGAATATTGGTTGGATTCACCTATGTTTTGATTACATATTTATAATGTTCATGTTTCAATAGGTTAAATTTTGTCTACTTTGCAGCTAGCAAACCTCCAACCAAGATTATAAGACAAGTACCCAAAGCCTCTAAGATAAAATGCAGGGTCCAATGACATCACATTGTAAATTATAATCTATATAACATATACCAAATATATACCTGATGTTGCAGTGAGATTGTAATCTCCACAATACTCTCCATAGTCACATGGCAAACAGTCCGTCTCAATTGTGTTGCCCATACTTGGGCTGTACGTGCCCGGACTGCACGATGTAGGCCAGCCCGACCCTTCAACACAATAGTAGCCCGCTGGGCAGATGTTGCCCGTGGCGACATCCGTGGGAGTGGCTGTCATTGCCCGACTGGCACAGTAATAGCCCGCGGTACAGTTGCCTGTGGGTGTGGCAAGCCCATCAAACTGGCAATACTGCCCGGCTGGGCAAGGCTGGGGATCAGCAGATCCTGCAATGGGCAAAATAAAAAGTAGATGCCGAAATAAAAAATGTGCGTAAAATGAACCAAACATAGTGGACATTAGGTAAGTTTCATAATCCTAATCCATTTCGTGAAATGACTCTATATCAAGACAAGCAAAAATATTGAATTCTGGAAGGACCAGTTCACCCACCTTCTGGGCAGTAGTATCCGGGCTGACACTTTCCTCCGTGAGTCGTAGTGTTGTGACTGTCTGACCCCCCAGAACAATACCATCCAGCACTACAGTTGCCTGTGGGGGCAAAGTTACCCTGCCCCTCACAGAATTGGCCCCCTGGGCACAGCTGGCAGTCATCTCCTGAGGTACCCCGGGGCAGGGCATTGTAGGACCCTGGCAGGCAGGGATACTGGGTTGGGAAGGCCGTGTTGTTAGGGCAGTAGTGACCTGAAATGGGTATAAATCAAATGATTGCTGTCCTTTCGAAATACTATATTTATTTTATATTCATCAGTAAAATTGCAAAAGAAATATTTGAAACGTGTAAAAAAGAATCATAACATCACCGTTTTATAACACAGCATCAAAGGAATGGATGAACTCATCATGCAGTGGAAACTCCAACAAGGATCCCAGCATTGGTGATCTCATAACCCCATATAAAACAACACAATGAGAATGCTCCTAATTGTGTTAATCATTAGCCAGAGTGTAAGCAAATTCCTGAAAATGAGACACATAGCTGTAGGTGATATAACATACCTTTCATGGTTCACGATGTGCTTATGAGACAACACATTCACCTTTCCCCATTGAATGACTTTCATTCAGCATACACCTAGACACTATAGGCAGAAATGGGAAACAGTATCATAAAAAACTTTCAGTTCTGCTGACTGGTCACTTACCCACTGGACATGGAGCAGTGAGGAACTCGGTTGAGTTGGCCAGACAGAAGTATCCGGCTGGACACACACTGCATACAGACATGCCCTCCCTGTCTGCGTAGCTACCTGCCTCACAGGGCAGGGCGTGGGACGAGTTGATGGGGCAGTAGTGACCTAGGGGGCACACGCCACCCACCCCAGTGAAGTACGCCTGAGTGGGGCATGCACAAGTTGGGTCGGTCAGGGTTATGTTGTTCGCCCCAGGGTCGGGGCGATCAACACCAGACGTGCAGTAGTAACCTGCAATGGAAAGGTTTCTGGTTAGTTTTCTATTTTGTTGCTTGATATATAAAAACTTACTGCAAACTGTAGACGCTCATTGTGCTGGTCATCCTATGGTTACCCATGCCTGAGGAAAATCACACTGCTTTCATAATAAAATATCTCAACGTCTAAAAACACGAAACATTTATATCATGAATATGTTTGTAGATTTTGAGTCCGAATAAGAGTGATAATATTGAACATGAATGCTTAGTAAGATTACCTAGACTCTACAATTCTCCCAGTAAGAACCACTGGCACATTTTGTATGTCTTGGTTGCTTTAGCTATGCATCAAAACCTTATTTAAACAGCAGATTACAAGATATAAATACACACAGGAAGTCAAGATTCATTAGTATGCTTCCACAATTACATGTTAACAAGATATAACATGTAATATCTATTGCCTATGTTTATTATATTTATCTTCACAGAGGGAACTTTGAGGAAGATTATACATCATAGACAGTGTGAAAGGATTGCATTTAACTAATCCCTATCAGAACACAACTAAGTGCTATATACTTCCACCAATTACTGATACATCGTGTTAACACAGATCAAATACTGCCGAAGATATTAGCTGCCATTTGTCTACCACCCTACCTTCAAGACATGAACCAGAGTGCGCCACCAGGTGTTCGCCCTGGCAGTATTTGCCCCCGGGGCAAGCCTGGCACTGTAGCTGGGTGTAGAGCCCCTCCTGGTCACTGTAGGTGCCAGCTGGGCAGTTCTTCCAGTCAATGCCCGTGCCTGGACACAAACCATCACTATGACAACAGTGCTAATAACATAGTACTACTCATAGAACTTGTGGCTTCATTGTCCACACAAATGTTTGAAAGATGTCTCAATCTAAGCACCTAACCAACAATTTTTACAACTACCATATCAAAATTGCCTAAAAATAACATTAAAAGATTCAACACATTACTACTAAATAAACTGCATGTCTGTCATTGTACAACATTATGCGGGAAAGAAGTACTAGACAACTTAATAGATGGTGCAGTTGGCAATGATATGTGGTTTGACTGCCCATCACGCCACAAAGTTTATTTATAATTTTGCTGCTGAATTATTTTACAATCATCAGTCTTCCGAATATTCATATGCTTAATGACTATACAAGTTTAACTTAAAGGGAAACAAAAGTCATGATTTTGGGCCTATGCACCTACAAGAGTGATCAAAACATAACCATTTACAACTACAATCAAGAATATCACGCCAGTGGTTTACTAAGAAAACCTGGTCAAACACCCAGCATCTTACTTTCATGGGCTACACTGTTAAATAACCATAGGTGTCTGATGCTTGTAGTCTGGCAATATTTGTTCACCAAATGAAAATCTATTTGTAGTCCTATACTTGCCAATATGGCCATGCTGTTTGCATCTAAACTCAACAAGTTTTGGTCTTTGTTTACTAAACTTATCCCATTCTGACTTAGCAGCTCGCTTGATTGAGCATTTGCGTTGCTTCTGTGAATACCCATCGGCCCTTCGATTTTGGTCGAAAACACTTAATGCATCATAACGGAAGCTGCATCGATTTCCTAGAACTGCCTGATGCTTATTGGTCGCCCTGGTCAACATGTCAGTCTCCAGGACAACTGAGAATTGACCAGAATCTCCCATTTTTATACCAAATTCTGAGTAAACCACTGGCATGATATTATTGATTGTAGTTGCAAATAGTTAGTTTTGATTTTTATTAACTCTTTTAGGCACATAACCCAAAACCATGCCGTTTGTTTTGCTTTAAAAGCACACAAACTAGGCTAGTCAACGCACTGACCTTGAGGACAGAAGTAGCCCAACGGGCATGGTTGGGCATTCACGCTGGCATTGTAGGGCTGAACAGGCAGACAATAGAAGCCTGCTGGGCATGGCTCACAGGTGGCAGCACCAGTACTGTTGGTGTAATATCCGGGCATGCATTCCTATAAAATACATCAAACTTACTTATATGAAGGTATATATTACTGTTACTTTTCAAATGAATATCTGCAAAGAAGTTTCGTATATGAGCCATTGCCTAAAGGTGGTGACGTGAATCCCTGACCGGATTATGTACCTAAAAAAACTTTGCTGATACAATGACATATTTTCTGTTTTTTGTATTGTGTTACGAATATATCGATGATATACATACGATACGATATCATGTTTTGGTAATGGTTCATATAATGCCATATCAATTTCAAAGTAAAGCATTGAGCATGCAGTCAGCAAAAACGGCAGCCAATAGACAAACATAGTAGCGCCACACACACACAATTTGAATAAAACATACAATCTGCACAATGACTGTTTGTATAACACCCAATTCCAGCTCTGTTTAACATGTAACTTAGATCATATATTGTTTCAGTGCTACAGAATAATCATAAAAAAATTCTAGACAGCAATCAAAGTACAAGTTACCATCAAGAGAAAGCATAAATTTAGTTTGCATTACATAGTTTGCCCACCTTGTAGATTTCACTACCATTGGGACAGTGCATTCCAGTTGGGCAGATGAAGCTGACTGGATTGGGCACATCAATGCCTGATGGGCAGTAGTAGCCACCCCAACACTGGTCAACAACCGATGTCATGCCTGCAATAAGACGTCACACTAAGTAGGCGCTTTTGAATTAATTAATAGAAAAAAGGCCAACGGTGATCCGGCTCTATATACAATAAAATAAAGCTATTTACACTTTCGCAAGTTACCTGATCTAACAATCAAAGTCAATTACTTAGTTTATTACTTAAGCTATTCAGACACTACAGATTTGAATATCAGTAAACCTGATGGGCTAAATGTGTCATTTATCACAGAAACATTGACATAACCATGTCATCTGTCACTCAGACATTGACATAACTGTCATATGTCACTGATGTAACCGTGTCATTTGTCACTGAGACACTGAAATGACCGTGTCATGTGTCACTGACCTGACTCGGGGCAGTAGAAGCCACCAGTGCAGTTATTGCACTCGCTCTCCGCTATTAGACCAGAAGTGTTGGAGAAAGTGCCCCTTGGGCAGGGTGTGGGTGCCGGGCTGCCCAAGATACAGTAGGAACCAGTTGGGCACTGGATGAAAGTCGACACGTCTGCACCACTTGGGCAGTAGTAGCCTAAAACAATTAAGGTGGTAATAGTAATAACAAAGGTAGCAATAGAAATAATAAAGGTAGTAATAATAATACATTTTTTATATTATGCCACATCCAAATAATTGTTCTGGGGCACTGTACAATGACGTATACGTTATATATAAAATCTTACACATTTATAGTACTAATGTGCAAAAATCTGCAATTATTACTAGTAAACTACAGGAAAATATCTTGCCTGTGTAAATAGTTAAAATTAACTGACACAAAGCAACAGTGACTTGACCGTACTCACCAGCCTGACACAAAGCAATAGTGACTTGGCCATACTCACCAGGCTGACACAAAGCAACAGTGACTTGGCCGTACTCACCAGCCTGACACAAAGCAATAGTGACTTGGCCGTACTCACCAGGCTGACACAAAGCAACAGTGACTTGGCCGTACTCACCAGCCTGACACAAAGCAATAGTAACTTGGCCGTACTCACCAGGCTGACACAAAGCAACAGTGACTTGGCCGTACTCATCAGGCTGACACAAAGCAACAGTGACTTGGCCATACTCACCAGGCTGACACAAAGCAACAGTGACTTGACCGTACTCATCAGGCTGACACAAAGCAACAGTGACTTGACAGTACTCACCTGGTTTACACAAAACAACAGTGACTTGACCGTACTCACCAGGCTGACACAAAGCAACAGTGACTTGGCCGTACTCATCAGGCTGACACAAAGCAACAGTGACTTGACAGTACCCACCTGGCTTACACAAAACAACAGTGACTTGACCGTACTCACCAGGCTGCCACAGAGCAACAGTGACTTGACAGTACCCACCTGGCTGACATAAAACAACAGTGACTTGACCGTACTCACCTGGCTGACACAAAACAACAGTGACTTGACCGTACTCACCTGGCTGACACAAAACAACAGTGACTTGACCGTACTCACCTGGCTGACACTGAGGGTCAGCATTGGTCATATTCCACCAGGGGCAGTAGTGACCACCAGTACAATTGAGGCAGTCCCCTAGAGCCTGTCGTCGTGTCGCACTGTTGAAGGTGCCTGGTGGACAGGCCTGGGGAGTTACTGTGCCCACGGGGCAGTAGTGACCTTCTGGACATTCACTGCCCTCATAGCCTAGGTCGGGTGTCGAACTGTTTGATCCAATGCGACAGAAGTATCCTGTGACACAAGGAGCAGGTAAGGAACCTTAGATTGGATTTCATGTGCAGCATAGTGTATGTAAGTTAATAACAATTAACATTTGAAGAAATGTGTGAATAAATAACAATCAACGAATTCACACACTTCCCAAAACCAAGAAATCACAGGATTCTGGTAATAATGTTTTAATTCAGTCGGAGATAGGAAGTCAAGTGAAAATATTCATCACGTTGGAAAAAATTAATTATTATAATTCTTTCTTTTTTAAAATAACATTAGCTCTCTTCAAAGTATCAACAACCATTAGTTGCCTTCTCCAATAACTAAATTCTGGGACTTAGTTCATCTTCTGCTCACCAGATGGTATGAAACAGCCTGAATGCCATACCATCTGGTGAGCAGAAGATGAACTAAGACCCAGAATTCAGTTCACGGAGAAGGCAATCAATGGTTGCTGATACGTTGAAATTGAACTATAATAGTAAGGTAAAGGTAAAGGTATGTTCTTATATAGCGCGGTATCCGGTCCATAGGACTGCTCAAAGCGCTTTACACTTCACCCCCTGGCAGACCTGTTCATTCCAAGGCCATCTCAACTTCTTTGGGAAGTATTCAGCCATGCTGCAATTGCTGCGCGAAGGCTATTCGTTCACATATCCACCACTGTCTGTATTGCCAGGTACTCATTTATACAGCTGAGTGAACTGTGGCAATGTGGGGTGATCAAACAAAGGTTCGAAGCGACCGCAGTGGGATTTGAAACCGGGTTCTCTCGATTGAGAGTCCGGCCTTCTAACCGGTATGCTATCGCGCCCCACAAAGGGAAAGAACACAACTGATGTTATTCTTCTGTGTGTTGTCAAACAGATAATTATGAAGATATGATGGGTATACATTGCCAGTGTGTAGAAGTGAAGTCATACCTGCATTACAGAAGCCTGCGGGCCACTCAAGACCAGACTGGTCGCAGTACATGCCGCCAAGACAGGGCTTGCAGTCGTCTACAGTTGTACGGTGGGTGTCATTGTTGTACGTGCCCATAGGACAGGGGTTCTGATTGGCTGACCTCGTGTTGACACCACAGTAGTAGCCTGAGACATACACGGGTATACTGATGACACTGACCAGGAGTGCCAGACGGAAACGTGTAAATAAGGATTTGTGTTATATCGTATCAAGTTTAAAGTTAATCTTAACCGAACAAATGTGCTTTAATGATCCACAATTTTAAATATAATTTGACTGTTATCTGTTTATGAAAATCGACATTGCTGTTTATTAGGGGCAGCCTAAGAGGTTTGTGGGGTGTGTGGGGCATGGTAGTGTATATATATAATAAGTGTATAATTTCAACTTGCTTCGGAACAACTCAACAACCACGTACCTTTTGGACAAGCTGAGTTGTTGTAGAGAACCACTGGCTCAATGACGTTGTCACAGAAATATCCAGTCGGGCAGTCCTTACATACCGACTGTCCAAGTTCATCCTGGTAGAATCCTGAAGCACATCTTGCGGGCTGGGCACTTCTACGCACGCAGTAGTGGCCTGTAAGGAGACGTCATCGCATCACTGACTCTTTCATTAAACATTCTAGAAAGCTTCACATGCTTGTATTAAATTATTTATAATTACCTACTGCATTGCCTTGAACTAAACCATGTGAACACGTGGTATTGAATATTGGAATTAAATCATTTACTAAAACAGCTACAGCCTGATATTCAGTTTACAGTTTCCAATATGCAAACATTAAATATTATATATATATATATATATATATATAATTTATATATATATATGAAGTTATATTCTTCTGTTAAAAAAAAAATCTATATATATATATATATATATATATATATATATATATATATGGTTATATGGTCACAACTCGGTTTTGAAAGAACTAGCATTGCCAACCAATATTATATGCCAGATGTTTCACAATTTTCAGATTGGTCATTTCCAATCTACACCATTATTAACCTCATCAAACAAAACTTAAAACCTAATATACTAATACATGACTTCAGCTGTGTCAATTTCAATTAATAATATACAGCTTAAATTATGTAAGCAACATATCACATGTAATCATAATTTTCATTTGAAACACATCTGTCTTCAGTTTGTCTCTTGGTCTGACCTACCTAGTGTACAGTTGAGTCCAGTAGGTCTGGGGTCATCTTGACCACCAGGACAGTACCATCCGGCCTCACACTGACCGTCTGGCTGTTCATTGCCACTGCCGCTACAGTAGTAGCCAGCAGTACACTGGATACAGTCACTGACCGCGTTGTTTCCTGTGCTGTTCAGGTAGTAGCCCTCCTGACAGAGCTGTGGGCTTGCACTGCCCATTGGACAGTAGGCTCCCGTTGGGCAAATGTCGCCTGCAACACATACAATGTATGAAACAGCTGAAATTATGATCATGTTAGTTACTGTTTTGTTGCAGTGTTGATGATTTATTTTTAATTTATTCAGCTGCAATAATGTGAAATATGTTAATGTTGATTGGAAGGTCATTTACTGATTAAACTAACCTTTATAACCACATCATTGCACTTGGTTAAATGAACAATTCATGACAAATCCACTTCATCATCAGGCAAGTTTTTGTCAATAGTTAACTATATCTCAATATATCTCATGACAAAATACTACACAATCAAAATCACTGAAGGTATAGTTATTAGAAACATAATAAATAATTAATAACTAACAAAATGTATCATTTCACAAAACAAATATTCATGCAACAAAAACTAGCATCACCTGTGGTGCCATCAGTAGGGTTTGGCAGTATTGCCAATCCACTGCAGTAGTAGCCTGGGTCACATTCCATGAAGGGGGTCGAGAGTTTATCAATGGGGCAGTTGTAGCCCGGGGTGCAGGGTTGAGGAGCGGCTGACCCATTGGGGCAGAAGTACCCACTTGTACAGTGGTCACCGTAAGAACTACCAGTGGTTGGCTTGGCAACAGGGGAAGCAGCAGAACAGTAGTACCCAGGGGCGCATTTTTCCGTTGGCACAGCAAGACCAGTTCCCTCGCAATACTCTCCACCTGGTGGGGGGGAGGGGGTAAAGTGATACTTATTTAATTTTTTGCATGTCCAATTTCGAAATGTTATCGCAGGCAATTATAATACTCTTACAATATTTCCTTATTTCTATACAAACAACATCTTTGTGATTTGGTGTGAAAACTGAATTTTTGCATAATACAATTTTTTTTATATAATTTAACTGTTATTTGTTTATGAATAGTAAAATTTCAATATAATCGTAATCTACTTTCTATAATGGAAAATCATAGATTTATGCAATATCTAAATCGTGTTTTTCAAACCTAGAAATTAATATAATGCTTTAATATGTTACCATAACATAGGCATGTGCATGTGTGCATATACATCTTTACATAGCTTCATCTTTCATTTCTACAAAAATAACTGCTCCAAACTGAAGACACAATTCCAGGAACTTCTGTCACATCTCCAGTCATACCTGGGCATGGGGTACACTGGCTGAATTCAGTCCTCTCTGTGGCATTGTTGAAATAGCCTGTTGGGCAGGGGAACTCATTCCAGTAGAGCGTGCCTGCCGGGCAGTAGTAGCCCATTGGGCAAGGGTAGTCGGTGTAGTTGGCAGTCGCCATGGGACACCAGAAACCTGACAGAAAACAAAACATTTCAATCATCATTTCAACCCATTTAAAAAAATCAAATTACATATAAATAATAATAACAATAAAACACTAATCATAAACACTTAATAGATCGAATACGATAATTCTATAAAAACTCTGACAATAATGCAGTTGTCATTGACATTACAATAGAGCCACATTATTAACACGGAGGACAAAGGTTAATGGGTTTAACTCAGTATGACCTGAATTCAATGAATAACAGGGAGAGAGGGCGGGAGAGTCTGAGGAAGAGAAAACAAGCAAAAGACCACACAGAAAGAAGTACACAGAGACATCTATGTTATAAAGCATGCACAATGCCATGAGGGAAGAGACTGGGAAGCAGTTCAACTGAATGGGAGGAACAATATGAAGCCAGATGATGTAAGTTGGTCACTTGTTGTGGATGGAGACGGGTCGACTACCAAAGAGAGCAGAGGCAATGACAGCGAGGGTGCAGAAGGGGCAATTAAGATGGGAAGACTGTGGAAGAGGAGGAGGAATAGTGGGGGAAAAGGCTGCTGATAAGGAGCATGCAGTGGAACAGGACAAAGACCAAAGCAGTGCAGCTGTACAAGAACTAGATGTCCTCACCCCTACGGAATTAAGAGGAATAACAACTTGGCAGCCAGGTTATATAAGACCTGCCAAACAGACACACAAAAAGACGTGAACCCACCTTCAACACAAGTCTTGCACTGTGACAGGCCCTCTTCGTCAGCGTAAGTCCCATTATCACACGGAACTGGGTGGACACTGGCCACTCCACCTGGACAGTAGTACCCGACTGGACACAATCCCCCGTAGCCGAGTGTGCGGCCATCATAGCACGTGTTATTCACCAGGTCTGTCAGATTCGTCTCACTTGGGTACTGGCGGTCTACCCCAAAGGTGCACCAGTGACCAAGGGCACAGTCACCTGCAGGCAAAATTACATGCTCAGTAATACCGATGACTCCACCAAAAAAGATGGGGCATCATCAAGCCTGTATTACATGGTACAGTCACGCCTTGTTATTGTGCGCCCTGTTATTATGCGGATTCGAATATAAGGCGGTCGGTTGTGGACTTCGATTTTCTGCCGCCTGGGGAAATGCCAAATGGGCCTGCTTTAACCTACTTAAAATTGCTTTGACAATTCTTAAGAAACATTAGATGAACAATGTCAATGAACAAGTGTCAACGTGTTGTTTGCTTTGCGCTGCTGCTGACATCAATCACTGTCGTTGGCTTTGTTTCAACGGTTTGTAAATTGCAATCGAGATTCACAAATATGCCTTGCATAAGAATCAGATAAACAGTCTTAAATACAAATTAGTATGAAATACCAATATAACACTGGGGTGAAATGGTATGCTTCCATGGCATTGTAAATCTAACTGTTTTCGGGATGCGAAATCAACATGCCAAATGCCTAACCCAAGGCCCTACCGGTGGCGAAAATACGAATTCGTCATCCGCATATGAAACAATGAATCGATGTTAAGTGGTGCGTCGTAAATTTATGCTTCGTTCAAGATTGGTTGAAAGACGAAGTGAAATAATTATTAATTCTACCTATTGTCATTTTATATGTTTAATCAGCTTACATACAACGTGTGTCAAATCATGTACGTTTTTGGCTGCTCTGATCTAGGTTATTATTTTCGATTCGTAGGCCTATTGGTCCAGTACATCATCATCGTAGCAGATCTATTCAAAAACGGTATACATACATGTATTTTATTCAGTTCAAAATGCAACAAGGTGTGACATTTAAAAATAATAAAAATAGTACACTTTGATGCTAGCTGACTCGCATAATAAGCTCTATAAACTGTGCTGCAAGCGTTCTTTGGACTTGGTGCAGCGGGCGGTGATCATTGCCGTTTAGTAGCTCCCTGGTGGCAGATATGGGAACACCTAACGTGCGTTGCATATAGCGCGGTCCAAAATCGTGGACTCCGACCACTGCGTTTATAACAAGGCTCGACCCAACCAAGCAGTTATGCAGCGACAATATTTAAATGCGCAAAGTTTGATTGTTTTTTGTCACGTTATGTAACATAAAACTATACTCACTCTACCATCTTGACCTCCCAAATGTGTTTTAATGAACAATTTTTATATAATTTAATTGTTATTTGTTGATGAATATGAACCTTCCCTTGCTGTACATTCGTGAACAGCCGTCAACAATTTCAAGAATTTCAACAAATACACGTGTTTCAATACATGACAAGAAGAAGTGACATACCAGATGGTGAGGTGAGATGTTCTGAACTGCAGAACTTCCCTCCGGGACACGCCTTGCACTGACTCTCCTCATACAGCCCTGTCTGGTCACTGTACGTGCCTCGGGGACATGCCTGCCAGTCCAGGGCAGTGCCTGCTGGACAGTAGTAGCCCATCGGACAGATGTCAGTCTGACCATCCAACACACAGTAGTAGCCAGCTGGGCACATGTAGCAGTTGATCGCATGGGTGTGGTTCACCTGTCAACAGTTATTGTGCACAAATTTAAAACTGCCTCCATAATTAAATTTTACGCTCATCTCATTTTCGAATCATTTCACGAAAATTCAAACCTAATCACTCAAAGTAAATTCTTGGAGTATGGAGTGTTTTATTAAATTAAACTATTCCCACACTTATGGTGCATGCAGTAAGTACTTATTGATAAGTACAGCGAGTACGTATAGGTAAGTACAGCACATACTTATGGGTAAGGGCAGCAAGCATTATGGGTAATTACAGAGAGTACTTATGTATAAGTACAGAGAGTACTTATGAGTAGGTACAGAGAGTACTTATTGGTAAGTACAGTGAGTACTTATGGATAAGTACAGTGAGTACTTATGGATAAGTACAGTGAGTACTTATGGATAAGTACAGTGAGTACTTATGGATAAGTACAGAGAGTACTTATGGATAAGACCAGATAGTACTAAAGGTAAGTACAGCGAGTATTATGGGTAAGTACTGCGAATACTTATGGATAAGTACAGTGAGTCAAAGGAAAGTTCCACTTACATATGTGTTGTTGCGACAAGGAAGGGGTTGGGACACGCCCTGGGGGCAGTATTTGCCCAGTGGACAGAAGTGGGAAACTGGCTCCAAGGCACTGGATCCATCTGGGCAGTAGTATCCCTCTCCACACAACCCTGTTGGTTCCGTCAGTCCCTCCGTCTCGCAGTAAGAACCTCCAGTGCAGGGAAGGCACTCGGCAGATGACCCAAGGCCAGTGGTATTTGAGAAGGTTCCTAGACACAAACACATTCAATAATGTCAAGTTGGTCTAGTGGTACTTCACTCTTTCCAATCATTAGCTTATCTTTCTGTATACTCACATTCAAATGGACTTCTTCTGATGGTAAATCATAATATTTAACTCTTCTGACATATTACTAAACCATTGACATATTGTACTAACAATTTTAATTAATGTCATGATTGTGATAGTTAGATTATTTTATCATAGAGCATCATAATTTTTGAAACTACAAGTCTACGTCAATAAATCCTAAATTGTGCCCAAGTCATCTTAACCAAAATGCTTGGCAAATGACCTTCAAAGCTGTTATGTGTCACATAAAAAACTATGACCTTTGGTATTAAATATAAAATTATTTTAAATTTAAGTTGGGCCATCATAAACACAAATACAATTTTATTCGCTCTGCAACACACACAAGTATAGGTCAGTATTACCTGATGGACAGGGAGTAGGGACATAGCTGATGTTGGGGCAGTAGTGACCAGCTGGACATACTATCTCGTCTGGCTGGGTGGCCCGCAGTGGACAGTAGTAGCCCGCCCAGCATGGTCCAGTCGTAGCGGTCAGATTATATGCCAAACAGTAGTAGCCTGCCAGACAAGTACCATTACAAATGAAAACATTCAACAAATAGCACATACAGTAGGTACAGTCAGATTTATAATTACCTTAAATTATTTGAAAAACATGTAGTCAGGATGAATGACCAAAGCCTTCTACAAATCCCTTATGTAACCTATTTCTACCTTGCCTTTTGTAACTCTGTTAACTTCCATCTTTGACAACTAAAACCAATGATGTGACTATCTGAACTCCTGCCAGAGAGTTACTTGTACAATGAGCATGTCTCAGAAAGTTTCGAACCTTTGTACTTGTGACACTACAGACTGTGGCACAGCAACAACAGATCTCTGTCAGTGGACATAACTGTCTCACTGCGACTTATTTGTATTTCATATCTCATGAACATGTAGCAAATTTTATATTTAATTGCTATACATTATGATGAAAACAGGTGTTTCAAGCTGCTTTCCAGTCCAAGTAAAAGTCCTTTCTCACTTAAATTGTTAACGTTTAATTTTTTAGAAACATTTAACGAAAAATCAAACCTACCTAGTATCCACTATTACATGCTAGCTCATTTGTACAAATGTGTTACTTAGTTTTGAAAAAATCATTGAAAAAACTATTAAATTATTTGTTATCGGAACTGGTTAAAATTCAGGAAAAAAGAGCTAAGATGGTCCGGCTCTAATGATCAAAGTAAGTTCTTTTGATGATTGTAACAAAAGTATGCAATCTTATTTAACCGACTGCGCATATTGTTGTTGCTCCCCTCCTCCCTGTAGTCCGGGGTGAAGGCGGCACCGATACCGGGCATTGATGTATGTTTCCCCTCCTTCTTCATAACTAGTTCCATCCTACTACCGTATTACACACAACAAATATGAACATCAATGAACCTGATTTGCAATGGGCTAAATGAGTTGAAGAGAGAGCTTTAAGTGAAAGTTGACCTTTAAGCAGCACTGACCCTGAGTACAGTTGAGACACTGGTCTACATCGCCAAGTCCAGTTGCACTGGAGAAAGTACCCGGTGGACACTTCACTGGTTCAGCTGTGCCAGCCGGGCAGTAGTGACCGCTTGGACATACGTCTGCATCTTGCCCCTGATTAGGGGTGGCTGAGCTGGCATACTGGCGGCAGTAGAAACTGAAGGGGTAGAGGACATAACAGTGGTATTCCAAGTGTTTGTATTTTTACAATAATTGTTATATGTAAACTACTTATGATTATCTCACTAACGTGAAATGGAATACAATAATAGAATAACTGAGAAGAGTGGCAACTGACAAAAATACAAAGAAACATATATCTATATAGAATCAATCTCACTGAATATACCGGTTCATTTGTGGGCCTTATTGGTTTCTGCTACCAGTCTTGCTAGTGTGCACCACTTAGGGTTGGCACATATGATGGCATCAGCATTCATATGTCGCAGTAGCATGGCATTTAGAGGGCCGGACTGTCAAGAGTCGAGACTTTGCCTGTCTTTCAGATGATACACTAGGTCGTAGGTCTACCTTGTCACAGAAAACAAAGATGCCACACACAGGGTAAATGTGTAGCATGTTGTGGACGCATCAGCTGTGTGTAGGGTGGGTGCTGAATTAACAGCTGCCAAACAATTAGCTCTGATAATGGAGCATAGCACTATGAGCGCCTTGTCCAGGCGGATACCGGTCCTATATAAGGCATCATCATTATTATATGAATGTATATATGCTGAAGCAGCACTTACCCAGCAGGGCAGACCTTGCTGTAGGAGACCTGAGCCTCCTCGTCACAGTAGAAGCCCCCCGGACATGGCTGGCAGTCGCTAACATTCTGTAGACCCGTGTAATTGGCAAACGTTCCTCGTGGGCAGCGGAACTGTGTCGCATACTCAGTGCCCAGTGGGCAGTAGTATCCTAGCAAAGGAAATAATCATCACTGTGTGTTCATTATGGTCAGTTTTCATGATAAGTTTCAATATAATGTAGCAGTGAAAACAGAAGTATGTATCATAACTGAATCTGTTTTCAGGCACTTTTTAATATATTTTAGCTCAAATTACCTAAAGCGATGTTTGTAGGTACGAACGAACATGCATGCACACATGCTCACAAATTATTATATATATTTTTAATATTGTTATCAATTGTGTCCAGTGAAATTCAGTCTGAATAGTATGTATGTATGTATAAATGTGTGTGTGTGCATGCGTGTGTGTGCATGTGTGTGTGCGTGCATGCATGTGCTTGCATGTGAGTGTGGATGCACATACACACCATACAGACCATGTATTTAACCACTGAGAGGGAAAACTAATAACATGGTGACAAAATAACATGGTGACAAAATAACATGGTGACAAAATAAAAATCCCACCTTCAGGGCAGTGACTGTCATTAAAGAGGACAACGGGGGCGAAAGTGTTGTCGCAGAAGAAGCCGGCCGGGCAAGTCTTGCACAGCGCCTGAGCTGTCTCATCTTGGTACGTCCCAGACAGACATCTGATGGGCTCATGACTGCCGATGCTACAATAGTGTCCTAGAAGGCAAAACAACATCATGACACAAGGTCAGGCAGACTTCTAACACTTTAAAGTTCCCTCCTCAATTTGATTTATTGCTCGTCCAATTTTTTTCTCATCCTATTTAGCATTGACTACAACATGCAAACACGTTTGTGCAAATGTATCTAATTTTTATGAAATCATCCGTCAAACTGAAATTTTTTCAACTGGGCCCTGATAAAGTTTGGGAAAATGGGCAAAAATGGTTCTGTCTCTACATAATGACAATAATTACAGTAGCACACTGACACTGACACTGACACTGACACTGAGTAAGTCAACTCACCGATGGTACATGGTGTGGCAGGGGGTGAGTCAACGCTGCTGCCGGGGGGGCAGTAGTAACCCTCGCCACACTTGCCAGTGGGGTTGGCATTGCCATAGCTTTCACAGTAGTAGCCACGAGTGCAGGTGAAACATTCCGACTCGACACTGCCACCCGTCACATTGAGGAAAGTACCTGGGGGACATCTGGATCCAGTGGGCACGCTGCCCGCCACGCAGTAGAAGCCTTCTGGACACACATTGCCTGCAAGGATTACATGGTTAAGGATTACATCAAAACATTTCTGTATGGCACTACATGAAATTGGTTTTGCTTGGGGAGTTAACAGCTGTTTGCATCATACATCAATGTAATTTTCCTCAAAACACTGTTTATCTTCCAGTCACCATTCATACAGTTCTGCATCATGATGGCAAAATATGAACGGTATCAGATGGCTACATCATTATAGTAGAGGACATTTCTTCCATTATATCTGATCTGATGTATGCTGCTGCGCTAAATAACCTACACCATATCTACGGACATTATTATGCTGTTACAAACTAATGTGTTATTGTATTTGATGTGAATATTGCTAATTGTATTGTTAGTGCTTGTTAGCCTTGTCTTGCAATTGTTAATACTTGCAATCTACTTTACATACCAGTCTAAATAAGACAATTAATGTACTACACGTAGGGAGCTACGCCTCTATTGTAGCAACTTTTCAGGCCACATGTAATCTAATGTCTTAATTGGTATGTAACTTCACATGAATGTATAATCTAAGGAAATAAACTCAAACAAACTCCTATCGTTCATATATGAATACCAACCTTGTGTGCCATCTGTGGGTGTGGGAACTGTTGATCGAGCATTACAGTAGTACCCAGCACTACAGTTGCCAGATGGCACCACAAGCTCCTGAACCAGACAGTACATTCCTGGAGTACAGTCAACTTTGTCAGCACTTCCATTCGGGCAGTAGTAACCCACATCGCAGCGCCCCCCAGTGCTAGGGTCAGTGGGGCGTGACGAGACAGAATGACCGGTACAGTACCAGCCCCCATCACACGCCCCAGTCGGCATGTCCAGTCCCGTTGTAGCGCAGTACTCGCTGGAAGAGGAGGGTTAATTTCTGACTGACATATAATCATGTGTCAATCAATCAATAAACATTAATTGTTCTACCAAGCACCACCTTTCTGGAGAAGTCTGTTCAAAGGTGATGTCCAATAAAACAAAAAGGTAATCACTTTAGTAGACTAACATGGGTGGACTGTGTTCAAGTAGTCACATAAATTAACAAGTCAATACAAAAAATGTCTCAATGAAATGTGCAAGACACAGAGAGAAAGAGAAGTAATAGGCAAAAACCACACAACATATCAGTAACGCCAGAACCACAGAAGAATGATGGTCTTACCCTGGGGGGCAATGGAGACAAGCGGTGCTGAGATATCTCTCTGTCATATTGTTGTAAGTGCCCGCGGGACAAGGGTAGGTGAAGGGGTCACCTTGCTGTGCCAGGCAGTAGTAGCCAGCTGGACATGAGATTGGCCAGGATGTATTGAGTGGGCAGTAGTAGCCTCGTGGGCACAGCTTGCAGGCTGTCTGTCGCGTCTCATTCTGAAACTGCCCCACCGGGCATGGCGTGGGCTGAGGGGAACCCAACTCACAGTAGTGACCTGAAAGTTGGTGAAACACAGTCAGGGGTGGGGTAACTGTTCATGCCAAATGAATAATGGGGTAACACCTACAGAACTACTTAATCGTAGTGTAGTGACTTATATTGTCTACACTGTATTAGTAACCATTGAAATCATATAACTCATAACTTTTAGACATTTACATAATTAGAATATGTTATCACATTTTAATGTTTTTTATTAAAAGTAGTGGTACTGAACATATCAAATGTTAGTTCAAAAACAAACTTCTGATGATGTCATTGTACAGCATCTCTAAACATTGTAAAGTTTTTGTTACCTCTGTTTTCCTACATTACACGGCTGTCTTCATGACATACTCAAACCACACAACCAATTATTACAGTGTCTATCAACAAACTGGACAAAAATCGCTTGTGTAAATCAGCCTTAATTTGAACATGCCACAGCCACCCACCTGTTGGGCATTCATCACCGTAGGTTTCATTAACTGGGTCGGGCACGGGCGAACGGCCCGAGCAGTAGTAGCCTGGAAGGCACTTCCCTCTTTTGTCAGTCTCGGTTGGGCTCAAGATTGTGGTCATGTTGAGGAACGGGCAATACCAGCCGGCCTCGCAGGGCGTACACATGGCCTCAGACGTCATACGCCAACTGTCACTGTATGTGCAGTAAAGATGTCATACACTAACTGTAACTATTGGTACAGCAAAGACTCATATGTTAATGGTAAATAATGTTAAAATAGATACAACAGATAAAAAAGATATGTTCCATGAAACAGTTGACAGAAAACAATATTCTTTTAAGGAAACATCACATAAGTTAATTACAGTTCCAATCCATGTTAGACAAAGGTAATGGTGCAAGGATGTTGCTAAAGCTCACTTCCACGCCTGCCAAACAGCAAACACTCACATAACAACAAAAACCAAAATTTATTTTGTTTAGTTACTGTTTTCAAAATAACAGCATCTGCTGTAATTAAACTGTGTGAAAAAAACAAATCCATTCTACTGTTTTATTTATGTATAAAAGGCCCATTAAAATGCCCAGTAACTATGGAAAACCAACCTGCCCACTTACCCGTGTGTACCCTGAGGGCATGGGGTAGGGTTCTCACTACCCGTCAGGCAATAGAAGCCGAGCGGACACTGCCCAAACAACGGCGTGTTATCATCCCATGGTTGTTCTGTGGTAGCCCCACCTCGGGAGAAGTGTCCAGCCAGGATAGGCCCAGTCGCATTCACCAGGCCTGGAACACACAAGTTTCCAGAAGTTTCTTTCTATAGATTTCTTTTCTATATATTAATGGACAGTTACAAAGAAGAAGGAAAACAAAGTCAGGGATAAAGAGGAGAGCAACATTAATAAAATGACTAACTACACAGAGAAAATTCTCAAACCAAAGTTGTTACAAATACTGTGAAGATACACCTAAAATAATGGATTCTCTCATATAAAAAATTTACTGTTTTGGATGCATGGAGTTTATGATAACTTCTATCTTGCCGATCTTAAACTCATTGCGGTGAAAAAATACAGCCTTCCTGCGATCTACATGGAATATTGCAATCTGGTAGCAACCAAGGTGGTCATGTGTCAATAATTCAACCAACACTGAATACAACAATATCATGTCGAGTTTAAAGGAAGTGTTTCCTGGTTTTCATTGGTTAACTGACACGGAGGTGTGTGAGTGAAGGAGCCTTACCTTCTGCATCACAATACATGCTAGCAGGACATGATGCGCACTCGCTGCTGTCTGTCAGTCCGTCCCTGGCCCCGTACTTGCTGACGGGACACGGCTTTGGTTGTGTAAGTGGGATGGCAGCTGTAGTGGCGGGGCAGTAGGATCCTGGACACACAACAGTCTTGTCTTATAATAGGACCTTCCATAAAAATTTTACATTTCATTCAACTTTCTAAGGTTTATGCTACAACTAGAAACTATGTTAGTCAGCCAGTTTATCTTACCACTAGATATTGCATATGTTCTAGATATCATAGTGTATTATTCTAGCAATTTACGTCTCCCCTCTTTGGATATCATTTTCACTTTATACTTGAACTTGAGCAAGTGACAGTGAAATTAGAAAGATACAGAGGAAGTCTACACAGCATACCTTAGACCCCGAGTTTTCACTTGTGTCAACCTTAGCCTTTGAAACAGTATTTATTTGTGGCTGTCTCAAGCAGAGAACAATTACTTCTATTTACATCAATTCATTTACAACAGTCAACGCAGGAGTACATTTAAAACTTCACTAGAAATTGTTTCAAAGAAACCTTGAGACAAAGGGTGATATTATGGTTTTGTCCCCAATACTTATCCAAGTAGAGGGCTATCACCCCTCATTCGTGTACTATCGATGAGGAACGTACCACGTGGACAGACCCTAGGGGCCTCACCAGGCAGACAGAGGAAGCCCTCAAGACACATCTCGCATACAGACATCCCAGTACGGTTGGCCATGTACCCGATTGGGCACAGCACAGGCGCCGGGCTGCTTATGACACAGATGTGAAAAAGTGGACAGAGGGCACCAGTTGTGTTGTCGTTTGGCGTGTCCAAGTAGGCCGCGCTGGTGCAGTAGTATCCCTGCTGGCAATCACCTGCGTCGACATACAATGAAATAAAATGACATATAACGACAGTGCAGTAGTATTCCTGCTGGCATCACCTGTGTCGATATACAATGACATAAAATGACATATACTGACATATGACAGGGCAGTGCTAGGGCTAGTATCCCTGCTGGCAATCACCTGTGTCGATATACAGGGTACAATGACATACAGTTACATATAACACTGATTTGGTGCATTTAACTTTACAAGTTTTGAGTGATCTAAAACAAACCAGCTAAGTGAATCATGTTACAGTGTTACAGTGTAATCTACTTCTTCTTTACATCTAATATAAGAGAAAATCCTAGACATTTGAAGATTGTATGCTTGTGCAGTAGTCAAAGAATTAATAGATAGATAGACATACATCAGGTAGATAGACATTGGACAGTAGAACAGGTAGCTAGAGAAAAATTAAACCACCCACCTGTAACAGCTGTCAGTGCTGTACCATTGCAGTACTTCCCTGGGTCACACGGCTTACAGGCCAATTCCTTTGACACCCCGCCCCTGTCAGGGTTATACGTCCCCCGGGGGCAGTCGATCATGGCTGATGACCCCTGAGGGCAATACTTGCCAGGGTGACACAGGTCGCCATAGGTAATGATGGTCTTGTTGCCACTTGGGTCATCGTTGTAGACAGGGTCCTCGATAAGGGCGAGCCCGTAGCAGATATGCCCTGCGCGACACATGCCCGCTGGTGCAGTCGAACCACGGTCCGAGCAGTAGTAGCCAGCAGGGCAGTCAACGCACTCCTCTATCGAAGTCATGTGAGTTCTGTAAGCAATGTCCATGTGATGTCAAGCGAAGGGGGTGTAAGGGGTGTTCATGCACTCAACCGTAAAGACACTCACGTCAACCTCACCTCCCCGTGGTGCACCCTGGTAACCAGTACATTGTGCTGGGCTAACGAGGCTATGGCTAAGGGAAGGAAAACCCTGAAAATAAACCTACTGTGGAGGGCCAACAACCCTCCCAGCTCAAGTGATGTTATGGAAACTAGAAGTGAATCTCAAAAGCCAGCTTGTGTTGGAAATGGCTACAGGAAGGCGATGGCCCAGATACCAGTGGATGATGACATCATATATATGTGGACAGCATGACGCTTCTGGATCAAAGCCAAACGGAAGTTCGGAGGCTGACGTCGTTAACTATGCCAAAAGTTAATGTATATATAGGATGTTGGAATGTGAGAATGTTGTACTCTATAGGGAAATCAGCGCAGCTTGCAAGAGAAATGGATAAATATAAAATAGATGTCATGGGCATTAGTGAATTCAGATGGATGGGACAAAGAAAAGTTGAACACTGAAGAGTGTAATTTTTTCAGGGAGAGAAGACAACATACACAGGCACGGAGTGGCAATAATGATGACAAAGAAAGCAGAACAAGCATTGCTGGAATGGAAACCTATCAGCAATAGAATTATCTATGCTAGATTCTTCTCCAAATATGTGAAGCTATTGATCATACAAGTCTATGTACCAACGAATGAAGCCAACGTCGAAGATAAAGACAATTAAGAAGAACAGCTACAGACAGTTGTGGACAGTGTTCATAAGCATGACATACTCCTAGTAATGGGGGATTTAAATGCCAAAGTTGGAGAAGACAACAAAGGATATGAAAACATAATAGGAAGCCATGGAGTAGGTGAAAGAAATGACAACGGAGAAAGACTTGTCGACTCAATAACCTCGTGGTAACAGGTACCATTTTTGACATAAACTGATACATAAACAGACATGGACTTCTCCAGGAGGAAGGACAAAGAATCAAATAGACCATGTGTTAGTGAGCAGGCAACACCGGACATCAGTAATAGACACTAGGGCCAAAGTCAGACAGGATTAAGCAGAATTACATGGATAAATATAGTTGTAAAGACAAAGAAGTGAAGAAGAGCATGAGACAAGACAAGAGGAAGTGGGTTGACCACCTTGCCATGGAAGCAGAGGAAGCAGCACGTAATGGAAGAATGAAAGAAGTGTATGATACTACAAATACCCTCAGTAATGACAAACGTAAGACAACAAATGCAGTGAAAGACAAATGTGGAAATTTAATAACGGAAGGATTGGCCAGAAGGAAGCGATGGAAAGAACACTGATGAAATCCTTAATAGACTAATACCTGATGACCCTGTAACAGATGTGGAGATAGATCCGATCATAAATTAAATCAGCACTGACCCAATAACAAAAGCAGAAATTAGAACAGCGCTAAGGAAGATGAGCAGCAGGAAAGCAGGGTGCAAGGGCGAAATTACAGCATAATTATTAAAAGCAGACATGAATACAACAGAGAAATGGTTTGTAAACTTATTCAGAGCATTTTGGAAACAAGAGAAAGTGCCAAAAACATGGAAGCAGGGACTGATCATTAAAATACTGAAAAAAGGTGACCTTACAGAGTGCGGGAATTGGAGAGGAATTACTTTGACATTCTGTTCCTAGTAAAGTATTTGGAAAAGTACTCATTGACAGAAATGGAGTTAACGTTGAGAGACAAACAAGGAGGTTTTAGAAGTGGGAGAGGCACAGTAGAACAGATATTTATTTTGCGAAATATTATAGAACAGGTAGTGGAATGGCAGGCAACTCTATACATCACATCTGTGGACTTTGATAAAGCATCTGACTCAGTGCACCGAGAGAGAGAGAGAGTCTATGGAAAATCATGGAGAGCTATGGAATAAGATAATCCACATGGTTCAGATGTTATACGAAGACAGTGAATGTGCAGTGTTAGACAAAGGTGAGGAATCTGAGTGGTTCAAGGTCAAAACCAGAGTTAAACAAGGAGATGTAATGTCTGGATTTATCTTCTTGATGGTAGTGGACTGGATAATGAGAAACACAACAGCAGGAAATAAAACAAGGATAAGATGGAACTTCAAATCAAACCTAGAGGACCTGGATTTTGCCGATGACATAGCACTCATGTCATCATGCTACACACACATTCAAACAAAGACAAGACAACTGAATCAATTTGCAGTAAGGACAGGACTAAGAATAAATAAACATAAAACTCAAGTATCGAGGATAAACAGCAAGTGCAAAACCACAATACTAGTTGATGATCAAGAACTAAAGGAAGTGGATACGCATAACTATCTGGGTGCTAACGTCAGTAAGCAAGAAGGAGGCGGTGATGACATTGTTAACAGAATTCGTAAAGCTAGGGTATCTTTCATTGAGATCTAAATTGAGGCTTTTTAACACACTTGTTAAATCAGTGTTGTTGTATGGAAGTGAAACATGGAAAATAAATGAAGGAGACAACAGAAAGTTTGATACGTTTTTTTCAAGTGCTAAGGCGAATCCTACAAATTAGATGGCCATATGTTGTATCAAATCAAGATATTCTTGCAAAAACAAAATTGAAGACAATCAGTACCGAGGTCAAGTTAATAAGATGGAAATGGATATGACATATTGACCTCGACGCCTGAAGGTAAAAGAAAAGTTGGTCGACCAAAAACAACTGTTGAAAATTAAAGACGCGTACTGGGGTGGAACTGCTGGAATGAGGCCAGACATGTAGCAGCTGACAGAGCGAGCTGGAGGAGACGCACTTCGGCCTTATGGGCCACTGGGCCAGAAGAGGATAGGTGAGGTGAGGTCAGATGATGTCAAGCAGCCTTGCATGACCTCCTGTCCATGTAGATGAATTGACCACTGACCTGTTGCTGTAGGTGCCAGGTGGACAGTCAAGCTGGACATAAGTACCATTGCCGCAGTACTTGCCAGCTGCACACATGATGTGGTCAGTCATACGTTTCTCTGGGCAGTAGAAGCCTGGTTCACACTCGATGCACTCGGACTGGGTCGGGAACGGGTTATACGTGCCAATGTCACACTCAATGGGCGCCACAGAACCATTCGGGCTGTAGAACCCTGCACAGGGGGAACCAAAGGTTTACACTGAATATTGAATGACAATATCAATATTCCTAAACAGATAGTGATCAAATTATACTGTAAAAACTGTGTTTAATTAAAGCGCATTTGGATGGTAAAGATGTTAGACTTGATAAAGGTTAAACTACATAGCATGATTTTACCACAAAAACAATAAAACTTTGCACCTATAAAGAACTTTACACATGACCAGAGTCGTGACGGGGTCAGTTTTTCAGATTACAAAAGGTGAAAAAAAGATATTAACAAACTTTGGCTTCATGCTAAAGTAAGACTAGATATGTATGAATGTTATCATTGAAAATTGACATATTTTTGGTAAATATGATATGAACTGATCTGATCTATGCATAAATGAATACCTACCAGGGTCAGTGATGTTCTGTCGGGGTGACTTGGCCGCCCCTGTACAGAAGTATCCACCCCAGCACAAGCCAGTAGGCTGCCCACCCGCGACGGAGGAGCAGTAGTAGCCGGGGTCACAGTCGAA
This sequence comes from Lamellibrachia columna, assembly GCA_963662155.1. Taxonomy (NCBI): domain Eukaryota; kingdom Metazoa; phylum Annelida; class Polychaeta; order Sabellida; family Siboglinidae; genus Lamellibrachia; species Lamellibrachia columna. The sequence continues at coordinate 43,899,985 of OY759271.1, forward strand.
GCAGTCATATTGGTTCACAGCGCCCGACACATTGCTGTACGTTCCCATTGGGCAGGGTAGGGCTCTCCATGACCCTGTGAGGAAACAGGTATAAGACATACTGTGAACACTTCAAAAGGACACAAGTCATACACATTTATGATTTGGATATTTCACAACTAGGGGTATATAAAGAAATCAGGTAAGCTGCATAGACCTGGTCTTTCATGACACAGCTTAGTCAGTTTCTCCAAGGTTTTTTGACAGATGTAACCTTAAGGCATAGTGCTGCCACCTTGCATCAGATACAAAGCAATACAAGACAACATAGAACTCACCTAGAGGGCAGTATCCACCGGCAGTACACAGGTCGCCCGAGACACCGTCTGTGGGTGCAGATTCCTTTGCACCCCCGTAGCACAGATAGCCAGGGTCACAGGGGGCACGGGGCTGCAGCAGACCGGGGGCATCACAGTACCACCCCTTGTCACAGGCTGTGCAGTTACTCATGGCCTCCAGATCTGGGGAAGACAGCAATTAATACGAAAATACGTAAGATGTTACACATCATGGAAACTATAACATCAGTGTTTGATAAACAATGGTAATGATTACTTGGATATAGCACAAAGGCAAGAAACAGTTCTTACAAAGCTGTGCAGAGACTGATCAAATTCATTCAATTGTGTCCTCATGTGAGGTACTTAGCAAAACTGACCGAGCCACGTCATGGACGCTTCTACTGCAACTCGTGGTTGAGAGATGGGAACCCTCAGCAGGTTACACATTTAGCCCTGTGTGGGATCTTTTACTTCCCCTGGCATAGACACCAGATAGGAGGCACCAACAGCTTTTAGTGACTCTTCCAACCAATGCAGGTAAAGTGAGGTGAACTAATCAGATGTGAACTAATAGGATGAAAACTATCAGAGTAGTCATCTGAAGAATTGAGCAGAATTTTTATACTCTCTGACAATTAATGACAGCATTGAAAGCAGATCAGAAGAAACAGAAAAAAGAAGGAATTGCTGCCTCCAATAGAAGGTGGAATATTTTTCACATAACTTAAAAATTGGCTACATGGGTCTCCCATATACATCACTGAAAATGTCATTTATTAACATCTGGAGTCAATATCCCACAATACAACTAATATGTGAAACAAACTGCTTCATATAACTCACTTGTGTTCTTTCCATAGGTTGAAATTGGACAAGGCGCCGGCTTCTCCACCCCCTCTATACAGAAGTACCCCCTTGGACAATCCAAGGGCAGCGGTGTGCCCAGTGGGCAGTAGGAGCCCGCCGGGCACACAATGCAAGCAGCAAGACTTGGGGTCGCCAACACGTCCGAGTAGGTGCCTTCAGGACATTGTTTCTGCAATGACATGCATAATTAGCTACGTGGTTGACTAATTAATAATCTTAATAAATTTGTTGTGCATTTTAAAGGCATTCTTCCAATATCACACACAATATTTCTTCATTTACATATGCATGTTAATAATGGCTTACTGTATTTTTTAATGTGGTACTGCATGGATTGGAACAGTTGACTTTATAGAACTAGTAACTAAATTTTCAACTGTTCTGTTTTGGTCTTACCATTACCAATGTTGTCTCTCTTTACCGACTAATTAGAAATTAGTATGAGAGTATTAACAGTAAAATTTTCTTCAACATTTTTATGTAAAAAATACATAATTTCCCATGTGAGAACCTTCCTAAACGTATTTTTTTTGCCATTTTTATTGGTTGACATGACATAAAACCATTGCATATCAGCATAAAACTAATTAGAATGGGCCTATATTGTAACTTTGTTACCATAAACCACTGATAATACCAAGAAATACACCCTAACCTGTCTTGCACCATATGACCCAATCATTGCTGGCGATGGGCTAAATGGGTTTGCAAATGGGCTGGGGCAGTAGAATCCTTCGTCACACGAACCAGTGGGAGTGATCGATCCTTCCAGGCAGTAGTATCCGGCATTGCACGGTCGACACTCATCTACACTGCCTTTGCCTGTCTCGTTGTTGTACGTGCCAACAGGACAGTTTAACTGCTCAACAGTGGCTGAAAACCACAAACACAAGTCAGATGAGCATCCCCCGTTTGTTCATAAACTACTACAACGAGTATTCCCCATTTGTTCATGAAATACAACAATGGGCAGTATTTGTTCACATTCTACTATAATGAGCATCTCAGTGTGTCTTCATAAACTACTACAATGAGCATCCCACTTTTTGTTCACAGACTACTATAATGAGCATCCCACTGTTTCTTCATAAACTACTACAATGAGCATCCCACTTTTTGTTCAGACTACTACAATGAGCATCCCAGTGTGTCTTCGTAAACTACTACAATGAGCATCCCACTTTTTGTTCATAGACTACTACAATGAGCATCCCAGTGTGTCTTCATAAACTACTACAATGAGCATCCCACTTTTTGTTCAGAGACTACTATGAGCATCCCACCATTTCTTCATAAACTACTACAATGAGCATCCCACTTTTTGTTCGTAAACTACTACAATGATCGTATTTTTTTTTACAATATCTACATATTAGTGGAAAGGATTGATATGTATAGATGGTGACAATCTAAAGACAATGTTATAAATAGTTAATAATAATTAGCAAGAATGACTGCTACCATTAAATACCGAGCAGCTCTGGAAATAACAGCCCATTATTTGTTATTTCCCGAGCAAACCGGAAGCTGATTTAACCAATCAAAACGCAGGATGGAATATTTCCTATTCCCCCGCGCGGGTGCATTCATTAGCTCGGCCGATTTTGTCCATGATGGAGGTGGGCAGGAAATTTGCGTGTTGGACTGATTTTTTTTATTGATTAATGAATTAAAAATGCCCTTTTTGGGCTTATTTTAATCTACATTGGACTTGCATTGTCATTTTTATTTTCAGAGCATGCTCTGAAAATAAGCCTCTGATCGGCCCTTATTTTCAGAGCATGCTCTTAAAATAAGGCTGTGCAGCTATGAGTTTATCTAGTTATTTCTCCACGTTATTTCACCTACAAAGCACATATTTCCTTAAAAATCCAAATATAAATGTAGCAGATATAACAGAGCTGCTGCTCTAAAAATAAGCCTCCGATCGGCCCTTATTTTCAGAGCATGCTCTGAAAATAGCCTAAGCTTTAAATAAATTATTATATAGTTGAATCTTGCTAAATTTCCTCATGTATCACATCTGAATAGACCCAGCCCTAGCTGACACAACGATTGTGCCACTCATGTAGATGGGTGTCTGGCCTACCTTCAGGGCAGTACTTGGCTTCGATGCAGTCAGTGGCCTCAGTCAGCTCGGACAGTCCAGGAAGACAGTATTTGCCTGCTGGACATCGCTTGTTTGTCAACATATCGTCCTCTGATGTTGTCTCGTTGTCACAGTAGTGGCTGCAATGACAGGTTCAAGTAGGCTGTCTAAAACAAGCACTGCCATGAAAACTTACACAGAAATATTTTTTTCAGTTCCTCTTTAGGCATAATGGCTACTCAGCAGTTTTGTATGCAGCAGGCTACATCTTACACCCAGAAAGAGATCTAGCATATGCTGCAGTCACCTGCAGATTAATGTAAATACTAACAGGTTGGATGTGTCATCCATCAGTATACTAAATGATTTGATAAGTAGATAAAAACTGAACTCGGACTGATCTTGCAAGTTTCTAAGAACCTATGGAGTGTGCTGACGATTCACATATCCACCTCTGCCCGTCAGGTATTCATTTATACAGCTGAATAAATTGAGACAACGTGGAGAGAAATTTTCCAAACTAGGGTTCTCTCTATTGAGTCCGATGTTTTTACCAACATGCCATTGTGCCCTACCTTTATACACTGTAGACTCCTAAGTTATCATCATCATCACCATCAATAATATCATCACATACAGAATTTGTAGGCAGTCACCAGTTGGTACTTTTTTCTAAATATATTCCATTACATTACAATTTTATAAATCACATAAATGCACATCAGACGTGATGATAAAGTGCAATAACTGAAGAAACCACAACAATGGGAATACAAGAAATCTTTCTGGTTGTCGGATGTCGTAAATCTATTCAAATATAATGTGATGTCAGTATTTACCCAATCTGGCATGTCGTACATTCTTGCATTCCTGGTTTTGAGTACTTTCCTTTCTCACAGATGGTGGGAGTGACGGCTGAAATCCCACATCTGTAGCCCCCAGGGCATTCAAAACAACCAAACTGCCGCTTAGCAGGTTCTCCTGCAGGCACAGAAAAACATTTCTTGTAGAAATAGTAGACATTCTATAAGCAAATTTAATAACAGTATTAACACTAGACAAAAAGTAATTGTGAATGATCTTAAATTTCCTAGGTTGTTCATTTAATAGATGGTTTCTTTGCCTTTAACCAAGTTTTTTCATGAACCTTTCAGATTCAGACACTAGCTCTGTGGGTTTTTAATTTTCTTTGAATGATAAATTATTGTTTCAAACACGCTTCCTTTTTTGTTATGAAACATGTATTGTGTATGGCAGATAAGGTCGATCATTCTGAGTTAGGAAAGTTTAAACAAATAGCAGAATGGTGTTAGTGGAGAATATGTGGACTTTTTCAACAGCCCCATTGTGCCATTAGGCCTAACAAGTCAACAGCCCCATTGTGCCATTAGGCCTAACAAGTCAACAGCTCCAGTGTGCCATTAGGCCTAACAACTCAACAGCCCCAGTGTGCCATTAGGCCTAACAAGTCAACAGCCCCAGCCCCATTAGGCCTAACAAGTCAACAGCCCCAGCCCCATTAGGACTAACAAGTCAACAGGACAGCAGTTCCAGGCAACTGTTTGAACAGTACCAAACATTAGGTTAATACGTTAGACTTCCTGTCTTTCCTTACTTTTAGCACCCATGTACCATGTACCCATAACTGACTAACAAAACTAATTAACTTGTTTAGTGTAACATAATTTAATTGATTGAGCAGTTCACGAGAGAACAGTACTAATTAAATTAAGTTACAGAAAACCAACTCACCCACATTTTATACATGGGAACAGTTCACTACTGACCTGGTCCAGTGTAGACCTGAGTATTCAGATCCTGGTTGCCGTAAGGCATGTACGTTCCAGCTGGGCAGTCCTTGGGTTCCACAAATGCAAACTCGCAGAAATGTCCTGCACAATAAACAACAAAATGAAGTATTTTGCAGAAAACAAACTAAACTACAGATGATACATGCAAATGTAATGGTTAATTTTGGTGCTTTATTATATTTTGGTCCGTGTAAAGGTTAGCAATGTAAATATGTCTAAAAACAGTACTGACAAATATCTGCCTGACACACAGAGCAGTCATGGAAGGAATGCATGTATGTTAAGTGTAGGCCTCTTCATAAGTCACTGGCTTGCCCTCATATGGCAATCTTGTTAAATTTGGTTAAATCTAAAATTTACTAATAACTGTTTCATCCAATAGATATTACGTAGGACAGGTGCTACAATGTAAACCAAAGTAACATGCATTGATGCTTATGATTCTTTTACCTACAACATGTGGCATTGAAATTAATGAACAGGGTGGCTCCTACAGCAGCGATTAAACTTAGTCTCAGTTGGAGTCTCCTGCGTCCTGTAATATTAACTTTCGTTTTCACAGTACAATATATTGTAATCACTTCGTTTTTTTCTGTTAAATTTAATATATTGCATGGTTTCTGTATTGAATATTCTGTTTTGTTGTGTTTTTGGAACAAATAAATATTTCCTGTTTCTGTACCACTAAATGACAACCAATAGTTTGACTAAAACAACAACACACGGCTTACTCACCTTGTGTGCAGTTTTTGCAGTCTGACTCAGCCTTCTGGCTATATAGATCATTGTAGGTGCCGTTAGGGCATGCAACTTCTGTGGACAACTTCGACCCATTTGGGCAGTAGTAGCCTCTGTCACAAACACCCGATGGGACAGAGCTGCCACCTGCGAACATCCAACACCATACATATCTACTTACTGGCCGATTAACATAAGAAAACAATCTAATATATCTTAACTCCTCTTTTGAAATCAACGATCTTTATGTAAACCATCCAAATAATAGTTTATTTTAACTAAATCAAAGTTCATGTTACACTTATCAGACAAATACTGACCAAAATAAACTATGACGTAGCCACCATCTTTTGTTCAAACAGGATGACTTTAGTCAGACCAACACAGTGACACATGCCACCAGACTGACACAATAACAGAGTGACTCACCCAGACAGTACTTTGACTCAGGGCAGATAGTGCACTGATCAGGGCGACTAAGATGGGCATCTGTGGAGTAGGTTCCCGCAGGACACGGGTACCTGTTCGGGGCAGGAGTCTGGGAGGGACAATAAAACCCCGGCTGGCAGGGCCGCGGAGGGTTGGCACTGGTGTAGTTCCCTGCAGTGAAGGACAGAACATTTAAACAAATCTTCCCATAAATGTACAAATCTTCCCATAAGTGTACAAATTCTGTTTAACCTAACAATCAATTACACAAGTCCTTTATAAAACACTCAAGTGTAATATTCCTGTTACAAACACTACCAAACGGCATCTGCTGACATCTTTAAACTAACATACTAACTTCTACGTAACTCACAAGGATGCCTACCTAACTAAATAGAAAATTGTGATAGTATTCATTTAGCAAAACACATGATAATGCGAACTAAAATGAATATGTAAACCCATCAAAATGAAACTTTAATAACATAGAATGGTCAATATGAACAGCTTCATAAGTAAACCAGCAGATGCTTTCACAAATAACAACATGGTTTTAAAAATCTACTATGTAGAGCTGGTACTTGGGGTGGGGTGCCTACCTGTGCCCCAGCTGCAGAAGTAGCCCTCTGGACACGCATCACACTCATCTGCTGTGGTCAAGTCTGTCCGTTCACTGAACGTGCCCGGTGGACACGGGAACTGGTCGTTGGTGATCGTACGATTCGGGCAGAAGTATCCTATGGGAAAATGTCAATATTTTATAAAGATCAATGTAAAAGTAACTCACAATTACCCGATCTTCAAATCTGTGTAGGCTGGATAGGTTAATCATTGATAATACTATGTAGTATATATCATGCTGCGATACATCATGAACTAGTTCAATGGATAACAAACATAAAATAAGACATTCAAGGAAGTATAGCCACCTTTCAGAGTCTCGAAATATTGCTCAACAGAGCTTTCCAGACCTTCTCAGTCCCTTCGCCACTGAGCACAAATTCAAGACTCTGCAAGGTTACAACGTATATGCTGATATAAAACAAGACCTGATTATTACTGTGCTGGACGTACCTTCATGACAAGGGTCTGAGAAATTAGATTGACCAGTGTGTGGACAGCAGAATCCTGCTGGACAGGACTTGCAGTTGAGTTCATGACCTGTCCTCTCGTCAGGGTTGTACGTCCCGGCCGGACAGGCAACCGGGGTCGTCCTTGGCTCAGCTTCGTTACCCCATGGGCAGTAATGACCAACCGGACAGTCGAGACATTGTGTGCCATCTGTAAATGTGGAGTGTTTTAACCACAGAACAAATTTGGTGTTCCTAATACATTCGAAACAGGAAGAGTGTAGAATTATATTGGCAGTAAGGTGACTTTCTCGGGCAAATAATGATTTTGCTCAAGTCAAATTATGCATCCATTATTTTTGACTGAGTTTGGTAAAAATTCAGCAAAACAAGGGCAAAAGTAGTCCAGCTCTTTATATTATACAGCCTCGGCTATTCACATTTTCACAAGTCTCCGGATCTAATGAACAAAGTCAATTCTTTTGGTGGATTTAACAAAAGTGTGCACTCTTATACTAAACCAACTGTGCATATTACTTCACACATTAGAAGTTTGAACATCAACGAACTGGATGTGGAATGACTGATGGGCTCAATCAATGCCATGATTGATGGGCTCAATCAACTGAGGAGAGTCTTAAGAAGCTATAAGGGTGGAATGAGTGATGGGCTCAATCAATTGTGGAGGGAGTCTTAAGCTATAAGGGTTTCACTTGGTTTGACTTTGTCATTGAGCCAACATATCGAATGTATATACGATAATCAAGGCATTGTTGCAGTCCATAATATGTTCACACTTACTGGTCAGTCCAGTAGCTGAGCTGTAGGTGCCGATGGGACAGGAGTTCTGGAAGCCAGTCGTTTGACCAGAGGTACAGAAGAATCCAGCTGGACATTCAATGCCCTCTGTAGAGCCGGGTCCACAGTACTGGCCTGCTGGACACATCTTGCACATTGTGGTGCTTGTTGCGTTTTTCTCATCCAGGTATGTTCCACCTGTGTGCATCATAATAATAATGATGTCATCATATATAGCGCCAGCATCCACCTAGACAATGCGTTCATGGCGCTTTGCTCTGTTATCATACCTAGTTTTTTGGCAGCAGTGCCAATCCTACACAATCAATCGGTGCAGTGCATATTATATATTTGCGAATCCATGACAGGTTAAACATTTACCTGTGTGGGATCTTTAATTTCCCCCAGCATGGACAGAACCTCTCACTTAACAGTACGGAGCACTAACTACAATGCTAGCTACTGTGTCCCACACTTGTGTGTAGATCAGAGCCAATATGAACAGAGTAGGCTATCACAGAGGGTGGGTGCTAAGGACGTTTGCTCTCATCAGAAATGTGTACTTAATAGCAGATTAATGTAGTGTACCACCTACAGAAAAATATATAAGTGAGACATAGCATGGCTGATGAACAGAAGCGCGATTTTGAAATTAACCTAACGCAAAGCTTGCTTCGAGATGCAGAAGTTAATGTTGGCACCAGTGGCATGTCAATCGGTGACGATGCGTTGACACAGCTAGTCAGGGTATCGTCTGGGGAACTTAATGGAGTCAGACGGCTAAGATAGCGACAGTGAAATGAGCATAATTTCTGAGGGCGACAGTGATGAGGAAGACCACGATAAAGTGACAGCAGACACCAACAGCTTTGAGTGAGTGCGCGGACATCTTGGCGGCAACATCGCTGAGAATACCATATCTTGCCAACTTTCACAGCTATCAAAGTGGCATTCCACCAAAATATATGTGTTGATTTGTACTATAACAGTGCAAAATTTCAACTTCATATGATCTGCCACTGTTATTGAAATGTATGAATAAACTTTAGTAAACTTCAAACCTGTTTTTCTCAGAATCGTTTTTCGGCAAATAGCTCAGGGCAACGTCTTCAAATGATAACTCAGCAACTAATAGAGTTTAGTAGTTGTCTTTGGCACCATTGGAAAGCCCATACAATTGTCTTTCACATGGTACCTTTAGCGCAAAATGTAATTTTCCTACTTATTCCTGATTTTGATGGAGTGGGTCACATATATGTACCTAGTTGGTTGGACTGTTGACGTGATTACAATGTTGTATGGACATAAAATTTCCACATCCTTATAACGTTGATGACCAGACGTTGCAAAGATGTTGGGTTGGGTTATCGATGTGATTTCAATGCTGCCAACATCACATTTCCATGTCCTTATAACATTCATGACCATACGTTTATATATATATATATATATATATATATATATATATATATATATATATATATATATATGAATCTAGTTGGATGGACTGTTGATGTTGCATGGATGTCAACTTTCCATGTCCTTATAATATTGATAACCAGATGCTGTAAAGATGTTGGGTTTGGTTGTCGACGTGACTTCAATGTAGCGGCGACATCAAATTTCGACATCCTTGTGACGTTGATGACCAGGTGCTGTAAAGACGTATTTATGTTGTTCGATGTCGCAACGTATAGACAACTAATAATCAAAGTCTTACCGACGTTGTGTGCTGGCTTGGAGATAATCATACATGTTCATTTGCAGGTCTTATGGAATTCTGTTACACGCTTTACCAGTGCACCACTTTGGGCTGGCCAGTAAAACCAATACATTTATAGGTATAACCTCCTAATGTAATATCTCAACCAGAGCGAATGTCATGTCTGTGAGTGTTCCCACTCACCTGGGCAAGGATAGCGGGTGCTGATTGTAGTTCCTTGTAGACAGAAGTAGCCTGGAGGACAATGCTTGTCCTCGTAGCCAGTCTCGCCAGGCCCAGTGCAGTAAAACCCTACAATAAATGACACAATTAACACTCAGAACAACTTAAAATCATTAAAACCTTACAACGAACAACACCAGTAACACTCAGGACAACACAAAGTCAGTAAAACCCTACAATGAATGTCACCAGTAACACTCAGGACAACACAAAGTCGGTAAACAACGAATGACACCAGTAACACTAAGGACAACACAAAGTCGGTAAACCCCTACAACGAATTACACTAGTTACACTCGAGACAACATAAAGTGAGTAAAACCCTACAACGAATGACACTAGTTACACTCGGGACAACATAAAGTGAGTAAAACTCTACAACGAATGACACTAGTAACACTCAGGACAACACAAAGTCAGTAAAACCCTACAATGAGTGACACCAGTAACACTCAGCACAACACAAAGAAAGTAAAACCCTACAATGAATGTCACCAGTAACACTCAGGACAACACAAAGAAAGTAAAACCCTACAATTAATGTCACCAGTAACACTCAGGACAACACAAAGAAAATAAAACCCTACAATGAATGTCACCAGTAACACTCAGGACAACAAAAAGAAAGTAAAACTCTACAATGAATGTCACCAGTACCACTCAGGACAACACAAAGAAAATAAAACCCTACAATGAATGACACCAGTAACACTCAGGAAAACACAAAGTGAGTAAAACCCTACATTGAATGACACCAGTAACACTCAGGACAACACAAAGAAAGTAAAACCCTACAATGAATGTCACCAGTAACACTCAGGACAACACAAAGTCGGTAAACAACGAATGACACCAGTAACACTCAGGACAACACAAAGTCGGTAAACCCCTACAACGAATTACACTAGTTACACTCGAGACAACATAAAGTGAGTAAAACCCTACAACGAATGACACTAGTTACACTCGGGACAACATAAAGTGAGTAAAACTCTACAACGAATGACACTAGTAACACTCAGGACAACACAAAGTCAGTAAAACCCTACAATGAGTGACACCAGTAACACTCAGCACAACACAAAGAAAGTAAAACCCTACAATGAATGTCACCAGTAACACTCAGGACAACACAAAGAAAGTAAAACCCTACAATTAATGTCACCAGTAACACTCAGGACAACACAAAGAAAATAAAACCCTACAATGAATGACACCAGTAACACTCAGGACAACAAAAAGAAAGTAAAACCCTACAATGAATGTCACCAGTAACACTCAGGACAACACAAAGAAAATAAAACCCTACAATGAATGACACCAGTAACACTCAGGAAAACACAAAGTGAGTAAAACCCTACATTGAATGACACCAGTAACACTCAGGACAACACAAAGAAAGTAAAACCCTACAATGAATGTCACCAGTAACACTCAGGACAACACAAAGAAAATAAAACCCTACAATGAATGACACCAGTAACACTCAGGAAAACACAAAGTGAGTAAAACCCTACATTGAATGACACCAGTAACACTCAGAACAACACAAAGTCAGTAAAACCCTACAATGAGTGACACCAGTAACACTCAGGACAACACAAAGAAAGTAAAACCCTACAATGAATGTCACCAGTAACACTCAGGACAACACAAAGAAAATAAAACCCTACAATGAATGACACCAGTAACACTCAGGACAACACAAAGAAAGTAAAACCCTACAATGAATGTCACCAGTAACACTCAGGACAACACAAAGAAAATAAAACCCTACAATGAGTGACACCAGTAACACTCACGACAACACAAAGAAAATAAAACCCTACAATGAGTGACACCAGTAACACTCAGGACAACACAAAGAAAATAAAACCCTACAATGAATGACACCAGTAACACTCAGGACAACACAAAGAAAATAAAACCCTACAATGAATGACACCAGTAACACTCAGGACAACACAAAGAAAATAAAACCCTACAATGAATGACACCAGTAACACTCAGGACAACACAAAGAAAATAAAACCCTACAATGAATGACACCAGTAACACTCAGGACAACACAAAGAAAATAAAACCCTACAATGAATGACACCAGTAACACTCAGGACAACACAAAGAAAATAAAACCCTACAATGAATGACACCAGTAACACTCAGGACAACATAAAGTCAGCACAGTTCTAACACAGCCTGTTCACATCCACACCGTGTTCTTGTGAGGCAGTTCTAAAGAGGTATTTGGTGCAAATCTTTTTAATTATCCCCAAAACAATGGAAATACAATAAAAGTTCAAAGGAGATAACTATGTCTTAGCCCTGGGAGTGACCACTGGGTCGAATTCAGCCATATGATCAGTGCGAAAAGCGTTCCAGCTGATTTTGGTATCATTCTGTAGGAAAAATTTTCGTTTCTGTCACCAGTACCTCACACAGGAACAAATGGTATCATTGGAAAGCTGAACCACTCTTTGTTCTGATTCGTACGGGTGGTTTCTGGGCCCCATATTTATTATGCTTAGCTAGTTCATTTTTGGCAATCCCATCGACAGATATGTACAACTCTTGTTACTAGGATAGGGGAATTGCTTTTTATATCTAGTTAGGTCGTCGGCAATGCCCATTGTCATGCATATCACTGTTTACTATAATTATGTAATTAAAGGGCATTGATATTTTACCAACCATAATATGTGTTTTTTCTATTGCTACACAAAGCAATGCACACCAGGCCCCATCAATACACACCATATCTAACAACAGCACTAGATGACACAACGGTACAGTGAGTAAAATAAAATTTACTATGGATAATAATAAAAGATCTTACAAAAAAATTGTGTATTTCAAATTATAATAAGTGTTTATACTCAGAATATTTGTTACGTAGCAATACCAATGACTTACACTTTTCACATAGAATGAACTATTATTATTTATAATATCAGTGTTAGTTACTTAATTAAGTATAAGTAACTGTATATAATTATCATGGTGGCCTGTATGTCAGTGATCTATCAGGTCTTAGAGCAGGTTTCCATGGATCAATCAACATTTTAATCACAATTGTCATGCATTACAACTGTATTCTTAATAAATATTTCTTTCTGACCTGGGGGGCAGGCAGTGCAGGCATCGATGGAAGTAGATGCATTGAAAGGATTGAATGTTCCCGGGGGACAAGGGTAGAACATGAGTCCATCACAGTAACCACCCTTCTCACACACCCCGTCCTCGGGGGACGGGCTGGAAGAGCCCATGGGACATCTGTAACAGTGGGGAGACACATTGTACCTGATGTTGCAACCCGTAACCTAATGTAACATAGTGAGGAATACATTTTTCACGTTTGTCAATGTCCATATGAACTTTATTCTCAAGGTAAATAGTAAAACATTCACTGTAATATACAGAACATGTTATATATTCATGTAAATATGTAGATGTTTGGAAAAAATACAATGAAAATTAACCAGCTCAGCAAAGGTTAGCTTTGATAGCTTAAATTTTTTCTGACACCTGACAGTTTGTGTCACAGGACATGTAATAGGCCAGTGGGACAGTCTTTCAAGATGACATGTTGCAGAAGTGGACGTACCTGTAGCCAGCATTGCATGGCAGACAGTTGATGGCATTAGCCTGGGAGTAAGTTCCTGGCAGACATTCCTGCTTCTTGGACACTGCAGCAAACCACACAATCCTTGTACTCATTCCATGTCTGACGTTTCTTTAACTCAATGGTTTATGACCATAATTATTTAATAAAATCAGAACAAAAGAAATACATTCAACAACCTCGGACCACCTTTACAGCCGTCTCTTTCTGCATAACTTGCTGACAAAAACATAGCTAAGCTGATTTCTTGTCAAGTCAAACAATTCACAATTTCAGTCAATAAAGAGAAAAATCCAGTAAAACTAAATTTGTCCCAGACCCTAATTTTTTTCCAAACCAAAGCAACAACATACAGGAAACAGCCAAAAAAACACATTACAATAATAAATAAATCTATACATATGCATTGCCAAAACTGGTATAGCAATCGTGATGATTCATAATGACAAATATGTGTGCAAACTCTGATCATGTCAAAACATTTACTACAAAAAATAACTTGATTCCATATTCTTGGGGTTAATCTTAAATGCAAATGTATAACCTTCCTGAAGTTTATATTGTAAATGTACAAATTACCTAAAAAGTATAAATTACCTGGTGATTCAGGGCATCTGAATCCCGCCTCACACGTGGTGCAGTTTGTTGACCGGGCTTCACTGTACTTTCCCAATGGACAGGTGTTGGGGCCATCAGTGGCACTAGGACAGTACGATCCTTCTGGGCAGGGGGTGCATTCAACAGCTCCCCCATATGCATAGTAACCCTCAGCACAGGGCATTCTGTAACGAGACAATGACAGATTACAACAGACATCAAAACATTGAAAATGTTTGGCTCTCGTTGCCCCTAACTGCACTACACTATTTATTTGCTACAAGGATATGGTTTGATATATGGATGGACGGGTGGGCGGGCAGGCCGACTGACCAACTGGCTCCTTTCATTTCGTGCCACAAGTAACAGCATGTAACATCCTTAAAACAATAGAGCAACAAAACCTTATTCCATCTACTCGAAAGAGAGTGAATCGTCAGTAGACAGACTGCTACGTAACATGCCACAGACACTGACCTGCTGTCAGTTGCTTTATCTGGACACTCAAATCCCTCAGGACACACAGTACAAGATGACTGGTTGCCAACGGAGAAGCTGCCATCAGGACAGGCGATCGCGAGGGCTGACAGTGTACTGGGGCAGTAGAAGCCTGCTGGGCAGGGTGTGCACTCTGTCTGTTCCCCTGTAGAGTACATGCCCGCCTGACATTTCTCTTTGTAGTCACTATCCACGTTCAGGCAGCTGTAGCCTTTTGGACACTTTATACAGCTTGTTGAACCTGAAAATGTACTCTGTTTTTACTTGTCCATTAACATGATTAATATTTGTGATATGCAAGGTGTATTTCTAGTTACATGTGTTCCCAACTATGCTTTCTCACATATGCCTCTTTTGGACTCGTTCTCAACTATGCCTCCTCCCATATACCTCTATTAGACTCATTCCCAACTATGCCTCCTCCCATATGCCTCTATTAGACTCATTCCCAACTATGCCTCCTCCCATATGCCTCTATTAGACATGTTACTGTCATGTTGTTGATACCCAAACGATATACTGCCTGATGTATAATGAATATATACTTCCTGATGTATAATGAATATATACTTCCTGATGTATAATGAATATATACTGCCTGATGTATAATGAATATATACTTCCTGATGTATAATGAATATATATTTCCTGATGTATAATTGATATATACTTCCTGATGTATAATGGATATATACTTCCTGATGTATAATGGATATATACTTCCTGATGTATAATGAATATATACTTCCTGATGTATAATGAATATATACTTCCTGATGTATAATGAATATATATTTCCTGATGTATACTGAATCTATACTTCCTGATGTATAATGAATATCTACTTCCTAATGTATAATGAACATATTCTTCCTGGTGTAGAATGAATATATACTGCCTGATGTATGATGAATATATACTTCCTGATGTATGATGAATATATACTGCCTGATGTATGATGAATATATACTTCCTGATGTATGATGAATATATACTTCCTGATGTATAATGAATATATACTGCCTGATGTATAATGAATATATATTTCCTGATGTATAATGAATATATACTTCCTGATTGTATAATGAATATATACTGCCTGATGTATAATGAATATACACTTCCTGATGTATAATGAATATATACTTCCTGATGTATAATGAATATATACTTCCTGATGCATAATGAATATATGAGATAATAAAAAGGTACATTCTAATAATAACTAATCTTACACAATTCTAAAATACTCTAAAATGAATGAAATGGACTCCTAACATTCAAAATTATCTTTGGTCAAAGCCCTTCCACACACGAGATTTAACTCTAGATGCTTACATACGATAATTTCCTATGCAAATTAAGGTTACAAGCAATAAATAAATAAATAGTCATGGAGAAGGTAAGAATGTTCAAATGACTAAAATACATTTGCCAAACTAGTGTTGAACAAGTGCAATTGTTGTTTGTTCTTTCTTTGTGTACCTTTCTATTTTACATCATATTAAAGTCAGCCTTTATTTCTTATTATCACGTCAAGGCAATGTTAAAAATTCTTAGGTTTTTACAAAGAAAATTCCATACATTTCTAGAATTTTCAGACTGTTTGCAAATGTGAAGACAGGATGAAAAGTTGTTGCACCTGGGAGTGAGTACTGGCCGGGCTGACAGTCATCTATTCCTGAGCCGTCTGGGGCGGGGCATTTCTTGCCAGCTGGACACTTCGTACATGTTGTATTCTGGCCCAGAGCATACGTCCCAGATGGACAGAATATTTCAACGGCAGCACTAAAACAAGATAGGAAAAACATCAACACATCCTGTATTATAACATAATCATGTCGCTGTAAACTTTTTTGTAAACTATAAAAATGCAAGTCATTGAAAAGCATTTTAGCATCATCCCTCAGTCATTTTTTTCATCATTAACTCCAGTTATAAGTGCATTTCAGTACCTGCCAATTTATATCTGTTAACACAGATCAATAAACACTCACTGATAAATACAACGACAAACACACACCATTCCTGAAGCTGTGAAATAACCACAAATTCAGATAGAAACCACATAAAGTATATTTGACGCAGTATGGCCATTTTCTTAATTAAAGCGAATTGTTGTCGCCTGTGGCTAAAATATTTCACCTTTTCATCCATTACAATCCACAAGCTCAGGATGTGGGGTGTTAATTAATATCTTATACATATCCAAATCATATACATCAAATGCAGCATGTAAATACAAAGGTTTAGCAAATGTTTTGTATATAAAATATGAATACGTATTTGACCCCAGTTGCGACAAAAAAACAATCATTGTCAGCAGAAGCATGGATGCACTCATTCAGTGGACTTACTCAGTGTAAGGGCACATTTTGGCAGCAGGGCATGGGGTGCAAGTGTCCTCCCCCTCCACGGAGTAGGAGCCGGGACTGCAGACAGTGTTCTGTGCAGGGTCAGTGCGACTGGGACAGCTGTAGCCACTCGGACACTTGGTACAATTGGTTGCTCCGGCCAAGCTCTGCTCCCCTGGTACAACACGTAATCTTGTCGTAAAGAGACCAACTCAATTTTTACATTTATGTATTTGTCAAAAACCCCATGTGAGCTCAATTTAGCATGTGTACGTGTACATGCGTGCATGCATGTGTGCATGTGTACATCCATGCATGCATGAGCATGCAAACACAGCTTACCAAATCAATAATGACATAATAATAAAACTATGTGTTTATGCATCATCATTGTCATAAATTTACATATTTGACCTCAATACCAAGCCATAATGAACATCAACCTTAGTATTGCTGCAAATTTTTGGTGTCAAAGCCAGACAACTAATACTTTATATTTCATTAATCAATGATCTGATTGACCAACTACAAATAATCTTTCATTTCCAAGTGACCCATCCAATAAATAGATTACAACCCAGATTGTCACCAGACCAGTCAAGCATTTTGTGGCAGGAAGCTATGCATACTACCCAAGTCATACTACCCAAGTCATACTACCCAAGACATATTACCCAAGTCATATTCATTTTAAACAAAAACGTTTCAATTGTGTTTCCTTGTTGTATCATCAGATGTTTTCAGCACTCAAGTTCAGCCTTTTCACTTTAATGACTCTTTTCCACTAGAAAAGGTTTTGGGCTTGTTTTTTCCACCTATATCCTGCTTTTGTCATCTGTGCTTCCACTTCTGTGTGCCAGGTGTTTCTTGGCCATCCCCTTTTCCATTTACCCTGACGGTTCCATGTAAATGTCCATCTTATAATGTATTCTATTGGCTTCCTCAGAGTATGGCCTATACTTTTTATATTGTCTTCTAATTTGATGTTCATTTAGTTTCATTACTAATTGTTTCTGGCTACCACATCCTCAGACATCTCTGAGACAAGATTGACTTACCAGCTGCGCAAGAAATTGGACCACTATCTGTTGTGGGGCAGGCACTACCAGCGGCACACAGAGTGCAGGACGCATCGGTGGTGATGATGTTGAATGTTCCATCAGGGCAAGGCACTGGTGCCTGGGCAGCATTGGCACATGTGTGGCCTACAAGAGCAACACATCTTCAGTAGAAATGTGCCATCTTCTTAAAGGTACACAATCTGATGGTTGTCCTCATAACATCATGTTACTTGTATGTTACCTGTATGGTATGTTACCTGTATGGTATGTTACCTGTATGTATGTTACCTGTATGTTACCTGTATGTATGTTACCTGTATGGTATGTTACCTGTATGGTATGTTACCTGTATGTATGTTACCTGTATGTTACCTGTATGTTACCTGTATGGTATGTTACCTGTATGGTATGTTACCTGTATGTATGTTACCTGTATGTATGTTACCTGTATGGTATGTTACCTGCATGTTACCTGTATGTTACCTGTATGGTATGTTACCTGTATGTATGTTACCTGTATGGTATGTTACCTGCATGTTACCTGTATGGTATGTTACCTGTATGGTATGTTACCTGTATGGTATGTTACCTGTATGGTATGTTACCTGTATGGTATGTTACCTGTATGGTATGTTACCTGTATGGTATGTTACCTGTATGGTATGTTACCTGTATGTATGTTACCTGTATGGTATGTTACCTGCATGTTACCTGTATGTTACCTGTATGGTATGTTACCTGTATGGTATGTTACCTGTATGTATGTTACCTGTATGGTATGTTACCTGTATGTTACCTGTATGTTACCTGTATGGTATGTTACCTGTATGTATGTTATCTGTATGGTATGTTACCTGCATGTTACCTGTATGGTATGTTACCTGTATGGTATGTTACCTGTATGTATGTTACCTGTATGGTATGTTAACTGCATGTTACCTGTATGTTACCTGTATGGTATGTTACCTGTATGTATGTTACCTGTATGGTATGTTACCTGCATGTTACCTGTATGTTACCTGTATGGTATGTTACCTGCATGTTACCTGTATGGTATGTTACCTGTATGTATGTTACCTGTATGGTATGTTACCTGCATGTTACCTGTATGTTACCTGTATGGTATGTTACCTGTATGTATGTTACCTGCATGTTACCTGTATGTTACCTGTATGGTATGTTACCTGTATGGTATGTTACCTGTATGTATGTTACCTGTATGGTATGTTACCTGCATGTTACCTGTATGTTACCTGTATGGTATGTTACCTGTATGTATGTTACCTGTATGGTATGTTACCTGCATGTTACCTGTATGTTACCTGTATGGTATGTAACCTGTATGTATGTTACCTGTATGGTATGTTACCTGTATGTTACCTGTATGGTATGTTACCTGTATGTATGTTACCTGTATGGTATGTTACCTGTATGTTACCTGCATATGGCATAAATTATATCTACTGTAACAGCTTCACTGCCCAAATGTTTTAATGAACCACAATTTTTTATTTGAATGTTGCATGTTGAACGGGGGCTGCCTAATAGGTGGACCAGGGTGGACTGGCCTTGCCATGTTTTTATTTCAGTTATTTATTACTCCCATTAACTTTAGGCTGCAGAAAAATTCCATCAAATTCTTCCCTGACCACGTACCATCTGGACCTTTCAACTTCAAATAGCTATCTTGTTGAGTCTTGTTAAAATGCTGAACTAAAATATTTCACATGTAAAACTGACACGGAAACAGATAATCAAATAAAAGGACTACATTTACAATGAGAAGGCAAGCTGACTGACCAACTGGGCACGACGTGCATGCTGTCTGTTCCCCCAGAGAGTAGGTCCCAGCTGCGCAGCTAACGGCTGCTGTAGTGTCTGGGCAGGCATTCCCTACTGGGCATGGGGTGCAGCTCACAGCTCCACTGCCTGAGTAGTAGTTTGTTTGACAAGACGATGCAGCCTGGGCGCCCACTGGACAGTACTCTCCAGGCATACATGCAGTGCAATCCATTTCTGAAAGGTAAGTATTGTCCTATCACAAAATGACATGCAGTCAAAAATGATTAATCTCTGTTTTCTTGAGAAAACTGACCACTTACTAACCAAACTCTTCACTTGTAATTTAAGCAATTTATTTTATATATAATTAACACGCACTATTCAAATATATGATATGGTACGTTTTTCTAAATATATTCATTTGTTCTTGATTATGCCTGCTCTACAAAATCAATAGTGCACAAATTACACAGTTTGTAATGATGAAAAATAAGTTACCGAAAAAGTGACAATTAATATATTAACACGGTGTGTTATACAACATATTACTGTAATTTAGTCTGAAGTAAATTGAATTTATATATATATATATATATATATATATATATATATATATATATATATATATATATATATATATATATATATATATATATTTATATATTATTTTCTAAGAACAATTTGAAATTTAATCCCATTTAACATCGTAAAACTGTGTCATTATGTGCCACAGAAAATTTTATTACTATTAGTCATGGTGTGTGCAGCCTTGGGCTGATTTAAGACATTTTAAGACCTTTTAATACTTCAAAAATTAAAGACCTACTTGTATGACAAATTCAGTACGAAATAACAAGTCAATTTGTTCAAACACCCTCTAGGAGCCATCATTTATTTGATGATCAAACTATATCGTTTGATTAAATGCACATACCACTTAGCAATATTCATTCCATTCCACCTTTGTTCAGGTATAGCCTACAGTTTAGGCTTAGTTTGGTTAAATCAAATTGAAGACTTTTTAATACTTTCTTTAAAAATTCCCATTTCAAAGACCTTTTAAAGGTCTTAAAATGCAAGATCCAATTGAAGACTGTTTAAGACTCAGCACACACCTTGTTATACGAGCATGAGGCCTGGATGTGTGAATGTCGAGTACTTACGTCCAGCGGCGCTGTATGAGCCTGTGGGACAGTTTTGTGGAACCACGGCAGCCGAGGCACACTGTTGACCAGCTGGACAGGGCAAGCATGTAGTCGCACCAGCCGCAGAATACTGGCCTGTAACATAGTAAAACACTTCTATAGCTCCTAAATCATCAGGAACCCGAGCTCAAAGATGCAACAAACCTGAATTATTAAGTATTATATAATGAATAGGAATGCACACAAGCTGTTGCCACAACGAAGGACTGCTGAGGGTTTAGGGTGAAAATGCAATTTATTTTACAAAATATGCCTTGAGTATTTTTCAGAAAGTAGCTATAGTTTCAGATGATTTCAAAGTGATGTGGAGTTAATTCCAGAACCTAGGTACAGAAACAGAGAAAGCAGGTTGGTCCAAGTTAAGCTTAGTTTTAGGAACATTAAGTGGTTGTGAAATAGATGATCTGAGCTGCCATTAATCATGATGATTAATGACAAAAGGCACCAATGTAAGAGCACAGATGATTGGCCTGTAACATGCATATTGGATCAGTCTTGGAAACATAGTAGTGTCAACAGGATGACTCATACTCAGTGTGTCAGTAATAATCACAGTAAAGGTATTACATTGACTGTGACTGTACTGTGGACCTACCTGAGCCACACTGTGTCTTTGTGGTAGCGGTGCAGAAGTAGCCAGCGGGACATGTAGTGCAGACAGCCTCTCCCAACAAGGAGTATGTGCCACCAGCACAGTCTGAGGGGGTCGCACTACCAACAAGGGGTACAGATTAAAGAAAGGCATCATTAAAGCACTAGAATGTTTTGATTGATATAATAAGTATTATATTGTTACGCCAATTATTACCAAACATTTTTTGTAGCATTTTCTTATTAATCAGATTGTTTCAAGTAGTATAATTATATAATATATATTATATAATAATAGTATAATTACTTACTTGTGATTACATTTTGTGTACACAGTGTATGTAATACTAATCAGTGTATTTAATACAAATCATGAACAAGAAGCATGTTTAGTTTACATTGCCTAATGCATTAATCATATAGTACATACTAATTGTTTTGTTCATACTGTAACTTCATAGTTAGGTTTTGCTTTACTTTGTGTCGTACAGAGCAGGACTCTCATATAAAGGTTTATATGAAAATTAAATCATTGTCAACGAGTAAGTGAAACTAGGAACTCACATTGAGTCTGTGCATGCCTTGCCAGCTGGGCATGTCACACAAGAATCACGGGCATCATTTGGAATCATGTCTGTGGTACAAATGAAACACACAACACAAATAAACATCTGCATTATTTGACCAACTGTATGCATTCATCAACAAAGATACCTATGCAACCATCACTGCTAACATGTTAAAGAAGTATCTTATTTCTAAAAGAGAAAACCTGTTTACAGAACATGGCCATGAAGTTACGTACTGTTTGCGCACTTTGTACATGCAATGGTCCCGGCTGCAGATATGTAACCTGCTGCACAGGGCACTGGGGCCACGGTTTTGACCGCACACTGGGAGCCTGCTGGACACTGCAGGCAAGTCTCTGTACCTGCAGACAAAGGGAATATGGGTAAAAGAGGGATGCACTGGGAGTTATTGTGATTCATAGAAATTACTTGATGACCAAAAATATAATAATAATAATACATATATTTTCAACATTACATATATGCAGCATATATACATAGATTGCTAATAAATTTTTTTATATCCAATACTCATGTAAATCATGCATATAAAAATATGGATAATTACAATCATACTAGGGTACAATCTTGTGTTGGAAACGGAGAGAATAGAAGCATAAACTTATATGCAATATCCCCATTACAATGATTTGTCATATGTATATATATTATTCCTCTTTTAGTTAGTTATATTGCAATCCTTGCATCATAATGATGTGGTAGAAATTGTTCATGTTCTTCAATGTATCATGGTCAGGTAAGTACAAGGAAACTACACAAATAAATTAACAGAAGACCCTGCTTTAATAATTATTTATACAAGTTCAATTATTGTTGTTTTAAACATTCAAAAAAAGACTGACAAAACAAGGACTGAAAATGAAAAGAAACATTCACCGTGAAACAAATTAAGCCATAACCACCTCAGTCTCCTCCACCACACCCAGGTATACAGAGATGTTCTCACCAGTAGATGTAGCGTAGTAGCCATCAGTGCACTCGGTACAACTTGACACACCAAGGTCGCTATAGGAGCCTTTACTGCATGGCGTCGCGACAGTGCTACCGGGACACTCGTGCCCGGCCGGACACTGAGTATCACATGATGTCTGACCTGCAACAAACACACACTTACAGCAACAGGAACATATTTCATCCAGGAATTCTCATTTAGTACACTCAAATACGAATACCTTTAGTTCAGGTTAAGAACCCACATACATACAAGTATGCATTATTTGCTGATTTGCCTGGTGTTGCCCAGGAGAAAAGACAGCAACAAGGCTTTTTAACTTAAAGCCACGACTATGGCTATCTATAATTTTTTTATCATTCACTATGCCATGTTTTTATGCGCTCATGCAGTTAACAAGGACTGGCTTCATGAAGCATTCTTTCGATCATAGATAAATTATAATAAATAAATAATTAAATGTGAATAAATAAGAAATAAAATTCATGTTGCATGAAGTAATGTGCCCTCATCCATCTAGACCACAATAGTTCATTAAAAATATATATACAATTGTTCACACATTTTATAAATGCCATATACACACATTTTCTAAAACCAAGAACATTCCATAATCTTTGTTATCATCAAGACCATTTTTCCACATTAAACTATTTTCTGTAAGTGCAACAGGAATATAAACAAATATACAAACCACAAAATATTAAATTTTTTGGGTATACAAATGAACAACTGTAGACATGCGAGATCCATTGCACTAATGTGCATTTTGGTTCAGGGTCAAAAGTCAATTGCTGGCGAAAGTGTAAACAGAAATTAATAACGAATTTGTGCTGGCTGAAATGAAAAGCTTACATTGATTAACTGAGATTACTGCATAGGATAACATAACTGTCTGTGAAAGGTCATGTGAAAGGTCATGGTTGCTCAGGAAGCTATTATTTTTGTTTAATACTTTCAATTAACTTCTTTGAAGGTGTAAAGTATAATAGTTTTTATTGTAAAATTATATTAGTATAAACTACATCTGTTCTATCATTCTGACTGCCCAAATGTGTTTTATTGAGCCTAGTCTAACGCTACCAGTGGCCATTTGGACCATAGGCCACATATGGCATTGGATTTGGCCAAACAAAAGTTACCCATTTGAGTAAATTTGGTCACCAGCATTTTCATTGAAAAGCAGAACACATGAGTGTTTGGCTAAGCTAAGTTGGGAGCTATAGCCAAAATGGCTTAACAGTTTACAACATCAGACACCCAATGAACCACAATTTGTTAATATAATTTTATTGTTGTCTGTTTAAAGTGAATGTTTCTATTGAAATATCATGTTTAAATTGCATGTTGAATGGCAAGGTCGATATTCATAAATAGATAATGGTCAAATTATATATTCTTAATTGAGTTCATTATAACTTATTTGGCCGGTCAAGATGTTAGAATAGATATAATTTATACTCTGTAATATGATTTTATAATTTAACCGATTAGACTTTGTACCTTTTAAAATAAAATAACCAAAGTAACTTTTCTAAGAAAATAATACAGAAGAATACAAAATTTTAATATCGAATGTTTCTGCTAAATATATTTTTTTATTATGAACCAATAACACAAAATTTAATTTTATTATACCCCAAGACAAATATGACAAGAAGTTGCAATACTGGCAATGTATTTCTATTAATGTCATCGTACAATAAAATAAAAAAATAGCCACTGTGACAATAAATTTTTTGCACAAACCCTTTAACAATCATAAAATGTTGTTACATTAGTTTTTCGTAGTGGATAAGATGTGTTCATATGCCAAATGTTCACATTATAAGTCTTGTAGATTAAAAAACACAGTCAACTTTCCTGGTTGGTATTGATATAAGAGTCAATAAATGTGTCACTTGTGCAAGAAAGGCATTGAACGAATTTATTGATAACATCCGTACAACATCTGACATTGTGCCCTTAGTACACTTTACTTATCATGGTGGAAACAGTTCCAGTTTCCTTCTATTATCATGGTGGAAACAGTTTCAGTTTTCTTCTATTATCATGGTGGAAACAGTTTCAGTTTCCTTCTATTATCATGGTGGAAACAGTTCCAGTTTCCTTCTATTATTATGGTGGAAACAGTTCCAGTTTCCTTCTATTATCATGGTGGAAACAGTTCCAGTTTCCTTCTATTATTATGGTGGAAACAGTTCCAGTTTCCTTCTATTACCATGGTGGAAACAGTTCCAGTTTCCTTCAATATCATGGTGGAAACAGTTCCAGTTTCCTTCTATTATTATGGTGGAAACAGTTCCAGTTTCCTTCTATTATCATGGTGGAAACAGTTCCAGTTTCCTTCTATTATCCGGACCTAGGAGTGCTGCGTCGTAATCCTCTGTAGCAGTTACTTTAAAAAATCATACATTTACTAATAATCATCAAAAAAATATGAATGAGTTATCATTTTATTGCTACAAAAACACTATATTATAATATTATGATAATGAATATATCACATCAGCTAATCAATGGGACATTACTAACTGAATTTGACCAAAAAAACATTTGAGTTTTGTTCACCCCACTACCAGATAATTACTGAGTTGCTATAATGCCCTGTACCTAATGAGACAAATGTAGCCATTCAAGTTAGTTGCAACATAAAGCAAAAATAAACCAAATATGCTGAAAACTTATTTTATGGTTGCCGTCGACAGCGCAAATTGTGTTGACAACTTGCCTGCAACCTGCATTCCCCAGAGAAATCTTTGCCTCAGTTTAGGCATCAATAATCTACTCAATTAATCAGCATAGTGATCAATCAAATATTTGGTCTTCAGACAATAATAAAGTAGGTTATATCTAATATATGCAATATTTATATACATAATGCACTGCATGGGATCAAGTGTAGATGACAACAGCACATATACTATTTAAATTTATTTATTACTTTCTGATAATAGATACAAAATATGAGAAGTTGTCTTCTTCCAGTTGCTTGCATCAAAAGCTTATAAGTTGTCTGACAAAACCATACTCATGGATATGATCCGACCTGCAATAAATATGGCAAAAGTAAAAAAAACAGGGCATGCAATTATAACATTCTTTTTAAAATGGATGATTTGCAAACAATATGATCTTGTAAAACATAAAGCTCTGTTGATCGCCAGAGTTCCACATTTTTAATGAAATGCCAGCAGCTGTTTATCACAGCAAGCACGTGAAACTTGTGTACCGTCACACGTACACGAGTGTCACATGACCATGCAAAAATGGCTAAACAAGTTTTCATTTGGCTATAGAAATTTGTTACTCTTAACCAAATTGGCTAGAGATTTTCAGCCAGCGCTAGTGTAGAGAAGGATAGAGAAAAGTAAACCTTAACATTCATTTTTTAGAAAGATTATTGGATACACAATCAGAGAAACCAGTCTTAACTATATAACATTTAAACATATTAACTATAACATTTTAACTATAATATTCAACAAAGACGATTGCTTCAGAATTTGTTTTTGTTACCATTTCCTCTCCTTGTCCAGGTGTGTTAATGATTAATCTGTTTATTTTTGCAAAGCTTTAATATAAAGTGCAATAGAATTATGCAAATTAAAAATGAAACCATTCATCAACTTACACCTGTAAATGGTCTTTATTAAAAGCCTCCCATTTCTGCACTAGAAAGTCATTCAAATACACAGACTGCAGACTAATTCATATTGTGATAATTTATATTTCTTTTTGGTTTGATCATCCATGTTATGTTATGGAAATGCCATGCTACATCGCCTCAATAAATCAGGTTATTCCGAATCAATGCATTCTTGAATGCAAGTCATTGTTCTGTTTGTTGCTCTACTGACGGTTGAGACATGCAGTTACAGAGAAGTTTCCTGACAGGTAGAGTGCCAGACACAGGCCATCCATCAGTGTAGCTGGCAACTGAGTGGATCTACAGCAGCTAGTCCATGAATATAGCAAGTCCTCAAGTGTTCAATAATCGTAGGGCCAAATGAACACAGAACCAGACCTCTCATGGGGGAAATAAATTGGAAGTCTTTCCAAGGTATTCAGTGTTTCTCAAAGCCTTTCATACACAGCTCATGTGAGATGTATAGTAGCATAGTGGCTAGAACATCAGACTTGCAGTCAAGAGAACCAGGGATCGAATCCTCTTGCTGCCATTTCAAAGCATGGGCAATTCTGTTCACTCCACGTTGCCACAGTTTACTCAGTTGTATAAAAAAAATACCAGTGTGTGTGTGTGCATGGGTGTGTGTGTGTGAACAGACTTTGAACAGTAATTGCAGTGTGGCTGAATGCTTCCCAGAGAAGTCAAGTTGGCGATGGAATGAGCAAGTCTGCTGGGAGTGAAGTGTGATGCACCGTGAACAGTCTTATGGACTGGATACCGTGCTACATATGAACTTACCTTTACAGGTAATATTTACTGACTAAGACTGACTCACAAGACTAGTTGTACATACCTGTGGAAGGGTTGTAGTAGCCGCCAGTACATGATGTCGGAATGGATTTCCCAGCGTTCGGACAGTAGGAACCGGCTGGACATTCTAAGCAGCTCGATGCAACTGCCCCTGCGTACTGACCAGCGGCACATTCACTTGGGCCCGCATCAGGAGCTGGACAAGCTGACCCTGCCGGACAGGGCGTGCATGCAGTGGCGCCATCTGTGCTGTAGTGACCCGTGCTGCAACTCTGTAACAAACCAGTATCAAATGACTCACAAATCATGATCCATGTTCTTTGTTTGAACGTACAGTTACACATTGTTGTTGGCAATATGAGAAACATTACTTTAAAGGTAGAGAATGTTTTGCTAATTAGAATTGGTTATACCAATGGTGTTATACATGTTTGATCTCATAGTTCCCTTTATAATGGGTTCGGTTCTTGTACTGCTGCACTGCTTTAATGGTTATAATTTTCCACTACTCTGTGTCATCAGCTGTTCCCAGGGTTGGCACGTAACAAAGTAAAAGTGCTTTGTTACAATACTTGAGTAGGTATTTCAAGTAATTGGCATGTAACAAAGTAGAATTTTGACTAAATACTTTTACTTATAACGAAGTAGTTTTATCTAAGGTAACACGACTTTTTACTTTGTTACTTTTATTTATTTCGCAATATATTTTTGTTACATATTTTGCGAAACCGCTACTGCCAGTGGCGCTGCACTGTCAACGACATTTCATAAACTGTGCATAGTCACCAGGCTAAAATCCATTAATATCATCCAATCGCATGCCAGTTCATGATCATATTTGCATACGAACCTATCTTTGGGAAATCGACGCAACCATTGTTTTATATATAGGTCAGTGAACGAAATATTGGCATAGGTTAGGTCAAGGCCATTGACATGAAATGTCACATCAAGCACACAATGCTTGAACGCCATCTCAAACCATGATGCAAATGTCTCCATATAAACTATTAATCAGTAAGTTTCCAATACATATTATAAATATAAAAATTTGCAATTTCGACAATGAATTGATAATCCCCATACATTGACACAAATCTGATATTCATAAACGAACGCGCAACATGGATCGGGAACTTCACCGATTTTCGCCCATTGTCACCAACGGCATTACCGGCCTACGTCAGCCATAAACAGCATTTTACTTTCATGAATACAATTCATATTGAGATGTTTAATAAAGTCGTAGTAATGATTACTCTACAGAACTAAAGAATAAAGAATTGATACTCTGCAATTTGGCAGCATCTTTTCCCAGCAATGGCTTATTCAAGCTGACCCATAATATCAGGGACAGGTGCCCTGACAGGGCACTTTTAATTGCAATTAGCAACAGCATTCCTCTGTTGCACTAGTCTGTCTTCTGATAAATTCTAGTCCCAGCTGGTACCAGGTAACCAACACAGCTAGCTACTAAAACGTGTTGTTTCAATGTTTGTGTGACCTGATAAGACATGTTTGGGAAGACATGAGAAGGTGGGGGTTCACAAGCCAGATGGCTTCATCAGCTAGGCATCAAATGTCTGTTAATTTTACTATGGGCAGTGCTAAGTAGTATTACCTCTGACCAGTTTCCCTGAGAGGCTACTACTACTACTACTACTACTACTACTACTACTACTACTACTACTACTACTACTACTACTACTACTACTACTGGACTGACCCTCTAGCTACTCAGATACAATCACACCTGCATATACATATCTTGTTGTACAATCTAGCTCCTCCTATACCCCAGTGGAACAGGTCAATAAAAAGACAGATTGTGCCTCATCATTAATTAAGTTCTGTATTTAACTGAAATTATTTGATGTTGTGAGCTCTCATTAACGATAATGTAATTTTCCAAGCACCCAAGTGGCCGCCATGTTCAAGGGTGGCAGACTGACTGACCAGCTAAGGCTGTCTGGGAGCACATTGTTATAGGCAGAGTGGTTGCAAAACAGTTGCCAGATGCAAGTTGTGTAATTTATATAATATTACTCATAATTTTATTGTTATTTCTAAGTGTTGTACTTTTACTTCTACTTCAAGTACTTTTGAAAAGTAGTTTTACTTTTTACTCAAGTACTCTTTTACAAAAACTACTCAAGTAGTTTTTAGGTGAATTACATTTACTTTTACTCAAGTACAAAATTAAAGTAATTAAGTCAATCCTGGCTGTTCCCTCCTCTTGTTATCATCCATCTTTTTCACACACCTCTTAATGCAGAAGGGCATTATTCAACAGAAAGGCACAATCCAAAAGAAGGGCATTATCCATGATCCAACAGAACGGGACAATCCAACAGAACCTTTTGTCAAGAAATTAAAGTTTTCCTATGTGCATACAATTAGGGTTAAACCAACATTTAGTTTATATATTTTCATACAAAGTGTCATGTCAAGTAATCTGATTATATACAAATATTATGCTGTTCTTCTCCCTTACTTTTCGCAGCACTGTGACTACAAAACAATCCTGTACGCTTGCAGTCACAGGCAAAGATAACAATGATCACCAAGGTAAATA
This sequence comes from Lamellibrachia columna, assembly GCA_963662155.1. Classification (NCBI taxonomy): domain Eukaryota; kingdom Metazoa; phylum Annelida; class Polychaeta; order Sabellida; family Siboglinidae; genus Lamellibrachia; species Lamellibrachia columna. The sequence continues at coordinate 43,930,320 of OY759271.1, forward strand.
CTTGTTTACTTTTGATCAGGGATTAAACTAAGGTTACCTCACATATACTACTGACAGCACCACTGACTCACTATCTAGCAACAACCCTTAGGTTTTGTTTCATTAATGAAACGTAAATGTTTATTCACAGGGTTCACAGCAAGCCATTATTGTGAAAACAGACTGTTCCCATTTAGCAAGAGCAACACTTCAACATAACTAAATGAAAAACTTCCACATACAAGCTAGCATGTCATACTCGATACTGGATAGGTTCGATGTTTTGCAAAAAAGTCTGAAACAATAAAAAATCCAAGTGTGAAGGCCCTTTAAATTAATAAACATTAAATTTTGTAGTCATGTTTGTCAAGTAACAGATTGAAGACTGCTTGTAATAGTTGTATAACAAAATGTGCTGATCAGAACATATTATACATACTGATTACCCAATAACATAAAGCCATTTAGGCAAGACCAATTTTCAGGACAGAGTACTGATTGCTATAATGGGAGAGCCAAAACCTACATAGGACCTCACCGTATTCATGGCATCAAATAATAATTAGCATCGTCAGCTCTGGTGGGTATCTTTGTGCAAGTCATTTCATGACATACACACATACATGCATACAAATATCAACAACGTTTCCGTGACAACAATAGCTTTGGCTGGGTGCCCAGTTCTCAACTGTAATAAGCTCCACACCTTATATTTGTACAGTTAATCAGCTAAGTAATATGTCGACGCCACACCCACGACAGCACCTGTATATTGCTTCATGGACTATAAAGACTTTGGCCTCTTGCCCAGTTAGGCCTTCAGAATCTTTAACATGTTCAAACACATCTGTTTCGGCAATGACAAACGCAGCAAATGGCCACATAAATAAGTAATTAACTTCCTGATTTCTAGTACATACAAGGCTGAAAGCATAGTCAGTTGTGACTGTAATTTTACAAAATACAGTGACACCAAGTGAGCATTTCTGTAGTCTGTCAGAAAAGTAGCCATGCAGGTGTAAGTGTATGTAACATTAAGATGTTAAAACACAATACAATATATATATATATATATATATATATATATATATATATATATATATATATATATATATATATATATATATATATATATATGTATATATATATACGTGTGTGATGTGTGTGTGTGTGTGTTTCCAAAATGCACTAAATGTATATTTAAATAAGATAAAATCTATGAATAATAGTAGATACCTTTAGTTAATAATGCTAGCCCTAAAAACCATCCAGTGAAGGTAGAAAATACATGAAACACATTTACATGCTTATGTAGTTTTTGTTTAATCTAATTATTAAAACAATGGTTGTTTCTCACTCTATTTTTTTATTATAAATTGTAAGAAAAAAATCCATACATGGCCATATATGTGATTTTTCTAGTACAGTTAGTTGTCCTTTCTATATGAGATACCAAGAAGTTGCTACCACACCTGACACGCTGATGCATCTGACTGGCTGGTCTGACCATTGTATTTTCCAGCTGGACAAGCGGTCTTGGCCGAATTACCACCTGGGCAGCTGAAGACAGAAAACATTAATGAGTAACAGTGACTGGCAAAAATACACTAACTGAAATTAAAACTCCCTCATCAATTCATTTAGCCCACTGCCAATCGGGTTCGTTGATATTAAAATATATTGTGTGTGAATAGTTTAATATGTGCAGTTAGCTTAGTAAGTGCAGACTTTGGTTAAAATCACTAGCAAAAATACCCGTGATAACTTGGTAGTGACTCTCATGATAACAATATTAAAAAAAATTCAGGATACACAAAATTATCACAGAAACATCCATCTTTGCTTTGGTATTTTGTACTGCCAGCCAATATCTTGATGGCTTTTTGGAATCCAATTCTCAAAACTATTATGATCATCATAATGGCAATGGGAGAGCAGATGGCTTGGCACTTATTCATGCATAAAATATAAGGAGACATAAACAGAAATTTATCGTGTTCATGTATCCAGGCTACCTGACAATTAGGAATGGATTGATTTAACTGATCTGCCAAGTGTACTTACATTGCACAATGCAAAATTTTATATAAATCGGAATTGTTATATTAAATACTACATCAAGTGTACATTCACTGTACGTGTTTTTTCACAAACACAAAATTTATAATTATTAATGGCATCCCTTCGGGCACAATAAAATACATCATTCTTTCATATATAACTGTAGCATGGACAACCAGATATTACTATAACGCAATATATATTTACAGCGTATTATTCATGTATTGTTACTATAGTATCAGTACTGTTGGAATTGATATAGATTAAGGGATAAGGAATTAACATCATGCTACAGGCTGTACTCACAGTGGCTACTGGCCTGCCTGGCTACTATAGACAACTCATATTGCTAGCCAAGCAAATATTTGAACAAAACAGTTATAACACAAAGCACATATTCCTAAATCAAGACTGGACCTTGCTCAAGGCATGTTGGTGCAGTGTCTTCTTTGAATCTTTCGTGCATATGTTTAGACACAAAAGAAAATTAATTCCGTTTCTGCACATGACTTGTGTTGAAGCAGCCAAATAGAACTGCACGATCGAGGCGGTCTGTTATGTTGCCTGAAATAATTATTTTGGCTCTGCGAAAAGGCATGGGCATAGATATAGTGATAGTCCTGCATAATACTATAACAGACCGAAACATAGCCTTTTGTATAATCTATACACTATACATGCCAGTACAAATATTATGAGGTTGGAACTGGCCACCTGCAAACTTGCAGGTAAATAAATGTCAATAATTTTGTTTACTTTACTATATTAGATACATGTTATGTTTCTGCAATATAAATAATATTTTAAAGATAATGTATGTGTGTATATGTATTACATTAGTCATGCATGGACCAATTGATATTATAACTTGGTTGCATTACACTCTCGTCCAATTGACAAGTTCTATTAGCTGGACAACAAACATAAATTTGTGTATATTCATGCAGTTTTCATGCTGAAAAGTCCATTTGTTCATATTGCTTCAAGAATTTTTTTTAAAGCATTTAAAACACATGGTGATATCCCAATATAACACTCCAAACATGTTCACATTCACAACTGCAGTTATATTTGTACAAGAGTTTTGTACAGATATCATCTGGACATTCTTTGTAAAAATTACATTTAGGCCTTACTTGCTTAGGCCTACATTAAAGATACAAAGGCTAATAATTTTGAGTTGTAAAATCATGTTATATAGAAGAAACTGTATTTATTCTAACATTATGACTGCCCAAATATGTTTTAATGAACAACAATTTATTAATTGTTATCTGTTTAATTTGGATGTTTCAGGTCGAATACCATATTTCCATGGCATGTAGTGGGAAAAGTAGAGATGTTAATGATATATGCCTGTCACATGAACACCTGACCCCGTAAACTTTGTCAACAGGTATTGCAAATCGTTGATAGTTTTCATGAATGCACTGAACAAGGTTGATATAAAAAATGATGGAGAAAAAAAAAACTAGGATTGCAACGATATTTTAAAACGATACGATACTCGGTACATATTTCACAAGAATTGCGATACGTGTACGATACATGAACATTTCTCATTCAAAGTATCATCTTGTTGAAAAACCTCTAAACACCCCTTAGAAGCTGTTTCGACACAACCAATACTAATGTATAACTGCATGATGTAGTTATTGTAATTTTTTCATGAAAGTACGTTTTCAGTAGACAAGCTAAACTATAAAATGTGCACCCAATAAATGTGTTCTGCTAAACTTATGTATTGTTATGTATCGCAATACGCATTATATTGGGACACAAATATCGCGATACGTTTCGTATCATGGATTAGTGTATCATTGCAGCCCTAATAATTACTGTGTAAAATATTAGAATGATATAGTTAATCTGACATGGCGTGATTTTAGAATGACCAGAGTGTTTACCTTTATTTATGTATACACCAACACGAGAACGTTTAATCAGGTGCTTCAATACACCTGTCATCACAAAGTTATGAAGGTAACCAAGAATGTAACCAACCACTTATGGAAATAACTATTCTACAAAGGAATATCAGCCATAATATAAATTTCTTGACGTAGAGCGTTGAATGGTTGGAGGGCAGACATTGTACTAGTGCAGTATGTAAATGCATCACTTATTAGCAATCAATAAGCAATGGGCCATTCAGTTTCTTAGACTAATGCAAGTTTGCCAGCTCCAATTCATTGGCAACTGAAAGGCCCAAGACAATATTTACCTGTCTCCATGGCAGAAGGTGAGGACACGATCCAAGTAAAAGAAAACCTTTTGGATATATATTGCGAGCACAAACCTAACATTATTGATGCAGCTCTTCAACATTTGTGTTTAATGACAAATTGTGGTTCCTCTTACAGGAAGCTTTGTCTGTTAAAATGTTACCAGTTATCAGTTATCAGTTGCCTATATTGCTGATAATAAGTTAAAGCAACCCGAGCTACTGGCTAAACCAGGCCAAGCCACTAGCTACACAAGAGCCCAAGCTACTGGCTAAACCAGGCCAAGCCACTAGCTACACAAGAGCCCAAGCTACTGGCTAAACCAGGCCAAGCCACTAGCTACACAAGAGCCCAAGCTACTGGCTAAACCAGGCCAAGCCACTAGCTACACAAGAGCCCAAGCTACTGGCTAAACCAGGCCAAGCCACTAGCTACACAAGAGCCCAAGCTACTAGTTACATCAGCTCAAGTTCAAGCAGCACAATCTACTAGTTAAACCTGTCCAAGCCACTATAGCTACACCAGCACAAGCTATCAATTAAACCAGATCATGCTACTAGTTATACCAGCCCAAGTTTAAGCAGCATGAGCCATTAGCTAAATCAACCTATGCCACTAGCTACACCAGCCCAAGTTAAAGCTGCCCAAGCTACTAACTAAACTAGCCCAAGCCACTAGCTACACCAGTCCAAGCTACTAGCTACAAAAGCTATTGGCATATACTTGCTGAAACGTTCTACATAACATTATCTAAAGCTAAAGGACTACATCATATTCTGTTCTTTGTTAAAACTCTATCCTCACCTGATTTTGCCTATTCGGTTCGTTGATGTCCAAATATGTAGATTGTGATTAGTTTATCCAACATCCGCAGTCAATTTAATAAAAAAGCCTATCTTTGTTCAAATCATTGAAATAATTTACTATAGTCGTTAGATCTGGGAAGGCTCAAAATAGTGGATATTCAAAATGGTAAATGGTGACTCCATACAAATCAGGGTGGAAATATATTATAGTGCGTAAACTCTCAACGATTAAAACTGCAAACGCATGTTCGTTTAACAGCAGTGACATAAGCTGATTCAGTGATGTGCACAGAGGCTGAAACAAACCCACTTGTCTCCTGATAAAGGTCATAACTAGTTATTAATATTTTACAAACCAGGAACAAATTATACAGGTGATCTTAACTTCACATATCCTACAATGTTCTTAGTGTTTTTTAAGGTTTAGCTCATATGTGCAGTAAAGAATGTCATACGGGCAACAACTGTTTTTTTAAACCTTATTTGTATATGAGCAAAGTCACGAAAAATGGAACACGTTGATTTTCTAAACTTATGAGCTTTGCTGTTTGGTTGTTTAGATTAATATCCCACTTTTAATTTTTTTTAGGGATAAAAAATGGTCTTATGTTTCAGCAAAGACAACTTTGGCAAGTTTAATCAAGATTTGCCTTTTCTACAGCAATATGAGGGCCCACAAAATGGGGGTATTCTTGCATAAAAATGTAAAAACTTTTGATGATGGCATTTCATGTGTAAAAATAAAAATTACACGAAGGTATGGATGCCTCCATTTATTTTTTTGTGTTGAATATATACCCCAAGGTATATTTGGGTGAACAAATTAACTATGTACTCCCACCCATTGCTGAGTTATTGAGGTGGGAACCTGGCATTGTTTTTCAAGAGACAGCAGTTTTGGGCGGTAGCTGTATCATGATCTATCTAAGAAAAAGGTAAGTGGCTAAATTAACATTAAACATTTTTTTCTGCCTTACAATCCATCCTCGATTGATTTCCAAAAAAATAAATTGAACAAACATTGTAAGTCATACAGATTTTTTGTGTGGGAAACTGTGAATAAAATTCCGTCTCCTTATGTCACGTCTGTCACACCATATTTTCCCAGAAAAAAGAGAGAAAAATATGAAAAAATATGCTAAACACAGCTTGAACCATTTGCAATTAACAGATATAAAATCATTAATCAGTGAGTTGGTGTTATGAAGTAGCAAAGGATTTTTCAATTCTGTCCCTCGAAATGTCGCGACATAAGTACCAGAATGCTCAATTTGCTGTAGTAAATTAATTTTATTTGCAGTTCTACGATAAATGGCATTTATCCAGATGTTTTGGTATGAAAAATTCTAATTTAGAATAACAGTTACTTGGCCAGTACACTTTCAAATGGTAAGATTTATGAGCACGATGATGTCACCTGTGAGTAAACTAAACTGTTATAAACCATCTTTTTCTTTGTTGAAATTACACTAAATCAAAGTAAAACTACATGAGCAATGTAATATTACATGTTATTAACTAGATACAAACAGATGCCTACTTTTGGAAAATTTCCACTATTGTATTGTCCCAAACATGATCATTTTGCTAACAATTGGCTGGCAATCTACCCTGGTACTCATAGTTGGCTGTACAGCTGTAGCATACAGCTGTTTTGTTAATGTTACTTTATTGTGCAGATGGCACCACAGATTATGCTAATTACCCATGTAAAACAAAAGACAAACCCCAAATATTTAGATATCTCAAAGGTGCTTCCTCAATTGAATTTTTTTAACTTTGTCATGTGATTGGCGAGAGGATGGAAGTCACACCCAAGATAAGCATTGACCCACACAGTGTTTAACATTTTGGATCCTATTTTGATCCTTACCAGATCTAACAACTGAAATAATTTTTTTTTATGATTCGAACAAAAATAGGCAATTTTTATTAAATCGATTGCAGATGTTACATAAACTAATCACACAATGTATATTTGGACATGAATGAACCGGATTTGAGATAGGCTAAATCAGTTTAGGAAGTAGTTCTAAGCTTGGTTCAAAGGAGAAGTGCCATCAGTTCCATTTAGATAATGTAACTTTGTTATCAAACAATACAATGTTTTCGTTTTCAAAGAGAAAACCTGATGTGTTGTTAGATTTTTTGGCTTGCCTAAAACTTAAGCGAAATGGCTAGTGATAAGAAGTTTTTCAAACCAAAAATTAGGATATCATATTATGCTTGAGCTGATGATATTAGGAAGTGAATAACATTGTTGTAAAACGACCATTATGATGCAAAGATATTTTAATACCCGACCAAAAAATGTGTTACACTGTCCATGTTGGACATTGTTCTGAAATTACTTTATTTCTACAGCAAAATGGATCATCTTGATCCAGTAGAAGTGAAAAAGCTGAAGGCAAGAGAGCACCAAAGCAAACGGAGAAAGAAGTTCAAAGAGAATTAAAAAAAACTTTAGGAAATTTGAAAGAAGGATGCCACACAACAACAAAAGAACTGGGATGCTAAGCGGCTAACTACGACAGAGGGAAAAGAGGAAACATCAAGGAGTTGAGATACTGAGACAGCAAAAGCATAGAAAGATTAAAACTGAATGGGTGTGAAGGACAGTCAGATCGAGAGGAGTAGAAACAAGTGAACAAGAAACAAGTGAAACTGATGACACCTGCTGAAAGAAGAGAATATGAGAAGCAAAAGAAGGCTTATACAGTGTAGTAGAAAACAATTGATGGGTCAAAAATCACAGATTAAAGGAAAAAGGTTGTGATAAGAAAAAAAGGGATGGTAAAGATAAGCATGGCAGAAGAAAACACTGTTGGTGATAAAGATGATGAGATAATGTCAGAAGATGCAGGTGAAGAAAAGGAAGGTCCCCAAGCACTGAATACCACGAGCAGGCAGCTCAGATATTACTACTCTAGAAAACTACTTGAAAGGATGCCACAACACAGAACACACAGAGCAGAAGCACTTCAGTCTATTATCCTCTCTGCTACACCTACCTCCAGAAAAGCATACAAGAAATGTGAGAATATGGTTAAAACAAATGCACCAACCAAACGTAGTTTAGTGCCAGAATTTAAAGGGATGGTCATGGACAGGGATGTTGGCAGAAAAATATCATCAAATCATGCCCTCAGGATCAAAAGAAAATGCAAAAAAATCTTTAAAAATGCACCAACCAAACGTAGTTTAGTGCCAGAATTTAAAGGGATGGTCATGGACAGGGATGTTGGCAGAAAAATATCATCAAATCATGCCCTCAGGATCAAAAGAAAATGCAAAAAAATCTTTAAAAATGGCTAAGACCCTGGCTGTTTCTAAAGGCAAAGTGTACAGGGATATTAGCATGCTCACTGGGACTGCCAAATTTAGAAATGGCAGGGTTACCACACTATGGATGAATCAAATCTAGGATTTCTTCTTCAGAGAAGACATAAGCAGAGCTGTACCAGGGAAAACAGTGTCAGCTGCTTTCAAACATCACAAGGCAAAGTATCTTCTGAGCATGACAGTTGAAGATGCATACAAAATCTTGCGAGATGAAAATCCAGCCTTCCCTTACAAGTTCACAATATTCGAGAAATTCTGTCCGCCAAATGTGAGGAAGATTATCTTCTACTTATCAACTTGGTACACTTTCAACCCCATACTATAACATTATATGGGAAAGAAATTATTTTAGGAATGAAAATTATTCACTCCTAATTTTTACACAACTGTTCCATTTTTCGTGACTTCGCTCATATTATTTCTTTGATAATACAACATTACTTTAATAGTCAGTAAAAACAAATAATTTTTTTTTAAACAGATCAGTACTATCAAAATTATATAAATTATTTTTAAGCTGGACTACTGTCACTACAAGAAATTTTTGGATTAATAAGTTTGGAAAAAATTAATGTTGTATTTTTTTATTTTCTTAGTCAACATAATTATCATATATGGACAGGGCAGGATTTCATATGGGCAATTTAACCATATGAAAGGCCTTAAAATACTAGTCTCACACAGATAATAAAAATTATGTATTTTATAGTACATACAGGGCTGTATGTCATAATAGACAGTTTCAGCTACAAGTTTTTTGCTCCAAATGTATCTCAATACTTAATGTATAGGTTTATAAAATGAACTTATCTCATACGTAGCCATAATGCAGTTTCAGCTATCAGTATGAAGCAGTGAACTTGCCCATCAAGCAGTAAATCTACTGCTGTTTTCCCAGTTCTGTTAAGTTTTTAAACTGTTTTTAAATATCTACACTACATTGCAGTTAAAAGCATGTCTTCTTTGAAATAACGTCTAAAAACTTATAAGTAGGGTATTCACTAATGGAGGCCATTCGGTCAGTACATCCGTATCTCGGCGCAACACTTTAACAAGATTTAACAAGATTTGCCATCCAAGCCAAAGGCCCAGATGGCAAGTGGACAAGGAAGCCATTGGCTTATCGAGAGTCCAACAATGTTCATCTACTTATAACCCGCCCTCCTGAGATATGCGTCAACCTTGTTTTTAAAAATATTCACGCTGCTAGCAGTTACACAATCTGTAGACAATTTGTTCCATTCATTTATTGTCCTTTGTGAGAACAAGTGCTTCCTGATGTCCAATCTACATTGATCCTTTACTAATTTTACCTCATGTCCTCTAGTTCTGCTATCCTTCTTGAGTGAGAAAAACATATTTCTATCAATATTTTCATACCCATTCAATATCTTAAAAACTTCAATCTGATCTCCTCTTAACGTCCTTGTCTCCAGAGTTGTTAAACCACATTCTTTCAGGTGTTCTTCATAACTAAGGTCTCTCAGTTCTGGAATCATTTTAGTTGCTCTCCTTTGTATGCATTCAAGCGTATCTATATACTTCTTACGATATGGTCTCCATGCTTGTATACAGTATTCTAAATGAAGTATAACTATTGCTTTATAAAGAGGTATAATTAACTTATGGGGAACATGACCAGCAAATGTAGCTGATGTCAGTGCTATGGTTATGGAACTAGCAATAAGTAGACCGAAAAACGTTTAGCTGAAACTGTCTATTGTAATGCAACTGCAACTTTTACCCCCTGGTATATCAGATGGGTGAATACAATTAATTATACAAATAATTGAAAATTATTTACTTTATGATAAAAATTAGACTTGGATTTAATGACACTATATAAATTACACACCAATTATGCATACCAATTTCACCTAAAAAAATACCAATGCCAATTACAGAAAGCATGCTTGCCCTGGTGAAACTTAGTTAAAAAAACTGTTGTGAGATACTGCATATGATCTAATATTTAAAGACACAGGAGACAATCCAAATAGGGTGGATAGGGTATGTTGATAGAGCATAATATGTAAGAGTAGAAAATTTAAGTCTGATTTGATAGGTAACCAGAAACCAGTGTAACTATTTAACTAGAGGTGGTGATGGTGAGAAACAAGGACCCGAGTACAACACAGTACAAAAGGTAAAACAATAGCACTCACTAGAAGCCAGTTGGGCAGTCTGCGCAGGTGGAGCCGTCCCAGAAAGTCCCAATGGCACAGGTGGAGTCACATTCTGTCCCACATGCCCCTACAACAAATACATCTCTGTAGTAGTAACTTAAAATACAGGTGGAGTCACATTCTGTCCCACATGCCCCTACAACAAATACATCTCTGTAGTAGTAACTTAAAATACAGGTGGAGTCACATTCTGTCCCACATGCCCCTACAACAAATACATCTCTGTAGTAGTAACTTAAAATACAGTTTACAATATTAAATTAATAAAACAATATTTTGTATTACAAATACTACTAGTAGTACTAACCTCAGTAAACAGGGAACAGCCATTGTGTATACAGTGATATACATACACTGACTGTCACAGCTACAACGTGTACATTTATAGAGCTCTACATGTGTACAATGACACTGACAGCTAAATGTGTACATTAACAGCTGTGTGTGTGTGTGTGTGTGCATGCGTGCGTGTATGCATGCATGCGTGCGTGCGTGTGTGCATGCATGCATGTGCACTGACAGCCATCCATACATGTGTACACAGGTACACTGTATACAAACGTGCTCAGCAACCTTATGTACAGACAAACATTTTCCAAGGTGACTTATCAGAATGCACAAACACACATAAAGGACATGTATTTAAAGTTTTTAATATTTTATTTATTCATTTATAAGTGTATAAATTACATAGTTGGTGGAAATGAAGGCTCAAACCTTGAGTTTTCAATTCAACATTAGAACAAAATTTATTCATCTTGAAGAGCTGTGGCATGTGTAATAAGTGTTAATATCCTGGTTTGCTTCTTTTTCAGGAAACTATAAAAACTTGGGGGAAATTACACAAGAAACCAGACCACGACAACATGACTGATGCCTTCAGCCATAAGTGCATTTACTCTTGAATAATAATAGGTACAATAACACAACCAATTATATCAGCAATGATGTAATCACTGAACCTAGTCCTTGTGTATATATATATATATATATATATATATATATAAATATATATATATATATATATATAAAACAAGTTGTGGATCTTTTATTTAATTACAATGAACTTGACAACAAACATATCTTATCCACAAATGCCATTAGTGACTATTAATTTATTGGTAGCTTTTCCAGAAATAAAAATGTAATCATAAATCATATACACGTATGTGCAATGGTAAAAAAATCTTAATTTGTTTAGACAGTATAATCAAAGCTACAATGTGTAGGACTGCAATAGTACACTCATGATTTGTTTAGACGGTATAATCAAAGCTACAATGTGTAGGACTGCAATAGTACACTCATGATTTGTTTAGACGGTATAATCAAAGCTACAATGTGTAGGACTGCAATAGTACTCATGATTTGTTTAGACGGTATAATCAAAGCTACAATGTGTAGGACTGCAATAGTACACTCATGATTTGTTTAGACGGTATAATCAAAGCTACAATGTGTAGGACTGCAATAGTACTCATGATTTTGCAATGAGACCCAAGTGATTGGCAACTTTAGATAAAACCTGCATGTCATGTCTATGTTTGGTAGCACTACATCACGATATGCATACTAATCAACAGTATTAAAAATTAATATCCAATAATGGCTTGTGAAGATAGCATACACATTTCTGGATTACACCATAACATGTTAGGGTTATATCTTCTCATTATATTGGTCACTGCTTTAGTGAGAATGACATTAGAAGCAAGGTTCAAGAAATGCCTTGTTTGATCCATATAAAGACAACTTTAAAAAAAAGTGAAATAAATTATTGTGAATGATAATTGCTTTGAACTATACACCAGCCATAATTATCTGCATCTTCCCGACTAATACAATTTATAATTTAGCTCCTAATCTAAATAGGCTATGCCAAGGAAGATATTATTGATATTCAATATTTGACCCAGGAGTAATGTTATTTACATTTTTGTAAAAGTCCATGCTTCACCAGACTTTTTATCATATATTGGAAATGTGAGATCAATATTAACAAATTGTGTTTTCAAAACTGTCTGCAAGTGGCCACCATTTGAATAACATTTGTATCATTTTATTTTCTTCTTAATAATGCTCTTTTACCAATAAATGTATCATTTGTGTTCATGGTTATGGACAGTACACTATAACTTGTGTTGGTGTCATATTAAACCTGTAAGAGTATAATGTACCTGTAATAGTATCACAATGTATTATAGACAGTACCACACGTAAAAATATTTTTCATTGCCAAAGATGTTAGATGGGGGAAGCAAAGTAAAAGTTGCATTACTTCAGCTTCATCATTTCCCAATATTGTATTTCATGTAAAAAATGCAACAACGTTGAAAATAAATAAATGATGCACACAGAGTTGCAGACCAATGCATAGTTAGGTTGATTTAAGGGTAGGTGCCTACCTTAATCACACAAGCTACGGCAGACTGGCACTGACAGCATAACAAATTATAGTTTTTTAACGATGCCATTGATTGGTTTAGAACAACAGACCAAAAAACATCATAAAGCCATTTAGGTAATTATGCTAATTAAATATTTAACTTGGCAACAGCTTCGGTTGTTTTACACCCTTATGGAAATCACCATGAGGTCAGCAAAGTAAAAACATTTACATCTTTCAGTTTCATTACTCTTGATACCATTGTTTCTATGGCAGTGTTTTACACACACTGTGTGTGCACGGATGTGTGTAGGGTTAGACATTTTTCAGTACAGGGGACCACAGGATCACCACCTCCAGAAATCTGGTTTTGAGCAAACTGAAGATAATTTTGTAATATTCAACAAACTCGGAAGACAAAATATACATACTGCCAGTACAACTAAAAACGTAATTTTCATTACAATTTAATCTCTTGCCATTTAAATGTTTTATTTCTCATTGTCATGTACATTAACTTGTCACTGTAATGTACATAAACATGTCACTGTAATGTACATTAACATGTCACTGTAATGTACATAAACATGCAGTGATATATTAATGTCTTTGAATGAAGATAGTGCAAATTTAAATAATGGTGCCAACGAACTTCACTTCAGAACAATGTATGATTAATATAGCGCCATCTTAGCATATAGATATATAGGTGAAGTGATGCATTGTGGGATTAAAGTCAGTGATTTTCGACACCGAAATGCGAATGTTAAATAAAGCAACATCTGAACGTTTCGGACTAATTTTCAAATGGAGAATGCTACGCCCACAACCTGAATGTCAAATAAAAGAATTCTACCTACAATTAACAAAAACAGTGCCTTTGTAATTGGAAATACCCACTGCCAGTATGCAGTATTACAACTCAACCACTGTATTTTCATGTCAGATTCTTTGACAGGCATGTTAAAATAAATTAAATCAAACTATTATTTTAGTAGTGCAACCAGGCAAAAACATTTATTTTGGGGTTTTAAAACATTTAATTTTTTTTTTTTAATTACTACCTTAATTTTTCCAGTGGCCACCGCACCACAGCGTAGGAAGGTCTTGGTGTTCCGACAGTATTTTTGGTACCAGACCACCGTTAATTTTGAATCCTTGTGCATGTATATGCTCTATTCAAGACTAAATATTTCCTGCTTACCTTCAATGTGCAGCTAAGTAATATGGAGTGTAAACAATAAACCACGCTATCAGCATAATACACATTGATTTACTGTTTATAAGCACACAGTGTCTATGGACTTTATCAGCCTCTGCCTGTACAAAGACAACCAGCACTACCATGTTAAATACAAGTGACCTCATTAAGATAACAACTAGCACATTTAATACTTTTATGGGATTTCAATGTATAGAATTTTTTATATTAAGTTCCAATTAAACCTGCTCATTATATACCTGCTCATTGTACAATGAACATTTTACCATTGTGTATTGGTGGCCAATTTTCAGCATTCCACTGTTACAGTTTAAAGGGAATAACAACGAATGCTTAAAATCTTATTATATTACATTTTGTAGTATATTTCCATTTCCACAACACCAAAAAATTAATTAATTAATTAATAATTCCAAATAACATTCTGTTCTACTTGCCTGCCTCAATTATACATATTTTTCCCATGCTTACTGGCAAGCATCAACGTGACGTTAATGATGATAACGAAGTGCTATGAGACTGGAACTTTCCATTCATTCACCGTAATATTGACAGTGATAGTGGTTGTTTAGAAACGAGCATCAGAATGGTTTATTGCCCACATTATTCCCAGTAGTGGAAACTATGTTGATGCTACCAATCTGTAGAACGTCGATGGTCCATCTAGGTTCGAAGTGAGCTTTCAACATGGATACAGGTGATATCGGGCTCACGGTGAATTCGGACAGCATTTTTTGCAATTCTGGTAACTTTGGCCTCAGAGCACAACGGGCAGAGTGATCTCAGCCCAAACGATTGTGTAGTGAGCACATGAAGTTTAGTGTGTGTCTTACTTTGATTAAAGCATACTATTTATTCTCTCATTTGTTAATTGATTTGTTCCACATTAACCCAAAATTGTTACTTTGTAACTGCTTTAATAGCTTTCGCTTCCTTTCACATAAAAACATGGCGCTATATTTTTTCCATTTTTAACAAGCAGTCAACGAGACAATCATTAGAAGTTACACAATTTGTTGTATCCTTAAAATTCAGGTCATATAATTTATATATTACACCCAAAACTATAATATTATATACAGCTGAACAATTTTATTAAATTCATTTACAACTATCATAATATCTTGATTCTCTATTTCAGATTTTTAAGCGTTTCCACTCATCAGGGAAAATTCTTGCTAGATTGTTTTATTAAATCAAATATAGAGCAATGACAGTGATAAGCGATTATTGTTTTGTAAATACAATGGCGCCATCTGCATATGGTCTTTGATCTTTAGTGTTTTTCATCAGATCATTTTGAACATGAAGCATGGTCTTTTGTTCACACCTGCTCACTGTACGAAACAGACAAAGCATTGTACAGTATCTAGTTAAACTTAGCATCCCTTTGATGACAAGTTCTGGAATAACAAACCCTTAAAGTGAAGGCTAATCAATTACTACCTAGAATTGAGTAGATTTTGCATCACATCAGTCACCAAAATCACGAAGCCAACAACATGTCAGTTAGGCCGAATTCTCCGAGGGCCAAAATCACCACCCCCCCCATCAGTGCTAGTCCTGCTATTGCGGTGTTTACTTTCTGACTTAACCATGAAAACAACCATCGAGAGTCACCAAACTTCTCCTCATATATTTACCATATATATTCATATGTTACGTGGTCAAACATTACTCTTACTTCCATGTAACGATAACAAATTACAAAAACAAAAGATATGACAAGTTTTTGTTTATTTTGATATTTATATGGAAGTAAGAGTAATGTTTTGACCACGTCACATGCGTATGATAGATATATGAGAAGTTTGGCAGCTCTATGTGGTCGTTTTCATGGTTCGGTCAGAAAGCAAATAAGTTCGAAGTCAAAGGGTATTGGCATCTCTAAACTAATCTAAAAGAGCTGAATTCTAAGATGATTCTGTTGTATCACTTGCGCTAGCGGTTCGACATCATTACATTATACTTTTTATTGTGGAAAATTTAAATCGCCATCATTCGCTATACTAACGCGAGTGAAACCATACTGAAGCATTGCATAGATGGTTACATACAGGGTTGAAAAAAATCATGATTTTTATTTAAAAAATCGGATTTTTTTAATTTAAATCGGATTTATTTGATTTTTTTTTTTTTTTTTAAATCTGGTATATAGATATTTATATAGATGCTTAAATTTGTAAACTCTTTCAAACATGTTCTATTCGAATCGATTTGGGTTCTTGTCTTAACAGAGGATACATGATTTTTGCTTATATAAAGACATTAGACAATGTCTCACCCCCTGTAGTAACTAGTTGCATAATTTGTCTTGGAAAGGAAAGCATGCTGTGGCTGTAGCAATGGTAATTATTGTTTGCCTATAGGGTGGATTAGCACCTGTCCAGGGCTCTGTGTACTCTAAGGGTATCTAACCAGAATACAAACTGGTACAGTTACAACTGAGTCAACATACTGAATTGGTAACAACTAGCACAAGCTATAAGTGGACTTTAACTCAGGGCTTCTGAGTTGAAAAGATACTTCCTTCCTCTGGAAGACAAGTTTGTGTGGCTTCACTGCATTCAGAAAGGGAATAGCTCAAACATACACAATGCCATAAAATATTTGACTATCAGACTATCTGGTATCAATACAGTGTGTGCACTTTGTGTTTTGTATTAAAAAACATGCAAAACTTTGTTGATCTCGATGCTTGTAAACTCTAGTCAATGATCAGGATGAAAACTAAGTATTACATGTATTTTCTAGATTTTTCTTGTTTTGTGGAGTTTCTTTTCCAAAAACGTTCAGTTGAAACCCTTTGGAATCAAAAGCAGACAATTAAACATTTTTCTGGTCAAAACTGTCGTTTTTGTATCATTGCGAGAATATGGTTGTGGAAATGGATTGAGTACTTGGGCTAGTGAAAATTCCTGCAGGCTAGTAGATTTCATAATCCACTAGCCCAGCGGGCTGGTACAATTTTTTTTTATTCATCAGGCCTGAGTTAGTGTTCATGTGGTTTTCTGCGCAGGCTTCCTGTTTTTCCATCAGTATTCTTGACTTGTTTATACAAATTAGTTGTCGAAATGGCCCCACCTGTAATTAAATTTGCATATTGGTGGTGGAATGTCTGTATTCTTTACAAATGTTCATGACGACTTCTTGATGTATATATGTTATCGTCATGGCACATGCTTGTAGGAATGTGGCCTCTGAGAAATTAAAATTACCCATCATTAAAATAAAGTAAGCTCACAGACACAGTCACATTCTGTAAGACACAGGCACAGTGCCACTTTCACTCATAAACTTAGTCATAAAAACATTTATTAATTACTTAGCACAATTCTGAAATGTATTTATAATAAAGGCTAAAATTCAAGGAAAACAACCGCCCTCTGCCGACAGAGCCTCTGGTTCCGAGTCTGCTCTGGACTGGAGCTTGCAGAGACTAGCACCCTCGCCTCGGCTCTGCTCTGGCAAGAACAAGAACCTCGACTCTTATCGAGCGGACTTGCACACGACAAGATGACTGCGTAACATGGCATGTGTATTACTCACCTTCCACTACGTTTGTGTATGACCAGCATACTATTAACGTCGCAATCACAGCGAACTGGCAACTTTTCTTCGATACAAAAATAATGTTCATTTTAGCGAAGCGCTAGTATCACCGCAGAGCGCCGCGACGTGTTCAAGTTGTTGCCAGTAACTTAGTTCCCGGCGAGTCGGCTTCTAAAGACACATGTGGCGCAATCCCAAACGTTTCTGTGGTTGCTACAGTTGCAACTACATTGTGTGTTTGCCCATACGAGCGAAATCTTCATCGAAATAATCCGTAATAAACTGCCACACTCGAAATTTAACGAAATTGAGCAAGTCCGCCCAAGCGCCGTAGTTCCCGATTTCGCTTCGCGGCGAAGCTTCGTGACCTCGGCTCGAGAACCAATCGTTACTTGACATTCGGCTGTTTATGAATATTCATGATTAGTAATACCCGCACGGTGTCGACATCTCTAGGCAACGCGTAAACACTGAAATACCAGTCGGTCACTCATCAGTGCAGAGAGTCAAAGTTGACCTAATAGGGGTCGTGTGGTCTGCCTTCGAACACTGATGCCCGCGCACTGGCTAGTTAAATTATTTATATTTAAAAACAGAAGCACCGTAAGCCTAAAATATATGTATGATATTGACGAGGAATACATTAAAAAGAAAATATTAAAGGACGTCAAAGCCAAAGAACCTAGCATAAACATAATTTAAGTTGATTTGGACACATTTGGAGGAAAGCAACTGATTAAACTCCTGAACATTTTGATCTGATTGTCTGAATGTTCATCTTTAAAAAAAATTATAAAGCTAATTATTTAATAGTTATGTATTTGATACGTAACTATTTACGGTGAAAAAAAATTACTGGAACTAGGGTTATATTACTTTCAATCTAAATTTATTGATGTGGCTTTATATCTGATCAGATGTTCTGTTTTGAAAACAATATCATATATCACATGCATACAATTGTATACTGTATTTTATTCAATATTACCTATTTAACTTGTAATATAATATAGGGAAAGTAATATAAGTATTACACTTCTTCTTGCCCTTTTTTGACAATTTAATAGTTATGTGATGTTGCAATGACATCGCTACTTCTATTATATTAAGCATAATTACCTCTCAAGAAACTTAAGTGTTTCGTTCTGAATATTTCAACTGCATCTCGCAGTCTTCTTCAGCAGACTGAAGTTACGGATGTCACATGACCAATGTCATGTGACACAAGCTGGAGTAGGACTGGTGGGAGCTCCTGGCCAACGTCTCGGTTCAGCGTAGGTTTCTCTCTGTGGATGTTAATCGCCTCCTTTATTTTTTTTAACCAAGAAACCGGATCATCTATCCATTCAAGGATACTTCTATTATGTTTGTCTGTTGGTGTTGAAAATAAAGATTCATTCATTCAGTAATACCTGAAACAAATAGCTAAGTAAGGCATACATGAAGCCCAGAATAGTGTGTGGGTGCACTTTGGACACTGCCTATATACGGAGACAGGGGACACTTTCATGGGAAGAGTAAAATTATGTTCTTACACAGCACGGCATCCAGTCCTTGGGACTGTTCCAAGCACTTTACACTTCACCCCCTGGCTGACCTGTTCATTCCGTCATCTCAACTTCTCAGAATGTGCCCAAATCAACTGTCATAAAAAATTAAATAGATAAATAATAAAAAGGATTACATTTTAAACATTGCCCACTGCAAAGTGCTTGAAAATGTAAATAAAGCCAATACAGTCAACTATTTTATTTAGTCTTGTAAATGGGAGAGAGTGTGCTGCAACTTTATGAAGCAAACCTGGTTATTTCTTGATGTAAGAAACCAAATCTGATGAAACATGAAGACTTTGATATCTGCAAATTGGACAGCAATACAGTAAAACTTGGCTGTAACAGTCACCTGGTTATAACTGACATGTTTTTGATATCTTGAATACACTTAAAAGGTACAGTATAAAACATTTGTCTCTAATGAATATAATCTAGTTCCAATAGTTTGCCATACACATTTAACTGTAAATAATAGATAAACAACACTGGAAACATTGGCCCAAATAGTTGTACAATAATCGATCAGTGTATGAATACATTGACATAAAACATCAGTGTCAGCTGGTAAATAATATGGATTGACAAGTTTGTTGGATGAAAGGGCGAGTGTTGTCCACTGTTTGTGCACAGCTGAATAAATGGACAATAAATGCTGCATTACTGTTAAAGGAAGTGGAAATAATTGAATTGTCATACAATATATATCCTCCATCGCATTTTTTAGCAGACCTTGGAACATGGGCTACAAAACATATTAAAAAATATCAGATACAAAATTGTCTTCTTGCACAAGCAGTTTTTTGTGCAGGGAGCAGTTTCATTAATTTTATTCACATTCCAATGGAGTCTGGAAAAGCCAACTTTTTTATTTGGTTGGGCAGGTATTATGTTAACCATGAACATACAGAGCAATGCCCTTGTAATGCATCATGCACATACAGAGCAATGCCCTTGTAATGCATCATGCACATAGAGAGCAATGCCCTTGTAATGTATCATGCACACACAGAACAATGCCCTTGTAATGTATCATGCACACACAGAACAATGCCCTTGTAATGTATCATGCACATACAGAGCAATGCCCTTGTAATGTATCATGCACACACAGAGCAATGCCCTTGTAATGTATCATGCACATACAGAGCAATGCCCTTGTAATGTATCATGCACACACAGAACAATGCCCTTGTAATGTATCATGCACACACAGAGCTATGCCCTTGTAATGTATCATGCACACACAGAGCAATGCCCTTGTAATGTATCATGCACATACAGAGCAATGCCCTTGTAATGTATCATGCACACACAGAACAATGCCCTTGTAATGTATCATGCACACACAGAGCTATGCCCTTGTAATGTATCATGCACACACAGAGCAATGCTCTTGTAATGTATCATGCACATACAGAGCAATGCCCTTGTAATGTATCATGCACATACAGAGCAATGCCCTTGTAATGTATCATGCACACACAGAGCAATGCCCTTGTAATGTATCATGCACACACAGAGCAATGCCCTTGTAATGCATCATGCACATACAGAGCAATGCCCTTGTAATGTATCATGCACATACAGAGCAATGCCCTTGTAATGAATCATGCACATACAGAGCAATGCCCTTGTAATGTATCATGCACATACAGAGCAATGCCCTTGTAATGTATCATGCACACACAGAACAATGCCCTTGTAATGTATCATGCACACACAGAGCTATGCCCTTGTAATGTATCATGCACACACAGAGCAATGCCCTTTTAATGTATCATGCACATACAGAGCAATGCCCTTGTAATGTACCATGCACATACAGAGCAATGCCCTTGTAATGTATCATGCACACACAGAGCAATGCCCTTGTAAGGTATCATGCACATACAGAGCAATGCCCTTGTAATGTATCATGCACACACAGAGCAATGCCCTTGTAATGTATCATGCACACACAGAGCTATGCCCTTGTAATGTATCATGCACACACAGAGCAATGCCCTTGTAATGTACCATGCACACACAGAGCAATGCCCTTGTAATGTATCATGCACACAGAGCAATGCCCTTGTAATGTATCATGCACACACAGAGCAATGTCCTTGTAATGTATCATGCACATACAGAGCAATGCCCGTGTAATGTATCATGCACATACAGAGCAATGCCCTTGTAATGTATCATGCACACACAGAGCAATGCCCTTGTAATGTATCATGCACACACAGAGCAATGCCCTTGTAATGTATCATGCACACACAGAGCAATGCCCTTGTAATGTATCAATCTTTGAGAAAGCAAGGCAGGCAAGACAAGCATGAACAAGGAACAAGACAAGCATGAACAAGGAACAAGACAAGCATGAACAAGGAACAAGACAAGCATGCACAAGGAACAAGCCACAGGTGAACATGTATTCAATCAGTGCAGTTAAAACAAACAATTTCCTGTAAGTAAAGTGCCCTCTTGCCTCTAATGTAGAGGCTGATTTTTTCAATGAATAACCTGTTGCACCACTATATGGTAGCATGGCAAACAAGGGGTGACTAAGCTTGACCCCCCACCCCCCCATGGCAAACTAAGGGGTGACTGAGCTTGCTCCCAATTCAAACTAAGGGGTGACTAAGCTGGCCCCCCTTTTGCGGGATGCTAAACATGCCATTGAAACTAGCCATCTAAAAAGAGACGCACTGATTTGGTCAGTTTCCATGTGCATTGTTATTTATAGAAAGGCTACATTAATAGATGGTATCAAGTTACCATACATGCACACTCCACAGTGATACAAGCAAAAGGACTGAACAACTTCACAGTTCCTAGTAATAACAATACTAAGGGCAGGTTACACATATATGGGAGGGCGGGCTACACATAGACGAAAAATGTTCGACTCTCGATAAGCCAATGGCTTCCTTGTCTACTTGCCATCTGGGCCTTTGCTTTGGATAGCAATCTCGTTAAATCTAATCCAGCAATGCTATTTAGGCAAGATACTAAAATTATAACATCGAAAATGTTGCTTACTTATCAATATGTACTCTATTTCATTTGTGAAAACATTATCTAGATTACTTAGATATCATAGCATTACTTTTACTGTCATACAAAATGCATAGAACAGAATATAGGGTATGTTAAATCAGTAAATTCTGGTTCATCCAATTGTAGTGTACTGATTTCTTGCTACTATGGGGATGAATGCTGATTACCCAAAACATTTAATTAACTCACTGGCAGTAACAAATTATAGACATAATCTGATAAGTGTAATGTCTCCTCCAGAACTGAAGAACCCAGAGAGAATAACAAATACCTATTCGCTCATGAAACACTAGTCTCTAAGAGAATGTGGACAAGCTGCTAACAATTTTAAGCATGTTAACAAATTTATGATGTCCAAACCAAGCAACTGTTCACAGACACAATGCATTTCAGCTGTCTGATAAACATACAGAATTTTGAAGTTCCCTGATTATTGAGTAATTGTAAATCATGCTGTGTACACTACAGCCAACCATATGAAATTGTACTGGTCTACAGTAAAGTAATGTACATATTGGTGTTGCAGCCACAACAAACACAATGCCAGAAAGCTCAGTGTGCTGGATTCCTTAGTGCTACGTTTGCATATAAATAAATATACAAGTGATGTTTGTGACCACCAATGTAACATGTGATTGCAGCAAAACACAGTCTCAATGAAGTTGACATTAAGATTTCATGACGATCAACTATATGTCCAGTGATGGGCAAACAAATACATGTACATGTGATTCTGCTCTATCTGGCTCGGATAGATTACCCCAACTACCTAGTCCCAATACCCCACAATCAGACTGCGTGATCTGACCTTACTGAATAACAAACTACTGAATAACAAACTTATCACACAAGTCAGGCAGCCAGGCAAGTACTTGGAGGAATCACAACCAACACATGTTAATTTTTTACAAGAATCCATAAGTATCGCCAGCAGTTGCTTCAAACACAGCAATGGGGAAGGCATCGTGGCCGGGCTCAGGGAGCAGTTGTTATTTCTTCTTGCCAGTCAGACCAGCTCCAGCGTTGAACTTGAAGTGGATGATATCTCCGTCCTCCACGACATAGTCGCGACCCTTCTGCTTGTATTTGCCAGCAGACTACAATACCAAGAACAATGACAGATTACTTTACATCTACACGACAGATTTCCAAATTAATTGGATCTCAATTCGATTCGTTTGCTCGACTCGATTCAGATTTATTTAGCGAAAATCAAACCTATATAATATAAATTACAACATGCTAACTCGTTACGGAAATGTGTTATTTTTTCTTATGAAATTATCAGAAAAACTAATACATTATTTTCAACTAGGCCCAGTCTAATTTGATAAAAAATGGCAAAGTGGCTGTGCCTCTACATACAATAATATAAACTACTCACACTTTTGCATGTTTCTTGATTTAACAATCAAGTCAAGTCGATTCTTTTGATGATGTTAACAAAGTATACACTCTTTTATTAAAATGACAGCACATTTTACTTCAACTATTCACACACTACATTTGACCACGAACAAACCTGATTTGCAATGGGCTAAATCAACTGCAGAGGGATTTCTTAGTTAACTATACAGTTGTATATTACAATGCTTGAAGCACTGAGTGTCTTTTCGCCTACCTTCACTGCATTCTCGGATCCCTCCTCCTTGAAATCGTCAAACTTCATAACTTCGGCCATGATGAAGCCCTTTTCGAAGTCAGTGTGAATCTTGCCCGCTGCTTGGGGAGCCTTTGTGCCTTTCTGCAATGATGGTTAAAGAAACTTCCTATTCATGTGCCAGCAAAGTCAAGCATTTGTTGATGAAACAGTGGGGTGGGGAACAGGGGTATAATAAATTCCTAAACTTAGTTGCCAATTTAATGGCCAAAGGACTCAAAAGGACTCAAAAAACATGGTGGCAGCTGTAAAAGCATGCAGACCTGCCACAGCATATGGATGTCCTGTATACAATACACATGTTTGTAAGGAATATGGCTGTATCATGTTTTAATATTGATTTGCTTTAAATGGACCCCATTGTGATAAAGTACATCTTTTCTAGTGTCCATCAAACATAACAGTGAATGATATAGCCGTCAAAAAGCAAATGTGCAAATTTCTCCTAAAAAACTTTTGACACTAGGTAGGTTTCCAACAACACCTAGTGGATTTTGTTTCATGTAGGTATACTTTCTAATTTTATTATTTTATCAACTCAATATCCAGTATGAATGTTATCAATGAAAAATGTTACATGTATGTGCACAGCTTTATACAGAATTTCAAATAAATCCATTCATTCATTCATTCAAATAAAAAATGGATCTCAACCAAAAAAATATAATAGGTCTGAACATGTGTGGATTTGAGCAAGCACCACAACGAAGAGGTAGTTACATATAGCTGGTGGGAACAGGAAGCTGAGTGCCACACCCCGGTGGACTAAAAGTAACTATTCAAACTGTTGAAAAAGGATATCACCCAAAATGAATATCCCAGGTATGTTTTCCTGGTAAACGGATTTAGACATAAAATAAGTAAATTAATATTTAAGTTTTTTTAAGTTGTGTAAAACCATCTTCTCACGCAATATAATGATCTATAACACTGCATCTAGAAATAATGTTTCTAGACTTCAATCACATAGCACTGGATCCATAGCATTCTGACAAGTGTGCTGTAGAAACAAAAGAACAGCACCTGTATGGTCCAAGCCTTCACCTCGTCCTCGCCAGAAGTGAAGAAGTACATCAGTTGCAGACTCTTGTAGCCCGTCACAATGATCTTGTTGAGAACACTGAAACAACACTCATATTTTACAACTGTTATTATCCTTATAACTAACATTTATAATGTACAGCACCCCAGAACAATTATTTGGATGGGGCACTACATCAGAAATTTATTATTATTACTACACACTGTATAAGGTACCATATATACATACATACATACATACATATATATATATATCTGTGATCTGCCAAATATATATATCTAGGATCACACAAATAAAAAAATACATAATATTATATTACTGCATATACAGGTGTATAATATAAACTAACTAAATAAAAAAACACTAAAAATTAAATCATAATCCCTACATTACATAACGGATCAGCCAGCTGGCATATATTTGAGTCTCAGTTTATGTGCACATTATTATAATTTTTGGCATTACCATGCGACTGTCTGGGGCTTATAAATTGCACATATTAGTCTCCTAAATTCATGGGATCTCCATCTACAATGTTAAAAATGAAATTCTGTTACATGAATCATGCTTCTTTTCCATTGGGGACAAGAAATGTGACATTTGCACAACTTGGAAAGATTCAGTTCATATATCTACTAAAAACAATCTTGGACATGCACCAGTGAACACATCAGGGGTGAACCCGTTGCCATTGCCACACCCACCTCATTGTGAACCCTTTGCCCCACTCACCTCAGGGTGAACCCATTGCCACACCCACCTCAGGATGAACCCTTTGCCCCACCCACCTCAGGGTGAACCCATTGCCCCACCCATCTCAGGATGAACCCGTTGCCCTACCCACCTCATATGAACGTGTTGATCCACCATCTCATGTGAATGCGTTGACCCAAAACATCAGGTTGAACCCGTAAATCCACCCACCCCCGGTGAACCCGTTGCCCCACCCACCTCAGGGTGAACCCGTTGCCCCACCCATCTCAGGGTGAACCTGTTGCCTCACCCACCTCTGTACACCATGCTCCTTGCAGTAAGCTGCCTTCTCTTCCTCCTCCATGTGCATCATATCCAACTCAAAGGCTCCGCTGAAAGGGATGATGGCACTGCCAGGGTCATGCTTGTCAACCCATTCCTTGATCTTTAGTAACCTGCAAACACAAGTCTGGAAGTCAACATGCCATTTCACTGTATGATTGACACAATAAAGCATACTTCTGACACGTGTGGAAATGCCAACTGTTACCATATGTTTAGGTGGTAAACATGAAATATTTAAATTAAAGCCATAGTCTCTCTATGCCTTTGTACTGTATTCCCACATGTCTCAATATGTTCTTTCAAAATGGTACATAAAGAACCTATATTGCATTCTCCAACATCATTGTACAACTATTTAAACTAAGTCTCACGACAATCAAAGGGCACCAAAGGCAGGACCTAATGTCCCTGTGTCTGCATCTGATGCATCAGTGTTCGAAATTAATTTTTATAATTATAATCTGGTATCTAGTGTATTGCCTCTTGCGTGTTATGCATGTTATACATCCTGTGTTTCATTATTAGTTTATTCTGGAGCAGTGTCTGTTTTACACATGAAAACTTTGTTGTTTTGCTTTATTTAATTTTTATTATGTATGATATAATATACTTATGATTTATACATTTTTGTGGGGCCAGTACAAACTCAGCAGGGCCAGTTAACTTTTTTGCTCATTTCAGACACTGTGCATGTGTGCGTCTCTCCCTTGTTGATTACAGTTGGAGTGATAATAATTTGAGATCATACCTTCCGTCTCTTATGACATTTCCATATCTTCCACACGGTCTCTGTATAATGAATTCTGACTTACCGGCTGCCATGACTAGACATCCAACCATAACTGCTGTATGCTTAGATTAACACCACATTCCTGCATTCGTGTTTAGTTATCTCTTCACTTGTCATTTTCTCACAGTGACATCATAAACACTTCTTGTTAGACGTACCATTTATTTTTTTTCCTAATGTAGTCCTTCCTCGACAGATTCACCAAGTAGATCATTGGTTTGGCTGTGAGGAACAAGTGCTTGTTTAATTCTTCTATCTGAAACACACAACGAAACTCAACAAGAGTTGTAACATGGACAATGCCAACGAGTACAACACATTCTTACAGGATCTCATTGTATATTTTGATTTGATTAGAAAGGCAGCTTACACAGGCAGTTTTGTTTAAACTATTAACACTGTCAAAATTCCCTGCCATCTTATAGTAATGTGTCACATTTAAAATGCTTAAAGATCACATTTGACTGAACTCAAGATCATATCTGACTGAACTCAAGATCATGTGTGACTGAACTGAGGTAATTCTGTGGATGTGCACAATTACTTTCCTTACTAGGAACTTAATTATATATCAACATGTCAAAGGTATTACCTACAAATATTAATTTTGTCATAATGTCAATGTTTTTAAATTACAACTGATTATATATTTGTTGCAATAGTTTATATTATGTATAATAATGGAACAAATGTGGCTTTAAATCTGTTTAAGACACCACCAGTCATGGGGCAATTAACTTGAAAAGTTAATTAATTAAATTACAGCTCAAAATGTTCCCAATTAAATTATTCTCACACATTTGTCATATCAATTAACCCATTAAACCCCACAATGGCCGCGGCCGGCCGCTCTGTGCAGTCCTGGAACGGCCGCCGCCGGAGGCATACAGGACCCTGTACTGGAAAAAAATCCTGGTGAATAACTACTGAACTAAACACTAAAAAATTTTGCCACACCCTAGCGGATACATTTTGCAACAACAACAACAGCTCATTTACGTGCATGTGTTGCCTTTCGGAAATCTTGATTTTCATCGGTTTTGTTTACGCTATATAAAATTTTTTTATTTCTATATTTGTCATGATACAATATGGTGTAACTTGAAAAATAACCGTCAGAATTTGATAACTTTTTCAGTGGTGCAAAGCTAACACATATAGCTATATTTTCATTTGCTGGGTTGTATAGGGTTATAGCATGGGATCATTGTCAAATGTCAGTCGCAAGGTAGAATAACTTTCAAAGTTTTAACAAACTTACTATTTTGTCTTAGCAAATTGTGATCGAATGTCAACATTTTATTAATATATCCTATTTCTATGTATAATATATGCATGTGGAGAAATGACTACTCTTCAAAATAAACACAACTTGTAATTGCTAATATTAAATAGTTTTTTTCTACAGATTTTTTAACACAAGGAGGTAAAATCGCTAAAAATTTGCCAGAAATCCTGGGAAGAGGGAGCATGTTTTAATAAAATCCTGGGGCGTAATGGGTTAAATTAAATTAACCTATCAGATTCTTCAATTAAATTTAATAAAAAATAACTTTAATTCAATTAACAAATGATAATTAAATTGTGTTGAAAAAATTGCACATTAGATTAATATGCGACTGCTTTTTGGTAGGTCAAAGCATTTGATGCAAGTCATCATTGAAATAATATATATATATGCTAATTATTATAATTATGTCATATATAGGTTTGTAATAGGTTACTCTCATGATAGTACTTATGCAGTCAATTCTAAACAGTACTGCTGACTCGTTCACAAAATATTTAAATAACAAGACACTAAATTTGTTCATTGGACATATCACATTTTTAAAGTTGTACATGCTTGTTTTGAAAACTACTGGTTTTTTTTCTGAAAAGATTGTAAAGTTGTGGCTGAGGATTTTCAGGGTGTGGAGTTTCCTCCTATATTCAACTACCAAATTAACAAAACCAGGCAACCACATACATATAATTTATATCCACCAAGTTGTTTTTTATGGAGTATTTTATACTAAATCACAAGGTATCAAATTAGGTACATTTCTACGCTAGCATTTTAACATGTATACACTACTTTTATTCATTGTTAGATCTGGCTTGCTTTTCATTCAAGTTGGCAATCTAAAAAGCTCCCAACCTGAAGTTTTCTCTGCTTTCTCTACAGTCTAATGGTCCCATAGATTCACCTGGCTGCAACTTGCCAGCCTCAAATATTTATCATATTGACACCTGCCAGCCGGCCACAGTTGGTAGCACGTCTATCACTTGCTGTGTCTATAATCTCTCTCCCATTCACATATGCCTGAACCTGATCTCTCTTACACTAGTCACTGCAGGCCTGCTGGAAAGGACTGAGAAACTTGGATGTGAAATATCATTAATACCAAGTGTTAATTAAGAGCTAATTGGGAATTTGTCAATAAAATTAAAGTAACCCATTTTTAAAGTGAATTAATTAAATTAAATTAAACTAGCCTTTCTGGCGAAGTTAATTAATTAAATTAACTTAATTAAGTTAATTCAATTAACAAATTAACAATTGAAATTAACCCATGCACCACACCTTAAGTCGATACAGATAAATGTTTTGCATCCAATTCTACCATTATTGCCTCCTAACATATCAAAGTGAACATCTCGGGTTGTCCAGCTGCATGCACACAAATCACCTCACCTCCTTGTTATCCCAAGTACAAAATCGGATTGGCTTCTTATTTTCTACTACTGCATCGTACACCTTCTTCATGACCTCCTACAAAAACAACACATTTTCATAGAACGGTCAAGTGTCCACATACCATGTAATGTATTCACGCTGTCCATAACCTTAAAGAGAATGATATTCAATTGCATTGTCCAAATTTTAATGAATGATACAAATTATTTATTTGAATGGAACAAATTATTTACTGATTATGTCAATGTAAATGCTAGCTGCATAAAAACAAAATTAACAAATACATGTAAAAAAGGCAGAATACACCGATAAATAATAACTGCACTCTCATTAAGTCAATGGCTTACTTGTCCACTTGCCATGTAGGGTTTTTGTTTTGGATAGCAATCTTGTTAACTAAAATTGACAAGGCTGCATGTTAGATATTTCTTTAGACACAGCTCATTAGACATTTGAACATATATTGAACAGCATTGTGAAGCTTACTGTCAACAAGCCAGGATATAAACATTTGTACTTACATATTCCCCCTTCTTTGACTTGTCGTTGCCCCTGACGACCAACTTCTCCAGTGCCTCCACTTTCTTGCGAATGTACTCCTCATCCTTGAGTCGAAGCTCATCGAAGATAATCTCCATGTCACGCAGTGGATTGATGTCACCCTCGATGTGGGTAACATCCTCATCCTCAAACACCCCTGAGGACACACAAGATCAGGAACAATGCACCAGCACATTCTTGTCTTCAAACAAACTTTAACATTTAGTTTTCTGCCAAGAAAAACAGCAAGCTAAGGAAACCTCTTGCGACATATGAATTTGTTACAAACGCATTAAAGGTCCTCAATTAAATTTTTTCGCTCACCTCCTTCACTCATTTTGTAAAAAATAGGACGTATCTAGTATCGACATGCTAGCTCGACAGCGCACCAAAACAAAAGGGGTTATGCATTTTTTGTCTGATTAGCATTTCCAGTTGTAAACAGTTGGATCAGTACGCCAAGGGGCTATGGCGGATAAGCGAGTTTAAACAAGTACTTTTTAGTTGACAGCAAAATATTATGTATGTCCTCTTTTATTAAACTGCCTGTGCAAATTACTTATACTATTCACACACAACAGATCTGAACATCTATCTTGCGATGGGGTATATATGGGTAATTGTCACTGCGAACACAAGACACTCACGTGACATGTGAAAGAGTGCATCACAGGCAGATATATGTGAGAGGAAGGCATTGCCAAGACCTTGCCCTTCATGCGCGCCTTTCACAAGGCCAGCAATGTCAACAACATTCAGGAATGCAGGCACCTTACTGCAAGACAAATACAGACACCACTAAAATGAACTGTCTAACAGATTGCAGAACGAAAGTACAGGCTTTTGGTTGGTAAGCATTCTATGAACTTGTGAAGTGTGCTTAATTAACCAACCGTTGTGTTTTTAATGTTGAAGCAGTTTTAATTTAAGACCTTGCTAACATGAGTAATAATTGGACATATGACGCCGTAGTCATCACTCTGAAGGTTGCACAACAGTTTATGTGTGGCACACGAAACAGCTTTGTAAAGCTGCTATAAATTAAAAACACAAACAAAAGTGGAATTACCTATCTGTGTGAACACGATTATAACTGTGACAGTAAAATGGTGACAATTGCTCAGTGAAATTGCATGATATGTTTATTAACCCAAGTGGTACATATGTCCATTTCCACATGTGGCTGTTAGACACACATTAATAATTTGTTGCATGTCTGGTTTTTACGTGGTATGTACTTTTTTCATAACATCATGACATAGGAAAACACATTTGTTCTGTTAGTTTTAGGATGAAAATATTTCTCCTGGCACAAGGAATTAATTACACCCGTAATTATTTATTATTATAACCATGAATACTATTACAGCTGGTTGCGTAATTGATTACAATCACAACAGAAGCCAACCGTGTCGGTTGCATCAAACAGTAAAAGTACAATGGTATTCAAGACATACATACCTGGCAGGTTTGTAATATTTACACAGAAAATCGTATCTCTCGTCTGGCACTGGCACCCGACCTACAAAACACCACGTGACATCTGAGATGCACACTATGTGACACCATGTGACATATGACACTCCTGCCATGTAATATCAAGTAAGTGGGGAGGGGGTCATTTCCATATTTCTGCAAGTGTAAAGTGTTACCTTCCTTTCCAACTGCAGAATTTCATTGGAGTAAGATTGTTTCCACGATTGGAATTTGAAAGTGTAATAAAGCAATTCTAACTGGTTTGAAGGAAGAAGTTTTGCAACAGATCCAAACAAATTGAAACATACTGGGTCAACATTCCAAGGAACTAATTTGTAGGAAAATGGGGAAGTAGGATTAATAAAAAAAATAACTGAGAACCAGAAATGATCACCAACACATGTGCATACTGATACCAAGCCGAGACAGTGAAACCAATAACTGAGTTAATCACTTTCCATGTGAATCAACTATAACACAGGTCATTTAGCAATTAATGCTAGATTATGTTTAAGATAAGAAGGTATGACTAGGACAGCAGAGCTCAGTCCCTTGTTCCAAATCACAAAGTAGTCTACAGTATGTATGACAGTTAGACAAACGGCTTTTCTCAAATTGTTGGCACATAAAAAATCATGTTTAACAATACATTGTACATTCAAAAACAACAATGAATGTACAGTATTATATGTTAAATGAATATGAAGTTATTTCTATCACTGGTTTGCTAAAGACATATTCACTAACTTTCATTTGGATCAATCGTGCAGAAAGGAAAGTTCTCAGCTGCAGCCTGACTCTTCGTCAACACATTGAAAAATGTTGACTTCCTGTAAAATAACATCACCTGTTGTTTTATGAAGAAAGATCACACGATGCCTCCAAAATGGACAATTCTCTCTAACATGATAGCATTTTATCAAAACACTGAATATACTATTGAATATGCCAAAACATTTTAACACTGAACACAAGTGTCAGATTGTATTAATGTACTTACAGAGCCAGTAAGAATCTAAAATCCAAACGTGTAATAAACTTACCCAACATTTGGCAATCCCACAATGCCAACCTTCAAGTTTGTTCCAACCCGACCGATCAAAACGACTTTTTCCTCAGCAGCACCCCCTTTCTTTTTTGGTGGCATTCTTGATAAACTGCATCATGATATGATGTATCAACATCACACACATAATCAGCACCATGCTAAACACCCACTCAACCATGCTAAACACCCACTCAACCATGCTAAACATCCACTCAACATACACACTACTGAGCACTTGTGTAGCTAGAGATGGGGTGATTGCATTACATTGTTTGCCGATGACACCAAAATCTACAGACAAATTACCATTCAATCTGACCAAGAGACACTGTGGGCAGACCTAAACCAACTAGAAGAGTGGTCCAAAAAATGGCAACTATGTTTTAATGAAGAGTGATGCATTTAAGGCAAAACAACCACAAATATGAATATGTTATAGCCAGCACTGGAACTAATACCACCCTGGGGGAGACCACAAATGAGAGAGACTTGGGAGTGCAAGTGGACTCGGAACTAAAGTTTTACCAATATCTGGAGTGAATAGCAAATCAGGCTAACAGACTGCTCGGGCTTATTAGGTCATTTACATTCTTGGATGGACCAACCATAAAGAAGCTGTACTCAAGTCTGGTCAGACCTATACTAGAATATGGAAATGTTATCTGGGCCCCAAAACTCAAGAGAGACCAAAGGATGTTTGAAAATGTACAACAAAGATCAACAAAGCTAATTCCAGAACTGAAGTGCCATGAGTATTGTGACAGATTGAAGGTGTTGAAGCTGCCAAGCCTGTACTATAGAAGAGCAAGAGGAGACAAGGATAAAAAGCTAACTATACCTCTGTATAAAGCAATAGTTAGACTTCATTTAGAATACTGTATACAAGCGTGGAGACCATATCGTAAGAAGGATATAGATACACTTGAACACATACAGAGAAGAGCAACTAAAATTATTCCAGAACTGAGAGACCTTAGTTATGAAGAACACCTGACAGAATGTGGTTTAACAACTCTAGAGACAAGGAGGTTAAGAGGAGATCAGATTGACGTTTTTAAGATATTGAATGGGTATGAAAATATTGATAGAAATATGCTTTTCTCTCTCAAGAAAGATAGCAGAACTAGAGGACATGAGGTAAAGTTAGTAAAGGATCAGTGTAGATTGGATATCAGGAAGTACTCATTCTCACAGAGGACTGTTAATGAACATACATGTTAAGTTTCAGAAATGCCAATCCTGGAGATTTAGACGTACAATGGAGGGTCTCGAAAAAACGGGGATTTATACGTAAATCGGAAGGTCTCAGAAAATCGGGGATTTATACGTAAATCGGGTAGTCTCGGAAAATCAGGGACTTGTATGTAAATCGGAGGGTGTAAGAGAACAAAATATTACAAAAAGAATACTTTCCATGACAGTAACAACCATGTTTTATTTTCACCAATCACCAACAGTTCATATATGATACAAAAACACATCATATATATATTCACAAATAACTCATGAGCTCTAGACATCTGGCACAGAAGAATAACGCCTATGTCGATCTCATATAGAGCATGCAGGGTGACTTTACCAAACATGACAGGCGCACACCTATAATTTATGAAAACCCTCACACATATATCACAAATCTACCAGAAAAGAATAACGTCCATGTCGATCTCACAGAGCATGCACAACAGACACAAGCCTACACATTTACTGGTAATCCTTCACATAATCCCATGTCGCAACCTTGGCCGACTTGAGAAGATCCTCCTCTGGCACAAAGGAATAGCAAGGATCGTCTGTGTCTGTATGATCGTCATTGCCGAGCTGTGACCGAGAGTCAGTGTTGACTCAGAAAAACACACTCGAGTCAACCAGAAATAAAACCCAATTAGGCCATGCCGAGTTCAGAAAATAACAACAACAAAAATTTGTTTTGGTTTCACTGAAAATCCAGGAGATTGGTTCTCCTTTCCAGGAGATCAGGAGATTTGGTGGATTTCCAGGAGTCTCCTGGCGAATGCAGGAGACTTAACATGTATGAATGAATGGAACAAATTATCTACGGATTGTATAACAGCTAACAGCGTGAATATGTTTAAAAACAAGTTGGACACATATCTCAGTAGACGAACACTGATGGACTCTCGATAAGCCAATGGCTTCCTTGTCCACTTGCATCTGGGCTTTTGGTTTGGATGGTAAATCTTGTTAAATCTATTTACGGGTCTTAATGGCCTATTTATTTTATTAAGTCTGGATTGGGATGCTATCAAGTCAATAGAGGTTGTAATTGTTGACCATAATATTTACCCTAGTGACCTGATTATTTGACCTTCATTGACCTTTGACCGATTTATGTGGGTAAATTAACTATTTCAGCCACAAGTAATTGTGCATGACAATGGTCTTTGTAAATTTACTGAGACATGTTAAGAAATGGTGTACATAATTTACTTTATTACAGCATGATATTTTGATGACATAATTTATTGTAATGTGACATTTGCATAAATACAGGTATTAATGGCCTAACTATGTACAACTAAGTGACATGTGAAGCTGGAAAATTCATAGAATCTGTAGTGTTTACTGTATAATTATAAAGAACAATATATTTTTGCATGGTGAAATAATTTTTTGGAAAAAAACCCACTGTCATTGCATACAAATAATACAATGTATTATACTCTGAGAGATCTTTGAAATTTTCTGCATGACAATGCAACAATATTTATGGTTAACTGTGTCAAAACTTTTTCACAGTACACTGCAGGATCGGCACATCAATTTCACTGTTTCATGAAATAATGTCCTCCACTTCAACATGAAGTAATGTTTATGTATTGTTCATAGTAGCTAATAATGAGACATGGAAAAGGACAACACACAAAGCAATGCAGCAGTACAAGAACTAGTCGGCTTCATCCTGTTTTTTAAATGGACCTATACAGAAGACCACATACTATATTGAAGGCTCAGAACAGCAATATTCTCAGTTTAATGTTTCATAACTCCATGCCAATGTATGCGTCAGTGTTCCCAGGGCAGTGCAGGCTCAGTGCAGAAATATTCTCAGTTTAATGTTTCATAACTCCATGCCAATGTATGCGTCAGTGTTCCCAGGGCAGTGCAGGCTCAGTGCAGAAATGTTCATGTTTCAATGTCTCATAAATTAATGTCATGCTCTTCAACATGAGTAATGTTTATACTATTCACATGATACTGTCGAATAAGTGTACACATATTCAGAGATCACTGTTTCATAAATTCGTTCACGTGTAATGTGTCAATGTTAACTGGACACTGTGGACTCGGTGTACATATATTCAACATTTTCAGTCTTTGTCAGCCTTGTCTGTCTTCTGGTGTGTGTTATCCTCTTATTCTTCAAATGTATTGTGGAATCCTAGAACATATCAAAAATAAAGAAAGAAAAAATATATATATATTATACACGCACGAACGAACGCACACATGTTGTGAATTAAAAGTATGTGTAGCAATAATAAAAAATTACGTGTAAAAAAGTTCAAAAATTGCTTAACAAAAATCTCATTTTACTTCATTTATTTCTGTATCAAACATGATATAAGGGAAGGACAAAAAAATTAACAGATGTTTGAATGATTGTATACATGCAAAATTATCAGCACATAATTCTAAAAGTGCAGATGGCGAAATACCACGATGTCAGACCCACTAAAAATTGCGCCTGGCTCACGCACAAACCGGAAGTTAGGTATACAGCTTTTAAATTGTGAAAATATAACATTTTAACAAGAGCTATCTTAATGATTATTAATGTCATACAACATTGATATACAGTGCAACATGTTTACAACAAACACGGATACAACGAATTTAACTAGATTTAACAAGATTGCCATCCCAAACAACAAGTTCCAGATGGCAAGTGGACAAGGAAGCCATTGGCTTATCAAGAGTCCATCAATTTTCTCATCTATGTGTAGCCCGCCCTTATCAAATATCTGTCAATTCTATTTTTAAACATATTCATACTACTAGCATTAACACAATCATTTGGCAGTTTGTTCCATTCATTTATCACCCTCTGTGAGAAAGAGTACTTTCTCATGTCCAACCTACACTGCTCCTTAACTAATGCTGTTTTGTGTCCTCTGGTTCTACTGCCTTCTTTAAGTTTGAAGGACATATTCCTGGCAACATCCTCATAACCATTCACTATTTTAAACACTTCTATTTGGTTTCCTCTTAGTCTCCTGGTCTCAAGTGTTGTCAAACCACATTGTAATAAGCGACTTTCGTAACTAAGGTCTATCAATTCTGGAATCATTTTAGTTGCTCTTCATTGTATTCTTTCTAGCTTGTCTATGTCCTTTTTTACGATATGGCCTCCATGCTTGAATACAATATTCCAAATGTGGTATAACTATTGCTTTGTACAGGGGTATAATTAGCTGTTTCTCCTTATACATGATAGTTCACCTAATTAGCCCTAGAATTTGACTTCCTTTCAAAGAAGAAATCCCACATTGCTCTGAAACTTTCATGTCAACACTAAATGTTACTCCTAAGTCATTTTCTTGTGTGGTTCCACCTAGTACATCATCCCCCATTTTATATTCTTCGTCCATGTTTCCATGTCCTATGTGTATACATTTACACTTCCCAAAATTTAATAACATTTGCCATTTTTGTGACCATACAACTAATTTATCTAGATCATCCTGTAAACTTTGTTTATCTGTATCATTAGTAACCTTTCTGAATACTTTTGTGTCATCTGCAAATTTTAGTACTTTGCTAGATATGTCATCTTCCAAATCATTTATATATATATATATATATATATATATATATATATATATATATATATATTAAAAACAGTATAGGGCCTAATACTGATCCTTGTGGTACCCCACTCAAAACCGATTTTTAGTTTGAAATCTCACCATCTACTACTACTCTCTGTCTTCTGTGTGTAAGCCACTTTTCTATCCAGTTGATTACAACATTTCCTATACCATGGGCTATTAGTTTAAGTAATAATCTTTGACGTGGCACTTTATCGAAAGCTTTCTGAAAATCTAAGTAGACAACATCCACTGGTGACCCATCATCTACACACTTTGTAATTTCTTTAAAAAAACATAAGAGATTAGTTAGACATGACCTTGCTTTTAGGAACCCATGTTGAGATGTATTTATTAATTTATGTTTTACAAGGAATTCCACCATGTGGCCTCCAATTAATGTATCGATTAATTTACATACAACTGATGTTAAACTCACTGGTCTGTAATTTTCTGGCTCATTCTTCGATCCCTTCTTAAATAGCGGCGTAATGTTTGCCTTTTTCCATTCTGAAGGAACTATTCCTTCTTCTAGTGACAAGTTAAGCAAACAATTGAATTGACGGATATAATTAAACAATTTCTTACGTACGTATTTTTTCCTATCTTTTCCATTATAAGCATTCATGCATATTACGAACACAGGTATAACGAATTCACGGTTATTACGAACAACTTTTCCCAAACAAATTTTACTGTATAACGAATTACTGTCCAACTGAAAATCGCCTGGTTGTTCACAAATACTTCCAGCCCGTGACCTGGAAGCCATGCTGTGGCTGAGCAGAGCGCCAGTGACCAAGTAATTAGGTCAATGAGGGAAATCATCAAAGGTGATTGTTAGCTGCCCAGTAAGCTATGTTTAAATAAACAATGGTGCATGTAGAAGTGTGAACTACATTGCAGAGTGTTTCAACAGGCTGCTCGATATAGGACAGTTCATCCTACAGCCTATGCAGTCAGAAGACACTGCAGCGCACTGTGACTGGCTTGAGGATTTCCTTTTGTCTGGTGCCCTAGCCAACAGCAAACAATCGTCAATGGAGGACTTCTTCAAAGCGGATTAACTGGTGTCATTCTGTGTGTGTTGTACAAGAAGAAGTACTGTAGTTACCATCTGTACTGTAGCTCCATCCCGCCACAGCTCGTGTTTTAGTGTGCTTGGACGCTGTGTGCTCGCCGTGTGTTTACGTCATATTTCATTACCATTTCACAGACGGTGGACTGTGATGTTATACTATAACTACACTTAAAAGTAACACTTTGTCATCTAAAAAAAATTTACAAAACAAAATAGTGCAAAGATACTATCTTTGCATTTGATAGACACCTGGTGAATAGTAAAAAAAACGTCACATACAACACTGCCACCTAGCGGGTAAACGCGTACACGCATATAACGAATTCATGGATATAACAAACTCATTAGCTATCCACAAAGTAGTTCATTATAAGCGTGTTGCACTGTATCTATAATTACTTGTTCCCACTAAATCTAACAGCAGTTGGTTGCAAACACTTTGATTGTGTGGATTTTGAATTGCGGAAAATGACGACCTAAATTACTAGAACAGAGCGTTACAGCTTATGTTTCCAGTCTGAGTGCTAAGAGTTGAAAATCTATTAAAAAACTTAATTTGCTGATGCTGAACAAGCATAAACTTGAATTACTAGGTCACAATAAGCCTATAATAATAAAGTTGTTAGTACAATTTATTTAATCATTTGCAAGATGTGCACCCATCTTGCACCGGCACCGCTTCCTCGGGAACCTGCGGTCACACCGCGATTAAAGTCTCAATGCCAACGCACATAGCTAATTTTCCCGAACGCTGTACCCGTCCGAACAAACCCACAATCATAACACACACATCATTATAAAGCTGAAATACTGAAGATTTTATTTATTGACATGCTAAAGTTGTTTCATTGTTTGATTACAAGGTAAAAGTAAACACGGGCTTACCTTGGTCAAAGTCGCTTCGGAACGGCCCGCAAAAATTCCACATGATTCGCAGTCTTTCATTGGTTGATATTTGTATCATTTAAGGTCACACGTTCATTTGCATAATGTTATGATATGCATGACCATAAAAATGGAGATTACACATTCTGGGTAAATTCTCAATGGAAACATTTTCAGCAGCGCACCAGGCGGAATGTAACGTGCATACTAATATATAGTAATTAACAACATCAGTCATCACTCGGACATGAGTGTTTTTTTGCAGATGAGATATTTGAAGGGAACAGGTCATCGCTTTCGTATTTTTGCACGATTAAGTCAGAAGGTGCAACATCACCATGTCCAATTTGCATTTTCGTTTCTGCTTGTTTACGTGTAGCTCAGTGAGTGTCGGTGGTTCATGTTTGCAAGATCCCGATCACGCTACTTGAAAGTTGACAAGCGCCGAGTCTGGCAGACAACGTGTGCGATTAGGAAACTTCTCTCAAACTTCAAAGTTGACAGTACATTCACAGATTTACGTCTTACCTCTTTTACTTAGCTTTGATGATCACTTTTTCATTTAACAATGGAGTTGGCATAAAATTCAAGGATTAACATGTGCCAAAGCGACAGCATGGAAATCGGCAATATGGCAGAACGGAAATCGATGTCGCCACCGGGTGGCCAACTACACAATCTCACTCCGAAATGTTATTTTAACATCAATCGCCAGATGGCAGAACGTTTAGTTGTACTTGGAATTTTGGCGGGAATTTCATGAATTATAATGCTAAGTGTCAGTTAGGGATTGCGTACGTCGCGTCTGGAGCAGAAAGCTACGTAATCAAAGTAACCACTTGCTGACGCCACATAGCGACGATCTTACAGCTACATAGCGAAAAGATTCGAGCGATTATTTTATGTGCGCAGAAATAATCGCGTAGTCGTAGGCTATCATTAGATCATTAGCCAATTTTTGTGTTCTGATGTTGTTATTTATGTTTAATATCGCTACGCGCTATTATTTGTGTAAAGCTTTACATGGACACAACGAGCGTATTGCTTGTGCAGACAGTATTTACAGTGCAAATGAAGTAGTAGTCTGAACGCCGGTCCGGTTCATAGGTCGCGATTACCGTAAACTCCAGAACACTACATCCCTCCCTCTTTACTATGAATTAGCAAATATTGTATTGATTACGATCACGATTTAACGAATAACAGTGAGTCCGGAACAAGTGAATTTGCAAACGTGTTATGCACAGTTCTAGTTGAGTTTGTAGTCATGTAGACGCCGAGGGACACAACGAGTG
Organism: Lamellibrachia columna; assembly: GCA_963662155.1. Taxonomy (NCBI): domain Eukaryota; kingdom Metazoa; phylum Annelida; class Polychaeta; order Sabellida; family Siboglinidae; genus Lamellibrachia; species Lamellibrachia columna. The sequence goes on from OY759271.1 coordinate 43,971,044, forward strand.
CGCTGGGGGTCGTTCTTGCGGTGGTGTCTCGCGAGGAGTTGTTGAGGCCCCGGACGGCGAGATGAGTCTGCTGCCTGCCGCATCATTCCAACATCTCTCTGGACTCTGCAGGTCTACACTTGGTGTAGGCGGCGCTGTCGTCTCTGTGGGAGCTGGCTTTCTCCCCACTTATTTTCAGAAACCGGAAGTGGATCAAGCATCTTTTTGAAGCGAGAGGTATTGCGACGAACCGTGTGGTTGTCATCGGCTGCTGTGATAGCCGTGCCTTGTACATATGTGACGACCATGGGTTTGTGGCTGAATGGAGTCGACATATATACGTGTCAGTCTGATCGATATACGTGTGTATTACGAGCTCCGAAACAATTTTTATTTTGCCCGGTTCTACATGGGCGATCGAAAGATGATTGACCTGTGCGCAGAGGAATAACTTAACCTTCACTTCAGTGAAGGAACTAACAGATTCGGCCGCCAAACACGGACACTGTGATACTTGCTGGAAATATCGCCCATCTGGACAGTACAGCGCGGGAAAATCTACCCCCGCTGACACAAAGTCATTGATTCACCTCGACGCACTGACGAGGAACAATAGCCACTGAAGTGGTATTAACTCAAGGGTGTTAACTGTAACGCCATTGTTTGCGGCTGAGTGTGTGACACTCTCAGGGTGAGACATCCAAACCGTGATGCCTAAGACTAAGCAGCCAAAGGGTGGAGCCAGTGTAGGTGGCGCAACCACGGCTCCTACTGACACACACCTTGAAACAAACGTCGACAGGAACGATAATACGATTCATGATGCGCTCGTCGAAAAGCTACTAACAGTGCAACAAAATGCGTACCAGCTAGGCATGTTTGCAAAGCGTGGTCGCCGAGATAAACCGGAGGGTGGACTGTTTCATGCGCGAGACAACCACGGCACTGACAGAACTCCGGATCAGCCTTCAGTACACACAGACTCAAGTCGAGGAACTGAAAGTAAATCAGTCCAAGGAAAACATCGACGACCTGTCAAAAAAGATGCTCGATTTCGAAGACACGATAAAAAAAATGGAACGCTCGATCGACTACCAAGAAAACCAATCGAAACGCTGCAATCTGCGGTTTGACGGCGTTTCTGAAGTCTAGCAACAACCGGTCAAACAAACCGAGTGTTATACACTTTAATGCCCGGAGTCTAAAAGCACATTTTGCTAAGATACATGTGATGTATTGAAACGTATTTATTACGACCGCATGGTTTGGTCATGGCGCCGGCACAATACAAGTTATTGAACTCCGAACTCTGGTGGTGAAACCGGGAGCATAGATTTTCCCATACTCGACATCCCTCCCAACTTTAGTGAGAAACACGCTCAACCGAGACTTAAAAAAGTGTCCTGTAAACAGTAATAATTCTTGATTACTGTGTGGAAAGTCCAAACGAGAGCGTTATAAAACAAATTACTGTTATAAACAAGCAAAGCACTACTGGGTTCAATGTGATACTACTTAACAAGATTACAAGTCCAAGCGTTCAGGTTGCTTCCTGATGCGTGTAGAACGTCGAGGCTCTGCTACGGATGCAGCAGCAGGCACAATGTCAGTTTGCTGACTTGGTTCGGGCAGCTTTGCTGGTGAGCGAAGCTGCGCTTGTTGATAGGCCTCAGACTCTTCACAAGACTCGGCCACGTCCTCTGGGAATGTCTCCAACGGCGTAGGCTGGACCGATGGCGTCACCTGATTACTCGACAGTCTTCCTTGCAGCTGATCGCTGTGATGTCGTGCAATAGTGCCATCTTCTAGACGGACGGTGTATGATACCGGCCCAGTCTGCGAATGAATCGTGCCCGGTACCCAACTTGCAGTGGTACCGTGGCACCGTAGAGCATACACCAATTCACCAGGTTGGAAAGTTCGAACTTTGGCATGACGGTCATGTTTCGCCTTCTGTTTGGTCTGTTCAGCTACGACCTTTACACCTACGTCTGGTCTGATCAGGTGAAGTCGGGTTTTCAGCTGTCGATGCATTAATAGTTCAGCATGGGCTATGCCCGTCGTGGAGTGAGGTGTGATGCGGTAATCGAAGAGGAAACGTGCTAGCTTGGTTTCCAAGTCACCTCCATGCATGCGCTTTACTCCTTCTTTTACAATTCCAACGGCTCGTTCGGTTAGGCCATTAGAGGCAGGGTGGTGTGGAGCACTCGTAATGTGCTTGATGCCATTGTGTCGGCAGAAATCTTGAAACTCTTCACTGACGAAACCAGTGGCGTTGTCGCTGACGATGACCTCAGGGATGCCATGAGTGCTAAACGACTGTCGCAGTTTGCTGATAGTAATAGCTGATGTTGAGCCTGACGTAAGGTGAGCGTCTATCCACATCGAATGGGCGTCAATTACCACCAGCATCATTCTGCCCATGAATGGACCTGCATAGTCGATATGCAGTCGCGACAAAGGTCTATCGGGGAATGACCATGGTTGTAGGGGAGCTTCCGTAGGTCTGGGCCGGCTACGCATGCAGATGTCGCAGGTTTTGGCCGTTTTCTCAATGTCTTGGTCGATACCAGGCCACCACATCAGACTGCGACCTACGGCTTTCATGCGGACGATCCCAGAGTGTGCGTTGTGCAGTTCTTCCAACAGTGCTTGGCGGTGGGCACTTGGAATAATCACTCGTGTGCCCCACATGAGACAACCATCATGGATGCTGAGTTCATCTCTTCTTTGAGTGTACGGCTTCAGGAGTTCGTTGTCGTCATGATCTGGAAATCCATCCCTCGTCCTGATGAAGACTTGTGACAACACCGGGTCACGCGATGTTTCACGACGTATGTCACTTGCAGTGACAAGATACATGTCCAAATACTGCATCGTCAGTATCGTGTCCGCTGGCACTGGTACATGTCTCGGAGCGCCACCTACCGGAAGGCGGCTAAGAGCGTCTGCTTGTGGGATGCTTTGGCCCGGCCTGTGGATAATCTGGTATTCGTAGGCAGCCAGTGTTAGGGCCCATCGCTGCATCCGCGGCGACAGCATCTGTGGAACGGCTTTCGTTTCTCCAAACAATCCAAGAAGCGGCTTATGATCTGTGACGATGGTAAACTTGTGACCCCACAAATACTGGTGAAACTTCTTCAGTCCCACTATGACGGACAGACCCTCTTTGTCAATCTGAGCGTATTTTTTCTCAGCATGCGAGAGACTTCTGGAGTGATATGCTATGGGTTTCTCTGCACCATCTTCCATGACGTGAGCAAGAACGGACCCAATGCCGTATGGAGAGGCATCACAGGTGAGTACCAACGGTTTGGAGGAGTCAAAGTGAGTCATGACCTGTGGGGAACTTCGTCTCTTTCGTCTTGTTGAAAGGCCTCTTGTTGAGTCTTCCTCCAGTACCACTTGGTGTCTTTCTTCAGCAACTGATGCATGGGGGCCAGCATCGTCGCAAGGTTTGGCAAGAAACGACCATAGTGATTCACCATCCCAAGGTATGAGCGTAACTCGGTTATGTTGGTGGGCGCTGGAGCATCACGGACTGCTGACAGTGTCTCACCGGACGGGTGTATGCCTTCGGCATCGATCCGATGACCCAAGTAATCGACCTCGTTACTCAAGAATTGACACTTGGATTCTTTCAGGCGGAACCCAGTTGAACCAGTCGTTCGAGCACGCGATCAAGAGTCTGCAAATGTTCATCTTCTGTTGGTCCTGTCACCAACACATCATCCAAATACACCATTGTGTTCGGTATGCCCTTCAAGAGCGAGTCCATAACACGTTGGAATATGCCAGGTGCTGATGACACTCCGTACGGTAGTCGCTTGTATGTGAAAAGACCTCGCGGCGTGTTGATGGTGACGTACTTCCGACTCATGATGTAGCTGGATCTGTTCATACGCGTGACGCATGTCGAGCTTCGTGTACGTGGTACCGTTCCCAAGCTGTGCATACAAATCCTCTATTCGGGGAATAGGATATCTGTCCAGTTTGGCTACTTGGTTCACGGTGAGTTTGTAGTCACCACAGAGACGTACACTATTGTCTGCCTTCATTACTGGTACCACAATGGCGGCCCAGTCCGAGTACTGGACGGGCTCTATAATATCCTCAGCCAGGAGTCGATCAATTTCTTTGTCCACCATGTCTCGCATTACATAGGGCAGTGGTCGCGACTTGTAGTACTTGGGGATTGCCTCATTGTCTACGTAGATCTTGGCAGCGTCTGTTTTAACTGCTTGGTGCGAGTCTGTAAACCCGATAGCGTACTTGTCCAGTACAGCCTGCAGTTGAGGTTTCTGCTTCCGTGTTGAGTGTGATGTATTCAACTGATGAACCACACCCCAGTCCAGTTTGAGTTTACTCAGCCAGTTCCTGCCAAGTAAGCTTGGACCGTTGCCAGGCACGACCATGAGCGGAAGCTGATGTTGGTCGCCAGTTGTAGTTTCTACCATGACGTTGATGACACCTATAATCTTCACACAATGTCCTGTATATGTGCGAAGCGTGTCCTTTATGGATCTCATGTTAGGCCGTGCCGAGTTTCGCCAGTGTTTGTGCAACGTTTCTTCGCTGATGATCGAGAGAGTGGCACCTGTATCTACTTCCATCGGAAGCGTCTTCCCATCTACTTGTATTTGGGTAACGATCGGATCTGGACGTGTTCCCGTCATACTGAACATGTTGTATGTCGCTCCAGTGTGTTCAGATGGGACACAGTCTTGTATCGGTGCCGTCAGCTGATGAGTGCGGTTTCTTTTCCCTTTTTCAGTTTTCTGTTTTGCGAAACAGTTGCTCATGATGTGTCCATCTTTGTGACAATATCGGCATTGAGCATCCTTGTAGTGACACTCGTCCGCCGAATGAGACGTTTTGCCACATCTGAAACATGGTTTCTGACGATTCTGAGCGGGTGGTTTCTTCTCCCACTTTCTCGTTGAATGCTTGCGGGCGGTCACTTTGTTTACACACGGTGTACTGTCGTGTGCAGCAGCGTTTAACTGAGCAGTGTTAACAGCAGCTGATTCCATGGCAAGTGCCATTTGTAGAGCCTTTTTGAAATCAAGGTCGGCTTCTCCCAACAATCGTCGTTGAATTGCCGAATCTGCTACACCACAAACTAACCGGTCCCTCAGATTTTCTTCCAGGATCAACTGAGCAGTCAGCTGCGCACCAGCCTTCGTTTGACCAAAATCACAGTTTCTGGCCAGATTTTTCAGTTCGGCTACAAAGTCACCTATTGATTGTTCCTTCTTCCTGTACGCAGAATAGAAGTTGTACCGTTGCAAAATTGTGTTTGGTTTCGGTTCATAATGCGTTTGTAGTAATTGGCACAGTTCAACGTACGTCAGGTCAGCCGGCGTACGTGGCGATGTCAGGCTGCGGAGCAAAGTATAAGTTTCGGCACCCGCGGCTGTTAAAAGTATTGCGCGATGCTTACTTGCGGCGGCGTCGTCAGTGTCATTGGCCTTGTCAGTCTTCTGATATTTGTCTAAGGAAAATTTCGTATGTGGATAATGACTGTTTTGAAAGCATCTTTATCGAGTTACAGATTAGTAAACACGAAAAAAATCAATGTCGGTTGTATGTATAGAGCGCCGTATACCATCATCAGCAAATAGATTGACAAACTCTCATTCATTGTTTGTATACATATGTGGTGATTACAATATAGATCTGTTGCACTGCGAAGAGCGAGCTGAAACAAAATATTTCCTTGATCAAATGTTTAGCTCTGGGTTATATCCCTTGATCACCAGCAGGCCAACACGAACAACAGGCACGAGTGCTACTATAACAGATAACATTTTCTGTTCTGAGCTGTGTAGAAACAAAGTGTGGGGCATTGTTTTAAGCGATGCTACAGACCATATGACAATTTTTTTCTGTGTGACAACAGCACTAATGTGGTTAATCATGAAGATCCAACAAGTAAATATAAAAGAAAATTAGATGAAGATTCGTTAAACAGACTTGAGCACTACCTAAATGATATAAACTGGGAAATTGTAATGAACGAGTCAAACCCTAACTTAACATTCTCGTGCTTTATGCAAGTACTAAGTAATACTTACAACGATGCCTGTCCTGTCAAAATAACCACGTATACAGGAAAAACAAAACGGAACGATAAACCTTGGTTAAAAAGAGGGCTAAAAAATGCATAAAGAAAAATAACCTGTACTTAGCGTTTCTAAAAGATAGGTCAGAATTAACAGAAAGTCGCAAAAAAAAGTACAAAAACAAGTTAACAAAATTCTTACGTCTCAAAATGAAGAACTATTACAGGAAAAATCGAACATTGTAAAACTAATACAAGAGAGACTTGGAAAATTCTTAACAAAATAATAGGTAAAAGAAAATCTTAAACAAAATATTCCAATGAATTTCGTGTTGGTGAAAATCGAGCAGTATTAGAAAGTAAATAAATAGCTAACCATTTCAACAAATTCTTTTTTGACATAGATACAAATTTATCAAGCCTTATAGAACCCTGCCCGGGAACAAAGCCCACTGACTTCGTAAAAAGTAATGTATCACAGTCAATGTATATACACCCAGTTACTGAGCAAGAAGTACTTGACATTGTGTCTGGGTGCAAAAGTAAAACTTCATTAGGACACGATGAGATCAGCATGAAAACAGCTAAGCATACAATAAAGCAAATTTTAAGATCTGCGGATCATTTCCAAATGGTATGAAATTGGCAAAAAATCATTCCTGTATTTAAGTCAGGTGATCGTTTTAAATTTTCTAATTATAGATTCATATCTAATCAGATCACTTTCATTTTACATATCAAGGTGTGTTTAATTTACCTGGTAGAGGCTTTCGTCAACGTATCACGTCGACTTCATTAGTACCGATGACGCTGAATGACGTCATCGTACACGTGAGGCAGTTCGTAATTGCCCTCGTCTCTGTTGATGGGTATTCTAGCTTTCCTGATCCAGATGGCTTATTGCAGATGGCAATTGCGAACTGCCTCACGTATACGATGACGTCATTCAGCGTCGACATGATACGTTGACGAAAGCCTCTACCAGGTAAATTAAACACACCTTGGATATGTAAAATGAAAGATATCTGATTTGAAAATGAACTATCCTGAAGAATGTTCAGTAATCTTAGACTCACATCTCTTTTATACCAATTTTCAAAAATACTTGAAAAAATATTTAACAAAAGGCTAACATCTTTCATTGAAGCCCAACGCATACTGTCAGACGGGCAGTATGGCTTCAGAAGTAATCATTCGACCTCACTAGCTCTAACTGAATTTATCGAAAAGGTTACTTCTGCAATGGATAAATCCCAAACTACGATTGGTGTCTTTATCGATATAAAAAAAGCTTTCTATTGCTTTCTATTTCTATAAGTTAATTGCAATGCTATGGAGTAAGGGGTTTAGCTCTGGAATGGATAAACAGTTATGCTACAATAACAGTAGTAACTCAGGTTTCAAGGGAATCAAGTGTGGAGTCCCGCAAGGATCAATCCTTGGCCCATTACTATTTATCTTGTACATAAATGACATGTGCGATGTTTCCAAACTACTTCATATTATTCTATTTGCAGATGATACTAAATTTTTTTAATCGGCTAGTAATATTGATGATGTAACCAATGTAGTAAACAACGAACTAAAACAACTAGGCCTATGGTTCAGAGCGAACAAATTATCGCTCAGTGTGAACAAAACAAATTTTATGTTTAACAATAAAAAACAACCTAGAACAGATGTGCATATCGTTTTGAATGGAACAAACATTGAGCAGGTAACACTTACAACATTCCTTGGAGTAACTATTGATGAAAACCTAACATGGAGAGAACATATAAAAATGGTTGAAACAAAAGTATCAAAAAGCATAGCAATTTTGTATAAAACTGCATGTTCTTGATTGTCAAGCGTTACACATATTATATCAATCACTTGTTGAACCACATATGTCATATTGCTGTGAGATATGGGGAAGTACGTATCAATCCAGACTCAAGAAACTATTTCTGTTACAGAAAAAAGCTATACGGATTATTTATAACCTTAATTACTATGATCATACATCTGTATTTTTGTTGAAACCTTCAGCTTTTGCACTGCCTCGTCGCCAGCACTCTGTCACTCTTCTATGACGAAAACCAATGTGCTTAGCGAATGAGGCAAATGCATCAGAGTTGACCGGGGCCCCATTATCCGATTTGATGACCTCGGGGATTCCAAATATTGCCTGTATTTTGTCAAGCACTTGGATGAACGTGTTTGCTGACACCGAACGAATGATCTGTACTATCGAGTACTGCATAATGTCATCTGCATCAGTGGCACGTTTGACATCCTCTATCTTCATGGCGCGTGGTATACTGGATGGTGCAATGAAGTTTACGTAATCTTCAGCCATTTTCTGGTGTATGCGAGTCCCCGCCATAGTTATCGGGTTCCTGGATATGTAGTCTGTTGGATTTTTGTTTCCGGGTATGAATCTCAGTACGAAGTTGTACGGTTGGAGTCGAAGACCCTATCGCTCAATGCGCAGTGGCGGCATGGCTTTCTCCCATATGGTGAGAAGCGGTTCGTTATTGTGATGATTGTGAACTGCGGATCTCCTTGTAGGTACTGGTCAAAGTGCTCGCAGGCCCATTTACATCAAAGTAGGCAGCACATGTATCTTCGATGAGCAAGTCTCTGAGCGCGGTAAACGCCGCGTCTTGTTCGCTTGACCATAGCCAGTCGACATCCTTCTTAGTGAGGCGTCTCAGGGGTTCGCTGATGATGGCAAAGTATTTGATGACTCTTGATAAGTAGTTCGTCATACCCAGGAAACTCCTCAGCTTTGTCACATTTGATGGAGGCGGCAGCTCCTTGAGAACATGTACTTTGTTTGGGTCAGGTGACACGCCGGTTTTCCTGAATATCATTCCGTAGTACTTTATTGACGGCAGGTCAAACCGATCAAAGAGCCATGAGCGCCTTTTGTCACGTGGAACCGGTGACATTGAATGGCGGACTTTGACCCTAGCATTATGTCACACACACACCTAGAAAGTTTAGTGGTGTGCCGCCGCCATATGTCACAATTCTCGTCCCTTTGTGTTTCATCAAAGCCGGTTTTCGAATCATCTCATATGTCCGTTCATCCATCACGTTTACTGACGCTCCTGTGTCGATCATCATCTTTGCGTTGATGTTGTTTATGGCGATCACAGTCATTGGTGATTTTCTTACAGTCGTTTTATTCGTTGGCAGATTGTGCATCGTCCATGCATTATCCATCTTCGCTCGAGTCACCAAGTGGATGTTGTGTGCGCGAGTCTGGGTTCGACCTGTCGCACATGTTTGCTTTCACGTTTTTTGTCTCCTACAAAGTTTCTCGAAATCATTTAGTTTGCCACAGAAGTTGTAGGTCTCCCCATTTGCTGGACATATTCCGTCAGCATGACTCTTGAACCCGCACCCGCACTGCTGGCAGGGTGCTCCATTTGATAGTTTTTGTTGGCGGTTTTGCACACTCTTTTGAACTTGTTGGTTTCTGCGCCATTTTGTGTTGGCGCTGGGATAGTTGTCGAATCTTCCCTTGTTAGATTCAACGTAGCTGGATTTACCGACTTTGTTTACCGCTTCTGGACGAATGACCTTACTCTGTGACCTTGCATGTTCTGCAGCTCTGCACATGTCGATTGTCGTCTCTAGCGATATGTTACGCTGCATTAGGAGAGCCTCTTGGACACCGCGGTCGTATATACACACAGGACGATTCTGTCGCGTAGTGTTGAATTTCTGCACGCACCACAAAACAATGCAGGATTTGATAAGCACCCTGTTGGCTGTTAGGAACTGTTCAAATGTCTCACTGTGTTATGGAACATAAATCTCTCATAATATTCGTTGATCTCCGCAACTGCAAAGCTGTCAAATTTGGCCAAGATTTCAGCCACCGATCGTGAGTCGTTTTCTGTCTCGAACGTAAACCCATTGTATATCTTCAACGCGACATCTCCAATCGTGTGCAGTAGCAACGCGCCCTGATAATCCGCAGGCTGTTTCTGGAGTTGCGTTATCGTAGCATAGTTCTTCCACTTTTGTTTGAATATCTTCCAGTTATCTGCAGGGTTAAAGTTAAGATTTACTGGTGCCAGTGGACGTATCCCGTGTACAGGCGGCATTGGTGTATAATTGCCTTTGTTATCGTCGGACATTTCTAAGTAGCCTATTTATGCGACGTGTGGCTAAGTGGACATTACCACTCGTGGTTCTGATTTTGCACGGACAATTGTGATCTTTGTTCATAGGTCGCGATTACGGTAAACTCTGGCACACTACAGTTGGTAAGACGTATTCTTTCATGAAACAGTAATTATTTTTGCATCATTGTTGTCGTCGTGGATACATCATATTGTTCTGACTCTTTCATAGATGATAAAATTGTTGGCCTCTCGATATGCCAATGGCTTCCTTGTCCACTTATCATCTGAAACTTGTAGTTTTTGGTGGCAATTTTTTTAAAATCTTGTTAAATATAATTTAAAGTAAAAGAAAGTAAAGAAAATTACGTGTCGTACTTCCGTCGACAATTTCTCGCCATTTCACCGTTATATTAGTGATATATTATAAACCTAAGGCGCCACGGGTTATTTCGGGTATGCTGTATTGAAAAAAACATTATTGAAAATACCAATTGCATATTCACCAATTCCAATTACTTTAAAAAACGAAACACCAATTCCAATTCCGGAATTAGAATTGACGTTTCAGTGCCAATTAACCCCATGTCTGATTAGAATGTCATATGAATTGAAACAGCGCTTCTGATTGAGCATTAGAACGTCAGTAACCGGCACAAAGGCGTGATACGGCTTCTACTAGATCTGAACGTAGCATTTGATACTGACCGACATAAACATGCAGCTTACATGCTATTATGCAAACACGGGCAACACCATATGTCGTTGTCCAAAGGCGATGCCTGTACTTAGAAAAGATAATACACTGGTGCAGCTGGCCGAACTAACATTCTACAGATCACCAACTGACTTGCGGCGTCCAATCAGGGTTTATTCCTCTTTACCAGCCAGCACGGAGTTCTTCAATTTAACAATCCATGCGAAGCAGTCAATCGGTTCCAATTGAGATATTTTAATGTCACCGCCAGAGAGAGGATGGATACACGTGGATAAAGAAAAGAAGAGACGGAGAGAGTAGCACGCCCGGGTCCGACCATTTACTCTGCGATATCATTGTCCAGATTATATAGTCCAGAACATTACACTACTGTTTGCGTAACACATGTTAGGCAGTTTTTGCTATATATTCATCGATAACATTATCGATCCCACTGGCTTTATTGTTTCAATCACGTGGCATCTGGAGCGTAAAACTTCCTCCGCTATTAACAAGACAAGTATGCAGTGACTATTTGGAAAAGTATATTATAGAACAATATCATCAAATGCACCTCCATCCTGCTAGACCGCATGACTTGTAATTAAGAAATTCACAGTTTTCTATGTTTCTGTCTATCTGTCTCTTGCTGTCTCTCTTTGTGTCTCTGTATCTCTCCCCCTCTCTATCTCTCCCCCTTCTCTCTCCCTCTCTCTCCCCCACTATCCACTATCTCTCCCCCTCTTCCCTCCCCTCCCCTCCCTTCCTCTCTCTCTCTCTCTCGCTCTCTCTCCTCTCTATCTCGCTCTCTCTCATCTCTCTCTCTTCTTCCCTCGCTCCCGCCCTCCGTTCCTCGTCCCTCCCCCACCCCTCCCTCCTTGTCGTTGTTACATTTGCGGAGACGCCATTTATTCCGTTTTTCCGATTTAAATTCTCCTCATAAAAGCAGTCTTATGGGGCGATGATCATCCACCATATATCACAACGAAACTGGACGATGTTAGCAGGGGAATATATATATATATATATATATATATATATATATATATATATATATATATATATATATATATATATATATATATATATATATATATATATATATATATGCAAATGATCGCGTTAAGGCGAGGTGCGTTAGCGTCGTGACGAGATTTAAAAACTCACAGTTAAAGTTGACACGCTACTTATGCAGCATATCGGATTGCTATGACATGATCACCTTCAATGTCAACATTTCCGTGTCTTTGCGCCTTTGTGCAGCTGGAAATAGGCAGCATAACACATACTCTGTCATACTCAAGCCACTCCCACCAAAATCGGTGGCTCGTACAGTGAGCTATACAAAGGTGGTTTGATACGCTATGGTTACGTTGATAATGATACGGTATGATCCAAATGTTCCATATAGCGTTCATTCTCACGACAAATCCAAGTCTCTTATCCTATCCCAATGTGAACAGCTTTGTCGTAGAAGTTTCTAGCAATTTGTAGACGCACAATCTACATTATGGCCTTCGTCCGTGGCGATTCGTTCTGTTCAGAATGTTCGTTCGTTATTTATTAACTGCATCACCAACTATTATAATAATTCCATCCACTTTTTCTTGACAGTATAATAATTCATATCAATTGTCTATGGTGAGCTTGGTAGAGAGGCGCGGATCCAAGCACGAGAATAGTAGGCAGTAGGAACGTAATATTGTGAAATTGTACCGTACGATAAGCCGTAATTGAGCAGTTGCCGCAGAGAGATAACTTCAGTTGTTACATAGCCAGTTGTCATGTGACATAATTCGCACCTGAGTTTTGTTTTTTGATGCCGACCAGTTGTTCAGCGGTGTTAAAAGCAGCAGTTGGCCTAAGTTCAGTGAGGGCAAGAGGCTGATCATTGCGAACGAGAGTGTTTCGTTGGTGAGATGTGGATAGGAGACACTCTGAAACTGATCGAATATTTAGTTGTCGTCGAAGTGCTGAAGGCAAGTCACAACATTTCACCCCATTAACTGTGAAATATAGTTGGCTTGATGACGCCACACTTTGTCTTTAGCATCGTTGTAGGCAAAGTAAAAAGGTAGGTAAAAGTGACTGTCGTCGGGGTGAATACTGACATAGGTTACTACAGTGTTGCTATATGTTGGAGATTTGTTGCAATGACTGAGGCGCGTTGTGTCGATTCGACGAGAAGCGGTCTTTTCGCAATTGTATAAGATAACTGGACACACAATCTATTGATGTTTTTCCCAGTCAACATGCTGGCCTTGGTGTTCATCCGATGTTGCTCGTGATTTAGTGTTCATGTCAAAGCCAGGCTCCTTGATTTTATTACAGCATTATGCGGATTTAGCCGTCGCTATTTTGTGTTTTCATGAATACAGACGTCTATCATTGATACGATTGCGTAAATGATACGAATGCGCCATTACTTGACACTTATTGCAATATTAACTGGCAATATCTGTGAAACAATGATTCTGAATGGATTACTGTCAAATTCCGAGTGCTTTTACAACGTTGTGTTCAACATTGTATAGCTAAAAAGTATACACTATAAACAATTACAAGTTGCAAGGGCGGATCTAGGCTTGTTGGCAGGGTGGTCTCAGTCAGTCGTAGTCATATGTCGTTCTACTTACGAACCGGGGGAGGGGGAGGGGGGAGGGGACGAAACATGTTTGGTTCTACTTACACAATGGTTAATATTAATCAGCTGCTAATACTTCAGTCTTTACATTGACGCTAGTTCCGATGTAGGCCTGCATACGTTGTCCTTTACCGTAATATTTGTCACGGACACAGGGGGTCTAAGACTAGGCTAAGGGTCTACATATAAAATAACATGTGATCATGTAATGGTTAAATTATACTTTATTATAATTTGCAGAAACGAAACATAAAACTTAGAGAGCAACAAAAGTCATGTTTTTTTTCCTGTGCACCATTTTACACTACGAGTATCACGCCAAGTTAAAATTAAAATCTTAATGTTATGGGCCGCACCATACTGTTGGATAATCCTACGAGTGTGGTGTTCTGGCAATATTCGCTCGCAAAATTAAAATATATTTGAATAGACCTCTTCCTATACTTGCAAATAGGATATCGCCATGCTATTTGTGCCCAAACTCAACTTGTCTAACATATTTTGGCCTTTGTTTATGAGGTGCCGTAGTGGACAAAAGGGTAATGAAACGGCGAAACCTGTCGAGTCCGCGCGATTACTGGTCGAGTCTGAGCGGCGGTAGGTCGAATCTACGAGATAGATCGAGTCTGCGAGATCAATCGAGTCAGCGAGATCGATCGAGTTCTGCGAGATCGGTCGAGTCTGGTTACCATTGAAAATAACGTTGTAGGATGTGCAGCGAAGTAATGACGCAGTAAGCATAATAATATAATATACATAATATAATATACTACCGAGATAAAAGTGGCTAAAAGTTAACATGACACAGTAATTAATATTTCATATATTTTCATGAAGCACTCTCAAAGCCATTCTCACAGAGAACAATAAACGAATGGAAAACAAATATGTCAACACATTCTGTGAGCTGTCGTGGCGTGGCTTAGCGGCAGAGCGTTCGCTTTGCGTGTA